>CM028136.1:640542500-641142500 GCA_016271365.2 Neoceratodus forsteri
GGTGGACAGGCAAAGTTGTGAAAATGTTCACCCTGGAGAGCGGGAGTTGAACCCGGAGGTGCTTGAACTCCTCAGCACCCGGTTTGGTCAACCACAGATAGATCTGTTTGCATTCAGCCACAGTGCTCAGATCCAAAGCTTCTTCAGTTGTTTTCAGTGCCCATAGGCAGAAGCAGTTGATGCTCTGACTCAAGAATGGTCCTTTAGCAGAGCGTATGCCTTTCCTCCACTGCCTCTTCTTCCAAACTTCTTACAAAAAATAAGACATTCAAGAGGAAACTTTCTCCTAACAGCTCCAGAGTGGCTGAGAAGATTGTGGTTCTCTGATCTAGTAAACCTAGCTCAGCAAGTACCTTTCCACCTTCCGGTGTGAAGAGACCTCCTGTTACAAGGTCCCATTATCCACCCAAATCCAGGAGTAATGCAGCTCATGACCTGGCTCCTGAAGGGAGAAGGCTCCTAAAATTAGGTTTCTCTGGGAAAGTAGTTGAAACTTTGATGGCTGCCAGAAAGACTTCTATGTCCGCAGATTACACTCAGATATGGACCACCTTTTCATCTTGTTCCAGAGAGGAGTTTAAGCCTTCAAAGGCCTGAATTTCTTAGGTTTTGGATTTTGTACAGGAAGGCGTGGGAGAAGGGTTTGGCATTGAATATGCTGAGAGGCCAAGTATCCACTCTCGGAGCATCCTTGTGTTTCTCCCTAGGAACTAATACAGAGGTCATTTGTTTTTTACGTGCAGTTAGCAGGAGTCACCAGTGTTCAGATTCCCGGTTCCCCCATGTATCTTAATCTGGTTCTGAATGCGCTCTGTAAGGAGCCTTTTGAACTCCTATCATCCAAATCACTGGATGTGTTGTCCTACAAGTTGTGTTTCTTGGTTGCCATGTGTTTGGTCAGGAGAACTGATGAACTCCAGGTCTTGTGTCACAAGGAGCCATACCTTACTATGCATAAAGACAAGGTGGTACTCAGAATGGTTCCAGCTTCATTCCCAAGGTGCCCACTGCCTTCCATGTGAACCGGGAAATATGTCTTACGTCCTTCTGTCCACAAACTTCTCACCCTAACGAGAAGGAATTGCACAAGTTGGATTTGCGACGGGCAGTTAGGATCTACCTTAAACAGACAGCTGAGTTCTGAAAGTCGGATAGTCTGTTCTTTTTGGAGCAGCCAAGCAGGGTAAAAAAAGCTTCTAAATCCACCCTAGCTAGGTGGGTGCAGGCCTGTGTTGCTTAGGCCTATGTTACGGGAAAGAAGAGGCCTCCTGCTCTCATCAAGGCTCACTCTACCAGGGCTGTGGCAACTTCCCAGGCAGAGTGAGGTGAAGCCTCAGTTTTAGAGCTATGTAAGGCAGCTACGTGGTCTTCCGGCCATACGTTCATGAAACATTACAAACTGGATGTTCATAGTTCTGCTGACGCAGCTTTTGGTTGCAAGGTGCTACAGGCAGCAGTTCACAAGTAATTCTTAGTGCTTGCCTCTGACATAAGGGACAATCTTCTTCCCACTCCTGTTTTTTTTCTGGGTACTGCTTCTTAGAACCCAGTTGTTATGATTACCCATTAACAATGTGGAGTGCTACAGAAAGAAATTTCTTCATACTTACCATAATTTCCTTTTCTGTTAGCTCCAACATTGTCAGTGGGGCCCAGCCAGGAGGCTGTCCAGTATGCTAGGAGGGATGTCCTGTCTGATAAAATCCACTGCTTTCAGACATCACTCTATTCTGCTGTGCTGTATTTATATATATATGTAACCCCTAGATGGCGTTATCCCAGGGGCTACTACCCCTGCCTGATTTGCCACTAACAGGTTGAGGGGCCTGGATCCAATGGCGGGTGCCTCCACCCAGAGGTCAGGGTTTGCAATAGTTAAACTAACTTGGTCACAGCCCTCTGGGACACTGCAACCCCCCTTTCTTCCCACTAGTGGCCCACACAATATATCAGAATTACCTTCACAGTATACACTTTCCCCAGGTCTGGTTCGGCACTGGGACCTCCTGTGAAATAAGATACAGTGCAACAATCACAGTACAGTACTTTAACATAGACAAATACCTCAGGCAGTATAACTTTGCTGAAACAAGCAGCTCTGATTTATTTAAGGGGATATAACAAGGACAAGGAAATCAGGTTAATTAGCTTATCCTTTACTATCTACCTATGGCTCTGTGCAGAGCCTATCCTTACCAGTTACTGTCCTGGGTACCCAAGCCCTAGTGGCTAGGTCCAAACCGTGGCAGCTGGTAGGGGCCCTTTCACACAGTGAAAGAAAAATTAGCTAAACAGTCAGCAGTACAGTGATTCCATTTGGATTTAATGTGGCAATTCAACAGTGAGCGACCCTGAATTAGTACTCACGACCTCCAAACAAGATAGGGTCCTTCAACGTCAGCAGGGCTACTTTTGAGCTCCACGAGACTCTTCACACATTTATATGGTAAAAAGAAAGTACTATACCAGGCAGGCTGCTTCTCTATCCGATCGCAATTACTGCACAATACCGGAGAACACACAGCAGATTCAGTTCCTGACAGACCGAGTGCAATTCAACAATTTCTTCAGTCTTCTACAGGGTGAGCCTGGTTTCTACTCTTCAGAGATCTTTGATTCTTTTCACAGGACGGATTCAATCCTAACAAGCAGTTCACAAGCTGCAGACCGAACTGTGGGCCTTACACACGTTTTTTTGACTGAAATTGTGCACTGAAGGAGCACAGGGTTTCTTTCCTTCACTCCCAGATCTAAACTGAAACTCCAACAGACAAAACCGGGCACTTCCTTTGAGTTCCTCCCAGTTCTTGCCTGGATTGGCTGTCACTCACAATAGACTGCTGCTGTTGGTCCAAGGCGCCTAAGTCTAAACTTCATCTCCCAGAGTCACTGCCCATGCAATCCTCTTGTGGCTGGCTCAGATTATGAGTCAAGTTCTGATTGGTCCAAGGCACCATTTTAGAGCTAGCTTACCCCACACTGATTGGTCCAGTTCAGCAGTTCAAAACCAGAATGGGAACTAGGCAGACACAGTTCTGACTGCAAAGAAAGCAGGTTAGACAAACTGTATTTTCATTATTACTCTACATGATTTCTGGCAAACAGTTACATCTTTCAGATAGGTTCCTTTGCACTCCTAGTGACTGCAAAAATAGAGTGAATTGGCGGCAACAGGTGGTACTCAAACAAGAAGCACACAGTCCCCATACAAACTAATTATGTCCAAGCAGACAGCTCTTAAAGAGACAGTACCAGAGGCTCTAAAACACTCACTGATAAATGGCTTAAATGCCAAACACCATTCAGGCTTGGAGCATTCCACGCAAGCTCCTGAAGTCTTTTGGGAACCCCCATTTGCAGGGGTTATATATATATATATATATATATATATATATATATATATATATATATATATATATATATATATATACATATACTATATACATATACATATACATATATATACATATAATATATATATATATATATATATATATATATATATATATACACACACATACTGTTTTTATTTATTTATTTATTTAACTTTTGATGACCGGGTAAAAAGCACTGGGCCACATGGCCCTTTTACAAGCTTGACCTGGTGAGGGTCATAGACACTCAATAGTTGTTGCAATTTTACAAAATTACATTATATATAAAAAAACCAAAATACTAAAAACAGTGCAGTTACATACAAACAAATGAATCAGTAAGTACGACAAACAAAGGTACATTGAATAAGACAATTTTACACAGAAATGGTGGGAATTATTCCCAACAGTTGCATACTGATTTTGTATACAGCGCTTTTTTAGGGATATCTTAAACTGATTCATGTTCCGAATGCTTGGCAAATCCTCCAATAGTCTATTCCAGGTTTTTATTGTACATTGTTTGAACGGCTTTTGGTTTTTAGTTGTTTTACAAATTGGGACTACCAAAATAATAGATCTTATCTTGCCAATCTTCACCATTCATCACATTTGGGATACTGGCCGAAGGTCATGACCCTGCGGGAGCTTCTTTTTTTTGGGGGGGATGGGCGGAGTCGACGCAGCATCGGCACTGCCCTCGAGGCTGACGCACTGCATGGCGCTCATGGGTTGGGCATTATGTGCTGTCGACTCTGCCCTCCCATCAGTTCTTCATTTCCCGCCATCGAGGTCACCTCGTGAGAGCTTCGAGAAGAAACTGAGGCCTACCTGCTTCGCATTTATCGTTCCTTCGACTCCATGTTGTTTCTTCGGTGCCGTAGTCCGTCGGCTCCCTCCTGCTGGTTCTGATCGCCACACTCGACGTCGCCCGGTAAGATCTTTCCATTACTTTATTATAACTCGACGTTGGGTCTTTTTGGTGTTTTTCTCCAGAGCAGGCGGTCCCCATGCGCGATGCCCATCGCATCCAAAATACTCCGTCACTGACCAGCATGACCATTGCCTTATATGTCTTGGCCCGCTTCACGACATGGATTCGTGCGATGCCTGTTTCTCCATGGGCCGCCGGGTCATCGAGCAATGCGTGTGGAAAGTGGGGTGAGCTCCGCCTACTTTTGGGGGTCAGGCGTGCACTCGTCGGGCCAAGCCACATTCTCTCAGCCTTTCCTCTGGTTCCCCTTGTAGCCTAGCTGTGGCCAAGGCCTCTCCCGTGGTGCAGGAGGCCCAGTCCATTTCCTCCGGGAGACGGATGGGAGGCATCGGACTGGCAATCGCCCCTTGGGGGTGAAGGCTCCCAGTGTCCGGACTCGTAGCTCAGAGAGCTGAGTCAGCGCAATCACTTGATGCCATCTGTCGGCACCATTCATGGCGCCATGGCCCTGATGGAGTCGTCATCGGTGCCAGTCCATTGCTCAGCACCGTGGCTGCTGTCGGCGCCGTTCGTGGAGCTGATAGTACTAACAGCGCTGTGGGAGGTTCTACAGCACCATCTCTACTGTTTCTCACCTCGGTACCAAGGTTGAGCATGGCGCCTTGTCCAGTTCTAGGGCCGTTCGTGGTTCTGGGCTTGGGCACGGCGTCATGGAGGTTTCAGATCTCAGCGCCGAGAGCGCTGTTGGAGCTGTCGTTGACGCCGTCTCTGTTCTTGGCGCTGCTCGCGGTGCCGTTGAGCAGGACGGCACCGTGGGTGTTTCTGGCCTCGGTGCTGAGAGCACTGTCGGACCCATCATCGGTGCCGTCTCTGTCCTTAGCGCCGTTTATGGTGCTGTGGGACGAGACAGCGCCATGTCGGCTTCTGACTCTGAGACTGCTGCGTGTCTTCTTCTGCCACCATTCATGGTGCTGCGGAGGGCACTGGCACCGACTCAGGTGTGGTCTCTGTTTCTGGTGCCCTATCTGGTGGAGATGGCAGCAGGCGTCCACCAACTGTTTGGCACAGGGCTTCGATTTCCACCTCTTTGGAGGAGGAGTCAGACGGGCAGTCTGGCTCCTTGGAGTTAGCTGCTGGCATGGGCACCCTTGTAGTGTCCTTGACAGGCTGGAGTCAGACCCCCTCTGAGGAGCAGGCAGGGACTGCCGGGGCTGGGATCAGGGGTTCTGACCTGCCGGCAGCAGTGCAAGCCACCATTGCACTGCAGCCAGGCCTCGGAGGGTTCTCTGACCCCTCAGCGGTGGTACCCCCTCAGGTGGTGTGCCTAGGTCTCCCAACTGTGGGGCTGATCAGAGTACCCACGGGAGGGGAGGGTGCTGCACCCTGGATAGATCCTTCGGGGGCCAACTAGGGCTGTCAGTTGCCTAGGCTGGCTCTCTCGAGGAGAGGGTGCTTTTGTATTCCAAGGGGTCGAGGGGCATGGGATCTGTGCGGTGACATTTTTCTGGAGTCCACCCAGGCTCTGGGAGAAGCTGTAGTGCGGATCTCCGCTCTTCCCCTTCGGTTTCTTAGAGGGCGCCCCATTCTTTGGATGTAGGGGACCATCCTTCTGGACCTACACGGCCTCGGTCACCTAACATAGGGGATTCTTCCGGGCGCAGCCAAGGCAGTTCCAAAATGGTTGTTCAGCTGTTGGCTGTGGGGTCTTCCAGAGCACCTTCTTCTGCTGGTGCTCCTCGTGTGCTCCCTAGCCCAGGCGGAGGTCAGTCGATTTCTCTTGTCAGCTCTGCCCCTATCCCTCTGCCACATTCTCCGGCACTCCCAGGCATCCTTGGTCCTAGCGGGCCTTTCTCCTGGGAACAGTTCAGGGCCGTGGCTGCTCAATTCCCCGCTTATGTCAGGGCAATGGACAGACAGGTTTTTCAACCTACCCCCAAGCAGCCACCCTCTGAGCAGTTGAGGTCCTCTGACTCCTCATCCCCCCTCTTCTGGGGGAGAGGAGCCTTCTGTCCACATCTCCCCAGTTGCTGATCTTGCTGAGTAACAGCGATTCCTCGTGAGGATGTTGGAGGCACTGAACATCACGCCTCCCACTCAAAGCAATCCAGAGCATTCTGCGCATGCCTTTCTAGGTGACTTCAGCAAGGACACCCTTGTGGTGCCCCCCTGGCCTGCTCCCTTTTGGGGGGCATTGTTGCGTTCCTGGCAGATACCCTTCTCCTGAGTTCCCGCCCAGAGGGATCTCTGCCAGCTGATACGCCCCCGGAGTCTCCAGGTTCCATGCCTCATCCTCAGTCAGGATTGACGCAGCTGGACACTCCTGATGGGCTTCGCGCCCTCCACTGTGACCAGCCCTCAGATCAAAATTCCTTGGATTTTGACATCTGAGGAGGAGGACATTCTATTCAGCATGGTGGCTGCTTTCCATCGCAGCACATCAGGCCCACTATGCATCCTATGATAGGTTCTTCAAACAACATGAAGTCTTGCTATATTCTGACATATGCAGTGAGTCCCAACCTTCGAACTGCTCCGGAGGTGAAAGAGTTAACTTTCCATGCCAGGCATGGAACGCTGAGCTCGAGCTCGGTTGAACCTCTGTCTGTTGTTCTTCAAACTCAAACCGTCAGATTCTTTACTCCGCCTCACTGAACAGTCGCTCTGGAGATTTCTCCTTCTGCTCGGTTCATTTTGTCGGTTAAAGTATTGTTTTTCTCGGTTTTGGACCGAATTTAAACCACAACCGGTCGGTTCAGGCTCTGTCTGTGGTATTTGTGAGTACTAGATAGGTTTTACATTAATTCTCTTCTGTGTGGAACTTGTAAACGGTTTATCGGTTCGGTTTGAACCGATCAGGTTGTTTAAAATGTCTTAATCTGTGATTTAGAGTGTGATTACCGGTTCTTATCGGTTCTAAAAAAAACAGATTTTATTACGTTTTTTTCCACGACCCGTGACACGGTTGGGAACCGATAAGAGGGTCTTACCTGGCGGATTGCCATAAATGGGTAAGTTTGGATAGGACTGGCACTATGTCTGAGAAACCCAAAAGAAAAACCGGGCCCACTGGGTTTCAACACTGCAATGTGTGTGGGGAAGTCTTTGCCAAGACTGGACCCCACACCACCTGTGTTTATTGTCTGGGTTTGACCACCTCAATGCAGACTGCCAGATTTGTAAAATTTTCCTGCAGCTACCCTGGAAAAGGAGTTGGTAGGCTCAGGAAAGGAGGCCAAAAAGTCCGCTGAACCCGGATGGCCAGCCGGTCAGTTCCAACTGAACGAGAGGAGTCCCTCTGACCAGGGCAAGACTTCTTCGGGCAAAGGAGATCCAACTCTGAGGAGTCGGTTCCAGCAAAGGACTAGGAAATCAGCTGGTGTGGGAGCCAAACTTTCCTCTCCAACCACTGAAGAAATAGCCAACGATTAAATTGTCCAGTCGCTTTCGGTTCCGACCGAACCGGCACCATAAAGTAAGCGCCCGGGTTCGGCGGTTCCACCGGTTCAAGAGTATGATTTAGAGGAATATTATGAACCGGAGGAGGGGGAAGAGGAGTATGAGGAGAGTGAATGTGGATTTGAAAGTCTGGATGTGCCCATTGACCCGGACATCTCCCCAGACAGACCTTGAGGAGTGTCTCCTCTTAGGCTTTCAGAGTCCCCTTCTCATTTTATGTTTTATAAAAAAGTGGCTGAAACCCTCTAGCTCTCTATGGAGGAAGCTGTGGATGATCAAGAGGAGCCTGACTATGTGGAAATGATGGATATCCCAGCGTCTAGGAGACTGTCGATTCCCTTGCATAAATCTTTTGGGAAACAGACATTTAAAATTCTGAAAACTCCTCACACTATACCTCCTGTGGATAAGAGAATGGACAAGAGGTACACATTGTCAGGCTCTGATACGGAGTTCCTTACACAACAATGCAGCCATGTTGGGGTAGTGCAGGCTGCAGCCTGTGACAAGGCAAATATTCCCTTGGCTTCACACCCCCCGGACAAGGACTCCAGGAGGATTGATGCCACGGCAAAGAAACCGTACATGGCAGCATCCTTGGGACTCAGACAGGCAAATTATATGGCTTATGTTGCTAGATATCAGAAATCCAGATGGGATACTGTTATGGCTCTAGCAAAACAGGTCCCTGGCCAGCTTGCCAAGGAGCTGGAGCAGGTGGCTGCTGATGGTATTGAGGCATCCAAGGTGCAATTCCATGCTGCAGTGGACTCAAATGATGTGTCATCAAGAGTCATGGCTACATCTGTGGCACTTCGCATGTGGCTTGGCTCAGATGTACTAGCCTGTCACAGGATACCAAGACTAAGGCCATGGATTTTCCTGTTGTGGGTAATTCCCTGTTTGGGGAGCAGACAGAGAATTACATGAAGAAAATGGATGAGTATAGGACCACCTATAGGAGTGCACAGGCCAAGGAAAGGCAGGCCACTCCTCAAAAGCAGCTCCCCAGGGGCAGGGGCAGGCCTTTTCATAGGCCTTTTTACCAAGCCCAGGCCTCCTCTTCTGCATATGCCCAGAGGGGGTTCTTTAGAGGGAGAGGCAGATGGGGTACAAGCAGGCCTGCTTCCACCCCTCAGCCCAAAGCCCCTGCCAAACAGGCACCCTGATAGGGTTGCCAGGGCTGATTCTCAGCTACCTGTAGGGGGCAGGCTGGTTTACTTTGTCCAGGACTGGGAGTCTCTGACATCAGACAAGTGGGTCCTGGAAGTAGTAAGCCAGGGACTGGTTCTCTGCTTCAAAAAGTTTCCAAAGATGAGAACCAGATGCTTTCCACCTGCAAATCCACCAGAAGCACTTGCCCTAGAGGCAGAGGTCTCTTCCCTCCTGGCTCTCAAAGCTGTGGAAAGGGTTCCACCGCTACACCAGGGCAAAGGGTTGTACTCCAGTTACTTCCTTACCCCAAAAAAGACAGGAGAATGGCGACCCATCCTGGATCTCAGATACTTAAACAAGCACCTTTTAAAACCAAAATTCAAAATGGTGACTCTGGGAATTATTCTACCCTCTCTAAGGCCAGGGGACTGGCTAGCGTCCCTGGACCTCAAGGATGCCTACTTCCATATTCTTATCAGAAGCTCCCATCGAAAGTACCTCAGGTTCGAGCTGCCCTCAAGCCATTACCAGTTCAGAGCAATGCCCTTTGGCCTCACCTCTGCTCCAAGGGTATTCACAAAATGCCTGGCAGTAGCAGTTGCTTCTCTAAGAAGGCAGAAAATTGCCATCTTCCCTTACCTGGACAACTGGCTCATAGTAGGCCAGTCCCCAGACCAAGTCAAGTTACACCTACAGATAACTCAGCAACTGCTCACCTCTCTAGGTTTCCTTCTGAATCTTTCAAAGTCAGTTCTAGAGCCTGTCCAGCTCCTCACCTTCATAGGCATTGGGTGATTACTACGCTCACCAGAGAACCTATCTCTTCTCTCGTAGAGCGAGACGGCGTTTGTCAGGGCAACTTCCTTCCCGCTCCGGGGGGGGGGCCCGTCTCACTCTCTCCACACTCGGGCCTCCCCAGGCCCTGAAGGTTCTCCCTCTTAGTGTGTCACCCACTGAGAGCCAAGGGATTTCTCCTTTGCTCGGTTAAAGTGCCGTTTTTCTCGGTTTTCGACCAAATTTAAACCATAACCTATCGGTTCAGTCTCTGTATGTGGTATTCGTGAGTACTAGATAGGTTTATTTTTGTTATTATTCTGTGTGGAACTTGTAAATGTGGGATCGGTTCGGTTTGAACCGATCAGATTGATTTAAAATCTTTATTTCTACTTTTAGAATGTGGTTACCGGTTCTTATTGGTCTAAAAAAAACGGATTTTATTACGTTTTTTTCCACGACCCATAACACGGTCAGGAACCAATAAGGGTGTCTTGCCTGGTGGATTGCCGAAAAAAGGGCAAGTTTTTATTAGGACTGGCCATGTCTGAGAAACCCAAAAGAAAAACCGGGCCCACTGGGTTTCAACACTATAGTGTGTGTGGGGAAGTCTTTGTTAAGGCTGATCCCTACACCACCTGTGTTTATTGTCTGGGGTTTGACCACCTCGATTCAGACTGCCAGATTTGTAAAAATTTTCCTGCAGCTACCCTGGAAAAAAGAGTTGGTAGGCTCAGGGAAAGGGAGGCCAAAAAGTCCGCTGACCCGGATGGCCAGCCCGGTTCAGTTCCAACCGAACCAGAGGGAGTGCCCTCTGACCAGGGCGAAACTTCTTCGGGCAAAAGGAGAACGATTCAGAGGAGTCGGTTCCAGTTAAGAGATCAAGAAGGGATAAATCAGCCGGTGCGGATCCAACAGTTCTTTCTCTGACTGCTGATGAAATAGCCAAAGCGATAAAAATTGTTCAATCGCTATCCCCGGTTCCGACCGAACCGACACCATTAGGAAGGCACTCGGTTCGGTCGGTTCCACTGGTTCCAGATTATGATGTAGAGGAATTTTATGAACCGGAGGAGGAGGAAGGAGAGTATGAGGAAAGTGAGTGTGATTATGAAAGTCTGGATGTGGCCGTTGACCTGGATGTCCCCAGACAGACCTTCAGGAGTGTCTCCTCCTAGGCTTTCTGAGTCCCCCTCCCATTTCATGTTTTACAAGAAAGTGGCTGAAACTCTTCAGCTTCCTATGGAAGAAGCTGTGGATGACCAGGAGGAGCCTGACTATGTTGAAATGATGGATATCCCAGAGTCCAGGAGGCTGTCTATTCCCCTTCATAAGTCTTTTGGGAAACAGACAATAAAAATTTTAAAGACTCCTAATTCTATACCTTCTGTGGATAAGAGAATGGACAAGAGGTATACTCGTTCAGGCTCAGATACGGAGTTCCTTACCCAGCAATGCAGCCATGTTGGAGTAGTGCAGGCTGCAGCCTGTGATAAGGCAAATATACCCTTGGCTTCACACCCCCCAGATAAGGAGTCCAGGAGGATTGATGCCATGGCAAAGAAACAGTACATGGCAGCATCCCTGGGACTCAGGCAGGCCAATTATATGGCCTATACAGCTAGATATCAGAAATCTAGATGGGACACTGTAACGGCTTTAGCAAAACAGGTTCCTGGCCAGCTTGTAAGGAGCTGGAGCAGGTAGCTGCAGATGGTATTGAGGCATCCAAGGTGCAGTTCCATGCTGCTGTGGACTCCAGTGATGTTTCATCTAGAGTCATGGCTACATCTGTGGCCCTTCGTAGGATGGCTTGGCTCAGATGTACTAGCCTGTCACAGGATACCCAGACTAAGGCCATGGATTTTCCTGTTGTGGGTAATTCTCTGTTTGGGGAGCAAACAGAGAACTACATGAAGAAAATGGACGAGTACAGGACCACCTATAGGAGTGCTCAGGCCAAGGAAAGGCAAGCCACTCCTCAGAGACAGCATCCCAGGGGCAGGGGCAGGCCTTTTCTTAGGCCTTTCTACCAAGCCCAGGCCTCCTCTTCTGCTTATGCTCATAGGGGGTTCTTTAGAGGGAGAGGCAGATGGGGTACAAGCAGGCCTGTTTCCACCCCTCAGCCTAAAGCCCCTGCCCAACAGGCACCCTGATGGGGTTGCCAGGGCCGATTCTCCACTACCGGTAGGGGGCAGGCTGGCTTACTTTGTCCAGGACTGGATGTCTTTAACATCAGACAAATGGGTCCTGGAAGTAGTAAGCCAGGGACTGGTTCTCTGCTTCAAAAAATTTCCAGATTTGAGAACCAGATCCTTTCCACCTGCAAATCCTTCAGAGGCACTTGCCCTAGAGGCAGAGGTCTCTTCCCTCTTGGCTCTCAGAGCTATAGAAAGGGTTCCACCCCTACACAAAGGGAAAGGATTGTACTCCAGGTTCTTCCTCACCCCCAAAAAGACAGGAGAATGGCAGCCCATCCTGGATCTCAGATATTTAAACAAGCACCTTTAAAGCCAAAGTTCAAAATGGTGACTCTGGGAATAATTCTACCCTCTGTAAGGCCAGGGGACTGGCTAGTCTCCCTGGACCTCAAGGATGCCTATTTTCATATTCTCATCAGAAGCTCCCATCGAAAATACCTCAGGTTTGAGCTGCCCTCAGGCCGCTACCAATTCAGAGCAATGCCCTTCGGCCTAACCTCTGCTCCAAGGGTGTTCACAAAATGCCTGGCAGTAGTAGTTGCCTTCCTAAGAAGGAAAAGGATTTCCATCTTCCCATACCTGGACGACTGGCTCATAGTAGGCCAGTCCCCAGACCAAGTCAAGTTACACCTACAGATAACTCAGCAACTGCTTACTTCTCTAGGTTTCCTTCTGAATCTTTCAAAGTCAGTTCTAGAGCCTGTACAGCTCCTCACCTTCATAGGCACAGAGCTAGATACAGTAAAGGCAAGAGCCTTCCTTCCCTGGACAGGGCAGGACCTTATTTCACTGGCCTCTTCATTCACCCTCCAGGTGTCTCGACCAGCAAGGCATTTTCTACAGCTCCTGGGGCACATGGCTGCTTCTACAGCAGTGGTGCAGGGAGCAAGATTTCAGATGAGGGACATTCTGTTCCACTTGAGAGCCTTTTGGTCTTAGAAAAAGGATCCTCTGACCAAACTGATCCCAGTGACTTGAACCCTGATCCAGGCTTTGCAGTGGTGGCAGGATCAGGACAATCTAAGACAGGGAGTTCCTTTTGTCACTCAGTCTCATTCTCTAATCCTTACTACAGATGCCTCCCTCTTGGGGTGGGGAGCTCACTTGGGAGACCTGACCACCCAAGGATTGTGGTCTCCTCAGGAATCTCTGCTTCACATCAATCTATTAGAACTCAGAGCAGTGTTTCTAGCACTTCAGGTTTTTTCCAAGTCTGTTCAGAACAAACTAGCTCAGATCAGGACAGACAATACCACCAAAATGTGGCATATCAACGAGCAAGGGGGCACTCGGTCTACGGCCTTGTGCACAGAAGCATTGAAGTTATGGTCTCTGGCCTATTCCCTGAACACCTCTCTTACAGCAGTACACCTCCCAGGCAAGGACAATGTCCTGGCAGATGCTCTCAGCAGGATATCTCAGGGCCATCACGAATGGTCCCTGGATCCCCTGTTTTAAAGGTGATCTCTCCAGATGAGGCACCCCACAGAGAGATCTTTTGCAGCCCCAGACAATCATCAACTTCCTCTTGCTGCAGGCCCTAGCGTTGAGCTCAGTCCCCTGGATGCCCTAGTTCTCAATTGGGAAGGGAAGGGAAGTTCCTGTATGCTTTTCCCCCCTTCCCTCTCCTGTTCAAGGTGTTAATCAAAATCAGGTCTCAGCCCTGCAAGGTGATTCTGATTGCTCCAGACTGGGCCAGAGAGCCCTGGTACCCTCTCCTGTTGTCCTTAGCAGTCCACCTTCCCCTGTTTCTTCCCAGGAATTACAACCTGTTAACCTGTGCTCAGGGGAGGGTTTGGTACCCGAATCTCAAATCTCTCAATCTCAAGGCCTGGCTCTTGAAGAGTTAGAGTTTGCTGATTTACACCTCTCTCAAGGTGTTATGGATATCCTAAAGGCTTCTCGGAAGCCTTCCACCAGAAGCACTTACAACTCCAAATGGAAAAGATTCTCTGTATGGTGCTCTGGGAAGCATGTTTCTCCAGAGTCTGCTGGCATGCCCACAGTCCCTGACTATATGGTTTATCTTAATAGCTTGGGACTCAGATCAGCTACACTAAGAGTGCACCTGGCAGCTGTCTCTGCTTTCCTTTCAGCTCATCCTGTATTCTCTAAGTTTTTCAAGGGATTGCTTCATACCAATCCGCCATTCAGGGACCCTGCCCCTGTTTGGGACCTTAATGTTTGCATTGCTCAGCTTATGCAACCCCCTTTTGAGCTTTTGTCTTCAGCAGAGCTGAAGTACTTAACTTGGAAAACTGTTTTCTTGGTGGCCATCACCTCTGCCAGGTGCATAAGCGAGTTACAAGCCCTGTCAGTGGAGCCTGATTTTATCGCTTTCCATAGGGATAAGGTGGTCCTCAGGACTAATAGGAAGTTTTTACCTAAGGTGGTTTCAGACTTCCACCTTAACCAGTCTATGTCTCTTCCTGTTTTCTTCACTGACCATTCCTCTTCTGGGGAGAGGAGGCTACACAGCTTGGATGTGAAAAGGGCCCTTAGCTACTACATAGAGCGTACCAAGGGTCACAGGTTTGACTTCCTCCATCTGTTCCTCACTTATGGTGAGGTTGGTAAGGGAAAACCTGCCACTAAGAGATCCATTGCCAGGTGGATTGTCTCTTGCATTCAATTTTGCTATGAAAAACTAAGCAGGACTCCACCCTCAGGCCTGAGGGCTCACTCTACCAGAGGTACAGCTGCTTCCCTGGCTGCTGCCAGGGATATTCCTGTCTTAGAGATGTGTCAAGCAGCTACCTGGAAAACAGTTCACACTTTTACCAAGCATTACTCTCTGGACATCCAGGCTAGGAGTGATGCTCGGTTTGGCACAGTAGTGCTTCAGAGCCTATTTCCTAGGTAGGTTCTGTCCCTCCTCCATGGAGGTACTGCTTAGTAGTCTGCAATTTGTCAGAATACAGCAAGACTTCATGTTGTTTGAAGAAAAAATTACTCGCCTTAGTAATGTTGTTTCTTCTAATGAGTCTTGCTGTATTCTGACTCTCCTTCCCTCTCAGAACCTTTGTTTTGGGATGTGGGTGGGCAGTAGCAGTGTTGGCACCAAGTGGTGCCCCACCTTTTATTATCACCCCCTTTTCTTTGGGTGAGTGGGTGTTGTGTTTGTTTCATTTTTTGGGTTTCCTGACTTGAGTCTTTATTTTGGGACCAAAAAATCTGTTTATTATATTTAGTAGCCAATTGGCTAGTGTAGGTTTACAGCTTCCACACAGGACACTCAGTGAATTTAGCTAGTAAAGATCTGACGGTTTGAGTTCAAACAGCAACAGACAGAGTCTCAACCGAGCTAGAGCTCAGCGTTCCATGCCTGGCATGGAAAGTTAACTCTTTCATCTCCGGGGCAGTTCGAAGGTTGGACCTCACTGCAATTTGTCAGAATACAGCAAGACTCCATTAGAAGAAACAACATTACTAAGGTGAGTAATTTTTTCTTTTGGTTTATATATCTTTTCCTTTGTCTGTCCCTTGGACTTCGTTGTCCCACCCTGCCATCCCTTTTCCTCACCTCTTCGGTGACTCAGAACTGGCGGGAGGGTGGAGTCGACAACACATAATGGCCAACCCACGAGCGCCACACTGTGCGTCGGCCTCGGGGGCGGCGCCAATGTTGCGTCAACTCTGCCCATCCAAAAAAAAAAAAGAAGGTCCCGTGGGGTCATGACCTCTGGTCAGTAACCCAAATGTGATGAATGGTGAAGATACACTGAAAGATCATAATTATGGTAGGTACGTAATTTTCATTTTTTTGTGATCGCAAAGTTCTCAGAGATGTTCTCTGGGTAAAAAAATATTTCATTGGGTTTCATTCAGAACAATGAATCGATTTAAATACAAAACATGACAGCTGCAGAATATCTCTGTATTCCATGGATAACCACCCCAGCCTGTAATACAGGCTGCAGTGATGTTGCCTGGATCCTGCTCTAAGTGCAAACCTGCATATTTTATTTTATTTTTTATTTTAGTCTTTGGTAACTGGGTAAGGCCCACGTGCCTGTTTTCAGGGGTGACCTGGGAGCACTGGGTGGTTAAGTGACTTTCCCAGAGTCACACAGTATGTAAGTGGAGGTTGTGAGAATCAAACCCAGGTCTGGTCTGCTGGATAGACCAAGCTCATTCACAGCTCATTACTCTAACCTCTAGGCTATACTGCCAGCCCTGGTGTTAAATAAAGTATTTCTTTGGAGCTTGATCTTCTCAGTGGTACCTCCCCAGATTAAACTTCCATAGTCCAGTATTGGCATCAAACAGGCTGAAGCTATTGTTCTCTTAGCTTCGTTTGTAAGGTAATATCTCACAACATAGAGAGCACTTATTTTCCTGTGTAGTTGGGTAGTTACATTATTAACATGAGATTGGTGGCTTAGATTACTATCTAAAATCGCACCTAAATATTTAAAATCAGGAACAATATAAATTTTCAAACCCCAGGAAATCTTACTGTATTCTGACAAATGCAGTATGTTCTCACCATAGGAGTGTCGTGGAGCCGAAATGGTTAATAGAACCTATGTTAATGATGGAATGTTAGGCTCATGTTCGTTTTTTAAACCGCTGCCCCTGGTTGCATTTCCTGCAACCGTCAGATTCTTTACTCCACTTGCCTCAGTAAGACGTCTCCGGAGAGCTCTCCTTCACTTTGACTGAAGAAGTTATTTTCTCAGTTTATTTTAAAAGTCTGTTTATTTGATTTTAATTTTGAAGCACTGTCCTTGGTTCACATGTAGAATTAGTCTAGATAGTGTTATTTTGGTAAGTTTTGTCAGTTCCTCCTCAGTTCTCCCAACCGGGAGGGAACTGATAGCTCTATTTTGTTTTTCCTGAATAAATTTAACAATTGGTACCGTCCGGTAAGGCGGTTTTATTTTGTCTAAATTTTGAGTCTTTTTTACTGAGGTAATTCTCTGTTAATTTTCAGATCTAACCAACCGATAAATGTCACAGACCAAGAAACGAATGGGCCCCTCAGGTTTCCAGCATTGTACAGAATGTGGGGAATCATTCGCTAAGGCAGATCCTCATCTTATTTGTATAATTTGTCTGGGGTTTGACCACCTCAAGGAGGACTGCAAAATTTGTAAGAACTTCCCTAAGTCGACGCTTGGAAGGTGATTTAAACGACTGCAGGAGAAGATGTCTGAAAAAGCCATGAACTGTCAACAGACAGCCATAAAGAACCGGAGGAACAGCCCTCTGACAAGGGTGACTGTTCCTCTACTAAGAAAACACCTGCTGAACCGCCGCTAACCTGGCACATACAGGCAAAGAAAAACATTGGTTCCAGCTGAAGAGATAGCGAACGCGATTCACATTATCCAGTCTCTTCAGACCAGCCTGGTTCTGGTTGAAGGTGATCGTCTGGCTACCATAGGCTCTACTTCTGTTCTCAGTTCACTGGAACCTGAAACAGAGACTTTTGGAGAAGAATATGGTGAGGATGCTGACAATGATGAAAAAGAGGACTGTGGGTAGCCGATTGAACCGGACATTTCCAATATCCTCACCGACCTGACTCCCCTGGTAAGGGAACTGAAGATTATACTTCTTATTTTCATTTCATTAGGCAGGTGGACCAGTCCCTGGATCTCCCCACTCAGGAATCTACTGATGAGGAGGAGGAGGAGGAACAGAACTATAGAGAAATTATGGATGTGCCAACCTATAAAAGGGTTTTGTTGCCCATCCATAAATCTTTGACGAAACAGGTCTTAAAAGTGTTGCATAACCCTACTTCTATTCCACCCCTGGAGAAAAAGGTGGACAAAAAGTATTGGTTAGCTAAGGGTGGAGCAGAATTTTTGTTTGGGCACCCTAGCCATGAGGGAGTGGTACAGGCTGCAGCCTGTGACAAGGCTGGCATCCCTCTGGCATCACACCCTCCTGACAAGGACTCCAGGAGAATAGACTCAGTTGCTAAAAAGCAATACCTGGGGTCCTCTCCTGCTGTCAGACAGGCCTCCATAAAGCCTATGTTGCTAGATATCAGAAGACTTTGCCAAACACTGTGATGGAAATCACAAAGTCAATTCCAGCCCCTATGGCAGCAGACCTGGAAGAGGCTGCAAAAAGGTGCATAGAAGCTTCTGAAGTCCAATTTTGCATGGCAGTGGACAGCAATGACACTGCTGCCAGACAGATGGCCTCTTCTATATCCTTAAGGAGGTTTACCAGGCTCAGGACTACTAACCTGACACAAGACACTCAGTCGAAGACCATGGACTTCCTTGTGAGCCTCTGTCTCTTTTCGGTGAGCAGACAGAGGCCTGCATGAAAAAAATGGATGCAAACAAGACAGCATACCAGAGTGCTAATGCAAAGGACAAGACCTCTACACCCTATAAGCAGCAAGCCAGGGGTCATAGAGGCAGGCCTTATAGGCCATTCTTCCAGCCCCAAGCTTATCCACAGTAGCAGCAGTACCAATAGCAGAGGGGTTACTTTAGAGGCAAGGGCAGAAGAGGTGATAACTGTACAAGTCCCAGCACTCAGCCAGCATCGCAACCTAAGCAGACATCCTGAGAGGTCTGCCTGGGTCTCCTTCCCAGTACAGGCAGAAAGCAGGTTGGCCCACTACCTCCAGGAATGGCAATCCATTATCACAGACAAGTGGGTCCAGGAGGTAGAGGGTCAAGGTCTGGCTCTCAGTTTCAAACTCAGACCAAAACTGAGGGCAAACATTTTTTTACCTTTCTCCCCAGTAGAAACTCTGTTACTAGAAAAGGAAGTATTAAATCTCCTATTCTTAGGAGCAATAGAGCCAGTCCCTCTGCCACAGAGAGGGAAAGGCTTCTATTCAAGATACTTCCTCACTACCAAGAAAACAGGGGAGTGGCGACCCATATTTGATCTCAGACACCTAAACAGGCATTTACTGAAACCAAAATTCAAAATGGTCACTCCGGCTACAATTCTGCCCACATTAAAACAAGGGGATTGATTGGCATCCCTGGATTTAAAGGATGCCTACTTCCACATCCCAGTGAGACAGTCACACAGAAACATTTTCAGGTTCAGACTGCCTTCAGGCCATTATCAGTTCAGAGCAATGCCTTTCGGTCTCACTTCTGCTCCAAGGGTGTTCACAAAATGTTTGGCTGTGGTTGTGGCACACCTAAGGAGACAGGGGGTGGCAGTATTTCCCTACCTGGATGACTGGCTAGTCGTAGGGCAGTCGCCTCAGCAGGTCAGACAATCCCTCGTGGTCACACAGGATCTCCTACAGTCTCTGGGGTTTCTGATAAACCAGAAAAAGTCAGTATTACAACCAGTGCAGCACCTCAAATTCATAAGGGCTCAACTGTATTCAGTAAAAGGAAAAGCCTTTCTTCCACAGGAAAGAGTAAGCACCTTGGTATAGTTGGCAAGCTCTTTCAAGCTTCAAAGTCTCAGACCTGCCAGGCACTTCCTGCAGTTGTTGGGCACATCAACAGCTACAGTGCTGGGTGCAAGGTTTCAGATGAGAGATGTTCAATATCATCTAAAGCAACGATGGCTCCAGAAGAAAGATTCACTATCAAAGCTGGTCCCAGTAACTCAAACCCTCCTACAGGCTCTGCAGTGGTGGTCAAAGGAGGAAAACCTCAGACAGGGAGTCCCATTCTTATAAGAGCAACCCTCTCTGGTGCTCACCACAGATGCATCCCTTCTAGGGTGGAGAGCACATCTAGGGGACCATACTGTTCACGATTCATGGTCCAGACAAGAGTCTCTGCTGCACATCAGTCTGCTGGAACTCAGGGCAGTTTTGCTAGTACAGCAGGCATTTGCCAGCATGCTTCAAGGGAATGTGGTCCAGGTCAGAACAGACAATATGACCACAATGTACTATATCAACAAGCAGGGAAGCACAAGGTCCCCATGCCCCTGTGCACAGAGGTCATGAGAATATGGAGTCTGGCTTACTCACTGAATATTCAGTTGTCAGCAGTTCATCTGCTAGGCAAAGACAATGTGTTAGCAGATGCACTGAGCAAGATGCATCAGAACCATCATGAATGGTTGGTCCCTGAACAGTCAGGTACTACAGGTGGTTTTCAAAAGGTGGGGAACTCCAGAGATAGATCTCTTTGCCTCACCAGACAACCATCAGCTCCCAAAGTATTGCTGCAGGCCCCCAGTGGCAGGTTCAGTGCCACTGGATGCACTAATTCTAGATTGGACAGGGAAGTTCCTGTATGCTTTCCCTTCATTTCCCTTGTTGTTGAGGGTTCTGATCAGGCTCAGATCACAGTCAGCACAATGATCCTAATTGCTCCAGATTGGGCCAGGCAGCCATGGTACTCCCTGTCATTGGAACTTTCAGTAGCCAAGCCAGTCAACTTCACCAGGAGGTACAATTTGCTAACTTCATCCCAGGGCAGCATTCTGTACCTGAACCTTCGGTCTCTCAGGCTCAAGGCCTGGCTCTTGAGGACCTAGAGTATGCCAACCTGAACCTCTCAGAAAGTGTCATGTAGGTCCTTAGGGTTTCTATAAAACCCTCTACCAGGAAGATTTATATTTCCAAATAGAAAAGATTTTCTAATTGATGTCAGAATAAAAACCTGGACCATAATCAGGCAGGATTGCCTGTGATTTTGGATTACCTAACCCATCTTCATTCTCTGGGTTTAAGGCCCTCCACATTGAAGGTGCATCTGGCTGCAGTCTCCACTTACCTGTCAGCAGGTAAGACATCATCCTTGGCATCTAATCCTGTGTTTAGGAGGTTCTTTAAGGGATTGCTGCATTTGCACCCACCTCATAGAACTCCCACTCCAGTGTGGGATCCGAACAATTGCTTAGCACAGCTTATGCAACCACCCCTTGAACCCATGGGAACAGCTGATCTCAAGTATGTAACTTGGAAGACTGTGTTCCTGGTTGCCATTACCTCTGCCAGAAGGATCAGTGAACTTCAGGCCTTGTCCATGGAAGCTGACTATGTGGCTTTTACATAGGGACAAAGTGGTCCTTAGGACCAATAACAAATTCCTTCCTAAGGTGGTTTCAGATTTTCATATTAATCAGACCATCACACTTCCAGTTTTCTTTACTGACCATTCCACTTCAGGTGAGCTTGGACGTTAAAAGAGCTATCAGCTACTACCTGGAGCATACAAAACATCACAGAGGGTATAGGACCCAAGTCATTCTGACTTATGGAGAAGTGGGAAAAGCTAAACCTGCCAATAAGAGATCCATAGCAAGATGGATTGTGGCATGTATCCAATTCTTTTATTGCGAACTGGGCAAACAGCCCCCTCAAGGACCCAGGGCCCATTCCACAAGGAGGACAGCTGCGTCAATAGCAGGTTCAAGAAATATCTCTTTATTGGAAATCTGTAAGGCAGCTACCTGGAAAACAGTTCATATATTCACTAAACATTACTGCCTGGATACCCAGGCCAGGAGTGATGCCAGGTTTGACACAGCAGTTTTGCAAAGCCTGTTTCCTAAATGGGTCCTCTACCTGCCTCCAAAGGCACTGCTTGGGCAGTCTCCATTTGTCAGAATACAGTAAGATTTCCTGGGGTTTGAAGAAAACATTACTTACCATAGTAATCTTGTTTCTTCTAAGGGAATCTTACTGTATTCTAAGCTTCCACCCTTCCTCCCCTTGTAGGACCTACAGGGCACTGCACACTGCCTGTATATTAATGTTGGAGACCTGTGGGTACCTATTAGTTTCTTGGGCATCTGTTTACCTGAGTCTTAGAAATGCCCTATGTTGATTAAGAGGTGTTTTTTACCCTAGTTAGGGTAATTAGGATTAGTTAAGTTTAGATTCGTTGAATAGTATTATTAGCTTCTGCATGCTTCATATGAATCTGATGGTTGCAGGAAGTGCAACCAGGGACAGTGGTTTGAAGACCGAGCTTGAGCCGAACATTCCATCATTAGCATAGGTTCTGTTAACCATTTTGGCTCTGGGGAAGTCCTATGGTGAGACCATACTGCATTTGACAGAATACAGTAAGATTCCCTTAGAAGAAACAAGATTACTATGGTAAGTAATGTTTTCTTTTGTGCCATCATCAGCAATTATCAAGAAAGCATCCTGTAACTTCTTAGATCTTCCCTTGTCAATCTTCACCATTCATTACTTCCTGGGTGTAAGCCGGAGGCGCGCACCCACCACGGGAGCTTTTTTTTTTTTTTTTTTAAAGTCTAGCTAACGGCACCGCCCTCGAGAGTGACGTCATGCGCGAGGGGCGGCCGTTAGTAGCGACCGACTCCTCCTCCAACTCAGTTCTGTTTCTCCCGCCGTCGAAGCAGCACCTGTTCACGGTAGCTTCAGTTTAACTGCGTCTTAGGCCGACTCCTTTTTTCTACACTCGGCGCCCTACGGTAAGACTGTTCCTTTTCTTTTATGCAGGCGCCGGGTGTATTTCGACTATGTTTAACCTTGTTTATTTGGCGTTATGTCCGGTTCTGGAGGCGAAAGCGTTCTTCTAAGGCAGGCGCATTCCTATGCGTCGGTGCTCCTGCGGCCGGCATTTCTCCGTCTCGGACCGGCATGACGTTTGCCTTCGTTGCCTGGGTCCCAACCATGACATGGATTAGATGCGGCGCCTGTTTTCCATGGACCGCCGTGTCCTAGAAGTCCGCAGCGTTCAAGCTCGGCAAGACCCGCCCGACCCGAGGGGCGGCGTCGCTCAAGGGGCCCAAAGTAAGTCTCTTGGCCCTTCCCCTGGTCCCCTCCGGGCCTATGGTCCGTGGAGGAGAGTCTCCTCATCTTCTCTTGCGAGAGGCCCCTTCGGCGGTGTCTCGAGGCGTCGTGGTCCCTCCCGGATAAGCGCCGACACACCGCCTCGGCAGTCACCTCTTCGGAGGTGCAGGCTCCCCGATGTCGAGGCCCTCGACTGTTGGAGCCTGGCTCGGGTGGACCCTCGACGCCGCCTCTCGGCGCCGTTTCGGATCCCGGCGCCATTCACGGTGCTGGTGATTGATGTGGCGCCATTTCGGTGCTGTTTTGGATCGCGCCGTTTGCGGTGCGGTGATTGAAGCGGCGCCGCTTTGGATCAGCGCCGTTCGCGGCACCGGTGTCGAACGGCGCCGTTAGCAGTGCCGTTTTGGCCTCAGCACCGTTCGCGGTGCCGATGGGCATGGCGGCGCCGCCCGGCCAGTGCCGCTTCGCCTCGATGCCGCCCGGCAGCTGGCTTCCCTCCCTGGGCAGTGCGGGCCTGCCGGAGCCGCTGGGGGTGTGGGGTTAGGCCTTCCTGCTGCCGGCGTGGGGGGGGCAAGCGGCGTCGCGCTTGGTACCGGGGCCGTTCGCGGCCCCGTGGCCTCGGGGACCCCTGGGGTGGCCAGCATCGAGGTCCTGCTGGTCTCGTCCTCCTCGGAGGACGATGACTCGGATGTGGACCCATCCTGGCACCCCCATTCTTCGGAATCTGGGTCCTCGGTGGCTAGGGGTACCAGGCGGCGCAGCGGGCCCCTCCCTCTGTCCCCCTTGCCGTCGTCTCCTGAGGGTTCCTCGGCTGGGGGTGGCCGAGGGTCCCGGGGGGCAGACGTGGGGGTGGAGGGAGGCTCCCCTCTCTGGAGGCCCGGTGACAGCTACCCCCCGGGGTGCTGTTGCCTCCTCTAGGGACAGGGGGACGTTGCAGTCGAGGAGGAGGGCCCTCTCGGAATCCGAGGGGTTGAGGGGCAGGTGGCCTGCTGCCCGGTCTTCTTTGGCCACCTCAGTGGGGGTGGCCAGGAGCCGTAGTGCAGAGCCCCACCCCTCCCCCCAGGGTTCTAGGGTGTCCTCTGGCGGCGTGTGTGCAGACTGCCCTTCTGGATCCATGCAGTCCCGGCGTCGTCACAGGGGAGTTTCTCCCCCAGGGCTCTTCCAGGCTCCGCTTCCCCAGAGTTCCGTTCTGCGGCCTGGTTTGATATCCGGAATCCCTCCTACTAGGGCTCCTTTCCCCGGATTCCAGAGCCCTCGCAGAGAGCAGTTGCCTCCTCGGAGGTGCCCCTCTCCCATCTCTCTGCCTTCACCACCCCCGCTCCCGGGCCATGTCGGTCCTACGGGTCCGTTATCCTGGGAGCAGTTCAGAGGTTCTGCGGCGGCCTTCCCCTCATATGTTAGATACATGCATGAGCGGGTCTTTCGACTCTCCCCACCGCCGCAGGAATCCTCTGGACATTCCAGTTCCCCATCATCCTCGTCTCCCTCCTCTGAGGGAGAGGAACCCCTGCTCATCTGTCCTCCGATGCTGATTTCACAGAATATCAGCGTTTCCTCGAAGATGGTGAGGATCTCCGGTTTCCTACGTTCGAGACAATACGAACAGGAGGCAGCGTGAATTCCTTGGTGAATTCAGTGCCCAGCATCTGGTGGTACCTTCCTGGCCTATCCCCTTCAGGAGGCATCTATCCGGTCCTGGCAGTTCCCTGCCGCTTCTTCCAGCCCGGCGGACTGCCAGCGTAGGTATTGTGCCCCCTCTGAGTCTCTAGGTTCCCTTCCCAACCCGTCCTCAGGTTTGGTATACCTGGATACTCCTTCTGGGCGCCGTTGCCTGGCGCACGACCGCCCTCCGGATTCGGACTCTCTCCAGTTCGACCGGTGGGGGCGAAGAGTGTTCTCTTCTTCTCGTGTGAGTGTTTGTATTGCATCACATCAGGCTCACCACGCTGCCTACAACCGGCATCTGTGGTCGATGATGTCCCAGCTGCTGGCATCTATGCCTGACACGGAGCAAACCAGACAAGCCGTTGCCCTCTCCGCGGTAGGCCTGGAGCTGGCAAGACACCAAGCAAGGGCATCTTATGACGCCAATGAGGTGGCTTCCAGGCTTGCGGGGACAGCGATCTGCATCAGGCGGACGGCATGGCTTCGTCTTTCCAGGTTGTCACCCCTGGCCTGGCGTAGGGTGATGCGCTCCGCCTTCCGGGGGAACCGTCTTTTCTCATCCAGAGCTAGGAGACTTTTACAGGGGCTCCATCCGTCTCCTCGTCCTCGGAAGGCACCTCCTAGCTCTTCTCCCACTTAGGCTTTCTGAATAAGCCAGGGTCTTCTCCTCCTGTTTCTCACCAACAGAAGGCTGGGGGTCTTGTTCCCTCAGGGTATGGCCTCTTCCCCCTCCAGCGGAAGAGGAGCTTGGTACTCACCCAGGAAGTAATGAATGGTGAAGATTGACAAGGGAAGATAGGAAAATTACGTACCTACCGTAATTCTTGATCTTCTCTTGTATCTTCACCATTCATTACTTACAACCGCCCACCATCCCCTCAGTGGCCTCTTCCTGTGGCTTCTCCACCTCCCGTCTCCTTCCTCTCTCTGCATATAAAAACAAAAAAAAAAAAAAAATTTTTCTTAAAATATAGGGAAAGTTGCTTAATTTTCCAAAAAATAAAAATAAATAAATAATCTTTCTTTTGGGGGGGTTTCTAATTTTTCCAGAAAAATTACTCACTCTAAGATTCATGGGCCATCTCGTGGATTGCATTGGCGATCAGACTGCACAACTATCTCTTGCCATTCTTCTGGCAAGATACCTCTGGGGGTGTTTTGGCCTGGCTCAGGCTATTCAGATTTGATCCTGCAATTCCGTGTTCCAGATAGTTGCCCTGAAATCAAAATCCCCCCATTCTTGCCTTGCAGAGCAGAGGAACGGGCACGTCTAATCCTTTTTCTTTTTGCAAAAAAATAAATAAATAAATAAATATTAAATGCTGAGGGAACTCTCTTCGACTGTTATAGGCATCTTGGTATCAGGGTCATGCATCTAGTCTAAAAAATTTTACCTAAAAAAAAAAAAAGAAAAATAAACAGGAAGGCAATGAGAAGGTAGGCTATCCTTCTCGCTAGTTGTATTGGTTTTCCTTTTAAGTGTCCTCCTGGACAATTTTGCAGAAGAGCAGTGCTGACCATATCCGATCCCAGCCTGCCTAAGCTTAGCTTGCCTTGGCCAGTCAGTCTGAGTCCCATTTCTATCTTAAGACTCCTGAAAGGCTTACATTTCCATTTCTAAACCCCTGAGCAGCGCTCTATGCTGCCTGGGTTTTATTCTCCCTCCTCGGGTTCCCTCCAGTTGAAGGCCTTCCATGGCCAGGGCGAGGTAGGTATCAAAGAACAATGGCATGTTGAAGATGAGGACTATGCCCTCCTGGGTCTGTCTAGCGGGTTCGGTGAACCTTCTCTTCAGCTCTATCTCCGGGGATTCTTGCTTCCCCTTTAGTCGAGCCTTCAGCTGTAAGCTAACTATGCTCGTTGGGCATTCTGGTCCTTCAACATCCCATCTCTCTCTTCTCTTTCTTCTTCTTCTTCTATTTTCTCATTTCCTTTCTTATCTCTCCTCCCAGAGTCGCCCAGGTAATGAGGCCCTGCAGTCCCTAGGCTAGGGATACTCTTATCTCCTCTGTCCTTCCTCCATCGGCTTATTTCTTTTTCAGTTCATTCTTCCTTGCTTTGCTATCCCTTGGCTATCTTGCCTCGCTATCTATATTCTCTGCTTTCTCTTTTGCCTCTCCGGCTCACAGAACTGAGTTGGAGGAGGAGTCGGTCGCTACTAACGGCCGCCCCTCGCGCATGACGTCACTCTCGAGGGCGGTGCCGTTAGCTAGACTTTTAAAAAAAAAAAAAAAAAAAGCTCCCGTGGCGGGTGCGCGCCTCCGGCTTACACCCAGTAAGTAATGAATGGTGAAGATACAAGAGAAGATCAAGAATTACGGTAGGTACGTAATTTTCCTATTTCAAGGATGAACAAAAAAGCATACCCTTGTTTTTTTTTTCTTATTAAGCACAAGTCGATTCTCTATTAACCATCTCGTTAATTTGCTGAACTGACTTCCCAGACTTTTTTGGACTGTATCAACTTTTTTGTTTGCAACATATAGCACAGCATCATCCACTTACAAAATAATAGATGACTCTGTATGGATTGAAGGTAATTCATTTGTATATATGGAGAACAATATAGGCCCCAGAACTGAGCACCGGGAGACCCCATATTCCACATATCTTAGATCAGAAAGAACTCCGTTAACATGGACCTGATTTACCCTACCAGTTAGATAGCTGCAGAACCATTCCACCACAGGTTCCTCAAGGTCCAAATCTCTAAGCTTGTCCTCCAAAATGGAGTGGTCCATGAGATCGAAGGCCTTGGTCAGGTACACAAATACTGCTCCCACGTACTTCCCATCATCCATACTTTCATGCAGATTGTTCGTGACCCTGATCAAGGCCGTCACTTTGCTACATCCCTCTCAGAATCCATGCTGTGCTGATGTCAAAAGTCCATCTAGTGCTCTAGTTAGAGTCAAAGCCTCAAAAGTAGGGACATGTGGCATTAGGATTTTCACAGCTAATACCCTACACCCACCCAGCACACACCAACAGGCATTGGGGTGGTGCCTTGGGGTCATCATCCCTAACGCTCACACCAGTCTCCTGTTTTGTACCCATCTCAGCTTATTTACTTATGGAATGTGGTGAGTGTGATTTTAATTGTCACAGTCTTTAAATTGTTGTCAATTATGGGGTGGTAAGTCTGCAGTTTTCCCATGTGGGAAAACCATAACCATCTATTATAAATCATCAAACTATATGTGATGACTTACAGTATGTTTAAAGTGTACAAAAATATTTTTTAATCCTAAAATGAACAGATGTCCTTGTCAAAGGTGGGACATTCCATGATTTCAAATGTTGAATGTGGAGGCATTCTTGTGGTTATAAGAGGTCCTCACATACTAGCAAATCCTCAGCACTGTTTGGCTAAACCAACTCTGCTTTCTTATAATATTTAAATAATCTGTTTCTTTATACGTGAAGTGACTCAAGCCATTGTTGTTATGGCTGCAGGATATCACAGCTTGCCCCAATTCTGTTGACAGCAGCAGGTTAAGGACAATTATAACATGGGTAAAAAAAAAATCCTGTATTCTGATTCGTTCAAACAGGTCACCTGACCATTGATTAATCCCCAGTATACCCACAGTCGCCTTGCCAGACCACAATATCCTGACTGACAGCAATGTAATTTGTCCTAGTAAAACCAATCCACCATACAGACATGTAGAGATATGGTGAATTTCATCCCACCAGGTGTGGACTAATGTTCAGTAAACTGATGCCCTGTCACGGGTTAGTCACTCCATATAATATCCAATAAACTATAGTACATGATACGAAACTTGACTTAGCTCACCGCTTGTCTACATCTAGCATATCTATACTTGATACACTGTCAGTTTGTTTTACACACTTCCAAATATCAAAAAGTACTCCTGAAATGTTATATGCAAGACTTTCTAACATAATTCTAAATATGCAACTGTTCCAACATTACTGTCAGAGTAGAATACAAAACTGTGTGGTACATAAACATTATATTTATTTTTCTGTAGTTCCGTGTTGTTTTGGGACATTCGTCCCCCTAAAGTGACTGCACAATCCTTGCATGATAAAAAGAAAGTTGAAGACAAACAACTCAAAAATCCTCATGGAGTGCCAACTACTTTTAAACATCTAGATCTCACCTGGAAACCCCTTATTAAGGTATCTGTTAATTTTGCTAAACTACTGATTACAGTTGCTTAAGGATAAGTCATTTGTATGGGAAGTACTGTATACTAATTCAAACAACATGAAGTCTTGCTGTATTCTGATTATATGCAGTTAGCCTCAGCACTTGAACTGCTCCGGAGAGTAAGGGGTTAATTCTATGCCAGGACATAGAACGTTGAACTCAAGCTCAGTTTTCAAACCTCTGTCTCTGGTACATCTCAATGTAACCGTCAGATTATTTACTCCTTCTAACTGTGAAGTCGCTCAGGAGATTTCTCCTTCGCTTTGGTTCGGTAAAGTTTTGAATCGGTCAGTTTGTTCAACCGATTTTCTTGTTTTTTTTTGGTATCAGATCTCTGTCATTGGTACAGGGTAGCGTAAGTAGATAGATAGTGAGTTATTTCTGAATTTACTGTGTGGAAATTGTTTTTCTTTGGTTTCCTATTGGTCGGTCTGGTTGGGAACGGAAACAATCTCTTAGTTTCTTTTTCTTCTTGATTTTAGTAGTGGTGTCTGGTTCTTATCGGTTTCAAAAAAACAAGATTTTCTTCATTTTTTTCCACAGCCACTTACTTACGTGTTGGTAACCGATAAGATTGAGTATTACCTGGATTAAAAGCAGTTAAGGGTAATTTGTAGTTTAAGGCTATGTCTGAGAAACCCAAGAAGAAAACCCGTCCCACTGAGTTTTAACACTGTACTGAGTGTGGGGAGGCTTTTGCTAAAGCTGATCCCTACCTCATTTGTGTTTATTGTCTGGGGTTTGACCACCTCAAATCAGACTGCCAAATATGTAAAACTTTCCCAAAGCTACTTTGGATAAGAAATTAAGTAGGCTGAAGGAAAGGGAGGCCGAGAAGTCCGCTGAACCAGATGGCCAGCCCAGTTCGGTTCCAACTGAACCTGAGGCGGTGCCTGCTGACCCAGGCGATACACCCTCTGGCAAAAGGAGATCCAACTCTGAGGGGTCAGTTCCGTCAAAAAGAAAAAGGAATTTGGACAGTTTGGATCCTGAACCACAAGTTCCAACCACCACTGAAATAGCCAAAGCAATAAGCATTGTGCAGTCGCTTCATCCGGTTCCTTCCGAACCGATCCCTCCGACTAAGCGGTCGGTTCGGTTGGACCCAGCTCCATCGGATTATGATCTGGAATTGTTTTATGATTTGGAGTGGGAGGGAGATGAAGAGGATTTTGAGGATACTCATTCTGGAGGCCTAGATGATCCTATACAGCCTGACATCTCCCCAGACAGGCCTTCCAATGTCTCTCCTCCCAGGCTTTCTGAGTCCCCCTCCCATTTTCTGTTTTACAGAAAAGTGACTGAAACTCTCCAGTTCCCAGTGGTGGAAGCTGCTGAAGAGGAAGAAGCGCCTGACTATATAGAAATGATGGACGTCCCAGAGTCCAAAAGCCTTTCTATCCCTCCTCACAAGTCCTTGGGGAAACAGACAAGAACATTTTTACAAATGCCTAATTCTTTACCTCCTGTGGATAAGAAAATGGACAGGAGATGCACACTGTCAGGCTCAGGTATGGAATTTTTGTACAACCATTGCAGCCATGTTGGGGTAGTGCAGGCTGCAGCCTGTGACAGGGCTAACATTCCTTTGGCTTCACACCTCCCAGATCAAGATTCCAGGAAGGTGGATGCCATGGCCAAAAAACAGTACTTGGCATCTTCCTTGGGACTCAGGCGGGCAACCTACATGGCCTGTACAGCTAGGTACCAGAAGTCCAGGTGGGACACATTAATGGAACTGGCAAAGAAGGCCTCCCCCTAGCTAGCCAAAGAGCTGGAGGAGGTGGCTGCTGATGGAATCGAGGCATCAAAAGTGTAATTTCATGCTGCTGCCAACTCTAATGATGTGGCATCTAGAGTCATGGCTACGTCTGTGTCTCTCAGGAGATTTGCTTGGCTGAGATGTACTAGCCTGTCTCAGGATACCCAGGCTAAGGCCATGGATTTCCCTTTGGTTGGTAGTTCTTTGTTTGAGGAGCAGACAGAGGCCTACATGAAGAAAATGGATGAATACAGGACCACTTACAAGAGTGCACAGGCCAAAGAGAGGCAAGCCATTCCTCAGAGGCAGCAATCTAGGGGCAGGGGCATGCCTTTTCACAGGCATTTGTACCAAGCCCAGGCCTTCTCTTCCTTCCCACACAAGGGGTTCTTTCTAGGGAGAGGTAGGGAGGGGGATGTGCAGGGCTGCATCCTCTTCCCAGTCCAAGGCCCCTGCCAAACAGACAGCCTGATGTGTCAGTTTGGGTCGCCTCCCCTATACCAGTAGGGGGCAGGCTGGCTTACTATTTCCAGGCCTGGAAGTCTGTTACTTCAGACAAGTGGGTCCTGGAGGCAGTAAGCCACAGCCTGACTCTCAGTTTCAAAAGATTACCAAAAATGAGAGTCAGGTTTTTTCCTGCTGCATCAGCATCAGAGACCATTGCCTTAGAGGCAGAGGTTTCTTCCCTGCTAGCTCTCAAACCTGTGGAAAATGTTCCTCCACAACACAGAGGCAAAGGGCTGTACTCCAGGTACTTCCTTACCCCAAAAAAGACAGGGGAGTAGTGACCCATCCTAGACTTGAGATATCTGAACAAACATATCACAAAGCTAAAGTTCAAAATGGTGACTCTGGGAGTAATCCTCCCTTCTCTGAGGCCAGGGGATTGGCTAGCATCCCTGGAGCTCAAGGACGCCTCTTTCTACATTCCTATCAGGTGCTCCCACAGAAAGTACCTCAGGTTCGAGTTGCCCTCATGCAATTACCAATTCAGAGCCACACCCTTCGGCCTCACTTCAGCTCCAAGGGTATTTACAAAGTGCCTTGCAGTAGTAGTGGCCTTCCTCAGAAGGCAAGGTATCTCAGTCTTTCCTTTTCTAGACAACTGACTCATTGTAGGCCAGTCCTCAGACCAAGTCAAGTCAGTTCTGAAAGTTTCTCAGAATCTTCTCAGTTCCCTAGGATTCATTCTCAGTCTTCCCAAGTCGGTCCTCGAACCTGTACAACTCCTCGCTTTTATAGGAGGAGAGTTAGATACAGTCCAGACAAGGGTAACCGCCCATACAGATCTGGCTCCCTCTTTTCAGCCTCTGGTCTCTCACCCTGCTAGGCACTTTCTCCAACTCCTAGGCCACATGGCAGCTTCAACTGCAGTGGTACAAGTAGCCAGGTTTCAGATGAGGGACATTCAGTTCCACTTAAGGTCGTTTTGGTCTCAGAAGAAAGATTCTGTCACCAAACTGATTCCAGTGACTCAGGCTCTGGTCCAGGCTATCCAGTGGTAGCTGGATCAGGACAATCTCAGACAGGGTGTCCCAGTTCTTAGTCAAGTCCCCTCAGTGGTTTTAACCACAGATGCCACTCTCCTGGGTTGGGGAGACCATCTGGGGGCCTCTCACTGCACAGGGAATTTGGTCACAGCAAGAGTCTCTCCTTCATATCAATCTCCTGGAACTCGGGGCTGTATTCCTAGCCCTCCAGGCTTTCTTGGAGTCAGTCCAAGGCAAAGTGGTGCAAGCCAGGACAGACAACACCACCACAATGTGGTACACAAACAAGCAGGAAGGCACTCAGTCTATAGTCGTGTGCACAGAAGCCATGAAACTGGTCTCTAGCTTACTCTTGCCAAGCTTTCCTGACAGCACTTCATCTTCCAGGGAAGGACAATGTGCTGGCAGATGCTTTGAGTAGAATATCCCAGGGCCATCACAAATGGACCCTGAACCCTTCTATCCTGAAAGTCATCTTCACCAGATGGGGCACTCCAGAGATAGATCTCTTTGCAGCCCCAGACTGTTATCAACTTCCTCTGTTTTGCCGCAGACCTCCAGTCATAGGGACTGTTCCTCTGGATGCTCTCCTATTAGATTGGACAGGCTGATTTCTTTATGCCTTTCCTCCGTTTCCTCTACTATTCAGAGTTCTGATCAAGATCAGGTCTTAACCCTGCACAGTGATACTAGTGGCCCCAGACTAGGCCAGACAACCCTGTTATCCTCACTTGTTGTCTCTAGCAGCGTTACTCCCCCTGTCTCTACCCAGGAGACACAATTTATTAACCTCCTCTCAGGGGAGGATTTGGTATCCCAATCTCCAGTCTCAGTCTCAAAGCCTGGTTCTTGAAGAGTTAGAATATGCAGGCCTGCATCTTTCTCAGGGGGTCATGGATATTTTAAAGGTCTCTAGGAAACCTTCTACCAGGAAAACTTATAATTCCAAATAGAAAAGGTTCACCATTTGGTGTTCTCAGAGAGGCATACAGCCGGACGCTGCAGGTATTGCCATGGACTTGGATTATTTGGTTCACCTTAATGGCCTAGGCCTTAGGCCTGCGGCCCTTAAAGTTCATTTAGCAGCTGTGTCTGCTTTTCTTTCTGCAGGGAAGGGATCTTCTCTGGCATCTCATCCTGTTTTCAGTAAGTTCTTCAAAGGCTTGGTCCACATTAACCCTCCTTTTAGAAAGCCTACTCTAGCTTGGGATCTGAATCTGTGCATTGCACAGCTTCTGCAGCCACCCTTTGAGCCCTTAGCTTCTGCCGAGCTTAATTACTTAACTTGGAAGACTGTGTTCCTGGTAGCTGTTACTTCTGCCAGGAGGATCAGTGAATTACAGTCCTTGTCAGTAGAACCTGACTTCATTTTCTTTCATAGGGATAAGGTGGTCCTCAGGACAAATAGAAAGTTTCTACCTAAAGTGGTATCAGGTTTTCATCTGAACCAGTCTATGTCTCGACCTGTGTTTTTCACAGACCATTCTTCCTCAGGGGAGAGAAGCTTGCACAGTCTGGATGTGAAAAGGGCACTTGGCTATTACATAGAGCATACTAAGGCACATAGGAAGGATTGTCTTCAGCTATTTCTCACTTATGGAGAAGTGGGAAAAGGTAGACCTGCCACTAAAAGGACTATTGCCAGGTGGATTGTCTCTTGCATCCAATTCTGCTATTCCAAATTGGTCAAAGAACCTCCTTCAGGCCTGAGTGCCCACTCGACTAGCGGTACAGCTGCCTCCCTTGCAGATGCTATGGATATTCCCTTGGTAGAAATATGTAAAGCAGCCACATGGAAAACAGTCCATACATTCACCAAGCATTACTCTCTGGACATCCAGACTAGGAGTGATGCTCGGTTTGGTACAACAGTGTTGCAAAGCCTATTCCCAAAGTAAGGTTCTGTGTCCCCTCCTCCTGGGGGGAACTGCTTGGTAGTCTGCATAAAGTCAGAATACAGCAAGACTTCATGTTGTTTGAAGAAAAAAATACTCACCATAGTAATGTTGTTTCTTCTAATGGAGTCTTGCTGTATTCTGACCTCCCTTCCTGCCTCCCCTCTCAAAACCTAGTTTTTGGGATATGGGTTGGCAGGTGCAGTGTTGCACCTCAGGGGTGTACTGTGCACCCCTCCCTCTACCTATGGTGGGGTGGTTGTTGTTGTTCTTTTGTTATTTGTTATACATTTAACTCACTATCTACACTGTTTCTTCTTGGATTCTCAACTTGAGTCTTATGGACCCAAGCTTTGTTGCCTTTTTTGGGCCTAAAATGAAAACAATTTCCATAACTCTAGTTAGTTGGTTTTTGCTCATAAGAATCTGACGGTTACATTAAGATGTACCAGAGACAGAGGTTTGAAAACTGAGCTCGAGCGCAACGTTCTATGCCCTGGCATAGAATTAACCCCTTACTGTCCGGAGCAGTTCAAGTGCTGAGGCTAACTGCATATTGTCAGAATACAAGACTCCATTAGAAGAAATAACATTACTATGGTAAGTATTTTTTTCTTTCTATTAATCAGAAAGCAATCTGTGCTTCCTACACAATGTAAACTAGAAAAGATGTTTGTTCTTTAATCGAACAACCACTAGTGTCTTCCAACTCAAGTGTTTGCTACAGTTGATTTACCATTATGTAGCCTGTTATAATATGTTGGTAAAATTAACAGGATTTTAAAGATAGTTTAAACCATTTTATGTTTTTAAAACAACATGAAGTCTGGCTGTATTCTGACAATATGCAGTTAGCCCCAGCACTTGAACTGCCCCAGAGAGGAAAGAGTTAACTCTATGTAGCAGCATAGAACGTTGAGCTTGAGCTCGGTTTTCAAACCTCTGTCTCTGGTACTTACCAGTGTAACTGTCAGATTCTTTACTCCGCCTAACAGTGAAGTCGCTCTGGAGATTTCTCCTCTGCTTGGTTCAGTAGAGTTTGAATTAGCGTTCGGTTTTAAACCGTTTTGTTATTTTCGGATTTCCAGCCTCTGTCTACGGTACAGGTAGTGTGGTAGATAGGTAGTGACTGGTGTTTATTTAATTTTCTTTGGAAATTATTTTTGTCTCTGTTTCTCTTCGGTCAGTCCAGTTAGGAACCAACCTTTCAAACAACATGAAGTCTTGCTATATTATGACAATTGCAGTATGACCGCAGGTTAGAACTGCTCCGGAAGTGAAATAGTTAACTTTCCATGCAGGCATGGAACTTAGAGCACGAGCTCGGTTGAAAACTCTGTCTGTTGTGCTTCAAACGCAAACTGTCAGATTCTTTACTCCGCCTCACTGAACAGTCGCTCCGGAGATTTCTCCTTCTGCTCGGTTCATTTTGTCGGTTTAAAAGTATTATTTTTCGTTTTTTACCCGAAATTAAACTGCAACCGGTCGGTTCAAGCTCTGTCTGTGGTAATGTAAGTAATAGATAGGTTTTACATTTAAATTTTTCTGTGTGGAACTTGTAATTCTTTATCGGTTCGGTTTGAACCGATCAGGTTGTATTTAAAATCTACTAGTCCTTTTTAGAGTCGGTTCCGGTTCTTATCAGTTCTAAAAAGCGGATTTCATTACGTTTTTCCACGACCCGTATTACGGTTGGGAACCGATAAGTGTCTTGCTTGGTGGATTGCCAAACGGGCAAGTTGGTTCGGCTGGCATTATGTCTGAGAAACCCAAAAGAAAAACCAGACCCACTGGGTTTCAACACTGTAGTGTTTGTGGGGAAGCTTTTGCTAAGGCTGACCCACACACCACATGTGTCTATTGTCTGGGGTTTGACCACCTCAATTCAGACTGCCAGATTTGTCACATTTTCCCTGCTGCCACCATAGATAAGAGAGTTGGTAGGCTCAGGGAAAGGGAGGCCAAAAAGTCCGCTGACCCAGATGGCCAGCCTGGTTCGGTGCCAACCGAACCGGAGGGAGTGCCCTCTGACCAGGGCGATACTTCCTCGGGCAAACAAAGAGCCGGTTCTGAGGAGCCGGTTCCAGCAAAAAGGACTAGAAAGTCAGCTAGTGTAGAGCCAAAGTTCTCTCCCAGCTGCTGAGGAAATAGCTAAAGCAATTCAAATTGTCCAGTCTCTTCTCGGGTCCGACCGAACCGACACCTTCGGAGTAAGCGTTCGGTTGACGGTTCCACCGTTCAAGATTTTGATTTTGAGGATTTTTATGAACGGGGGAGGAAGAAGAATATGAGGAGAGTGAATATGGTTTGAAGATCTGGATGTGCCCATTGATCCGGACATCTCTCCAGATAGACCCTAGGGTTTCTCCTCAAAGGCTTTCTGAGTCCCTTCTCATTTCATGTTTTATAAAAAGTTGCTGAAACTCTCCAGCTCCTGTTGAGGAAGCTGTTGATGACCAAGAGGAGCCAGACTATGTAGAAATGATGGATATTCCAGAGTCTAGGAGACTGTCTATTCCTTTGCATAAATCTTTTTCGAAACAGACAGTAAAAGTTTTAAAACTCCTCACGCTATACCTCCTGTGGATAAAAGGATGGACAAGAGGTATACCTTATCAGGCTCTGACACTGATTTCCTCACTCAACAATGCAGCCATGTGGGGTGGTGCAGGCTGCAGCCTGTGACAAGGCTAATATTCCCTAGCTTCACACCCCTGAGAAGGACTCCAGGAAGATTGATGCTATGGCAAAGAAACAGTACATGGCAGCATCTTTGGGACGCAGACAAGCAAATTATATGGCTTATGCTGCTAGGTACCAGAAATCCAGATGGGGTACTGTGCTGGCCCTAGCGAAACAAGTCCCTGACCAGCTTGCCAGGGAGCTGGAACAGGTGGCTATGGATGGTATTGAGGCATCCAAGGTGCAATTTCATGCTGCAGTGGACTCTAATGATGTTTCATCAAGAGTCATGGCTACATCTGTGGCACTTCACAGGATGGCTTGGCTCAGATGTACTACCCTGTCTCAGGATACCCAGTCTAAGGCCATGGATTTTCCTGTTGTGGAAATTCTCTATTTGGGGAGAAACAGAGAATTACATGAAGAAAATGGATGAATATAGGACCACCTATAGGAGTGCACAGGCCAAGGAAAGGCAGGCCACTCCTCAAAAGCAGCTTCCTAGAGGCAGGGGCAGGCCTTTTCATAGGCCTTTTTACCAAGCCCAAGCTTCATCCTCCGCCTATGCTCAGAGGGGGTTCTTTAGAGGGAGAGGCAGACGGGGTACAAGCAGGTCTGCTTCCACCCCTCAGCCCAAAGCCCCTGCCAAGCAGGCACCCTGATGGGATTGCCAGGGCCGACTCTCCTCTACCTGTAGGGGGCAGGCTGGCTTACTTTGTCCAGGACTGGAAGTCTTTAACATCAGACAAGTGGGTCCTGGAAGTAGTAAGCCAGGGACTGGTTCTCAGCTTCAAAAAAATTTCCAAAGCTGAGAACCAGATCTTTTCCACCTGCAACTCCATCCGAGGCACTCGCCCTAGAGGCAGAGGTCTCTACCCTCCTGGCTCTCAGAGCTGTGGAAAGGGTTCCTCCCCTACACCAGGGCAAAGGTTTGTACTCCAGGTACTTCCTTGCCCCAAAAAAGACAGGAGAATGGTGGCCCATCCTGGATCTCAGATATTTAAACAAGCACCTTTTAAAGCCAAAGTTCAAAATGGTGACTCTGGGAATTATCCTACCCTCTCTAAGGCCAGGGGGACTGGCTAGCTTCCCTGGACCTCAAGGATGCCTACTTCCATATTCCCATCAGAAGCTCCCATCGAAAGTACCTCAGGTTCGAGCTGCCCTCAGGCCACTACCAGTTCAGAGCAATGCCCTTCGGCCTCACTTCTGCCCCAAGGGTATTCACCAAATGCCTGGCTGTAGCAGTTGCCTACCTAAGAAGGCAAAAGATTGCCATCTTTCCTTACCTGGACGATTGGCTCTTAGTAGGCCAGTCCCCAGACCAGGTCAATTTACACCTTCGGATAACGCAGCAACTGCTTACCTCTCTAGGTTTCCTTCTGAATCTCTCAAAGTCAGTTCTAGAGCCGGTCCAGCTTCTTACCTTCATAGGTGCAGAACTGAACACACAGGAAGCCAGGGCCTTCCTCCCCCTGGACAGGGCAAAGACCCTAGTCTCCCTGGCCTCCTCATTTACCCTGCAGGTCTCCCGGCCAGCAAGGCATTTTCTGCAGCTCCTAGGACACATGGCTGCTTCCACAGCAGTTGTGCAAGGAGCAAGATTTCAGATGAGGGACATCCAGTTCCATTTGAGATCTTTTGGTCTCAAAGAAAGGATCCTCTTACCAAGCTGATCCCAGTAACTCGAACCCTGATCCAAGCCCTACAGTGGTGGCAGGATCAGAGCAACCTAAGACAAGGGGTTCCTTTTGTCACTAGTCTCATTCTCTAATCCTTACTACAGATCGTCCCTCTTGGGCTGGGGAGCTCACATGGCGACCTCACCACCCAGGGTCTGTGGTCTCCCAGGAATCTCTGCTCCACATCAACCTGTTGGAGCTCAGAGCAGTTTTTCTAGCACTTCAAGCTTTTTCCAAATCTGTTCAGAACAAGAGTATTCAGGTCAGAACAGACAACACCACTACAATGTGGTATATCAACAAGTAAGGGCACTCGGTCTCTGACCTTGTGCACGAGCGATGAGTTGTAGGTCTCTAGCTTACTCCCTGAACACCTCCCTTACGGCAGTTCACCTCCCAGGCAAGGACAGTGTCCTGGCAGATGCTCTCAGCAGAATTTCCCAGGGCCACCACAAATGGTCACTGGATCCCTTGGTCTTGGGAGTAGTATTTGCCAGATGGAGCACCCCGCAGATAGATCTTTTTGCAGCCCCAGACAATCACCAACTTCCTCTTTCTTTGCTGCAGGCCCCCAGTGTTGGGCTCACTCCCCCTGGATGCCTTAGCCCTCAGTTGGGAGGGGAAGTTTCTCTATGCCTTCCCTCCCTTTCCTCTCCTGTTCAAAGTGCTAGTCAAAATCAGATCCCAATCATGCAAAGTCACTCCTGATAGCTCGGATTGAGCCAGACAGCCATGGTATCCCTCCTGCTGTCCTTAGCAGTCCATCCTCCCCTGTCCCTTCCAGGAATCACAATCTGTTAACCTGTGCCAGGGAAGGGTCTGGTACCAGATCTCAAATCTCTCAATCTCAAGGCTTGGTTCTTGAAGAGTTAGAGTTTGCTGATTTACCTTTCCCAAGGTGTAATGGATATATTGAAGGCCAGAAGCCTTCCACCAGGCTACCACAATTCCAAATGGAAAAGGTTTTCCATATGGTGCTCGGAAAAGCATATTTCCCCAGTCTCTGCTGATCTACCCACAGTCCTGGATTATATGGTCCACCTGAATTCTTTGGGGCTGAGACCAGCTACCCTGAAGGTGCACTTGGCAGCTGTGTCTGCTTTTATTTCAGCAGGTAAATCCTCTTCCCTTTCAGCTCATCCTGTATTTTCCAAGTTTTTAAGGGTTGTTTCACCAACCCTCCATTCAGGGATCCTGCTCCTGCCTGGGATCTTAATGTTTGCATTGCTCAGCTTATGCAACCCCTTTGAGCCCTTGTCTTCAGCTGAGCTCAAGTACTTGACTTGGAAAACTGTGTTTTGGTAGCCATCACCTCTGCCAGACACATAAGTGAATTACAAGCGTTGTCAGTGGAGCAGGAGTTTATCTCTTTTCACAGAGATAGGTGGTCCTTGGACTACCAGAAAGTTCCTGCCTAAGGTGGTTTCAGATTTCCACCTTAATCAATCTATTTCACTTCCAGTGTACTTCACTGACCACTCCTCCTCTGGGGAGAGGATGCTGCACAGCCTAGATGTGAAGAGAGCCCTTAGTTACTACATAGAGCATACCAAGGGTCATAGGTTTGACTCCCTCCAACTGTTCCTCACCTGTGGCCAAGTTGGTAAAGGGAAGCCAGCCACTAAAAGATCCATTGCCAGGTGAATTGTCTCTTGTATCCAATTCTGCTATGAGAAGTTGGGTAAAGATCCCCCCTCAGGCCTGAGGGCTCACTCTACCAGAGGGTACAGCTGCTTCTCTGGCTGCTGCCAGAGACATTCCTATTCTAGAAATATGTCAAGCAGCTACCTGGAAAACAGTTCACACTTTTACCAAGCATTACTCCCTGGACATCCAGGCTAGGAGTGATGCTCGGTTTGGAACAGCCGTGCTTCAGAGCCTATTTCCTAGGTAGGTTCTGTCCCTCCTCCATGGGGGTACTGCTGTGTAGTCTGCAATTGTCATAATATAGCAAGACTTCATGTTGTTTGAAGAAAAAATTACTCACCTTAGTAATGTTGTTTCTTCTAATGGAGTCTTGCTATATTATGACCTCCCTCCCTGCCTGCCCCTCTCAGAACCTCTGTTTTGGGGATGTGGGTGGGCAGTACAGAGTTGGCACTTTTTTTGATGCCCACCTTGTTGTTTTTCACCTACCTTTTTGGGTGAATTGGTGGTGTGTTTTTGCATTTTTGGGTCTCCTGACTTGAGTCTTTGTTTTAGGCCAAAATGAGTGTTTATGTTAGCAGCCAGTTGGCTAGTGTAGGTTTACAGCCACACAGAACCTTAGTGAGTTTTAGCTCATAAAGATCTGACAGTTTACGTTTGAAGCACAACAGACAAGAGTTTTCAACTGAGCTCGTGCTCTAAGTTCCATGCCTGCATGGAAAGTTAACTATTTCACCTCCGGAGCAGTTCTAACCTGCGGTCATACTGCAATTGTCATAATATAGCAAGACTCCATTAGAAGAAACAACATTACTAAGGTGAGTAATTTTTTCTTTTGCTTGTATTTGTTAAACTTTTTCTGGGATTTAGTGTGGTGTTCCAGTTCCAATCGGTTTCAAAAAAACTGGACGTTTTTTGGTTCCTTTACAAAATCAGTAACACGGTTTGTAACCGTTCGAGGATTTATTACCTGGCTTAAAAGCTTTCAAAGGTAATTGTTTAGGTTGGCCATGTCTGAGAAACCCAAGAAAAAAATGGTCCCACTGGGTTTCAACACTGTTCTGAGTGTGGGGAGGCCTTTGCCAAGGCTGACCCCCACCTCATCTGTGTTTACTGTCTGGGGTTTGACCACCTCAAAACAGACTGCCAGATTTGCAAAAATTTTCCTAAAGCCACTCTGGGGGAAAAAGGTTGAGTAGGCTGAAGGAAAGGGAGGCCGAGAAGTCCACAGACCTGGATGGCCAGCCCGGTTCGGTTGCGACCAAACCTGAGGAGGTGCCTACTGAGCTAGGCGATACCTCCTCGGGCAAAAGGAGGTCCAATTCCAAGGGTCATTTCCATCAAAAAGGAAATGTAAGTCAGCCGGTTCGGATCCAGTAGCGCATACTCCACCCGCTGATGAAATTGCCAAAGTGATTAGTATAGTTCAGTCGCTTCACCCGGTTCTGTTCGATCCGGTACTGCCGGTTAGGTGGTCTGTTTGGTTGGATCCAATTCCATCGGATTACGATCCAGATGCTTTTTATGAGGAGTGGGAGGGAGACAAAGACTATCCCGAGGATGAAGATGAAGATAACGACTTTGAAGGTCTGGATGTGCCCACTGAACCGGACATCTCCCCAGACAGACCCTCCAGTGTCTCCCCTCCCAGGCTTTCTGAGTCCCCTTCACAGTTCTTGTTCTACAAGAAGGTGGTTGAAACCCTCCAGCTCCCTATGGTTGAAGCTGCTGAGGAGGAGGAAGAGCCTGATTTTGTTGAGATGATGGACATCCCAGAGTCCAAAAGATTGTCTATCCCGCTTCACAAGTCCTTGAGGAAACAGACAAAAAAGATTTTACAGGCACCTAGCTCCTTGCCTCCTGTAGATAAAAGAATTGACAGTAGGTATATGTTATCAGGCTCAGGTATGGAGTTTTTATATAGTCATTGCAGCCACGTTGAGGTAGTGTAGGCTGCAGCCTGTGACAGAGCTAACATTCCTTTGGCTTCACACACCCCTGGACAAAGACTTCAGAAAGGTTGATGCCATGGCCAAAAAACAGTATTTGGCATCTTATTTGGGACTCAGGCAGGCTAACTATATGGCCTACACAGCCAGGTACCAGAAGTCCAGGTGGGATACGGTTCTGGAACTGGCTAAACAGGCCTCTTCCCAGCTAGCCAAAGAGCTGGAGGAGGTGGCTGTTGATGGAATCGAGGCATCCAAGGTACAATTCCATGCTGCCATGGACTCTAATGATGTGGCATCAAGAGTCATGGTTACATCGGTGTCTCTCAAGAGACATACTTGGCTCAGATTCACTAGCCTTTTGCAGAATACCCAGGCTAAGGCTATGGATTTCCTGTAGTGGGTAACTCTCTGTTTGGGGAGCAGACAGAGGCTTACATGAAGAAAATGGATGAGTACAGGAGTGCACAGGCCAAAGAGAGGCAAGCCACTCCTCAGAAGCAGCAGTCTAGGGGCAGGGGCAGGCCCTTCCACAGGCCTTTCTACCAAGCTCAGGCTTCCTCTTCCTTCCCACGGAGGGGTTTTTTTCGAGGGAGAGGCAGGATGGGGATGAGCAGGGCTGCATCCTCTTCCCAGTTCAAGGCTCCTGCCAGGCAGACACCCTGATGTGTCAGCCTGGGTCGACTCCCCCATTCAAGTAGGAGGCAGGCTGGCTTACTACTTCCAGGTCTGGAAGTCTGTTACCTCAGACAAGTGGGTGCTGGAGGTAGTAAGCCAGGGACTGACCCTCCGCTTCAAAAGGTCCCCAAAACTGAGGGTCAGGTCTTTTCCACCTGCATCCATCTCAGAAACCTTTGCTCTAGAGGCAGATGTTTCTTCTGTTCTAGCTCTCAGAGCTGTAGAGAAAGTTTCTACTCAGCACAGGATCAAAGGTCTGTACTCCAGGTACTTTCTTACCCCGGAAAAAACAGGGGAATGGCGACCCATCCTAGACCTAAGGTATTTGAACAAGCACATCACAAAACCAGAGTTCAAAATGGTGACTCTGGGAATAATTCTTCCCTCTCTAAGACCAGGGGATCGGCTAGCATCCCTGGACCTCAAAGATGCCTATTTCCATATTCCTGTCAGGTGCTCCCACAGAAAGTACCTCAGGTTTGAGCTGTCTTCAGGCCATTATCAGTTCAGAGCCGTGCCTTTCGGCCTAACATCAGCTCCAAGGGTGTTTACAAAGTGCCTTGCAGTAGTAGTTGCCTCTCTCAGAAGGCAGGGTATTTCCATCTTCCCATATCTGGACGACTGGCTAATTGTAGGTCAGTCCTCCGACCAGGTCAAGTCCGCTCTACAAATCACTCAAGACTTGTTCAGTTCTCTGGGGTTTCTTTTCAATCTCCCAAAGTCTGTTCTCCAACCAGTACAACTTCTTACTTTCATAGGGTAAAGGCCATCACAGATCTTGCTTCCTCTTTTCGACCTATGGTCTCTCACCCAGCAAGACAGTTTCAACTCCTGGGCCACATGGCAGCTTCCACTGCAGTGGTGCAAGGAGCCAGATTTCAGATGAAGGACATTCAGTTCCACCTAAGGTCCTTTTGGTCTCAGAAAAGGGACTCTCTCGCCAAATTGATTCCAGTGACTCAGATTCTGGTCCAAGCTCTCCAGTGGTGGCTGGACCAGGACAACCTCAGACAAGGTGTTCCATTTCTTTCTCAAGTCCCCTCAGTAGTCCTCACTACAGATGCTTCTCTCCTATGCTGGGGAGCCCATTTAGGAGCCCTCACTGCTCAGGGGGTTTGGTCTCCACAAGAGTCCCTCCTTCATGTCAATTTGCTGGAACTCAGGGCAGTTTTTCTGGCCCTTCAGGTCTTCTCAGAATCAGTCAGGGACAAGGTGATGCAGATCAGGACAGACACCACCACCACAATGTGGTACATCAACAAGCAGGGAGGCACTCGGTCTGCTGCCTTGTGCACAGAGGCCATGAAACTCTGGTCTCTAGCCTATTCCCTTCAGACTTCCCTGATAGCAATTCATCTCCCAGGAAAGGACAATGTACTGGCAGATGCTCTGAGCAGAATCTCCCAGGGACATCACGAATGGTCTCTGGACCCTCACATTCTACAGGTCATCTTTCACCAGATGGGATACTCCAGAGATGGATCTCTTTGCAGCCCTGGGCAATCACCAACTTCCTCTGTTTTGTTGCAGACCTCCAGTCCTGGGGACTGTTCCTTTGGATGCTGTCATTCTGGATTAGAAGGGCAGGTTTCTCTATGCCTTCCCCCCCTTCCCTCTGTTGTTCAGAGTCCTGATCAAAATCAGATCTCAACCCTGCATAGTGATACTGGTGGCTCCAGAATGGGCCAGACTGCCTTGGTATCCTCTGCTGCTGTCTCTAGCAGTGACACGTCACATGTTTCTTCCCAAGAGACACAATCTCCTAACCTCCTCTCAGGGGAGGTTCTGGTACCCCAATCTCCAGTCTCTCAACCTCAAGGCCTGGCTCTTGAAGAGTTAGAATATGCAGGCCTGCATCTTTCGCAGGGAGTTCTGGATATTTTGAAGGTTTCTAGGAAATCTTCCACTAGAAAAACTTACAATTCCAAATGGAAAAGATTCAGCATTTGGTGTTCTCAGAAGGGCATTTTGCCTGATTCTGTGAACGTTGCTACAGCCTTAGATTATCTGGTTCACCTTAACAGTCTAGACCTTAGGCCTGCAACTCTGAAGGTCCACCTAGCAGCTGTCTCTGCTTTTCTTTCAGCAAGGAAGGGCTCATCCTGTTTTCAGTAACTTCTTCAAGGGTCTGGTTCATATTAACCTTCCCTTTCGAGAGTGTACTCCAGCTTGGGACCTTAATGTCTGCATTGCTCAGCTTATGCAGCCACCCTTTGAACCTTTGGCTTCGGCCAAGCTTAAGTGCTTGACCTGGAAAACTGTGTTCCTGGTAGCTATTATTTTTGCCAGGCGGATTAGTGAGTTACAGGCCCTGTCAGTTGAACCTGGCTTCATTTCCTTCCATAGGGATAAGGTGGTCCTAGGAACCAATAGGAGGTTCTTACCCAGAGTGGTGTCAGACTGTCATCTGAACCAGTCTGTCTCTACCTGTGTTTTTCACTGACCATTCTTCTTCAGGGGAAAGAAGGTTACACAGTTTGGATGTTAAAAGGGCTTTTAGCTACTACATAGACCATACTAAGTCACAAGGGCATGACTGTCTTCAATTGTTTCTCACTTATGGTGAAGTGGGAAAAGGTAAGCCTGCTACTAAAAGGATTATTGCCAGGTGGATTGTCTCTTGCATACAATTTTGCTATGACAAATTGGGCAAAACACCCCCTCCAGGCCTGAGGGCTCACTCATCTAGGGGTACAGCTGCCACTCTGGCTGCAGCCAGAGATATACCCTTTGCTAGAAATCTGTAAAGCAGCCAGCTGGAAAACAGTCCATACATTCACCAAGCATTACTCTCTGGACATCCAAGCTAGGAGTGATGCTAGGTTCAGCACAGCAGTACTGCAGAGCCTGTTCCCAAAGTAGGTTCTGCACTCCCTCTTCCTGGGGGAATTGCTTGGTAGTCTGCATATTGTCAGAATACAGCAAGACTTCATGTTGTTTAAAGAAAAAATTACTCACCATAGTAATGTTGTTTCTTCTAATGGAGTCTTGCTGTATTCTGACCTCCCTCCCTGCCTCCCCTCTCAGAACCTAGTTTTTGGGAAGTGGGCTGGCAGGTACAGTGTTGCACCTCAGGGGTATACCTTGTACCCTCCCTCTTAAGGGTGGGGTAGCTGTTTTGTTGTTACTATTGTTATATATTATATTTAAATATTGTCACTACCTTTTTTCTTGGGTTCTCAACTTGAGTCTTTTTGGACCCAAATTGTTGCCTTTTGGCTATATATTAAACAATTTCGATAGTGTAGTACTCAGTTAGTTAGTTTGCTCATAAGAATCTGATGGTTACACTGGTAAGTACCAGAGACAGAGGTTTGAAAACTGAGCTTGAGCTCAGCATTCTATGATTCTGCATAGATTTAACTCTTTCCTTTCTGGGGCAGTTCAAGTGCTGGGTCTAACTGCATATTGTCAGAATATAGAAAGACTCCATTAGAAGAAACAACATTACTATGGTGAGTAATTTTTTCTTATATACCAAGATATGGAAATATTGCTAATATGATATATTATTAAATCAAGTTATCTGACTCAGTGCTTTTATTTAAAAAATAACTATCCAGAACCTCCTCTGTGTTAGGGATTTGGAGTTTCGGAGACTCTGCCTTCTCCTTTCCTAGGGTGTTGAGGTTGTCAGAGTCTGCAGGTTCGTCCCAAGGCATAGTTTTGCAGCATCTCAGGCTCCTGATGTCTCCTCTCCCTGGTCTTCTGGCTCATGTGCCTCAAGCCTGGTTCAAGAGGATGGCTGCAACCATGAGACCTTCAGGCTTGCCATCCTAAAACCAATGCCACCTCTGGATGGGGAACTTAGAGTCCTGGTTTGGGCCAAAGGCACTGACGGTTATTGAATCTCCCACTGCTGCAGCCCAGCTCTGACATTAGCTGCAGGGGATTCTGAGATTTCTGATTTCAGCAAATGCCAGCTTTTGAGTCAGCAAAATTAGGCTGAAGCAATCTTCCATGCCGAGGTAAATAGTAAGCAAAAAAAAATTCCACACAAAATACAATTTGGGCTCTTACTGCTTACTGTTTCCCTTTAATATCCTGCATTTTGTATAGTTTTGTAGTCCATATCCCAGTTTTGTTTTATGTGATACCATAATTCATAACAGTTTTCGACTTTACTATTTTATTGTCTGGTCCGACAGCTATAGTACTTACTGTTACATTCCTTTCTCCTGGGTTGTACCTGCAAATAGGCATTCATTTATCTAGTGTACCTACTTGGTAAACAAAAAATAAATACATAGAAGCTTAGTTGTTTCAAATGAAAGTGTGGAGTCATGTAGTTAGGAGGCAGTCCTGTCGATACAGTTTTTATGTGTCAGTGAAACTGTGTATGTATTGATAATCAATCATTTTTATTTATTTAGTTTTTATTTACAAGGTCACTGTGCTAGACAAAACATTTACATGTTTTCAAGCATGACCTGGAAGAATACAGCAAATGCGGTCAACACAACAGTATAAAAATATTCGGAGAAACATGGTACAATACTAACAGACAAACAGAAGTACAGAAGAATTAACTAGAACAAGGGAAATAATGTGCAAGATACAATGTCTTTGGGGCATTATACAGGATAGAGTACTATGTATGACAGTTTACATACAAACAGGATTCAGAGATATGTAACTTTCATTAGTATGGTGTATTTATTGTTTCAACACCTACAGTTACATGTTTGTTTCTTTTTTAATTTATAATTATTTTAAATTGTTATAAATATTGGTAATTCTACACATTATGGTCCGATATTCAAACTTACGCCCAACAATAGCACCAAGTAAGCTGCTCCATACAACTGAGTTATGCAGACACAATAGTAATATAGTCAAACGAGATGTGCAATGGGGCTTCTTGGCTGAATATATCATAAAATATATGAGGCACAACTACAATGCGCCGACGCATCCCCCAGTCAAATCTGAATACCTGAAATGTGAGTGCACCAGCACATCTGGAGATGTGCGAAGTACAGTTTCCAGATATTCAAACCCACACATGCAGATGGGGTCATTATTCATACAAGGTGCAAATGGGACTATTTGCATGAGTTGTGCAGGGCTGGCCCAGCAAAAAGCGCTGTACGCCCTGCTCATGCATACCATACTGATTCCCAGCAGTCTAGTGGCCCCCCTCCCATCCCTGAGTCCTGGTCCCCGTAAATGAAACATTAAAGTAATCCCTGGTAGTCCAGTGGTACCCCCCTACCCCCATCTCTGAGTCCGATCCCCATAAATGAAATATTACATTAATCCCTGGTAGTCCAGTGGTACCCCTCCCCCCTCCTCCATTTCTGGGTCCTGTCTCCGTAAATGAAACATTACATTAATCCCTGGTAGTCTACTGGTACCACCCCCACCCTACCCACACAGGACCCTATTCCCACCTACTCCCCACCCCCCAGGTCTTCAGTTGGCAGCAAAACCCACCTGCACACCTCTGCGGCTGCCCGCCGAATGACAGGTACAGTAGCATCTGCAAGATCATTGGTCGACACTGTTGACCAATGGGCTTGCAGTTTGTACTGCAACAGTCATTCACTGCTTTGTGAATGAATGACTTCATTCACAAAGTTGTGAATGTCTGTGACAGTACACTCTACAAGCCCATTAGTCGACAGTATCGACCAATGGTCTTGCAGGTGCTACTGTACCTGTCATTCAGCAGGCAGCCATGGAGGTGTGCAGGCGGGTTTTGCTGCCCACCAACGACCTAGATAGGGAGTGGGGTGGGAATAGTGTCCTGTGTGGGTGGGGGAGTAGCACTAGACTTCCAGGGATGATTGGGTGTTTTTTTGGTATTCTGATCGGGGTCCCGGGCAGGGAGGAGGGGTACCGTTAGACTACCAGGGCTCAAGGGGACAATGTATTATTTCACAGGATCGGAGTACCAGGCCGGGGGGGGGGTACTAATGGAATACCAGGAATTATGGGGAGATTTTGTTATATGTTCAGGGTACGGGGAAGGGGTAGCCACCCATGGCTGGCGACTGCTGTGTTATGCCATGGAATATAGCAGCCCGCCTGTAGGTGGCTACAAGTTAGGCCTGTTTTCTGTAGGCATAACTTTGTGCTCATGTATGTGGCACATCTCTGAGATGAGCTGGCAGCTGCGCTGAACATCTTGGCTGAATATTGGGATGTGATGCGTATGCATGGGCACGCCACCTGGGAATGCACCGCATACATTATAGATGCATCTCGGTGCATCTGGAGTTGCGCGGCAAATCTCCAGGGTTTGAATATGGCCCTGAGGTGCACTTCTGGTGATGCGCCGGCACAACTCAGTTGCGCCAGGTGCTTCTCCTTTGAGTATCCTGGCCTATTTGTTTAGAAGCTGTGTAGTTTGTAATTTAATTTTCATTAATTTATGTTGTTAATTGTTTTGCAAATTTTTCACTTCCCCCCTAGCAATCGCTGCTCTTCTTGCTTTCTCAGGCAGCACTGGAAAATAATTGAAGGGGTGCATGTGCATCAGTTACATAAAAGCACTGTCAGTATATAGCTTATTAAGTTAGAAAAATACCAAAATGTATGTCACCAAGTGTATTGTGTGCTAATACAGATGGGAACAATTCTTTCCAAACAGGTATCTCTGCCTAAGATTGACTCAAGTGGAGAATACAGTCCTGTGGTTATTAGCCTGAGAGAAGACCATGGTAAATAGATATGTATTGTTACAATATGAATTGTGCATGTTTCCACGGGCCACCTAAATTTGAGTTCTATCTTTTAAACATACAACACATTTTTTTTTAAAGGAGCAATCTGAAAATACCTAATTCCAAAAAGTATAATGACTGAATAGGATTCAAAATTCTGATTCGGAATTCCAAGGCTGATGTTAGTCTGTATCCCCAAGGAACAGTAGTACATATTTAAATAATCTCCCATTCCCCACCCTTGTAGCAGCTCCATCTTCCACCCTCCTCCCCAGAGGCACATTATATTTAAATGTTCCCCCTTCCCCAAGCACCCCAGTCTCCCCAAGCCACAATATGCTCAGATCAGTTGCCTTTCTCCCACCCTCATAACACCATAATCTCCCCCAATTGATGCAGTGCAAACCAGAAAGTTTAGTTTTAATTTTTGGATCACAACCAGCACAAAAACCCTCCTCACATCACTTTTACCAACTGCTGTCTAAGTAAACGAGAGAACACCCTAAACTACTTCTATTTTAGCATGTTGTCTCCTACATTTAACTGCAGCTAGCTGAGGTGGTTTGAGGTGGAATTCTGTGACAGTTACTATCCAAAACTTCAAGCTGAACTTTATTTTTATGCTGAGTGCATTGCATTCAGGAAAGCAAGAGGGATAATTTAAATACATTTTTTGAGAGAAGTGGGAAGATTGCAGTGTTATGGTGGGGGAAGGGAGTTTTTAGTTTTGTTTTTTTATTTGAAAAAAATACACAAAGTTGCACTTTGCTGAATTATGACTTAGGATTTCAGCTCTGAAGTTGATTCAGAGTCTTATCAGAATTGTAATTTAGTCAGATTCTGATCCGGAAAATCCAAAATTTTAGCAGAATCTTCGTGAACCAGAACTCGCTGATTCCAATCATCCCTACCATCATCAAGGTTTAGTTTTTCTGTTAGAGCAGTGGCATGCTGTTGTTCAGCTTTGCTTCATAATATGACTGTAAGAGGCAAGGTATTTTCTGTTAAGATCAGATACTGCTGTTATTCTCGTAGTATATGAAATGCTGCTTCCCTTTTTTCAGTAGGAACTTTAGAGTTTAACACCAGTGTAAAATAACCCTTAATAAATATTGCAAAAAGCATTTTTAAAATCATCTCACATCACAGTGGTAGTAACAGATCATTGCACTGACCCTAACATTTGAAACAACAAAATATTCACCAGTGACTCCAGAAAGCTTTGCACAAATTGCTTTAATTCACCTTGCTCTGCTTTGTATTTTTAAGTATAGAAAATTGGAATTTTCATAGAAAAATTGATGGAACAGATTTACTAATGTAACCCCTAGGTGGCGCTATCCCAAGGGCTACAACCCCTGCCTGCTTGGCTAGTAGCAGGTTAAGGGGCCTGAGTTCTGAAATGGGTGCCTCCACCCGGAGGTCAGGGTTGGTAGTGGTCAAGCTAACCTGTGCACAGCCCTCTGGGACACTGTAAACCCCTCTCTTTCCCCTCTAGTGGCCTGAACACTGTACAATAATCACTTTCACAATACCCCTGGTACACCACACAAGTACCCACACTGTTTGCACTTACCACCAGGGCTGGTTCCTCTGGCTCAACCCTGGGGACCCCTGTAAAACAAGGTTAAGCACAGCAAATAGCAACAGTACAGTACTTTGAGCACAAAATTGGAACCACAGTCAGATTATATGCAGAAAAAGTTAGATCTGATTTATTCAGGGGACTTGAACAAGGGAGGGGCAGAATCAGGTTAATTAGCTTAAAGGTTATATTAATCAGGCAGTTATGCATGTGCTTTGAGTCCCCCCCACACAGTCCACCTCTGGGTACCCAGGTGGAGGAGAGATGGGCTAGCCAGGACAGTTGCCGAGGGTTGCAGCTGGTTGGAGCCCTGTGATGGAAAACACAACATGTACAGTACACAATATTTGTAATCTGGAGCCAGAGGGCTCAGTTCGTAAAGGAAATGAAACAACAAGACAATCAGATGACGTACTCAGATTAAGCTGTTGTTGTAGGGAGCTACCCTGGTATTTACTCACGATACCCAAGACTGGACACAGGCTGGACGAAAATTGAGACTGCAGGTGGTTGATCTGGAATGCCAGGAGAAGCAGGGCCCACACAAGTCACAGAGGCATCGTTCCTGTTCAAGCATGGCCCCAGGTAGGTCTGTCGTCGATGGCTTCTCTGTGCAGTTGGTAGTCTGGCTGGGCCAGTCTGGCAAAGCCCAGACCGCATGGAGACAAGTTCAGAAGCAGTCCGTTTTGGGCTGGATACGGCTTCCAGCAAGCAGAACACAGTTCATACAGTGGGGAACTAACTCACAACCCACTAGCAGCTCATAGCACTTTTACATGTACAGGACTTCTACTGTACCAGGCAAAGCGCTCCCCGGGCACAATCACAAAGTCTCTGCACACACCGGGAGCTTAGGGGTAGCTGGAACTCCTGACAGGCCGATCGCATTCAGCAAAAATATTAGATCTTCTTCAGGTTGAGCCTGGCCCACTTCAGTAGCTTACTTTAGTCACACAAACTTGGATTTAGTTCAAAATAATTCTCTTCTCTCCCTCTCAGGAGCAGCACACCAGCATGCCGGCCAAAAACTTGGTCTTTTCAGAGTTCTCCCATGCGAATCCACTCAGGATAGCTGCTCAGAAACACTTCAGCTCCTTCTTGCTCAGCTTCCAGCTTAGTTCTAACTGAAAACTGCAAGCAGCCCGGGACTTCCCCAAGATCCAAAAGATCTGGTTGGCTAATTTGGCTGTCAGTCAAAGCAAGAGCTCCCCCTTCAGTTGCAAAAAAACGCAAAAACTCAAACCACAGTTCCTATAGATTTTGAATTCAGACAGCTCCTGTAGTCCAGCTGTATTTTAGGTCCCACCAGAACTAATTGGTCCAATTTGCAGTCTAGGACCAAGATAGTGGAGACAAACAAAACAGTCCTTGCTACAAAGAAAGCAGGTTAGACAAGCTGCATTATCATTATCATTCTGAATGGTTTTCAGCAAATAGTTACATCTTTCAACAGAGCTCCATCTCAGATTACTTAAGCTGCAATTAGGCATCTCTTAAAGAGACAGTACACAGAGGGCTATACAAGCTCTGGTAATCACATTTAAACTGGTAAAACGCAGGACACCAGCCTGGTAGTGAGCATTTAGGCAAGCTCAAGGAAGACTTTTTGGGAACCCCCATTTGAAGGGAGGTTACACCCTTCCCTGCCTGGGAAAACTTGTCGTCTGCGTCAAGTCTGTACCATCATAACATTGAAAATGTAACATATACAAAATATTTATACCATTAGCATGCTATACAAGTACTATCTGATTCATCAATTGGCATAATTTGTCACTTTACTATACATTTCTATGTACTCCACTATATAATTTCCATTCTGACAATACATTATGCATATTTCACACAGGTAAATTGAACATTACTATACAGAATCATGTAATAACTTCTTGTACTCTAAACAATGCCAGAGGGGGCCCTTCCCTATCAACTAACTTGGGGCTGGATGGGGCAGGGGCACCATGGTGAGAGGGCAGAACAAGTAACCTGGAATGGGCCGTCAAGCTCAGTTTGGGCAATGAGCTCTGAGAGACACAAACACCTTTGTGGACTACATTGAGAGGCAAATCCACTGGCCTCCGGGGGGAATTGTAACTGAAGCGCACCACTGACTTGACAGCTCGGCCAGTCTTTCTGGGGTGAACAACCACAGTCTCTGTACTTTCAGCAGTGGCCTTGGAGCTTTCATCACTTGTGGGGGGTGCCTCTCCATGAAGGGGAATGTCCAAGCTGGGAGCACTGTCAGCCCCTTGCTCTGTAGTCTCTGTTTCTACAACACTTGGCTCATTTTGAAGACACTGTGGCACTGAAGGGGGTTGTCAGCACTCTCATAGTGTTCCTCAAGTTCTGGCATGTCACCAGAAAGACTCATACCATCAACCTCTCCTTCAAGCAAGTCATACAGTTCCACAATACACAAAGACTCAGTATCCTCAGACGTGATACTTTGCACTTCACCTTCAGGGAACATTGGCTCCAAGGATGATGCTGGAGCATTAGACAGTCCAGAAGGCCCAGCTTCATCCCCATAATTCAACATAGGATTTCCACAAAACAACTGACTCAGTTCAAATGAGGGGTAATAAGCATTACCACACTCACTGTCATCTGAGTTAGACTGGCAGTCACTATCATTCTGGGCCTGCTGTGAGGAAAGTCTTAAATCGGCAACCACAGGGGCAGGCTGACTCTGTTTCTTTCTTGCAGCAGCAGGAGTCACTGACCCAGAGGAATCAATCTCGGTGGGTTCAGCCTCAATTATAACTTGACCAATAGGAAGCAAGTGGTTACGGTGCATGGTCTTGACAGCTTTGGAGTTATTCTCTAGGCACACTTTGTACACTGGCAAATCATCCAGCTTTCCAACTATGACATGGGGAAGATGGTGCCATCGATCAGCAATTTTGTGTTTACCATGCAACCCTAAATTTTGCAACAACACACGATCTCCAGGCCTTAACTCTTGAGCCTTTACTTTTCTATCATGTCTCTCTTTGTTGGCTAGATTTCTTTTGGCGGCCATTGTCTGGGCCAGTTGATAGGCATGGTTCAGTTGAGCTTTAAGTTTTTGTTCATACTGCAGGTAATCTTCAGCTCGGACCCCATCGGGAGAAACCCCAAAACAGACATCAACAGGCAGCCGGGCCTCTCTTCTGAACATGAGGCGGTAGGGAGAGAACTGGTAGCATCATTCTTTGTGCAATTGTATGCGTGTACCAAGGTGCTAATCTGCTGGCTCCATTTATGCTTATCTTTTGGGTGGAGGGTGCCTAGCATGTCTAGTAGGGTGCGGTTAAAGCAACCAGGTTGAGGATCACCCTGCGGGTGATAAGGGGTAGTTCTTGACTGCACTCTATAGAGAGAGCATTTCTTTGATTAGCCGACTCTCAAAGTCCTGGCCCTGATCAGAGTGAATTCGCTGGGGGGGGGGACCATAGTGGACGAAGAAATTTTCCACTAGCACCTTGGCCACAGTAGATGCTTTTTGATCTTTGGTGGGAAACGTTTGTGCATACCATGTGGAATAGTCTGTAACCACTAACACATTGCCAATGTTTCGTTGATCAGGCTCTAAACTCAAGAAATCTATGCAGACTAGTTCCATTGGGGTGCCGGTAGAATGTTGAGAAGGGGGGGCAGCCCTCTGAGGCAGGGCTTTTCTCTGCAGGCAGCGACTACAAGTCCTTACATGGTGCTCAGCATCGGCCCCCACCTTGAGCCATTAGAATTGAGATCGTACTAGGTCAAGGGTCCGGTCGATACCAAGGTGGCCCATATGATTGTGGAGGGACCTCAGTACCAAATCTTTGAAGGCTGTGGGCAGGACCAATTGTTGCTTGTCTATTTGGCCACCCCAATATACAGTCTCTCTATACAACAACTGATTAAGCAGCTTCAACCTGGGGCCTTCTTTAAACAATAAAGCGGTTCTCAGATCAGAGGAATGCAACTTGGGCACATCTTTTCCTGCACGAAGGGCGTCAAATGCTGGCTGAATCATAGGATCTTGGGATTGAGCCCGTTGAATGCTGTCATTGTCAAACTGAGGTAGTGCACTAATATCTAGAGCAGAAAAGTGGCAATACACAGCCGGTATGCAGGTGTCAGAGGGGCCCAAACAATCTGCTAAGCAGTCCACTGTGTCCGTAGACATCTGTTCATTTCTATCAAACTTTTGTCACAATGCTCGGATGGCAGGTTCAGACAGTCTGACCCAGTCATCTTGGAAATGGGCCTCCGAAATATGACACCAGCATCAATATGATTCAGGGCTGGTTTGTATTTGACAGCATAATCATATGTTGACAATGCAGAAAGCCACCGGTGCTCCGTGGTGTCTAAGTTAGCTGAAGTCTGTACATAGGTCAATGGGTTATTGTCAGTCCTCACCAATATTTTTGCCCCATAGAGGTAATCATGAAACTGGTCAACAATGGCCCATTTTAACGCAAGGAGCTCCAACTTGTGCAGAGGGTAGTTTCACTCTGATGGGGTCAAGTTTCTACTGGCGAATGCCAGTGGTCTCAAACCATCCTTATGATCTTGATACAGTATAGCTCCTAGTCCCTGCAGCCTGGCGTCAGTATGCAGCACATAGGGTTTAGTGGGATCAGCATAAGTGAGGATGGGGGCATGGTGAGCTGGTATATGACTTTGTGGGAAGCTACTTCACAGTCAGGCATCCAGCGGGACATGAAAAGTTCACCTGAGTGGAAATATGCTTTGTCTGGTTCTTTGATGGACCCTTTTTTGTATTTCTGATTGATAGGAAGGTAACCCTGGGTAAGATTCAAGAGTGGCCGAATCACTTTGGAATAGTCCTTTATGAACCGGCGGCAGTAGCCACAGAATCCCAAGAAATGTTGTAGTTTTTTTCAAATTGTGGGGCTGGGGTCAAGGCTTCAACTTTACTAGGCTCAGTTTCTATCCCCTCTGTAGATACTATGTGTCCCACATACTTCACATAGGTTTGGAAAAACTGGCAGTTGTTGATGGACAGCTCGAGGCCGAAATCTTCCAGTTGGTCTAGTACTTTGAACAGTCGACTCTCATGTTCCTCTAGGGAGCTCCCAAACACAATGACATTGTCCAAGTACACCAGGCATTCCAGCAAATTCATGTCTCCCACCGCTCGTTCCATCAGTCGCTGGAAGGTGGCTGGAGCAGCTGATATCCCCTGTGGCATTCTCAGGAATTCGTAGAACCCCAAAGGACAGATGAAGGCTGTCTTCTCATGGTCCTTCGGAGCCATCGGAATCTGGTAATATCCACTGCGAAGATCCAACACCGAGAACCATTTGCTCCCATTCAAACAATCCAGAGCATCTTGTATACGGGGCATGGTGTATTGATCGGGGATTGTCTGCCGATTCAGAGTTTGATAATCAACACACATTCTCACAGATCCATTCTTCTTATGTACAATGACAATGGGAGAAGCATATGAGCTCCTGGATTCTTGTATCACACCAGCCGCGAGCATTTCCTGCAAGTGTCTTCTCACATCGTCTATGTCTGCAGGGGCTAGGCGTTGAGACCTCTCTCGAAATGGCCATTCATCGTGCAGGCGTATGTGATGCTCCACACCCTGGATGCATCCCACGTCCCATTTCTTCAATGAAAACACTTGATCTGTTTGGGCAAGTTTCTGGCTAATTTTAGTCTTCCATTCAACTGGCAATGGGGAGTCATCAAAATCAAACAAGTCGGGAGTCACTCTATCTGTATTGCCAGGGTGCTTGTTGCTGGGCAACACTGCAGTGTCTGCACAGTGTACCATAGCTAGGGTGCATCCTATGTTCACCTGGATCTCCTGATCTGACACATTACGAATCTGGACCATCACTCATCATGCATAGGCATGAGCATGAGCTGGCAAGATGCTGGGCTTAACCAATAATCCTTCCCGCAGTTTTCCATTGCCTGGCACGTCCAACATCAGTATTTTGTTCTTGACATCTTTGCAGAGGCGGACCTCCCCTTGAAATGTACACTGGGTGTTAGGGGCCAGTACCACTGAATCGGGATCCTTCTTCTACAGACCCCTACAGGTTCATCCTGGTCCACTCCCTTGGGGTTCTGTTGCAAATCATAGGCCCTCTTGATCAGAGCTGGAATTCTTGGGGCCCTCCCAGTCCGTTGCCCTTGTTTCTCACAACAGAGTTGTGCCAGTCTCCCAAACATATGGGCGTTGGTCCCAATTAACAGGGGAACCCCATCATACAGTTTAGTAGGGGGGACACACTAAGGCCAGTGTCTTGACTTACTCTTCTACACCAGTTACAGCTGCAGGAAATGACAACCAGAGGCGGACATGTCCTGGGTAGGGATAAGACTTGTCGCTCAACCCCCACACATGTAGGCCTTCCAGGGATTGTAAGGGCAGCAGATAAGTGTTGTCATACCAGTCCTTAAATACAATGGTCACTTGCGACCCACTGTCCAGCACAGCCTGAATAGGAATACCATTTACAGCCACCATAGTCTCCATTGAAGGGACCACTATTATGGACCAGTCTGGAGGAACAGCAGCAGGGCCTGGAGAGATGATTTAGCCACATAGGGATTTGAGTTACTACTTCTTGAATCCTCACTGCAGTCATTTTGGGTATTCCTTGACCTCTGGTTCATTCTCCGAAGCTCTCCTTGAAGCCTGTATACAACTTTATCTAGGTCTTTTGTGGACTAGCATTCTCTCTCTCTTCATGGGCCCATCCTTCCCACAATTATGGCAAAATGTGTTTTCTGGGATATGGGGTGGCCGAGGCATCACACTGGGAGCTGGGGCGGTGGTACTACCACCTGAAAACCTTGGTGCCATCTCTGTCTGCTGTGTGGTGAACATTTGGAGACATCTCGTCAGTTCTCTTACTTCCATAGTCAAGGCATCGAGTTTTGAGCTGCCCTCAGCAGGAGATGCCTGGGTGGACACCCCCACCCCCCTAGCAGATGCAGTTGGAGAAGGGTCGGTGCCTATTCTTGGAGGAGTGGTCTTCATAAAGAGACTGTTATTTGTTTCCCTGAATTCCCTCAGCAGTTCGTCCCATGGCGGCACACCCTCATTGGTCCCCATGTCAGAAAGGCCTTCTGATGCCATGATCACTTGGGCTGCGCTCACCCTAGAATTACAATCCTCCTCTTCATCTTCAGCCTCCCAGAGTTCTTTTATCAAGTCACAATAGTCCAGTGGGTTACCCCTTCTATCTGGGAGCCTTAATTGAAGAAGCTGCAATTTAGAATGTTTTGCATGTTGCACTATGTGCCCCAATCTCACATGGTTTAAGTCACTGGCAGCTACCCCACGTTTTCGGTGAGTCTTTTGCAGCGCTCTTTCCAGACGAGTAACTTATGCAAAGAAACTTTCCCTTGGCCATTGTTTTGTATCTCGAAATTTCCACATCAAGTTCTCCCCTGACTCAATGCTCCCAAAATTGCCTACGAGTGCAGATAGGTACTTCTGGGCAGATGCATCAGGGTTTGTGGACCTCAGAAATTTAATGGCCTCTAGGGCAGGAACCCTTAAACTTTCTATGATCCTTTTCTGTTTCTCAGCCTCCACACGCTGCCATTCAGGTACCAAAGGGGCAACACCATCTATCCAGGTCTCCCAATCATCCTCCCCTTGGGGAGTGGGGAGAGTTCCGGAGCAGGTTCTCAACCTTCTGTAAGAATCGTGACTAATGGCAGGTACAGACATAGGAGCCAACATTGGCATGGGCACAGAAGGAGTGGCAGTAACGGGTGCTGGAGCGGGAGGGGGTGTTGGAGGAGGAACACCCCCAGGTAGCAGGAATCGTTTCTTTAAGTCCTCCACAGTTTTCCCTTCCTCCAGCAACAACTTAGCAAATTTCTCCTCAAAAGTCTCAGATAGTTTGGGGGGGGGCTTATTCTCCCCGGGGTCTTTACTGTCTTTAGTTATCACTCTCCAGGCAGTGAGGGCTCCTTCGGGGGTGATAGTCTGTGGCACTTTGGAACTGTCTACTGGGTCCTTACACTCAACTAACGCCATGAAACTTTGTGCAAGCAGATTAGCCTGTCAACCCACCACCACAGGGTTTTGTAAACATTCAACCTTGGAAAATACTCCCTCCACAGTGTCCTTATTGGTACCCAGGGGAATATCCAGGATAAGTATAGCATTTTGGGGGTCGATCTCCTGCCCAGTACACCACCCCACCAGCTGGTGTACAGCCACTTCTGTTGGGGTAGCCATTTATGTTGACAATAAATCGTAGTATCGGTCACTAGAAGACTCAAAATCCCAGTGGTGAGTCTCCAAGATGTAAACCCTAGGTGGCGCTATCCCAAAGGCTACTACCCCTGCCTGCTTGACTAGTAGCAGGTTAAGGGGCCTGAGTTCTGAAACGGGTGCCTCCACCCGGAGGTCAGGGTTGGTAGTGGTCAAGCTAACCTGGGCACAGCCCTCCAGTACACTGTAACCCCCATCTTTCCCCTCTAGTGGCCTGAACACTGTACAATAATCACTTTCACAATACCTCTGGTACACCACACAAGTACCCACACTATTTGCACTTACCGCCAGGGCTGGTTCCTCTGGCTCGACCCTGGGAACCCCCTGTAAAACAAGGTTAAGCACAGCAAATAGCAACAGTACAGTACTTTGAGCACAAACTGGAACCACAGTCAGATTATATGCAGAAAAAGTTAGATTTGATTTATTCAGGGGACTTGAACAAGGGAGGGGCAAAATCAGGTTAATTAGCTTAAAGGTTATATCAAGTAAACAGTTATGCATGTGCTTTGAGTCCCCCTACACAGTCCACCTCTGGGTACCCAGGTGGAGAAGAGATGGGCTAGCCAGGACAGTTGCCCAGGGTTGCAGCTGGTTGGAGCCCTGTGATGGAAAACACAACATGCACAGTACACAATATTTGTAATCCAGAGCCAGAGGGCTCAGTTCGTAAAGGAAACGAAACAACAAGACAATCAGATGACACACTCAGATTAAACTGTTGTTGTAGGGAGCTACCCTGGTATTTACTCACGATACCCAAGACTGGACACAGGCTGGACAAAAATCGAGACTACAGGTGGTTGATCTGGAATGCCAAGAGAAGCAGGGCCCACATAAGTCGCAGAGGCATTGTTTCTGTTCAAGAGTGGAGCAGGGGGCTGATCCCTAGGCAGGTCTCTTGTTGATGGCTTCTCTGTGCAGTGGGTAGTCTGGCTGAGACAAGTTCAGAAGCAGTCCATTTTGGGCTGGATACAGCTTCCAGCAAGCATAACACAGTTCACACAGTGGGGAACTTACTCACAACCCACTAGCAGCTCATAGCACATTTACATGTACAGGAATTCTACTGTACCAGGCAAAGCGCTCCCCGAGCACCATCGCAAAATCTCTGCACACACCGGGAACTTAGGGGTAGCTGGAACTCCTGACAGACCAGTTGCATTCAGCAAAAATATTTGGTCTTCTTCAGGTTGAGCCTGGCCCACTTCAGTAGCTTACTTTAGTCACACAAACTTGGATTTAGTCCAAAATAATTCTCTTCTCTCCCTCTCAGGAGCAGCACACCGGCATGCAGGCCAAAAACTTGGCCTTTTCAGAGTTCTCGCATGCGAATCCACTCAGGATAGCTGCTCAGAAACACTTCAGCTCCTTCTTGCTCAGCTTCCAGCTTAGTTCTAACTGAAAACTGCAAGCAGGCCGGGAACTCCCCAAGATCCAAAAGAGTTGGTTGGCTGATTTGTCTGTCAGTCAAAGCAAGTGCTCCCCCTTCAGTTGAAAAAAGGTGCAAAAACTCAAACCACAGTTCCTATAGATTTTGAATTCAGATAGCTCCTGTAGTCTGGCTGCATTTTAGGTTCCAACCAGAACTGATTGGTTCAATTTGCAGTCCAGGACCAAGACAGTGGAGACAAACAAAACAATCCTTGCTACAAAGAAAGCAGGTTAGACAAACTGCATTATCTTTATCATTCTAAATGGTTTTCAGCAGATAGTTACATCTTTCAACAGCGCTCCATCTCAGATTACTTAAACTGCAATTAGATAGCTCTTAAAGAGACAGTACACAGAGGCTTTACAAGCTCTGGTAATCAAATTTAAAGTGCTAAAATGCAGGACACCAGCCTGGCAGTGAGTATTTAGGCAAGCTCAAGGAAAACTTTTTGGGAACCCTCATTTGTAGGGGGGGTTACACCAAGTTCTAAAACTGAAACTGAACTTTTATTTTCTGTTGGATTATGTTTGTATTAATATTTATGTTTTGATTTTCTGTGAGTTTTCTATGAGTTAATCTCAGTTGCAGTATCACAAAAAAAATACAGTTGTGCTAAATTAATTGTGTACAGACTTGCTAGTGAGATACAGGGAACACGGGGTGGGGGGAAGCCGAGGTACTGTGAGTCACCCTGGAGTTGGGGAATGGAGCCACTATTTACACTGGCGTGATCTACAGATCTCCAGCACAGCAGAAGCAGTTGGAGAAGGTACTGGTGGAAGTCACTGGCAAGATAGCAGAAAAGGGAGAGGTGCTGCTGTTGGGAGGTTTCAGTCTGCTGGCTGTAGATTGGAGCCTCCCAGCTGCAGCTTCAGCAAGAAGCAGGGACATCCTGGACTGCCTGCAGGAGCTGTTCCTCAGGCAGCTAGTCAGTGAACCCACTCATTATGGGGCAATACTAAACCTGGTAATTAGTAACAGGAACAGTGTTGTGGATGGCAAGGTAAGTGGGCACCTGGGGACCAGTGATCATCGTATAGTGTGGGTCAGTATAAGGATGGCTGTGAAATTGAACCTCACAAGGGCAAGGGTCCTGGACTTCAGGAGGGCAGATTTTATAAAGATGGGTGAATGCCACAGGGATGACCTGGCAGGAGGGAATGAGCTGAGTGGGGTGGAAGAACAGTGTGCGAAGTGAAAGGGGTTATAGTGAAGAAGGCAACAAACCTCTGCATCAAGAAAATGAGTGAAAGCAAGAGGGGGAAAAAAGACTGCAATGGTTTTCGAAAGTGGTGGCAGAGAAAGTAAAGGTTAAAGAGGTAGCATTGAGAAGGTACAAGGAAATGAAGAAGGAGGAGGTTAGGGAGGTGTTTCAGAGAAGACAAGAGGAAGCAGTGAAATCAGTAAGGAGTGCTAAGATACAAACTGAAGAGAAAATAGCCCAGGTGGTAACAAAAGGGTACAAGACAGATTTTAGGTGTGTAAGCGAAAAGATGAAGACCAATGGAGGGATTGTAAGGTTAAAAAGGGAAGGGGGAAGGGATTGTGCAGAGGGGAATCATGAAAAGGCAGACATCCGGAACAAATATTTTTCTTCAGTGTTCAGAGAAGGAAAAGCAGAAAGGCCACGTAAAGTAGCAGGAACTTTGGAAGGATGGAAGTGGATACTAGTCCTTTTTTGGAAGAGACAGTCCTGAAGGGACTCACTAATCTGAAGTTGAGCAAAGCAGCGGGGTACATCCAAGGATATTGAGGGAGTTCAGGGTGGTACTGGCTGCACCTCTGACAGTCCTGTTTAACAGTTCACTGGAAATGGGAGTGGTTCTGGAGTACTGGAGGAGGGCAAATGTGGTCTTACTTCACAAAAGTGGTAGCAGGGAGGAGGCTGGTAATTAAAGGGTAGTCATTCTGGCATTGGTGGTGGGAAAGTTAGTGAAATCATTGCTAAAGGAAAGGATTGTGGAATATCTAGAATCCACTGAGTTACAAGACCCAAAGCAGCATACATTCATTTGGGGGTGGGGGTCATGTCAAATGAATGTTAGATTTCTTTGACTGGGTGACTGAAGAATTAAATGAGGATTAAGCGGTGGACATGGCCTACATAGATTTCAGTAAGGCTGTCAACATCGTTCCACGTAGGAGACTAGTAAGCAAGCTGAATAGCTAATGAGTGAATCCAAAGGTGGTAAACTGGGTAAGAAATTGGTTAGGGGATGGGTGACAGAGGGGGAAGGTAAATAGGGTTCACTCCGAGGAAGGAAGTGTGACCAGTGGGGTGCCTCTAGGATCAGTGCTGTGACCAGTCCTATTTAATGTCTTTATAAGCAACATTGCAGAGGTGCTGGATGGGTAGGTCTACTTCTTTGGGGATGACATCGAAATCTGCAGTAGGGTGGACACTCCAGGTTCATGGGTGTAAAGGATGAGCAGAGACCTTAGAAAACTAGAGGAGTGGTCAAGCATATGGCAGTTGGATTTCAGTGCAAAAAAGTGCAGAATGATACATTTGAGCACAGAAACCCAGGGGTGGAGTACAAAATGGGTGGAGTGGTACTGATGTCCAACAAGCAGGATAGAGACCTGAGGTAATGCTAGCTGATGACCTAAAAGTGGCCAGGCAATGTGACAAGACATTTGGGAGGACTAGTGGGATTCTGGGGTGTGTTGGGAGGGATAGGGAGCTGGTGTTGCCCCTGGTATAGATCACTGGTAAAACCCCACCTAGAATACTGTGTCTAGTTTTGGAGACCACATCTGCAGAAGGACTTGGACAGAGTGGAGGCGGTCCAGAGGAGGGCAAGTAAAATAGTGTAGGGTCTGTATCAGAAGCCCTGTGAGGACAGAGTTAAGGACCTCAGTATCCTGGAAGAGAGGAGGGAGAGGGGAATAGAATAGAGACTTTTAAATACCTCATGGGTATATAAGATAGAGGCATGAAGTATTTTTCAGAAAAAAAAGGTGCACAAGAACAAGGGAACATGCTAGCATGCTGAAGTGGGGTAGATTCAAGAGATGTGAAGAGGTACTTCTTCACAAAAGGGGTGGAGGATTCCTGAAACAGCCTTCCAGCAGAGGGTGGGGGCTGTGTGTGCAAAAACAGTTGTGGGGTTCAGGAATGCATGGGATAGGCATAAGGGAATTTTAGGGGAAAGGAAGTTGGGGAGACTGGACTGGAGATGAAGTAGTGTCAGCAGTGATACTGTAGGCAGGAAAAAATGGGCAGACTGGGGGGGGGGGCCAAGCGGTCCTTATCTGCCGTCAAATTCTGTCTTTTTACGTTTTTATTGCATTAGCTATTTCTGGAGTGTACACACAAACGAACAGTGTTTTATCTTTAAATGTAATTTATATGTGTTCTGTATCACACACATGGTCTGTATTTTATTATATTGTAGTGTGATGTACCTGTAGTTTCAGTGCTCCTGTTATTGTGTCCCACATAAGTACGTGCCATCTGCAAGATGTATTGTTTCAGTCTTTACTACCATAAGAATGTCTTTCCATCCCTGATACTTGCCATGGTAGCACTGATTGTTATGCCCCAATTCTACGACTCAAAATCTGTAGGGATTTATCATTAAAAAGAAAATTAACATTAACTCATACTCTTGTTATTTTCCTTTCTGTGAGTTTTGATGTACCCATGTAGATTCATACCTCTATATTAGAGTATAATGTCAAGTGATTTCACAAAACTTTTTAAATGGTAACCATTTTACATATAATGATTCAAAGATTTTTGCTCATGTCACTTATGATCACTGCAAGGTTCCAAAGTAGAACATTTAGAATGCTATCTCTTCTTTTTTTCTTCTTCATCATCTTCTTCTGCTGCTACTTCTTCTTCTAGAAATGGTAAGTAATAATGTAGCAGTGAATTCAGCTACTGTACCTGCAAAGACTTTGAACCGTGAATACACTTTGCTTGGTGATTACGTAATCCAAATATTCCATTGACAGTCTTCTTCCCGAATAGGGCACTAGGTGCAGAACTAAAAAAAACTAGAATGGCAGCGCTGCTGAGCATGAGTACATAAAGCACTATGCCATATTGTGGATGTCAAAACCCTGAAATAGGCATTTCAAACAACATGAAGTCTTGCTATATTCTGACTATATGCAGTTAGCCCCAGCACTTGAACTGCTCCGGAGAGGAAAGGGTTAATTCTTTGCAGCAGTATAGAACGTTGAGCTTGACATCAGTTTTCAAACCTCTGTCTCTGGTACATCTCTGTGTAATTGTCAGATTCTTTACTCCGCCTAACTGTGAAGTTGCTCCGGAGATTTCTCCTTCGCTTTGGTTCAGTTATAGGACAAATTGGTCAGTTTTAACAACTATTTCATTATTTTTTCGGTATTGAATCTCTGTTTATGGTGCAGGTAGTGTAAGTAGGTAGATAGTGATTATTTTAGTGAAGAAATTGTATTATTTTCGTTTTCCCTTCAGTCGGTCCAGTTGGGAACCCACACAAATTTTGTTTCTCTTCTTAATTCTGGTTCTCTTGTGGGTTACAGTTCAGATCGATTTAAAAAAAAAAAGAGATTTTGTTCAATTCTTTCCACAACCCATGACACGGTCGGTAACCGATCAGACAGTGTTACCTGGCTTGAAGGCTCTAAAGGGTAACTTTTCAAGAGAAGGCTATGTCTGAGAAACCCAAGAAGAAAAACGGTTCCACTGGCTTTCAACACTGTACTGAGTGTGGGGAGGCTTTTGCCAAAGCTGATTCCACCTCATATGTATACATTGTCTAGGGTTTGACCACCTCAAAACAGACTGCCAAATTTGTAAGAATTTTCCCAAAGCCACTTTAGAAAAAAGATTTAGTAGGCTGAAGGAAAAGGAGGCTGAGAAGTCCACTGATCCGGATGGCCAGCCCGGTTCATTTCCGACCGAACCTGAGGAGGTGCCTGCTGAACCAGGAGATACCTCCTCAGGCAAAAGGAGATCCAATTCCGAGGGATTGGTTCCATCTAAAAAAGGAAGAAGTCAGCCAGTTCGTATCCCAACCCTCAGGTTCCAACTGCTGAAGAAGTTGCGAAAGCGATCAGCATTGTTCAATTACAATCGTCCGGTTCCATCCGAACCAGCACCTTCTGGTAACCGATCAGTTTGGATGGTTCCAACTCCATTGGATTATGATCCGGATGTATACTATGAAAATTGTGGGAGGGAGATGAAGAGTTCCCAGATGATGATGAGGATGATGATGTGTTTGGAGGCCTAGATGAGCCTATAGAGCCTGACATCTCCCCAGATAGGCCTACCAATGTCTCCCCTCCCAGACTTTCTGAGTCCCACTTCCACTTTTTGTTTTACAAAAAAGTGGCTGAAACTCTCCAGCTCCCAGTTGTGGAAGCTGCTGAGGAGGCAGAGGAACCTGATTATGTAGAGATGATGGACGTCCCAGAGTCCAAGAGGCTGTCTATCCCACTTCACAAATCTTTAGGGAAACAAACTTAAAAATTATTACAAATGCCTACTTCTATACTCCCTGTGGATGAAAAGATGGACAGGAGGTATATGTTATCAGGTTGTGGTATGGAGTTTCTGTATAACCATTGCAGCCATGTCGGGGTAGTGCAGGCTGCAGCCTCTGACAGGGCAAATACCCCTTTGGCATCACACCCCCCAGAAAATGATTCCAGGAAGGTGGATGCCATGGCCAAGAAACAGTACTTGGCATCCTCCTTGGGGCTCAGGCAGGCTAATTATATGGCCTATGCAGCCAGGTACCAGAAGTCCAGGTGGGATACGGTTTTGGAGCTGACTAAGGAGGCATCCCTCCAGCTGGCCAAAGAGCTGGAGGAGGTGGCTGCTGATGGAATTCAGGCATCCAAGGTACAATTCTATGCTGCTGTAGACTCCAGTGATGTGGCATCAAGAGTCATGGCTACATCTATATCTCTTAGGAGATTTGCTTGGCTTTGGTGTACTGGCCTTTCATAGGATACCCAGGCTAAGGCTATGGAGTTTCCTGTGTCTGGTAATTCTTTGTTTGGGGAGAAGGCAAAGTCTTACATGAAAAACATGGATGAATACAGAACCACCTACAGGAGTGCAGTGGCCAAGGAAAGACAAGTCACTCCTCAGAAGCAGCAGTCTAGGGCAGGCAGGGGTAGGCCTTTCCAGAGGCCTTTCTACCAAGCCCAGGCTTCCTCTTCTTTCCAGCAGAGGAGGTTCTTCAGAGGAAGAGGCAGAAGGGGGTGAGCAGGGCTGCATCCTCTTCTCTGCCTAGAGCTCCTGCCAAACAGATACCCTGATGTGTCAAATCGGGTCACCTCCTCTACCCCAGTAGGGGGCAGGCTGGCTTACTACTTCCAAGACTGGAAGTCAGTCACTTCAGACAGGTGGATCCTGGAAGTAGTAAGCCAGGGACTGGCTCTCAGCTTCAAAAGATTCCCCAGAGTGAGAGCCAGGTCCTTTCCACCTGCAACAACTTCAGAAACAATTGCACTAGAGGCAGAAGTGTCCTCCCTACTCAAAGCTGTAGGGAGGGTTAATTCACATAACAGGGGCAAAGGACTGTATTCCAGATACTTCCTTACCCCAAAAAAAGACAGGGGAGTGGCAACCCATCCTAGACCTGAGATATCTGAACAAACATATTACAAAGCCAAAATTCTAAATGGTGACTCGGAATAATTTTTCCCTCTTTGAGGCCAGGAGACTGGCTAGCTTTCCTGGACCTCAAGGATGCCTATTTCCATATACCTATCAGGTGCTCCCACAGAAAATAACCTCAGGTTCAAGTTGCTTTCAGGTCATTAACAGTTCAGAGCCATGCCCTTCGGCCTGACTTCAGCCCCAAGGGTGTTCACAAAATGTCTTGCAGTAGTGGTAGCCTTCCTCGGAAGGCAGGGCATCTCTGTCTTCCCTTATCTGGATGACTGGCTCATTGTAGGCCAGTCTTCCGACCAGGTCAGTTCAGCTCTAGAGGTTACCCAGAATCTGCTCAGTTCTCTAGGGTTCCTCATAAATCTATCCAAGTCGGTCTTCAAACTAGTATAGCTCCTTACCTTCATAGGGGTAGAGATGGATACTATTCAGGCAAAGGCCTTCCTCCCATGCTCAAGGGTAAGGGCCCTTACAAATCTGGCTTCTTCTTTTCGACCTCTGGTGTCTTCCCCAGCCAGACATTTTCTTCAACTCCTAGGCCACATGGCAGCCTCCACTGCAGTGGTTCAAGGAGCCAGGTTCCAGATGAGGGTCATTCAGTTCCACTTAAGATCCTTTTGGTCTCAGAAAAAAAGATTCTCTCACAAAACTGATTCCAGTGACTCAGGCTCTTGTTCAGGCTCTCCAGTGGTGGTTGGATCAGGACAATCTCAGACAGGGTGTTCCATTCCTCAGTCAAGCATCCTCAGTAGTTCTCACCATGGATGCCTCTCTTCTGGGGTTGGGAGCCCATTTAGGAGCCCTCACTGCACAGGGTGTTTGGTCACAACAGGAGTCTCTCCTTTATATTAATCTTCTGGAGCTCAGGGCAGTGTACCTAGCCCTTCAGGCCTTCTCAGAATTAGTCAAAGGCAAAGTGGTGCAAGTCAGGACAGACAACACCACTACAATGTGGTGCATAAACAAGCAAGGGGGCACTCGGTCCACGGCCTTGTGCACGGAGGCCATGAAGCTATGGTCACTAGCTTACTCTCTTCAGACTTCTCTGATAGCAGTTCATCTTCCAGGGATGGACAATGTGCTGGCAGATGCCTTAAGCAGGATTTCTTAGGGTCACCATGAATGCTCCCTGAATCCTTATGTCCTCCAGGTGATTTTCAAGAGATGGGGCACTCCAAAGATAGATCTCTTCGCAGCCCCAGACAATCATCAACTTCCCCTCTTCTACTGCAGACTCCCAGTCCTAGGGACAGTCCCTCTGGATGCTCTCCTGTTAAACTGGACAAACGGGTTTCTCTTTGCCTTTCCTCTGATATTCCGAGTACTGATCAAGATCAGGTCTCAACCCTGCACAGTGACTCTGGTGGCTCCAGACTGGGCCAGGTAACCTTAGTATCCTCTGTTGCTGTCTCTAGCAGTCTCAATTTCCTTGTTTCTGCTGAGGAGGCACGACCTCCTGGCCTCATCTCAGGGTGGGATTTGGTTTCCCAATCTTCAGTCTCTCAGACTCAAGGCTTGGCTCTTGAAGAGTTGGAATATGCAGGTCTGAATCTGTTAAGGGGGTAATGGATATCCTTAAGGTTTCTATGAAGCCTTCCACCAGGAAAACGTACAATTCCAAATGGAAAAGGTTAAGCATTTGGTGTTCTCAGAAAGATATACAACCAGATTCTGCAGGCATTTCTACAGCCCTGGACTATCTGGTTCATCTTAATGGGCTAGGCCTTAGGCCTGCTACCCTTAAAGTTCACTTAGTCGCTATCTCTGCCTTTCTCTCTGCAGGGAAGGAATCTTCCCTAGAAACGCATCCTGTCTTCAGAAAGTTTTACAAAGATCTGGATCACATTAACCCTTCCTTCAGGGAGCCCACTCCAGCTTGGGACTTGAATATCTGCAATGCGCAGCTTATGCAACCCCCCTTTGAACTGTTATCCTCTGATGATCTTAAGTACTTGATTTGGAAGACTGTGTTCCTGGTAGCCATTACTTCTGCCAGGAGAATCTGTGAATTACAGGCCTTGTCAGTTGAACCTGACTTCATCTCCTTTCACAAGGATCAGGTGGTCCTCAGGACAAACAGAAAGTTTCTACATAAAGTGGTTTCAGATTTTCATTTGAACCAGTCTGTGTTTCTGCCTGTCTTTCTCACTGATCATTCTTCTTCAGGGGAGAGAAGACTGCACAGTCTGGATGTTAAGAGGGCTCTAAGCTATTACATAGAGCAAACTAAGGCTCACAGGAATGATAGCACTCAGCTGTTTCTTACCTATGGTGACATAGGAAAAGGTAGACCTGCCACAAAAAGATCTAGTGCCAGGTGAATTGTCTCCTGTATCCAATTCTGCTATTTAAGCTTGGGGAAAAAGCCACCTGCAGGCACACTCAACCAGGGGTACAGCTGCTTCTTTGGCAACTGCTAGGGATATTCCCTTGGTGGACATTTGCAAAGCAGTCACCTGGAAAACTGATCATACATTCGCCAAGCATTACTCTCTGGATACCCAGACTTGGAGTGATGCTAGGTTTGGTACAGCAGTAATGCAGAGCCTGTTCCCAAAGTAAGGTTCTGTTATTCCCTCCTCCAGGGAGGTACTGCTTGGTAGTCTGCTTATAGTCAGAATACAGCAAGACTTCATGTTGTTTTAAGAAAAAAAATTACTCACCATAGTAATGTTGTTTCTTCTTTATTTATTTATTTAGCTTTTGTTGACCGGGTAAGTGCACTAGACAAATCCTTCCTATTTTCAGGCACAACCCGGGGGAGAGGGATACAGATGAATGCCAACTGACCTTGAACCAGATTAAGCTGTTGGTGGTATTTTTAGTGAATGAGGGAAATTTGGCCAGGACACTGGAGAAGTTCCCCTACTCTTTTCGATAAGTGCCATGGGATCTTTAACATCCACCTGAACTACCACCAGTCCAGACAGATGGGACCTCGGTTTAACGTCTCATCCGAAAGACGGCACCTCAGAAGTGCAGCACCCCTCTCATGCTGCACTGCAGTGTCAGTACTGGGATATTAACCCAAGTGCCAGATGTGGGAACTGAACCCACAGCCCTCCGATCTCCCAGCCTCAGAGGCGAGTGTGCTACCTACTGAGCCACTGACACTGCTAATGGAGTCTTCCTGTATTCTGACCTCCCTCCCTGCCTCCCCTCTCAAAACCTAGTCTTTTGGGATGTGTGTTGCACCCCAGAGGTGTACCTTGTTCCCTGCCATCCAAGTGTTTTTTTTTTCTTTGTTGTTGGTGCTTTTATATAGATTGTTCACTATCTACATAGATTTTTTCCTTGGGTTCTCAACTTGAGTCTTTTGGACCCAAGTTTTGTTGCCTATGGCTTAAAGTTTTAAAACAATTTATAAAGCTTTAGTTAGCATTGCTCGTTAGAATCTGACAGTTACACCGAGATGTACCAGAGACAGAGGCTTGAAAACCAAGCCGAGCTCAACATTCTATGCTGCTGCATAGAGTTAACCCTTTCCTCTCCAGAGCAGTTCAAGTGCTGGGGCTAACTACATGTAGTCAGAATACAGCAAGACTCCACTAGAAGAAACAACATTACTATGGTGAGTAATTCTTTCTTTTTTTTTTTTACTATCTTTTTCCCCTACGTGCTGCCGCTCTCAGACACTCCTTCAGGCTGTGCCAAGGCACCTCTGATCCATCCTGTTCCCATGCCCCCGTCCCTCATATTTGCAGTCATCCCCAGGGTGACCCAGATGTGACCCTTCGCCAGGCAGACCCCCCCTCCTCCGAGGGGAGAGGCACCTGTGGGGCAGGCAAGCGCACTACTTAGCCCCGGGGTACTGCTGAGGGACAGATGGTTCCCAGGACATTGATGGCATCGGACTGCCAGATGGCCATCATTAGGTTGAGAGCGGAGCCAGTTTCCGTTTTTCTGGTAATGTTCCCTCTCTTGTGCACATCTGCATTGCCCCCCCCCCCGTCTCCATTGGAGGTCACTGCAGAACGACACACTCCACAGCCCACCTCAGGAGAGGAGAGTAGTCCTCTGGATGCTCAGTCCTCTCCCCACCTGCCAACCCCTGGCGACCCGAGTCCATTCCCGAACCCAGGTCACTGGCGTGGGTCAAGGTAAGGCGCCAGTGCCTCAGCCCTCTATGCCACCCGGGTCAGCATAGATTTTTCTTACTGGGCACAGAGGCTGCTTTTGGGGGCTGCTGAAGCATGCTGGCAACTGATGTGGGCATAATGCTGGAAAAAAAAAATGTTTTCACTAATGACCCCTCTCACTGCACCCTGGGGCTCCAATACATATTTCTCTCCCCTGGGCTAACTAAATTGGTCCTAAGTGGTCCCACAGCACCCTGTCATGTCCTTTCTGGAGTCCTTGGCATGTTTTTTTTTCTGTATGGCTTCATGACACTGCTACTTGGGGGCACTGCATACCTGTACAAAGTTTATTTTTGACAATTGTATTTTTCTCCCTCAAAACTGTTCCCTGAGGCCACTGTTAAATGGGTCCTGAAACACACTCATGTATTCTGCATCCATGTATGTGGCTGGGGTGCCAGCAGTTGGAGAATAGGTGGTATGCATATGGGTTAGTAACAGGGAAGAGTGGTCCTGGGGGAGGGTCCATCTGCAAGGGGGTGGTAATCTGGGGGATGCATGTTTGAAAGTTTGCCCTTCTCTCCTCTACCATCCTGTTATTGGATTTCTCTTTTACTGAATAATGGGTAGGAAGTGCAACAAGGTCCTCCACTGGAAGGGGATGGGGTGCAGGTACATGCTCAGGAAGGCCCCTGTATGTGGAAGGGGTGCAAATCCCTGTGTGGGTATGTGGTTGTAGAGCTCTGCATTCAGAGAGAGGGGAGGTGCAGGGCATCAAGTGGGTAGAGGAGTTCCAAACCAATGCATGGAAAGGGTTAGTGGGTTGTAGGCCCATGCATGGGGATGTGCTTCAAATGGGGTTCCCAAGCACCCTAATGTGAGCTGCATCCATGGATAGCAGATTGCGTTGATGTCACTGCTTCAGGGAGAGTGGTTGGTGGTGGGGGTGGGGGAAGCTGGCTTGTCAGTGGACAGGAAGGGTGGCCTGTGTGTCCAGGTGTAGGGAGGGTGGTTGCCTGGGTGGTATGCGCCTCAGGAGTGATCCAAAGAAGATGCTCAGAATGAGTGTCCCTGTTATCACATTTTGACCTTCTGTCCTCCACCCCCTGCTTAAGATTTCCTTTTTACTGGGTAATGGGGAAGAGGTGCAGTGCCCTCCATGGGAAGGGGGGTGCCTCTGAAAACTACATCCCCTGACAGTCCCCCCTCTCTCCATGTCCCTGCACACTACCTCCCTCCACGAGCCAACATTAACCCCACACCACCTTTGTCTTCATGTCCCCCTTCCTCTACAGTTCCCCTCCCTTCAACACCGTTGCTCCTTCAACAGTCCCCTCCAACACCCACTCTCTCCATAGTCCCACACAACCACCACCACCACTTTTGCTCCCTCTCTTCATTGACCCTCAGACACCTCCCTCCATCAGTCTTGTTCCCCCAGACTGCTCCCTTCCTGGGCCCACCAGGCACCTATCCCCGGCCCACCAGACACTTTCTTCATCTCTCCAACTCACTTAATGCCCCTTCTTCACCAGACACTCCTCCTTTTGAGGTGCTCTGGGACACCTTCCACCCAGGATCCATCGTGCACACCTCCCTCACTAGACACCCTCCCTCCCAGTCCACCTGGGCACCCCTCCCATGCCTACCAGACACCTTCCTCCCTTCCGCACACTCCAGACATCTCACTCTGTAGCCCCTGGACACCCTCTCCTCATGGGCTCCTCCACACCCACTTCCCTCCTTGGCCTTCCATTCCTGGGCACCTCCTCCCTCAAGGAACCCTGTACACCCACCATACAACACTCTACACTCTTCCTACCAAACACTGACCATCACCAATCACTCACCTCTAGCTACCAAGCCATCCCCCAAGTGCTGGCCTTATTCTTCTGTGCCCCATACAGCCTTGGAAACATGCTACCTCACCACTCCCACATGACAGCCTCCATAGTGTTCCATTTCCCCACCACTTGCAGCTGAATACCGAACACTGGTATCTGGCTTGCCCCCTCCTTTCACCTCAGGCTCCCAGACCCATCAATCAGCCCATGCTAGGACTCAGCATACTGTCCGCTATTTGTGGATGTTGATGTGGTTGCTTCTGGCTCTTACAGTTACAAGAGGCAGGCTCAATGTTTATCACACACAAAAGAACATCACTGCTGTGTTGTAGGATAGTAATCCAGTTTGTTGACTCCAATGTACAGCATCACACACTCCCACAGCTGACATTTCATGCATGTTTATGTGATTTCTCAAGGCGTGATGTCATGAATGCAGAATCCTCTATTTATAGTGCCAGATGCTAAGACATTAAAAGGGGCAGTGCAAATTAATTCCCATCAAGATGCTGTTTTCTTTAGATCATACAAAGGGGCTGGCCCGGTGGCGCTGAGGGTTGAGGCACTGGACAGCACACCTCGTTCCATGCCGGCGACACGAGTTTGGTTGCAGATTCTGGTTGCTGAGGGTTGGACAGGGGGATAGGATCAAGCATCCAAGGAACTGCTCTCCTCTTCCGGGAGGGAGGCCTTGCTTGACTGTCACCAGGTGGAGGCCTAGTGGTAGCACAGGCTAGAGCAGCACAGAAGAGAGGCACTGAGGCCCTGTGATGCGTGCATGCATATGCATGCATGCTCCATGTCAGCCACAGTAGGGATTGGAGAAATGTGGAAAATGTGAGCTGGAGCTTATTGAAGCCCTGTACATCTGTCTGCAGACCCATACTGCCACCTGACCACCAGTATCCGAAGCAGAATGTGTCTCAGGTGGGGGGTGAGAAGATAGCCTTCCCTTCCCTGACCCCAGCATGGGGGGAATCCATGGGGATGCCCAACCATAAGGTAGATTCCAGGGGAGGTAGGCACCAGTCCATGGGGACATGGACAGGATTGATAAGCCTCCCCAAGTATCCCACTGAGGAGATAAAATTATGTGAGAAAAATCAAATAAAATCTAGTGAGCACTAATAAATAAGACATCACAACATGAATCCCATAACAATATGAAAGGAGCATTTACTATAGTAAGGGGAACAGGGATGGGGAAGGGGAGAGAGAAGGGAAGAATAGATTAAAAAGGGCTAAAAGCCTAACGTGCAAGCATAATACACGTAAAATAAATTTAGGTCAATATTGCACAGTTATTCTGATATAAATACTGTAATAGCAATTGTGTAACTAAATCAGTAAGGATCTAAATTCCATGCAAATGGCAAACAGATTTTTAGTTCAGTATCTTTCACTGTTCATTTAACTGTTAACTTCTTACATCGAAGGCATTCTCAAGTAGTACACAAACATCTTTACTTAAAAAAGGCCCCAATTGAAAAAGCTCATTACATCCATGCCAATTTCTGGACCCCAGTTTATACTGCCAAAACTTTTGACAACCTAGTAGCTTGTTATCCAAGTTCCCCCCATGTACACTAATGACAACCTGTTCAATTCCACCGAAGCTGAAGCTGAAGCTATGTCCAGCTCCTGCTGGATTTATGTGCACTATGAATGCATTTTATCTTCCTTTTCAGTGCTACGCATGTGCTCTCCTATTCTTTGCTTGTACATTCTACTAGTTTTTCCTACATAGTAGAATTATCATGCACATGTTGCCAGATACAACACTGATAGGGTGTTACCAATGGTGTGGTGCTAAATTTAGAAGTGTGTACCAGATACACTGCTGACACTGAACTGTGCCCCACACACATGGTACAAGGCTGTGTTGGCATCCCATTTGGCACAGTGCAGTATCAGCAGTGTATGTGGCCCAGCACAGTGTCATAGTGCACATGGTACAGCGAAGTGTGTGCATGGAAACACATGACTGTAGAAGCAATGTGTGTACATAGGTGGTAGGTGGTGAGAGGGGTACATGAGTGGTGTCAGGGTAGGAATGGGGGTGACAGGTACATGGGTGGTCACAGGTATGTGTAGATACCTTGCTGGGGTATGTGCATGGACTTAAATGACTCTAGAAGGAATGTGTGTGTATATAGGTGGTAGGTGGGGATGGGGGGTACATGAGTGGTGTTGAGGTAAGTGTTGGGGGAGGACAGGCACATGGGTGGTTATGGGTATGTGAAGACACTGTTCTGGTCTAGGTGGGATGGTGGAGGTTCAAGTGTGGTCCCATGTATGTGAACACACTGTGCCATGGTAGGTGGGGTAGGGAAGGTAAATATTCAGTCCAGAATATGTAGGAAGATGGGGAGGGGGGTACGGTGTGTATTTGTGTATGCGGGAGGGGGCATGAAGGGTAGATGTGTGGTCCTGGATATGTGGAGACACGTGCAGGGGTAGGTGGGGAGGGTGGTGGTGACATGGGTGGTCTCAGGTACGTGGAGATACTGTGCCAATGTGGGGGTGGGGGATGTATGCAGAGGCACTGTGTCATGGCAGGTGGGGTGGGGGAAGTACATATTAACCATGCCAAGGTAAATAAAGAACAGGAGGTACATGACTGGTGCCAGAGTAAATGGGGCGGGGGATGGTAGGTACATTTGTGGTCCACAGTATATGAAGACACCTTGCTGTTGTAGATGGGGTGGAGGAGGTACATATTCACTATTGTCAGGGTAGGTGAGAAGGGGGAGGTACATGAGTGGTGCCAGAGTAGGTGAGATGAGGGGTGGCAGGTACATGGGTGATCCAGGGTATGTAAGAGATACAGTGCCATGGTGGGAGAGTGGGGCAGGTACCTATGCAGTCCTGGGTATGTGGAGACACCATGCTGTGCTAGGGGGTGAGGGGGTGCATGTGCTATGGTGGTATACCTGCATGGAAACACAAGTCTCTAAGGGGATTGTATGTGTACATGAGTGGTGCAGGGGTAGGTGGTGGTGGGGTGGGACAGAGACACAGGGCTACATGTGCATGGATACACATTGTGAGAGAAAAGATAGGATGTATACATGGATGTTAGGTGGGTAGGGAGAGGTAGATAGGTGGTGCCAGGGTAGGTGCATGGGTGATCACGGGTACAGCATGTGGGGGGACACTGCCAGGATGTGTGGAGGTACATGTGTGATCCCAGGTATATGTTGACACCATGCCAAGGTAGTTGGGAAGGGGAGATGCATGGGTTTGTGGGGTGCACAGAGACACCTGATTGGGATTGGAGGGCGGGGGGGGGGAGGTTATTTAAGAAAACAGTGACTGCCACATTTGGGTACGAAATAGACATTCAAGATGTATAAAAACTAGGATTGTTAATTTAAAAAAAATCATGGTGCACAGCATTGATGGCACCAAGAAAGGTACATTTGACAGGTATGCTCACATTTTTATTATTTGTATCTGACAGTAGCTTTTAGAGAGAAAAAAAAACATTTTCAAAACCCAGGAATCTCCTAGTAAGCATTAAGCCATGAGAAAGGAGGCTTCTACAAGGGAATTATTGCATGGTTGGGGGGGGCTACTAGGGAATTAATGCATGGTTGGGGGTGCACGAGGCCGAAGGCCGAGTGCTCCAACCATGCATTAATTCCCTAGTAGAAGTCTCCTTTCGAGTGGTTTAATGCACTTGTAACATGGCAAGTGCAAGGTAAGTATTGTTTCAGTGTTGTTTAAGTTATAATGAAAGAAAGCTTTCAGCTTAGTGTGTCTTACCTGGTTAAATAACTAAACAAACAAAACAAACAAATATGCGCAGAAACAATAATTTCACCTGAGAAAACATGCTTCACTTCTGTGGCTTTCACAAGCTGTATCCCTTTGGGAACGTGCATGTGCATGTTGCAGAGGCCACATGCATTAATGTAGTGCCTACCAATTTGTAACACATTACAAGTTTGGATTATGTACGAGAATACAGATAAAATAGTGATAAAATGTTACAAATTCATATTTCCAATGAGCACTTCTATTGTTTTTCCCTCCGTTCATAATCCACATGCATGTCTCTCACTGCTGCATTGTGGGGGAAATGTATTACATCCATAGTTTACTATCGCCCAATTCCAACCAATAGGTGGTGCGACAAAGACAGACTGAAAGGCAAGGGGTGTGTTAAACTGGAAAGCTGTGTTCTGTGGAATACATAATGGAATACCACCTATACGTGGCACAACGGTGACAATGCCCACTGAGATACTACCACCAGTATTCCACAAACACGCAGAGCGCATAATATTGCCCGATTCAGCAATTCCACACTACTGCACATAAGTTTGTACACTGCACAGTATATAATGAACAATAGCTTTTTCCTAGCCACACACACGATTCACACTGTAGTAGTCGATGGAAATCTCATCTCTCTGCAATGGAATAATGTAGCATCTCAGTGATTCATCTTTCTTACACTTTACTACTCCATTCTGACATTTGCAAAATTAAAACAAATCACTGTTTGCTGTCAACTCTTAAAGCTTGTTGCTACTTGGTCTGTCTATGACAGCTGCATTATTCCGTTGCAGAGAGACGGCATTTACGCCGATTACTACAGTGTCAACTGGCTGGGTGGGTGGGAAATAACATTTTTCTTTACATACTGTGCAGTGCACAAATTACTGTGCAATCACACTATCAGGCGACATTATGTGCTCTTTGTATTTGTGGTATGGTGGCACTACTATCTTGCCGGCCATTGTCAGCATCGCGCCACCAATTGGTCGGATTGCATTAGGTATTGGCACAATCAATTAAACATCTAGCAAAGAACCATTGCTGCAAACCACTACTTGGGAAGCGCCACCTATAGGTCACACAGAGGGAACAATCAAAACAAGCAGATATCTCACACTAGTAATTACTTCTGTCTCTGTCTCTTCAATAAGGCACACTCCTGATGTCAAACGGGCATTACTAGGGGATTAATACCCGCTTGACTTTCCATCATGTGTGGCATTTCAATCAATCTTATTCTACTCCGGGAAGCTTACATTTATTGCCATGTTACAAGTAGTATTAGACACTATTGCAGTCAGTGTAGAGCTGCTGACTGCCCCCCAACCCAGAACTTTGAGTTTTGGAATGTATGCAAATTAGAAGAATTTGGAATGCTACATTCAAAAATTGCAACCTTTTTCTCCGTAGCAGCCAGATGCAATGTTTCTATGTACACAGCATGACTTTCCCACAAGACTGCCAGCAACTTCGCTGTAAGACTATTTTGTTGAAAAACTGGTATTTGTTCAATATTTTATTCATACTCTGCCTCTTTTAGTTTAGTTACTCAAGTTTAGCTTGTATTGGGTAATTTAACTCACTTTGGCAGTACTTGGTGTTCAACAAATATGATTTTAGTCATTTAAAACTGATTTATTTAGTCTAAAAGTGTGTAATTTGTGGCTCTGACTGCTAACTATGTAGTTTTAAACAAATATGTTATCCAGTCATTTAAAACTGTTTAGTTTAAATTGCGACTGCTTCCCATTTGCAACTAGGAACGGATCACGTGTTTGAATGTATACAGTGTTGATTACTTATTTTGTGGGTAGCTATTGGTTCCCTTTTCTCTCTAGGAACCGATAGCTTTTTGAATAAAAACAAGTAAGTTGTTTAAATCACGGTTCCTTTTATATATAAGGAACCAGCCACTTTTGCACTAAATTTTAACTCTGTGACATTTTTTAAGAGTCTGCTGACAGTTTGGTATGTTAGATAGACTGAAAAAGAGGATGGGACCCACAGGTTAAAACTGTACAGTATAAAATGCTTTCAAATCTTTGCTAAAACTGATCACCATGATTAGTGCATAGAGTGCTGGGGTCCCAGCCATATTTTTTCTAATTGTGAAGTTTAGAGTACTTTTTGTACAAAAACTGTTGAAAAGACAGCAAAAAGACTGGGGCTTCTGCTCCCACCTCAGTGTCACAAAAGCACAGTGAAAGGAAGGCCCTTCTTCCTCCCAGTCAAAGACAAAGGGGAGACCCTGTAAAGACATCTCAGATTCCAAAATTCCTGAAAAGGGGTCTGAGCATATAAAACACAAATTATAAAAAGGGTCTGAGAAATGAAGCTTTCTGATTGGCTGTAAACATTCTATCAGCCTTATGTTAATCTTTTATTAACATATATGTAGAGCTTAGTCATATGCTGAACAAGGTTTAACACAGTTTAAAAACATGTTTTATTATAATAGCAATAAGGCACTCCCAGGGATTATGTTAATGGTCAGTTAATCACCCTCTAGGGGCATGTGGCACTCGGCTACACCTTGTGCCACAGTACACCCCTAGAAGGTGACTAACAGACCATTAAAATAACCCCTTGTCATGCCTTATTGCTTAAATAACAAGTGAGCAGGCACCTGAGACTGTGCCTGCCAAAAAGAAATATAAAGAGAAAAGTGTCATTGTGCCTCCTGCTGAAAAAAGCAAAGGCGCTCACAACAGACAATGTAAAAAAAATAAAATAATAACTCTGTGGAGGAAATTGTTAAAGCTGTGCAGGTCATTCAAGTCCTACAGACTGCAGACTCCATCCTGGGTTCACCGGTTCAAATCCCACCACCAGTTCCCAGTGATTAAGGCCTTGAAGTTTACATTGTGGAGGAGGAGGAGGTAGAACCGGATCTAGGGGAACCCACCGAACCAGAGTTATCTCCAGATCAGGAGTTCGGTCCTCCACCGAGGTGGGCACGATACTTTTTCATCCCACTTCTCTTTTGTCAGGCAAATGACTGACACACTTGGCCTGACCTCACAAGAACCCATAGATGATGAGGAAGACAGCAGATTTTTTTTACATATGATGGGTCTCACTCCCACAAGCGAGGTGGCCTTTGCCTTCCTAACCATAATTCCCTAAGGAAAGCTGTTATTTTTTCTATTTGTTTTTCCTCTGGGAGCCTGGCAGGCAGCCCCCCCCCCCAAGAGGGACTCAGTCTCTGGCCACACCATTCCCAGCCCAACCCACCCGGTGATCCCCCCGGGTTACCCTCCATGACAGGGCTGAGGTGAGTGGCGTCGATGACCTCCCCCCCCCGGAGACCAACATCCAGATTTCAGGGGGCCGGACGCTAGTGGGGCTATCATGGAGCCTGCCAGCTCCTTTTTCCTCCGCAGTTTTCTCCCTCTCACCTCCCCACTGACCCCATACGTCGGCAACGTGCCTCCCGACCTGTATTGCTCTCCAGCCACCGCTAGAAGGCAATCAATGAGCAGAACAGCAGTCCCTCCCTCCCAAGGGAGGAGAGCAGTCCTCTGGACACTCGATCCTCTCTCTCCCCTACTGACCCACGGCGCCCCAGGCTCATTCCCGAACCCGGGTCACCGGCGTGGCGCAAGGTGTGGGGTCCAGCGCCTCAACCCTCAGTGCCACCGGGCCAGCAAGGAAGGCTATTTTTAAAAGAATACAGACACATTCCTCTGTCCCCGGAGTGATCAAGAAGGTGGAGAAAGAAATACCAACTGGATAGGGCTTATGCTGATTATTTGTACACCCATCCAAATTATGAGGGTGTTATACAGGCTGTAGTCTATGATAAAGTAAAATTTCCTTGGGCATCTCACCCAAAGATTCCTAAAAAATTGACACAATGTGGAAGAAAGGCAATTTGGGATCTTTCCTTCTCCTCAGACAGGCAACCTTCATGGCTTATGCTGCACAGTAGCAGAAAGCCCCATGATGGCTTTAATTGATAAAGTTTCAGGACAGTGGATGCAAATAACAAAACTGAGGAATACAAAACCACCTACAGGAGTAATGGGGAGAGAGAGAGAACACACGAAGGAGAGGTAGGGGTTACTACCCCAGATCCGATGTCCCATACCATATGCCTGTATAACACACATAGGCTACAGAGTTTTGCAGGGGTAGGAGATCTGCTAGGTGTGCCACAGCAGTTCCCAGACCACAATCCAGACAGAATCCCTCACTACACAGATCAAGCTGTCCCCTTCCTCCAGGAGGGAACAGGTTGTCTGACTATTTTAAACATTGGGGAAAACATTATCACAGACAACTGGGTACTGGAGGTAGTGAGTCAGAGTCTGTGCCTGCAGTTCAAACAATTTCCAAAACTCCAGGAGTTTTCTGCCTTTCAGCTCCATTAGAGACCATTCTGCTGGAGTTGGAAGTAAAAAAGCTCATGCAAGCCAGGCAATAGAGTCAGCCCCCTTTGCCCAATGGGGAAGGGGATTGTACTCAAGATACTTTCTGACCAAAAAGGAAAACGGGGACTGGCATCCAATCTTGGATCTCAGATACCTAAACAGACACCTGGCAAAGCCCAGGTTCAAAATGGTAACACTGGCAGTTGTTACTTTCACATTCCAATCAGACCTTGCCACAGAAAGTACCTAAGGTTCTCTCTCCCCTCAGGTCATTACCAGTTCTCAGCACTCCCCTTCAGGCTCACTTCTGTTCCATGGGTATTCACAGAATGTCTGTCAGTGGTGTCAGCTTACCTCAGAAGGCAGGAAATCAGTGTATTTCCTTACGTGGATGACTGGCTAATCATAGGGAAGACATACCAGCAGGTAAAGGATTCCATCAAGGTGACCCAAAATTTTCTGGAGTCACTAGGTTTCCTTATCAATGCTCAAAAATCCTCAGATGGAGCCAATTCAGTCACTGGAATTCATTGGAGCAGAACTGGACACTATCCAAGGGAAAGTTTTTCTTCCACATGAGAGGGTGTCAAACCTACTGACCTAGCAAACTCCTTTGCTTTAGGTCATCCCAGAACTACAAGACAGTTCCTAGCATTGATTGGACAAATGGCCTCAACTACAGCAGTAGTGTCAGGCTCCAGGTTTCAAATGAGGGATATCTTTATTGGCCCCGAAGAAGGGACCCCATCTCCAAGTTGATGCCAGTTACAAGAACCCTGTTACTGGCTCTGCAGTGGTGGAAAGAAAGGGAGAACCTTTAACAGGGTGTCCCTTTTCAGCAACACCACCACACGGTGGCCTTAACAACAGATGCCTCCCTCCCTCCTAGGGTGGGGGCACACTTGAGTGACCTCAGAATCAGCAGAATTTGGTCACCTCAGAAGTCCAAACTGCACATCAACCTTTTGGAGCTGAGAGCAGGCTTGCTTGCTCTAAAGGACTTTGTCACTCAATTGAGGGGTCAATCAGTCCAAGTCAGGACAGACAATACAGCCACCATGTGATACATCAGCAAGCAGGTGGGTACCAGATCTTCAAGGCTGTGCACAGAGGCCATGAAGATTTGGTACCTAGCATATTCTTTGGAGGTGCATCTATTTGCCATTCACATTCCAAGGAAGGACAATACATTGGCAGATTCACTCAGCAGAATCAACCAGGACCATCACGAATGGGCTCTGAACAGACAAGTGTTGGATGCAATTTTCAGGTGGTGGGGCACCCCAGAAATAAATCTGTTTGCCTCAAAAGACAATCATCAACTTCCATTGTATTGCTGCAGGCCACCATCCTTGGGCACAGTGCTCATGGATGCGCTAGTTCTGGATTGGACAGGGAAATTCCTCTATGCCTTTCCTCCAATTCCACTGGTGTCAAGTGTTCTTTTCAGATTGAGAAGTCAGCCTGCAACCATGATATGGTTGCACCAGACTGGGCCCGACAGCCTTGGTACCCTTTGTTGCTCAGTCTGTCCAGCAAACAGCCCATTCATCTGCCCCACAGGTTCAATCTTCTAGAAGCTGTCCAAGGTCAGATAGTTTTTCCGAACCTCAAGAGCCTTCACCTGAAGGCTTGGTTCTTGATGAGTTGGAATTTTCTGAGTTTAACTTGTCAGAAGAGGTTATTAAAGTACTAAAAGCATTTCAGAAAACCTCTACAAGAAAAACTTATGCTTCAAACTGAAAAAGATTTACCATCTTTTGCAAGCCTAAGAGAATCAACCCCCTCAGGGCAGGTCTGCCCACAGTGCTTGATTACCTGGTGTACTTACAGTCTCTAGGCCTTGGGCCTGCAACCCTTAAAGTTCACTTAGCAGCAGTATCTGCTTATTTGTCTGCAGGTGCTCAGAGAACAATAGCTTCACGCACTATTTTTAAGAAGTTTTTCAAGGGAATGGCACATATGATCCCTCCTGTTAGGGGACCCGTCCCTCCTTAGGACCTAAATTTATGCATAGCCAAACTCATGGAACCTCCTTTTGAGTCAGTGGCTACAGCTGACCTAAAATATGTCACATGGAAAACAGTTTTTTTTATTGGCAATTACTTCAGCAAGAAGAGTGTGCAAGCTCCAAGCTCTTTGCACTGATCCCAATTACACTATCTTCCATAGGGACAAGATAGTCCTTACAACTAACAGGAAATTCCTCCCAAAGATGATAACTGAGTTCCAGATGAACCAGTACATCACACTGCCAGTATTTTCACAGCCAAATCCAGTTCAGGTGAACAAAAGCTTAATAAATTGAATGTAAAAAGGTCCCTCAGGTATTACATTACACATACTAAGGACCTCAAGTATTCCCACTCACGACTGTTTATTACCTATGGTGAAGTGGGAAAGGGTAGGCCTGCCTCAAAGAAGTCAGTTGCACATTGGATCGTATCTTGCATCCAATTCTGTTACAATAAGGCTGACAAACAGCCACCACAGGGCCTCAGGGCACATTCCACTCATAGAACTGCCACCTCTGAGGCAGCTGCAAGGGACATACCCTTGCTGGAAATCTGTAAAGCAGCTACCTGGAGTGCAGTCCACACCTTCACAAAGCACTACTATCTGAACATCCAGTCCAGGACTGATGCAAGGTTTGGCACTGCAGTATTGCAGAACTTTTTTCCTAAATAGGTTCTGTGCCCTCCTCCCAAGGCATTGCTTGGTAGTCTGCCATAGTGTCTAATACTACTAGGAGATTTCTGGGTCTTGAAGAATAAATTACTTACCACAGTAATATTGTTTCTTACAAGGGATCTCCTAGTAGGGTTAGACCTCCCATCCCTACCTACCCTTACATAACCTGAATAGGTTCAGGAATACCTTCAAGGTAGTTTTTCAAACTTTGCCATTAATCATTGGCTTAACTTTTTTATAATAGTTAATACACGCAAGAATAGCTAGGACCACTAGCTCTCTTTTTTGTGATTTTCTTGGCCTGTTTGGATTCCACCGTCTACGAAGTATAGAACATTAGTGTTAATGGTTTTTTTAATTATTAATTAGTGATTAGCTTACTGTTTCATCTACAAATCAAATCTGGATGTTAGGAAGAAAGAGGTAGCAGTTTTTTAATGTAACATTCCAAATTCTTTTAATTTGCATACATTCCAAAACTCAAAGTTCCAGGGGCAGTCAGCAGGTCTACGATGACTGCAACAGGGTCTAATCCTACTAGGAGATCTCTTTTTAAGAAACAGTATTACTATGGTATTTTTTTTCTTTTTTGGCAATCATGCTTTAAAGCAATAAAGTAAGAAATATGTTTTTTGGTTTTTATAAGTATTACTTTTACATACTGAGTGCCACAGTTTCAGAGGAACAGATAAGCAAAGGTAAATTTGAAGAAAAACTGACCCTGCACTGGCATTGATTGCACTGACTGTTCAGATGGACTTGCTATGGTGCTGGCGGGAATATGACAGCTCTCACACAGTAATGCATGTTCAGTGAAAATAAAAAAAGGACAAGGAGGTGATTTACATATTAAAATGAGATCCATTAAATATTTCAACGACTAAAAGATTTATTAGCACAGTCTAAACAGCGAGTGTAATCAGCGACTGTATGAATTTTGTGGTATGTCCATGAAAATACTGATAGTGTACAACAAGGCAAGACTGCAAATAACATAATTGTGAGACAATTAAATAAATGCAACTTGTAAGAAAGGAGCACATCTCATTATTAGAATGGCCAACACACTTACAGACATACGTGAACAGCAGTAAAACTACACAGACACTAAAACGATTTGTCACTGCTGAAACTTTGATCAGGAACAGGATAGCAGTCAGGAGCAATTAAAAAACATGGATGAAAATTGTGCAAAACATGAATGAACATAACATAGGAACAGTAGCACATTACTGGCAATAACTAATATTATGAAAATCGTAAATCAGAGGATTTGTAAATTTCAAGAGCAGTGACTCATGCAACTGCAGCTCTGAGAAGCTATTCAGAATAGTGGGAATCTGCAAAGTTGACATCACAATATGGCGCCTAGATTTACGTGCTACACAATGACGCATTGCCATCCTAGTAGAGATGGGCAGGCTGGAGCAGGCTCGAGCCTGGCTCAAGGTTAGTGCCTGGCTCAACTTGGCTCGACCTCTATAAGCAGCTGAGAGCCAAAGTCTAGTTGAGCCAGTTATCGTCTAAGTAAGCATTTTTGTCAGCCTGAGCAGTTAGTGTAGTGTCATTCACATAGTGTCAGAAACATTCAACTCCTGTGTAGAAAACAACCTGCGGTAGCCAGGGCTCGGCTCGTGTTTTGGTTCACAGAGTCAAGCCAGACCTCTGGCTTGGCTCTAGGTGAAATATTCCTGGCTTGCCCACCTCTACGTTCTAGTCTTTTTTCTGGTTCTGTGGCACTAGGACTTTACAGCTACAGGAATACATCAGAAATCACAGCATGGAAAAAACAAGTATGAATGGAGTTTCCGTATTTTATGTAACATCAGATCTTGTAATTTAGATACCTCATTTAGACTTGGTTGTTAAGTGAACCATAGTTTATTAAATACATAGGGAGATGTGTTTTTAACTACTGGCCTGATTTTTATATGTGGTTTGCTTTTTTTGTTTGAGAACATAAATCATAGCAATGTAATAGTAATTTTGTGACAAATCTAACTTTGTTTAAATCTCTCTTGACATTTTAAGACAAGTCTCAAAGCCATATCAAAGCTGAGAAATCAGAAGGATTTGATTACAGCATTTTGAGGATACCTTCAGCTAGGAACCTAAAACTGCTGGAAAATATCAGCACCAAGTTTTTTGTTGGAACTGAAGTAAGTTGTGTGAGGTTTATGCTTACAGATTTGTCTTGTTTAAGTTTCTCCCTATATTTCTGTATTCAAGGTATCTCAGTAAGCCAAAGACTCACAGTCTGACTAAAAACTGTATGTATGTTGGGGGTATGGGAGTGCGGAATTTTCTAATCTAGATGGAAGCTACTCTAAACTGCACACAAATTAGGACATATTTTTCACCTTATATTGGTTTTCTTACATTATGTCCAATTTCCCATTGAATGCAGATGGATATGCACCTAGTCTTCCATCCAAAGATTGGACCCAGATCTGTCTAGTGCAAGAGTTTGGAAAAGTGTGGGGTAAAAAACAAATTACAAACAAGAACAAACATTTCAGCACTCACCACGCAGACAAAGCAGCGGCTCAATAATAAGGGCAAAAAGTGCTTCTTTTATTTTCAAGTGCCAGTGCCAAAATAAAAACAAACACACGTCTCCTGACGCATTTCGGAGAATAAAATCTTTCTCAAAGGATCTCTGAAATGCGTCAGGAGTTGTGTGTTTGTTTTTATTTTGCCACTGGCACTTGAAAACAAAAGAAGCACTTTTTGCACTTATTTTATTTCGTTTTGTTTACCGGGTAGGTGCTCTAGCCATAGAAATGACTATTTTCAGGCACGACCCGGGAGGTTACTTGCATAAAACACAGAAACAAAACAAGGTTTTACAGTGAAAATACAAGCAAGGTGATGAGAGTAAGGTACAAAACAGTGTGATTCATGACAAAACATGCGATAAGGCAATTTGTTGGTAGTTGCAGGATATACAGTACATCACATATTTGCAAGGAATTATCATGATGCAAAGTTCAGCGAGAGGTTAATTGAAAACAAAGCCGCATACTTGCAAGGAACTATCAGGTATAATAAGCTGGGAAAATGACAAAATAACATACGGTGGGCAGATCCTTAGGGGAGAAACATATTCACACGGTTTGGGAGATAGGGCACAGAGTATTGCAAGTAGTTGCTTTTTGGCAATGATTACAAAGATCTAAGGAGTAGACAATTAGTTATAGTAGGACAGGGCAAGGGGTTTGAGATAACCAGCCAAAGAGGAGAAAGCGCATCAAGTTGGGAGGGGAGACAAGTAGACAGGCAGGTGGAGGATTAAGTGCACAGTGCACACTTATTATTGAGCAGCTGCTTTAGCTGCGTGGTGAGTGCTGGACTGTTTGATCTTATCTGTGTCAGTCTTCACCATTCATCACTACTGGGTACAGCGCCGGAGCTAGGACCCCGCAGGAGACTTTTTTTTTTTTCTTCCTATGGGTGAAGTCGATGCAGGGCTGGCGCCGCCCTCAAGGCCGATGTTCTACGTGGCGCTCGCGGGTTGGCCGTTATCTGTCATCGACTCCCCCCTAGCCTCAGTTCTTCTTCTCCCACCGTCGAATGCAGACCTTGTGAGGAGACTTCAGCAAGCAAGTGTGTGTGCGACCTAGTTATCATTCGCAGCCTAGTGTACGAAGGTTATTGGTTCTGTTTCGCCCTGTTTTTGTTTATTGTTTACCGTGTGGTCATGTCTCGTCCCGGGGCAAAAAATCATTGAAGGCGGGGCGGCCACCAATTCGTCAGTGCCCCTGTGGCCGCCTTTATTCCGTGTTGGACCAGCATGACCATTGTCTCTCCTGCCTTGGCCCACGACGTGGACAACTGCAATGGCTACTTCTCTATGAACCGTCAAGTTCTTGAGATCCGCGCATTTAAAGTCGAACATGCACCGCCAACTTTTGGGGGGTGGGTTCACAGTTGGGTCAAGGCCAGGACTTCTTGACCCTTCCTCTGGGTCCCCTCCCAGCCCTATATGGCCCATGGAGGAGGGGGCCTCTGCCTCTCTCAGCCTTACCACGGTGGGGGCTCCTTCCGCTGTGCAGGAGGCCTAGTCTGCCCCTCTTTTGTGGGGCAGGCGAGAAGCACCGCTATGGCAGTCACCTCTCAGTGTCCTGTTCTGAGCCCTCCAGGCCTGGGCTGGCACCATCCTTAGTGTCAACTGGCGGCGCCGCCCTTGGTTCCTGTGCTGTTCGCTGTGTCGGAGGCCAGTCGCGGTCAGTGCCGGGACGTCTCTCGGTGTCGCTGTCATTCCTGGTGCCAGATGTTGGTGATGTTGGGAGAAGTGCTGCTTCAGTTTCTGCATCTGTTTCTGGTTCTGGTGCCATGCGTAGCACCCGGACTGGAGTCGGTGCCACTCCTGACTCTGGTGCCGTTCGCGGCACTAGGATGGGGCGGTGCCACAGTCGATGCCGACCTTGGCTTGAGCAGTGCTGGGGTGGAATGCGGTGCCATGCTTGACTCCGGTGCCATTTACGGGGCCGAGGAGGGTAGTGGCATCAGGCATGGTGCCGTGCTTGGCTCCAGTGCCGCCTGCAGTGCCAGGACTGAAGGTGGTCCAGCTCATGGTCTGGGAACTGGTAGAGATCGAGGGGCGATATGGCATCATGCCTCAGGGTCAGCCTCCTCCTCAGAGGACTCTGGGTCTGATCTGGATTGGGTTCTAGATTCTTCGGAATCCTCTGATCCCTCTGTGTCCAGCACCTCGGCCCACACTCAGCCTCCCTTGGACTCCCTCTGGGGGTCAGTCATTACCGGTAGACTCTGGGGTTAGTGGTACTGACCAGCCAGCAGTGGTATTTGTGGCCACTGCCATTCAACCTGGGGCCACTGGTACGTAAGCTCCTCTGGCTGGGGCACCCCCTTCTCTGGTGTGTTTGGACAGTCCAAGTTTGGGACATCCCAGGGCACGCCAGGAAGGGGAAGGGACTGTTCTCTGGGTGGATTCTTCGGAGTCTACCCAGAGTTGTCAGTCGCCTAGGCTGGTGATTATGAGGACGAGGTCCCTCTCAGACTCTGAAGGGTTGAGGAGTTGGAGTGTGGCACAGCGCGCCCTGACCGGAGACCAACCGGGTTCTGGGAGGAGCCACGGTGTGGACCATCGCTCTTCCCTGGAATGTTCCTCGAGAAGGACTTCAACATCAGAGGTCAGGGACCATCTATCTGGACTCACATGGTCCTGGTCACCTCACGGGGGGATTTCTTCCCATGGGCACAGCTCTGACCATTCCAATCCAGCTGAACGGCTGTTAGCTGCTGGGACCTTCGGGTCTCCCTTCTTATGGGGAGTTTCCTCTAGGCCCCCCTGCCCTGATAGAGGCCATTCTCCTGCTGCTAGGAGCTTGTCCCCTTTGCCTCTGCCTCCATCCCTGGCTATCCCAGGCATTCCATGTCCTAGGGGACCTCTCACCTGGGAACAATTCAGAGGTTCAGCTGCACGTTTCCCTACCTTCCTCCATGCCCTGGACCAGCAGGTATTCCACCATGCTCCCATGCAGCTGGACCCTGAATCTCAGAGCTCACCCACATCTTCTTCTGCCTCCTCAGAGGGAAAGGAATTGTCTGGCCACATCTCCCCAGCATCTGATCTTTCTTCATATCAGCGCTTCCTCACGAGGATGTTGGACAAACTCCATTTTACCCCGGACCCTGTCAGCAATCCCGAGTATGTGACGCATGCCTTCTTAGGCAAGTACAGTGTGGCCAATCTAGTGGTTCCTGCCTGGCCTGTTCCCTTTCAGGAAGCATCACATCTGCTTTGGCTACGTCCCTTCTCCACTGTTCCAGCCCCGAGGGACCTGTGCCAACGATATTGCACCCTTCCCAGGTCTCCAGGTACTTTGCCTCATCCCTCTTTGGGTTTGACCTGCCTGGACACCCCCTCTGAGCCTTGTCCCCCCCCCCACCATGACCAACCCCCAGGCTCGGACTCTGCAGACTTCGATTTTTGAGGGAGAAGGATTTTCTATTCGGCACGGATCCTTCTTTCCATTGCTTCTCATCAGGCCCACTTTGCTTCCTATAATAGGTTCTTGTGGTCCAGGCTAGGACAACTCCTAGCCTCAATGCCTGATATGGAGGAAACCAGGCAAGTCATTGCCCTCTCTGCTCAGAGTCTGGAGCTAGCAAGGCACCAAGCAAGGGCATCTTATGACGCCAATGAGGTAGCCTCCAGAGCTATAGGGATAGCAATCTGCATTAGGTGGATGGCATGGCTTCGCTTATCCCAGTTGTCACCCCTGGCCCGGCGTAAAGTGATTTCCTCCGCATACCGGAGAACCCACCTGTTCTCCCACAGGGTGAGACAATGGCTTTTGGAGTGCTTTCCCTCCCCCACTGGGGGCTCCCTGTCTCACCCGGACCAGTCTCAGGCCTCCCCAGGCCTGTAAGGGTTCTCTCCTCCAGTGTCTCACCCACTGGAGGCTAAGGGACCTAGTCCCTTAGGGAAGTTAGGGCCCCCTTTCGGGGAGCTCGGTACTCACCCAGTAGTGATGAATGGTGAAGATTGACACAGATAAGATAAGAAAATTATGTACCTACCGTAATTATTGATCTTTCTATGTATCTTCACCATTCATCACTAAATCTCACCCACTTTCCCCCTGGGGCCTCAGTCTCTGGGCTCCCTCCTCCTTCCTATGTGTCGCCCTGTTATTGTTCTCCTCTTTCTCTTCTCCCTTACAGTTAGGAGGAAGGGGATCCTGGAGACAACAGGGAGGAGTTTTCTCCTGCAAGGGGTTATTATTTTGGGGTGGGGGAAGGTCCTCTCCCCCTTCATTAACCTTATCTTCTCCTCACTTCCATTCTAAAATGAGGGGAGGGATGGGGGGAACCAACCCCCCCCATCCTTGACCTGAAAACCTTTTGTTGTACTTACCCTAGTTTGGATATCCCTTAGCTATCCTTCCTAGCATTTTAGGTTTTCCCTTTATTTTTGGGGGGAGGAGGTTATAAAAATCATTAGAAGTGTCCTGATACCTGATTTTCTAACTAAGTACTGAGACCCATATATTAATTCCTCAGGAAAACACATGTTAGAACAAGTTCAGGTAGTGGGATTGGGAATTTGACTTTGGCTCTCCTTTTTGGAACCCATATCTAAGGAGAGAGGTTGGCCTGGTAGAAAGGGTCCAGAGACGGGTGACAATGTTAATTTCAGGGATGGGACCTTGAGCTACTAGGAGAGACTGGCAGGGACCAGTTTGCTTTGGAGGAGAGGAGAAAGAGGGGCAATTTACTTCTGCTATTTAACATATAAAACAACCCTGAGCTTATGCCCCAGTGTGGTCTTGAATTTAATGTTAGAACCACCAACTTGAGCTAAAACAATAGCCAGTTGTTTGTCCAAAAAGCAAACACAAATAAAAGAAACTACTTCACAATACATGCTGCTCGACTATGGAACAGACTCCCTAATGAGCTGGTAAATAAAACATCTATTAGCAGTTTTAAAACTGAGGTTGACAAATATTTGTTGCTAAATCATAGCAAGATTTAATTCATCCACTAGGAGTGGGAGACAGTCTAGAGGGACCTCAGCCTTCTTTTGTCTTGTTTAACCAAGTAACATAAAAAATTCATGAGCCACTTCACTCATACCTGATTGCCATCACAAACATGGCTGCCACCTTTACTCACTATTGGCACATCAGAAGTCCACATTAGGAATGTGGTGCTCACAACAGCGAAAGCCAAACTTACAGCATTAAAATTTGGGCACTCGCCACCATTAAAAATGACACTCAGTCTGAGCCCCTATAAACAATTATTGTGCCATATTTTATTAAGTGCAAAAAGTACACAGATGCCCACTATCGCCTGACACATTTCAGATTTCACAATCCTTTCCCAGAGGTGATTCACAAGCACATCACTTAAACAGGTCCCAACAATATGACCTCATAATGGCGTCACCATGAACCACATTCAAATAAACCAAATATATACAAGTGCAAGTGAATACGTACAGATAAAAAAGCTAAAAACTTGAATCAACAGTTCTAGAAATATATAACTATCTTGCACCTTTTGAAATCTACAATCATTCAGTACCAGACTTAGCACTGGCGCATAGTTATAAAGACTAGTGTATATAATGTATTCATATTTAATCTATCTGCTATATCAGTTTCCTCACTAGTCAAAAGATAAAATGACTAAATCCAACTGCAGCAGTGAACAATTAAAACTGTACAAGCTGTATAAAAGTTAGTCCCTCCAAGTTGTCATGCTGCTTCAGTCTTCAATAGCTGAAAATCACAAAAAAGAACAGCCACATATCAGGTACACATTAGGGATATATTTCAAATATGGTTTCAGCTCAAAACCCATATTCCAACTGGGGACTTTGTTGGTCTGTAAACGTATGATACAGAAGACTGCCTCCTTTAATGCCAAATTGTTAAAGTCACCCCCTTGGTTTGGGGCACACTTTGTCGATAGCCATGAAAGAGAAGATATGTTGATGGAATCATTAATCAAAGAGGACCTCGTGGACTAGCTAGAGAGCATTGGACTCCAGGATAGTAAACAACACGGTTTCATGGTAGGAAGGTCTTGTCAGACTAACCTGATTTTTTTTCTTTGACTGGGTGACCAAGGAAGCAGACAAGGGCCACACTGTGGATCTGCTGTACTTTGACTGCAGCAGGACTTTTGATTTGGTACCGCACAAAAGGTTGCTCAAAAGATGGAAAACCTAGGTGTGGTTAAAACCATAGTGAACTGGATGGGTAGTTGGCTAGAAGGGAGGGAGCAGAGGGTGGTGGTCTGCAGGGTTAAATCAGAGGAGAGGGAGGTTATGAGTGGGATTCCAGAGGGATCTTTCCTGAGTCCAGTGCTCTTCAACATATTTATTATTGACATTGGTGAGGGGATCCAGAGCAGGCAGTGTCACTTTGCAGATTACACAAAACTATGTGGGAGGGTGGATAGTGATGAGGGAGTAAGGTGTATATATAGAGAGACCTGCAAAAACTAGAGGGCTGGTCAAAGGTCTAGCAGTTAAAATTCAATGCCAAAAAGTGCAAGGTAATGCACCTAGGTAAAAGGAACCCCAAGATGGAGTACTGGATGGGTGGGGTAAGACTTTGCACTACAGAAGAGTAACAGGATCTAGGCGTTATCATCAGTAACTCCCTTAAACAAATGAGCCAGTGCAACAAGGCCTATAGCAAGGCTAACAGGATGCTGGGATGTATCGGAAGAGGTACTGATAGCAGAAGAAAAAAGGTAATACTTCCCCTATACAGATCCCTGGTGAGGCCTTGCCTGGAGTAGTGTCCAGGACAGGGATAGGTTGGAAACAGTACAGCACAGAGTAACAAAAATGATTCAGGACCAGCAGGGCAGATCCTATGAGAAGCGCCTCAAGGTGTTAAATATGTACTCACTGGAAACCAGAAAGGAGAGGGGAGATATGATAAGAGACCTTCAGATTCCTTAAAGGAATGAATAAGGTAAACTGAAGGGGGGGGGTTATTTACCCTGAATACCAACTCAAGGTCACGTGGTCAGGAGTGGAAATTAACAGGAGAGACATTCAGGAGGGATGTAAGGAAGTACTTCTTTACAGAAAGGGTGGTGGAACCTTGGAGTAGTCTGTCAGTCGAGATGGTGGGTGAAAACACAGTCAGAGGATTCAAGCAGGCATGGGATACAATGAAGGGAACAATGGTCGCCTGAGGCAACAAGGGCAGGGAGAAGAATGGGAATAGGATGGGGAGGGTTAGTACCCTGGAGGAACAATAGGTTCCAGGGATTATAGAGAATATAGGCAGACAGGATGGACCTCTGGTCTTTTTCTGCCATCATGATCTATGTTTCTGATTTGTTTGCAGCTCCTTTAATATGGGCTGCCGTAGCATAAGTCATGTCCTCTCTATCGATGGCTTGACAGTACTCTCCAACTCGGATTTTGAAACTTCTAATCATGTTCCCAAAGTAAAACACCCCACAAGTGCACTATGCCAAATATATCATCTCTAGGGTGTCACAGCTAATAAGTTGTCTTATCCGAAACTCTTTGCTACTATGTGGGTTTTTATAGAAGCTACTCTTTCTAATATGTTTACAATAAATGCAGCAGTTACAAGGGTAGCATCCTTCACAATTCCATCCTAGCCACATTGTAGTAGCCAACCTCTCCTGGTAATGGTTATGAACAAGGGCATTCTTTTAATGTTGGAGCCCTTTGGTGTGTTATCCTTGGAGGGACTCTAGAGATCTCCCAAAAGCTGGTATCACTACTCAAACCATGTCAATGTTATTTTGACAATTTTTTCAAATTGGTAGGCACGAGCCAAAAATGTTGTAATAAAGCTGAACCTATCTTCCCATAAATTATCACCAGTCGCTATGTTCCAAATTAAAAATTCCCTGTCCATCCACAAACTTGCGTGCCTGGCAGATAGTGCCCTAGCTATATCCTTTCTCCTGAAATCTATGTTCCAGGCCCCTGGCTCCTCTTTCATAAATTTCATTTGTGCCACAATTATATTTTACACATAGGAATAGCCCTTTCAGTATGTTTTGGACAGTGTGGTGTGGGTAACAGCTAGAGGCCATCAGAACGGTATTCCTGACTGTCTTTTTTGATATGTATTGCTACTAATCTTCCCCTCTGGTGTCTTAATCAAAACAAGATCTGAGAAATTTTTTTCTATATTTTCCTTTTTCCGCCTGCCATCATGCAGCAACCCCCATCAGACTACCCCCCTGCCCCATCACCTGGCTCCTCCAGGACTTACCTTGCTGCAGCATCCTCTATCACAGGACTTGAGCAGGTACCCAGCCACCAGTGTGGAGCCTGCAAGGGGTGATCACCACTCGTCACCGTGGTGGATTTTCCCACCAGTTTTCTCCCCTTACGTCCCCAGAGTCCAAGTGCAAGGACATATGTGCACATGGAGGTGCACACATTGCCTTGGCCTGAACGGCCCTGATCCCTTCACCTGGCCTAGCACCAGGCCCCCCTCTGTTGCATACACTAATATCACACCTCCACAAGGTGGTAGTTGAAAGCTGGGAGGGCTCACCTCCCTGATCTGGGAGAGGAGAGCTGCCAGGTGGCCGCTCAATCCTCACCCAGTCGCCACCCCGGCCGACACCTGCCATCCCGTGTTCGTCACTTAACATGGGTCACTGGCATGGCAGCAGGTAAGGTGTCAGTGCCTCAGCCCTCCATGCCACTGGGCCGAAGATCTCAGAAATGATCAGATTCTTTGCTCACTATATATGTGAATTTAAGGTGTGGATGTGTCTAATGTTGATATTTTACAAAATACTCTAGCTCTGAAATGTCCCCATGCCACACTGCCACAATGTCGTCTATATAGCAACACCAGATCTGTAGTCTACCAAAAAAGGGATTAGTAGCCATAGAAACATAGAGGTTGACAGCAGAAGGAGACCACCAGGTCCATGTAGTCTGCCCATTGTCTTTTAGCCATGTGAGATATCGTTTCCTGCTCCCAGACACACATAAAAGTGTATTTATTTATTTATTTAAAAAGTTGATTACCGAGAAAGGCACATTGAGCTGAGGCTCGATTCCAGGTGCGACCCAGGGCAGGGCATGGGTACAGTATATAGATGTCACAAGAATAGTATACAACATTAGGTTTTGGCACAATATACAAATGTTACAAGAGTGGTATAAAACATTAAATTTAGTATAGGTTAGCAAGAATAATTGCAACTGGTAGGGGTGAGACAGGTAAAGATCACGATGGCTAAGGCAAGACAGAGAAATAGTGCTGCATGGGAATATACAACAGTACGTAGGATTGGGGACAATAACAAGTGGCAGAGCAGGCAACAGTATAGGTACTACTTTTGGGATTAGTGGAATACACCCTAAGGTGCTAAACAGAGAGTAAGAGCTAGTGTTGGCACAGGTCAGAGGAGGGATAGAGGGGAGGATGGGGAAGAGGGGTAGGAGAATGGTAGAAGGTTGCCAGGGGACATGTGTTTTAGGGGGTGAGAGTGGCAGAGGTAGAGTGGGAGGGGGAGTCACCTGAAGTAGTTTTTGATAGACGCCAAAGTTGGCAGACTGTGAACAACAAGGGGTAGTGAGTTCCACATGGCGGGGAGGCAGTAGGCGATGGCTTGTTTACCTGCGAGAAAATGTGGAGTTGCTAAAAAGAATGAGAGAGGGTCATGGGAGCGAAGGGCATAGCCCAAGCAGAGGGCTGGGGATCAAAGAGAGGAGAGGTAGGAGGGGAGAGTATTGAACCAGAACTTGTCGATGAAGGATACACTGTGTGCGAGCTGACAACTGGCTGGAGGGGTAGGGAAACCATTTGGTGTATGAGGCAGTGATGCGTTCGGTACAGGAGATTTAAGGCGTAGTGGCAAAAGGCATGGAACAGGGGGTCTAGTTTGGCTAGGGAGGATTGAGGGGCTGAGCAGTAGACCACATCGGTGTAGTCGAAGGAGGGGAGGATAAGCTTGGTTATTATTACTTTCCTGATGGGGAGGGAGAGACAGTGTTTGTGTCTATATAACATGCCAAGTTTGGGATGGAGCTTGTTATGAATTGAGTCAAGGTGTAAGGAGAAGAAAAATATTCGCTAAAGAGGGTGCCAAAGTTGCAGTCAAAGCTAGAGGATACATATTTGATGTCACTATATAGACGACATTATGGCTCTGTAGCGTGGGGGCATTTCAAAACTAGAGGACACAGATTTGGTTTTGCTATAGAGACAATGTTATGGCAGTGTGGCATGGGGACATTTCAGAGCTAGAGGATTTTGTAAAATATCTACATCAGACAAAGCCACAAAACTTTTTGTGCAAGCACTAGAGTGGTAGAAGGAGGGAAGGAACTTCAGAGAGGGCATTCCCTTTCTCCAGAAATCCCCAACTAAGGTCCTCACAACAGGTACTGCACTGTTAGGGTGGGGTGTCCACCTGGAGAATCTCACAGTAAGTGGCGTCTGAAGCCCTAAGGAGATTCAGGAGCACATATATCTCCTCGAACTCAGGGCAGTACTGCTGGCAATACAGTCTTCTTCCTTCCAGCAACAGGGTCAGTCTATCCAAATTCAGACAATACCTCAGCAGTGCACTACATAAACAAAGAGGGAGGAACAAGATCAGGGACACTGGTTTACCGGGATTGAGAAAAGGCATATTCCATTTTGCACATTGTAAAAACTGGTACTGTCACCGGTGTCTGCTAAGCCAAAATCCGCTTTTACCAGTGTTTGGTTTTGTGTACTTCATTTAACAATTTTTAACTCTGCTAACATGCATTTTAGCAATTTTGATTTCCACTATTACACATCCTTCCATCCTTGTACCAATTTAAAGTTATTTTAGGTACAAGATGTGATGGCAGCACAACACTACAGCCCCCATCCCTAAGGTGTGATGAAGCAGTACTATGGCCCCATCCCTCAGGTATGATGGCAGCACCAATGGCACTACAGGCCCTATCCTTCTGGTGAGATGGCAGCAGCAAAAGTACTACAACCTCCCTCCCTCAGGTGTGACAGAAGCAGCAGCACTGTGGCCCCCATCCCGTAGGTGTGATGGCAGCAGTACTACATTCACCATTCCTCCGGTGTGATGGCAGTATCAGTACTGTGGCCCCCATTCTTCAGGTGGGACAGCAGCAGTACTACATTCTCCATCCACCAGTGGTGATGGCAGAAGTGCTACAGTCCCCACCCCTTTGGTGTGATGCCAGTAGCAACAATGCAGTCCACATCCCTCTGGGATGATGGCAGTAGTGACAGCACTATGATCCCCTTTCTTCTGCACCCACACTCCACATGCACAAGTTACAAATGACTTGGTCGCCTTACTTGTTAGAACTCGGATGTGAATTAATCTGAACCATCACCATTAAGGTGGACTACCTTTGTTTTGTCCTATCTATAATTTGCCTGCCTAAATTGGATTTCTGCCTGTGACACTGCTGACCAGGGTTAGGAAGCAGACTTGGGTGTTGGAGAGCCAGCTGGTGGGTGAAGGCTTGAGTGCCCAACAACCACTCACCTTCTCCTGGGAGGAGGGTGGGTTCATGGCTCAGCATTTGCTGGCCCGTGGTGGAGGCCAGAGGCACGACAACATGTCAGCCCTCACTGCAGGAGGGGCGTGGCGGACATCAGCTTGTGTCTTGACATTGTGTGGCTTGTCACGCTTCCCAGAAAATGGAAAACACCCGCTGACCAACCGAAGGACAGCTGTTGGTCCCTCCATAAGCCAGAATCCCCAGACATGTGTCCGTTCTGACCCCAGCCATGTCCAGGATACACTGGAAGCTCTTTAGAGCAATTCTCCTCCCCTGGTAGCCTCCCACAGGGGTAGGGGCCCACTCAATGAAGGGTTACTTTGGGTTACCTGGTAGCACAGCAGTAAGAGGCAGTGGATGGTGGTTGGCACTCAGCAGGGATGTTAGGGGCCTTGGCAGGCCTGAAGGAGTGAATGACAGGGGGTAAAAAATGCTTGAATTTGCTTCTTTGAAATAAAATGTCTTCACCTAAAAATCAACACCTGACTAAAATCTAAAAACAAGTTTATAAAATACATAAAATGTATCTGAACATTTATCTTTACCTATACAAAATCATTTCTGCCCAAGTAAAACTCAGGTAAATTACATGGTACCCTGACTACTATTCTATAATGTAGTAAACATATGTTGGTATTTTATTTTTTATATTCTTTGGAAAGCAGGTAAGGCCCACTAGGCAGGACTGTCTGTTTTCAGGAGTGACCTTGAAGTACTGGGGAGGTTAAGTGACTTGCTTGGAGTCACACAGTATGCAAGTGGAGGTTTTGGGAATCAAACCCAAGTCTGCTGGATGTACCCAGTTCATTCACTGCTTGTTACTCTAACCACTAGGCATGGGTGGTTAAACTGAATGGCTGAGTACAACAAAACAGAGCGGGTGATTTCCTTACTGACTCTATATGCAGCAAAGCAGAAAGAATGCAAAGCACTGCAGCATTCATTTTAAGATGCTGAAATCTGGGTCGGCCTGCTGGCAGTGCAGTAGCTCTATTACTTGCAATGCCAGCAGCCCAGGGTCAGCGAACTTGAGTTGCTGAAGGTTTGGCCATGGGAGTAGGATCGAGCACCTGGGGGACTGCTCTCCTCCTCCTCCAGGGAGGTTCTGCTACAGGTCCTGCTGCTTTACCATGGGTGGTGGTACAATGGTGCTGCAGAGTGATCAGGAGGGGAGGACCCTAGCCAGGATGTGGAGCAGTGGCATGTCTCCATGTGCCCTCCCTCCTTGGATCTCCTCTAGTTTTCCCCTCCCGGGTCGTGCTTGAAAATAGGCAGGATTGTTTGCCTAACGCACTTACCTGGTTACCAAAAGTTAATAAATAAATAAATAAATAGTGGCAGTGCCCTCAGGGACAGAGACCAGAAAACCAGGAACGATCACCCCCCACATTGGCCACTGGCAGAAGGGACCCAGGTGCCTCAGACTTCATAACCAGGCTCCATGAGGTACCCACTGAGCTGATCGATACACACAAGGGAGTATAGAAGGTCCTGGGTTCCTCTCCCTTTCCACCTGGCAGGGGTACAACCCAGGCAGGATAGGGGCAGGACCACAGGAGCTCCTGAGCATTACCTGGGGGTGAAGCTAAGGAATACTCAGCCTGAAAAGTGGAGACTGATGCTGTAAGAAGGAGACAAAGAAAGAGAAAATAAAAAAAATACTGAAATCTTAGAGATTCTGTGCAGTGACATGCAATTTCCGTGAGGCACCGGTACAAGAATTCAAAATCCGCAAACCAAGCAGGATTCCGTGATTGTTACCGGTGTTACCGGTAAAAATGGAAAACCAGGGTCCCTGAACAAGATCCTCAAAACTTTGCACAGAAACTATGAGGATCTGGGATCTGGCTTGCTTTCTGGACGCAATGATTTCTGCAGTACACCTGCCAGGCAAGGACAATGTGCTGGCAGATTCACTAAGCAGAATCAGCCAGGGAAATCATGAGTGGACCTTAAACCAGCAAGTGCTGGCCTCAGTTTTCAGGAGATGGGATACTCCAGATATAAATCTGTTTGCATCTTGGAAGAATAACCAGCTCCCAAAGTTTTGTTGCAGGCCATCAGCCAGGGCACAGCCCTAGAGGACACCCTAGTCTTGGATTGGACAGGGAAGTTCCTATATGCCTTCCCACCATTCCTTCTATAGAGAGTGGTCATAGAGCTCAAGAGACAGTCAGCAACAATGATCCTGATCGTTCCAGACTGGGCCAGGCAGGCTTGGTACTCAGTGCTTCTGACTCTGTCCAGCAGGATTCCAATCAACCAGCCACTGAGATACAACTTGCTGACTCAGGGCAGGATAACAGTCCCAGACACAAACTATAGTGTCTGGGGGCATGGTTCTTGAAGAGCCAGAATTGCCTAGTCTGAATCTGTCAGAGGCAGTGCTAAGTGTTTTAAAGGTTTCCAGGAAACCAACAGCAAGGAAAGCATATTCCTCTAAGTGGAAGAGTTTCTCATACTGGTGTGCCCCCAGAAGGATAATTCCTATGCAGACAGGGCTGTCTACAGTTCTGGGCTACATGGTACACCTACAGGTCTGAGACCTTCAATCCTGAAAGTACACCTGGTAGCTGTGTCAGCCTACACATCAACATGCAAAGATAAGTCCTTGGCCTTATAGCCTGTAAAAGGGTTTTCAAGGGTCTCAACCATCTGCATCCCCCTGTAAGGGAACCAGTTACCCCAGGGGACCTCAACATTTGTCTTGCCAGCTGATGGAAGCTCCTTTTGTGTCTATGGCTACAGCTGACTTAAAGTGTGCTACATGGAAAAACAGGTTTCCTGACAGCACTGACATCCGTCAGGAGGGTAAATGAAATGCAAGCCCTTTGTACAGATCCAAACTACATTAGATTCTACAGAGATAAGGTAGTTCTTAGAACCAATTGGAAGTTCCTACCTAATGTGGGTCTCTGAGTTCCACTTAAACCAGTCAGTTACCCTTCCTGTTCTCTGTCCTGAACACTCCAGTACAGGTGAGCAAAAATTGCATTGTCTGGATATAAAATGAGCACTAGGTCACTACAGGGACCATACAAAGGATGCCTGGTCCCACAGTATGCATCATTTTGTTACATATGGTGAGGCTGGCAAAGGTAAGCCACCATCTAAGATTATCTTTCACTGGATAGTTTCCTATATACATTTCTGTTATTAAAAGCTGGCAAGGTATCCCCCCCCCCCAACCAAGGCCTGCAAGCACATTTTACCAGGGCAACTCTGCCTCTGTGACAACAACGAGGGGCATCCCCCTCCAAGAAATTTGTGAAGTAGCTAACTAGAAAACAATGCACACTTTTACACAGCACTACTGTTTGGACATACAGTCCAGAAGGACTGTCAGTTTTGTAACTGCTATCTTGCAGAGCCTTTTTCCTAAATAAGTTCTAGACCCATTCTCCCAAGGTACTGCTAGGGAGTCTGTTCTTTGTAGGGCATCTCAGTGATGGATTCCAACAGTTTTGAACTAGACAGACACAATAGCACAAAACAGCATTTAGCAAACACTAAGTGACACATAGCTGTGTAGTTAGAAACTAGATGAGTAGAATTCAAGTAGGTTGATCTAGGCATGTTAGTAAGGAGTAACACAGACAGAACAAGTTAGCTAAGGTGTAACAGAAGTGGAAATTGACTCAAGCGCAATTGAGATAAGGGGCAGCCAAAACTAGGGCTAAGTAAGGAGGGAGGTGGGGAGAGTAATATATGGGGCAGGCAGAGAATGGGTGGGAGGAAGGGGATGAAGTGGGGGAAGGAAGAGGGAGGAGGAGAGAAGTCTGCTGGGGCCTGCCACCTCCAGTATGCTGAGGACCCTGCCTGCACAAGGCAGAGGTAGAGCACGACCAGGAGGGAAGCAGGTTGTAGGCAGCGAGAGGTAGAGCACTAGGCAGCAGCGAGGGGGGAATAGGCTTCAGGAAGACCAGAAAAGAGGGTAAGGAGAGAGTAGGCTCAGGAAGACCAGAAGAGGGTATGGTGAGAGAGAAGAGAGCCGAAATCCCAGCCCTTCAGGATGCAGAGAAATGGGGGGAGTTCGTTGTAGGGGTGTAAGGAGAGGGTAGGGACAGGCCCTTGGTAACTTTGGATGATATTCTGGTTGCTTATCTTCTGGTTGCTTTCGCATTACTTATAGCAGTTTCTCAACAACTGTAAAATTTTAATAATTTCAATTGAACATGTTCTATCTGCTTCAATTTATTTGTTTTTTCAGAATTTTAGAAATACAGTATTTTTGTAGTCATTTAGATAGTTTTGATGGTCACTGCTCCCAGGGCTATAGAAACAAAACCAGTGTTAATCAGCAGGGGAAGCCTGAACACAGTGCATAGTTTAAACTTGTATTCCAAATTCTGAAATTTGCATAAAGTTCTATGTTTGGGGCAGCACACTCCTGCAGACTGATCCTCCTTATAAGGCTCCTTGATGGATCCCTGAGAAGGAAACTGTATTACTGTGGTATTTTTTTCTTCTGTCCTTTTGCCTGCCCAGACTGACCCAGGTCAGACAATACTTGCTTCACAACGTAGATGTTCTTCTATGTAAAGCACAGCAAAGAAAGATCAAAAGGCTTCTAAGACAACCTTATCTAAGTTAGTAATTTTACGCATAACAAAGGTTCAAGTTTGAAGTCATGGCATAAAAACAGTTTATACACTCCAAGCGTCAGTGCTGTAGTTTTTGGGTGCAAAGTGTGGCAAGCAGTATTTAAAGACATGCAAATTGCAATGTGATCATATTTAACCATAATTTCCTCTTTTGTCACTTCCAATGTTGTCACTGGGATCCACCCAAAAGTTTTCTCTCTAGGTCTAGGTTGCATTGGTCTTGAGTTTGCTGTAACAAGCTTACTGTCTTTCAGGCAAAAATTGTGTAATGCCTTTGTTGCATTCATCAAAGATATTACTCATAAACAGTTGAGCCAGGTTAATTTACTGTTCACAGAATTGAAGGTCTGTGAAATCTCTAAGGCCTTGTTCATACTGTGCTATTTAAAACATTTTATCAGTGGTAAAACGTTTTAAATAGCTGCTAGCAAGGTTTGCGTTCACATTTAGCACGACATGTGAACCATTTTAGTGAACTATGCTCAAACCCTGCTTCAAGGTAGGCTTGAGCACGGTTTTCAAAACGGTTCCGATTGTAATTCGGATTTACCGTTAGTGAGAGCAGGACGACATGGTTTCCAGAGCATGATTCTGAAGCTTTCAGTGTCACCGCAAAGCATGATGGTAAGCAACTTTCGGGTGCTGAGAGTGCCAGAAAACGGATGAATAGACACCAGTGAGAACATACTGACACGGATTTGTTAAGGAACCAACACGTTTTTAAACTCGCTTTACACAGTGTGGACACTTTGAAATGGTAAGCTTTAATCCGTTTCTAAGAACGGTTTAAAGAACCGTTTTCCAGCATCCCGCAGTGTGAACAGGGCCTTAGAGACAAAAACCCACATCTGAAGTGAGCATTCATGACAGTTGAATGCTGTGATGGATGCTTAAGACTTCTTAATAGGGCAATACCTTTTTTATAATTTTAAGGAAAATGTGGCTACTACACAGCCTGATATACAGTATTTGTCCACAACTGTGAGGCAAGAATGCAACTGGCAAGTAACTTCCCAGCTGATTGTTGATAAATGCAACATTCAGTGATGATGCAACAGTTTTGTGACTGTGTCAGAGCCTCTGTAGTGTATCAATATGTCCCCCAGAAGCCACTCATTGCTGGATAAGTGTGATTTCATACGCATTCTGTTCAGGAGAGAACAGTTAAGCTGAGCTGTTCTAGCATGAACAGAATACAGATGAAACCACATTTAGCCAGCAACAAGTTGTGACAGATGGGCATATTAATATATTATAGATTCACACACACAACACAAATCAGCAGTAAGAAGTCCTTTCTCTGTTTTGCTGGGACTAGCGCTTTGCTGAAAATGGTGAAACTGTGGAAAAATAGTGGTTTATTGAAAATTAAAATATTACCAGCAAACGTGCAGTGCCATTTTGGTACTGTTATACTGCTCTGTTAGTTATCGTTATGCTTGTCACTCACTCCGATTAATTGGCTGGAATATACTGCAGTGGACACATTTATTTTAATCCATTTTTTTTATTTATTTAGATATGGGACATCGCTACATCCAGGTAAAATGTCAAAGATCAAACTAGCAGTCTGTTGAAAACAATGTTTATTGAAAACCGCAAATGTTACCTGTATCTCAATAAATAGAAAAATGGAGTAAAATCATTTTGTCAACCACAGTATGTCTGGGCCAGCAATCAGAATGAGTGACAAGCATAATGGTGAGTAACAGAACAGTATAACAGTACCGAAATGGCTTGGCACTTTTGCTGGTAAGATTGTTGAAGTCTTCAGTAAACCATTATTTTTCCACAGTTTTACTGTTTTCAGTAAAGCACCAGTCCCTGCAAAACAGTGAAAGGACTCCACTGATTTGTGGTGTGTGTGTGTGTGTGTGTGTGTGTGTGTGTATGTGTGTGTCTGTAACGAAAACACTAAGACTGTTTACAACTGGTGGTTTATTCAAAACCTCAGTGTCATTACTGTTATCATTTAAAAAAAAATTAATACTCAGACTTTTATGGGATATGAAAGGAGTGATGTGGCATCATTTGCTTCTAGTGCATGAAACACTCTTCACCACGTGAGAGTGTTTCATGTGCAAAGGAAGTAAGTGATTGGTTAATGTAATGCTTAGGCTCTGTTATAGGATGACATGACTGCTTAGCAGTTATGAATAACCCAGTGACAATGTTGGTACATTGGCACTAACAGAAAACATTACAGTAAATATGATAACATTTCTTCTTTTTTATTCAGTGTCCCTAATAAGAGGATATGTTTGGGGAAGGGGTAGAGGAAATGCAGGGCAAATGCATAATATAAACTGGATTGTGTCTAAATCTTGCCTTTCCAAGTTCTTAGGTGTCAGAAAGGGGGGAAGGGGGTTAATAAATTTCAAATTTGCATCAGCCTTAGATGCTGACCTATCAATTCTTGCAATATTGGGCCAGCAATGTTTTGTTTATGAATTTTATTCAATCTGTAGGATGGTGAACTTGTTTATTCAGATTGGAAGATGGAAAAGGACAGCGATTCTGGAAAACTGATAAGTAAGTCTGTGTATCTTCACTGAAACCTTATAAAGTAAAAAAAAAAAAAAACTGAAGCAAAATATTTATATGTGTGTTTATATGGGGAATTTGCAATAGCCTAACCCAGAATATGCCATTTATCTTCAGGAGTAAAAGGGCAGGGCCATAACTCACAAGTGGTGAAGCCACAAGTGACTTGTGAAGGTCCTGCCCCCTCACAAAGGAAGATAAGTGGCATATTCTGAGTTAGGCCATTGAAAATCTTGTTTTTATACAACACTAGTGGTGACAAATTTTCCTGATAAACTCGTTTATCATGCTGTCTAACCTCCAGATAAACATTCATCTAAAGGTTAGATATTTCACAATCACTTTCCTTGACCTTTGCACAGAACAAAACCAGGGAGCAGCTAACACAGTGCTGATGACATCATAATGAGCCTGTGCAGCACTAAAGGCAGCAGTGGAAATAATAGAAAACCGGTACAATCTTCACACAAAAAAGCTGATTTAAAAGTTATAACTTAAACTAATGTTGTATAAATCAAATACACACTGGATTGACTCAAAATACACAATTTATCTCTACTTGTGAGGGGACAAGTCTTTCATCACTCGCATGTGGCTTTGCTACTTGTGTGTTATGGTCTTGCACCCTCATACTTGGAAATAAATTGCATATTTTGAGTCAGGCTGTTGTGTATCCCCTATGTATCAGACTAATTGTCCTTACTTTTAGACTGACATCTGCTGTAACTACAAATCCCAGAATCCCCTGCAGCTGACATCAGAGCAGTGCTACAACATGGCAGATTCAATAGCCTATAGTACATGCTAGAGCTTTCATGATATCTGATCAGGTGTTTTCCGGTTGTGCTTATCTCCAGGGCCTGTGTACAGTCCTCTGTGACTGCACTTAGTCCTGGGAGGACAGCCGGATCAGCAGACTAAAGATCACAGCTTCTATAAACTCTAACATGCACTATAGTCCATTGACTCTCCCAGTGCTGCAGTACTTTTCCTTTGTCTGCTGCAGGGGGATTCTGGGATTTGTAGTTACAGAAGATGTTAGCCTAAAAGTAAGCAAAATTAGCCTAAGACAATCTACTATACTACAGTAAACAGTAAGTAACCCAAAATGTTTTGCACAAAAAGTGCATATTGAGTCCAGCCCCACACTTGAATGTGGGGCCCTTAGTGCTGACTGTTCATTCCCCTTTAAACATGTTCTACTCACACCTGCTCATTAATAAATTGCACTGCACATTTTCAGTAGCATTTCTTCTTGCCAAAAATGTTGAAATGCTACTTGGGCTTTGACTGTACAGTACATGACATACATTTTGGTGGTGTATACACCTATTAGAAAATGGGCACAGAGAAATCTCAATCCTGATTGGCTAAAGCCACCAACCAGCCGGTCCGGTATCAGGCAATAGAGAATGGAAAATAATGAGTCCCAGTGTCTGTTGCCTGATAATGTTCTAAAAGTAGTGTGACCACAGAACGTTCAGTTTTAAAATACCACCATTTGTTTTCTGTCGCCACCCTCCCGCCATCACTGTTGTCAGCTCCACATAATACTTCACACACCGTAAACCCCAAAACCATCAATTAGCAAACAAAATATGTTATTTAAAATAAAATACATGGTTTTCAGCCACAGCAGAGTGTTACAATGCGACAAAGCTAGTCGCGACTCCTGCCCCTCAGAAGCCGGCTGATGTAGTAGCTAGAGCAAGGCAGTAACGCACATCCATGTCCTGGGAGCTAAAGATATCAAAGTGCCAGCTCCGCTCCTCGGCCCAATACTCCTGATCGCTCAGGTATTCAGTAAAAACCATGGTAAGCCCCCTTCCCCCAGAACTGCTGCCACTGCTTCTTGGCCGATTTTCCCAATCCCTTCTACTTTAAAATTCAGCCCCAGCTATGTGAAATCCAAAACACAGTAATCTACCTGTTTTAACACAGCTGTCTCTCTTTTAGCTGCATGCTCGCTCAGCCTCCATCCCAGTTTAGCTCTGGTCCTTCCATCTGTCCTACGCTACTCCGTAGTGCCCGCTTCCTACCCTGCTCGAACCTGGAAGCTGGCCACTAAATTGTAAGCCGCAAGCCAGTACTGAGTGCACATCCCTCAATGGGCAAGACAACCATTCAGAGTCCTATAGGGTGCCATATAGTTTTCCTCAGCAAATTACGTAGCGCACATTAGCAAATGAAGCGATGCATCTTCTACCATACACCGTAAGTAAGCAAAAAATCTTGTGTTTACCTTGCAAAGGAATGGACTGCTAAAATACAACATTTACTGGTGGCATACATAATCAGAACCATTCAGTACCTCCTCAGCAATTGTACAGCTCATCTGGCTTTCACCACCACGACATTTTCCTTCTCCTAACCCCAGCACCTCTTGCACAACCCCCTGCATTTTCTTGACCGTTTTCACATTTAAGCGGGTTGTTCTTGCATCTGTCACTGAAACAAAGGCACCTGTCCAGCGCGATCATGGATTGTAGGCTCAGCACAAAAAAAAATTTAAAAAAATCCCGCTTCACCCAAAAGCCTGTGGATGGGGGAAATAACCAAAACAACCAGGACCAAATGCCACACATGCAGAGGCTCTAGAAGGGCAAAAGTTCCTAGCTTAAAAACATAATCCACAGACTTTTAATACAGGCGGAGGGACTATTTTATATCAAAACATAGTTTAAACCCATTTTTTATAAACATATTTTTATCAAACTTATTTTGTTTTATGGTGCCCATTTTCTAAGAGCAATAATACCCTCCAGGGTGGGCAGTATTGGGCAATACTGGACCTTCCAGAAGCTATAAGGTTCTCCGACTGCGGCGGCGGGCCTCATTACGCCCCTGGGCAGTCCGGTATTGCCCAATACTGCCCACCATGTTAGGTACTATTGTTATTTATGCATTGGAGCTTTTAGAAGATATCAGAACTATCTTCATTTGTAGTGCTTGACCCCTGTTGACCTCATGAGTGGCAAGGAAGTCAAGTACAACTCATGAAGATATTTCTGATATCTTCTATTAAGCCAGCTAGTATCCCATATATAGACATGTGTATGTTGCTCATTCTACTGCGCAGTTTGTGGTGCCGTTACAATAATTTCCTTTCAGGCATTCCGAAAGGGAGATATTTTATGTGTAAATTGTGTGCACTCCCAAAAGTAGGTGGTTAAACAGGAAAAGAGATTTTAAAGCTGTGGTGAACACATTTTGCAGTATTCTCAAAATTATTAAAAAACATACATTTCTGCAGTGCTTCACATTGTCACTGGAAAGGCTTAACATTTGGGTAAAATGCACCTCTGCTAGTGACAGCATGGAAAGTTGGTCTTTCTGTGCCAGTGTGAGGGACAAAAGCACTTTTCACTTAGCTCCAGATCTTGACTGAAGTCTTCAGATTTTTTGTTCGTTCTTTTTTCTCCTAAAACCCAACACTAGCGAGAAGATACTGTTTATTTTTACAAGAAATACTCTTTAAATTCAATTGTGCCTGTCTCAAATTTAAATTGGCAAGCCTGCTTTTTTATCACAAAGGACTTTGTGGGTGAAGGTCTGTGGAAAGGGCCACTTTGCCTGTTCTGACAAAAATTAAGAATGCAAGATAAGTATTAGAGCCTTTTTTAGTGTATATGATCTGCTTTTTTTAGTCTGGTGCCTTGGTAAATTAGGGTAATTTTGTTCCTATTTTGACAGTTTCTCTCTCTGTGCACTGAACTGCAGCTCACTTATTTCCTGTTAAGATTCTGTCTTGTGTCGTGTTCTGTGTCTGTTTTTTTTTACAGTTGTGGTCACTAGTTTTTTGTGTTTTATCATAACTTCAAAGGCTCCTGGATCCACTTGTGAGTGTCCAAACATTTTCTTATGTTCCTTTTAACTGACGGGAGTAGTGTCATGCACGTATGTCACTTTCTGATGCTGCGGCTAGCACAAGGATGCACCTGCACTATTTGCATCACTTTTTCTTCAGCAACTGTGGTTGCATTTTTTTTGTTGATGCAGCTGACTTTTTTGCATAATCTTTTTCTTCCCTGCAGGTGGCATTTTTATGCTAGTGCTGACATAATCTGGTTTTTGTTTTTTGTTTTTTATGGCACCTATGGCTTCTTTATTTTGTGTGGACCATGCATGTGCTGAATTGGCCAAAGCAATTTTTTTTTTTTTTAATTAACTTTGCGGAAGTTTCTTGCACAGTAAAATAGGAGTCACCCACTGTTTAAAACTCCAAGATTTATTGCTGAGAGGGGGCATTATTGGTACAGCTGCATTTGTTTTTGGCACCATGGCTTTTCACAGACCACTCTTCTCAAAGGTTAACGTACTATCCAGAGACAAGAGGAGTCTCCTTTCTGAGCATCTGCCCTTCTTGGTCCAGCAAATCAAATGCAAACATTTTGTTTGCCAACAGCAAGTCCACCTGAGTAGGGAGGCAGGGAGGTATATTTGGCTCATTTTTTGGCAGTGACAATTTTGAGTTACACCATCCTCTACTTTGTCTCCTAAAGGAGATCTTTTAATGATGAGGAACCTCAGGACTCACCTGTGAAGATACCTGAACCTTAGGTGGGTCAGGGGGCTCATGACAAGCACGTGTGAATGTAGCAGATCATGATAAGGAAGGATGTTCTTCCAGATTTTTAGTTCATTCCAGACTGTTTCTAGGCTGGGTCCTGTCCAGCAGTTCCACAGGGATCAGTGCTTGGCCCAATCTTTTTCAACATATTCATCAGCAACATCGCTGTGGGACTGAAAGGGAAAGTCTGCCTGTTCGCAGACAATACAAAGCTCTGCAACATGGTGGACACACAGGAAGGGGTCCAAGGAATGGAGGCAGATCTAAAAAAGCTGGAAGAATGGTCCAAGCACTTACAGTTGAGATTCAACACCAAAAAGTGTAAGGTAGTGCACTTGGGTAAGAGAAACCCAGGAAATAACTATGTCCAGGAAGGGCAGCAATTGGAAAAGATAAAGATGGAAAGGGATGTAGGAGTTATATCATCAGACAATTTAAAAGGAGGAAAGCAATGCAAAAAAACAGCACTAAGCAGAAAGCGTGAGGTAATCATCCCACTCTATAGGTCTTTGGTGAGGCCTTACTTGGAGTACTGTGTGCCGTTCTGGAGGCCACACCTAAAAAAGGACATAGACCATCTGGAATCCATGCAGAGGAGGAACTACACCATGAACCTTACGAAAATAGACACGGCCAGTTAAATCTATTCTCTCCAGAGCAGAGAAGGAACTGAGGAAACATGACAGAAACTTTTACATTTGTTAAAGGGATAAACGCAGTACAGACCGGTAACCTCTTTCAGGAAAATAGGACTGCACATACAAGAGGGCACAACTTATACCTGGTTGGTAGTAAATTCAGAACCAATGTTAGGAAGTACTTTTTCACAGAGAGGGTCATGGACCCTTGGAACAGCCACCTGAGGTGGTGGCAGCTAAGACTGTCAGAGAATTCAAACGGGCATGGGACAGTCAATGTAGTCACCTCAACAAGAGCAGTAGATTGGGGGGTAGACATCTCGGGCAGACTAGATGGCCCACATGGTCTCCTTCTGCCAGCAAATTCTTATGTTCTTATGTTCATATGTCATAAAACAGTAATGATTTTCGTGGTGATAAAGCAAGTGTAACTCCAGGAGTTCCGCAGGTGGAAGCTATGAAGCTGTGACTCTGGGTATGCACCATATGAACTGCAGTTGTAGATAACATTATTATTAAATAAAATACATCACATCACCCCAGTGACCCAGCTACAGCATGTGTAGAAGACCCAAGTTTGGGAATGAACTCAGGTTATCATGTTGTGAGGTAGACCAGACAGCAGCAGCTTCTTCTCAGCATTGTGCTGTGGTTGGGGAGGGATAGTATTGGGCTCTGGTGCCACAGTGACCCCTGCCATGGGCCAAGGGTGCTTATGTCCTCTACTGGATGCCACTGTCTACAGCTGAGGCTGCTTGATGGGCTATGCCCACACCAGGGGAGAAGATAGGAACCAGGGAGAAAAACTCTTGTCCATCTGTATGGTGGCCTGGGCTTCCCCTGGGTCCTGGTGCCTGCCAAATGAAGGATCCTTGTTCACAGCGTGGAGATTGCCTTGGGGGGAGGACGGCACTTTCACTGGAGCCCCTGCCATGGAGAGGAGACCTGGGGGAGATGTTCTGGGGGTAGGACCAAGGGGAGGGGGGACAGTGGTCAAGGGGCCAGAATGGGGTATATCCCTAGGATCAGGGTATATCCCTGACAGACGTGGCCAGTAGAAAAAGCTGTATGGAAAAAATACATTACCACATCTGGACAGACAGCAGTCCCTAAGTTCTATTGACAAACCATCTCAGTGCTTTGCTAGTCGCTTCCACTTCATCAGGAGGTCCTATAGGTTCTCTTACCTGTATAGTCCTGTGTGGTCATCCTCACCCCTGCATTCTAAGGGCAGATTTATTTTTCCACCTGAAAAAAGCTGTTGTCCAGAAGTCTTCTCTTCACTTCGACTGATTACAGTTTACTATTTTACTAATATTGTATAACTCTGACAGTGTAGTTATTTATTCAATAACTCTGCATTAGTTAGGGTTTTTATTCGTGTAAATTTGTGTTTTTTGTAACTTCTCCTGTTCCCTATCAGTTCCCATGAACTGGAGAAAGACCTATTTGTGCCTTTCAGGAACCGCTTAAATTTGCCATACATATATATATATATATATATATCATTTTTTTGTACAAAAAACTCTATAGACAGCACCACTTTTTGGTATTTTGTATTTTTAGACCCAGTTTATTTTCTGTTAGAAACGAGAAGATAATTGTTTTTTTGTTTTTTTTACTGTTCTTGGCAGTTAGTACCCTGATATTATTGCAGCTCTTTTCAAAAAAAGAACTGAACTGCATCTATGTATTTCCTTTCCATTTTACCCGTTACAGGGATTTTTGTGTCTTATTTGGGAACTGAAGCATCCCTCTAGGGTTGTCAGTGTCTGGCTTGACTAATTAGTCCGAGAAAAAGATGGGACCTACAGGCTTTAAAAACTGCAAAATTTGTTTCCAACTCTTGGCTAAGGCAGACTGCCATGAGTTGTGTTTGAGGTGCCTGGGTCCAGATCACAATTTTGTCAGTTGTGTGCTCTGTCTTACGTTCTTCCCTAAAATGCAAAAAGGGCTAAAAAATTAGGAGAAATTATGGCTTCTCAGTCTGCCGTCACTTCACTTAAGGGCTCTGAGGAGGGTCCAGCCCCTTAAAGTAAGCAGAAGCATAAAGCTGCTAAAGATGGTTTGGAAGTCAGGGTGTCTGAGTGGGTGGAATCCTGCACCCAGTAAAAATTAAACAGCCTCTGAACAGTGCCTGCTAAGAAAAAACAAAAAGAAAAACATGTTGCAGACCATCCTGCTGAAGAAGGAAAGGAGATGCCAGTGGACAGAAATAGAATGCCCTCAGTAGAGGATATGATTAAGGCATGGCAATTCCTCTAGGCATTCCAGGCTATGAGGAATTTCATGAGCATGCCTGCTACCCCTCCCCTGCCTCTGTTTCCATTTCCATTGCCTGCAGAGGAAGGGCTCAGTCTGTACTATGAGGAGGAGAAGGAGAACATATGAGAACATATGGAGCCCTATGACTCTCCTCAGCAAGAGTTTGGATCCCTCCTTGACCTTCGGATGACTATACCACACCCTGTATGCTTGTGAGGCAAATGGTAAATACCCTCAACCTTTCCTCACGAGAGACTGCAGAGGATGAGAACGAGGTCAAATTTATGGACATGATAGGCCTAACTCCCACGAAAAGGTTGTTATTGCCCATCCACAAATCCCTAAAGAAAGCCACCTTTAAAATGTTGTCAGTACCCACTTCAACTGCTGGCATAGATAAGAAAATCGAGAAAAAGTATCAGGTGGACAGGCAGGGTTCTGAATATCTCTATTCTCACCCTGATTTATGAGAGAGTGGTTCAGACTGCCACCTAAGACAAAGCCAAGATACCCCTTTCCTGCCAGCCTCCTGAGAAAGACTCCAGGAAGTTGCATACCATGGGTAAGAATGTTTACACTTTGGCTTCTCTGTTTCTGAGGCAAGCTGCCTACTTGGCATACACAGCACAGTATCAGAAAGTCCTTTGTGGCTCCATTTTGGCAGTCAGCGAGGTGGTTGATGGTGATCTAGCACAAAATGTGACTGATACTGCAAAGACAGCCATGGATGCCACAAAATACCAGTTCCACATGGCAGTGGATGATAATGACACTGCTGCCAGGGTCATGACGCACGCAGTGTCCCTAAAAATGTTTGCTTGGCTTACAGCTGCAAACTTTTCTCTGGACACTCAAACAAAATCAATGGATTTCCCTTGTGAGGGAAATTTTTTTTTGGTGACAAGACAGAGGCTTAAACGAAGATGGTGGACAAATACAAGACCACCTACAAGAGCAATACTGAGAAGGAAAAGACCTCCATTTCCAACAGGCCTTCTGGAAGGGGAGGTAGAGGCAGGGGTTAGTACCTCCATACTTACATTACTTATGACTTCGCCCCTCAAAGAAGTTTCTTCAGAGGTAGAGACATATGGGGTCCCAGGTGTGTGGATGCAATGCCAGCTCCCAAAGCCCAGGCAAAGCAAAACCCTGACAAGCCTGCACAAGTCGTCCAACTTATGCCTGGGGGAAGGCTGATTCACTATTTCCAGGAATGGGAAAGAATAGCCATAGACAAGTGGGTCCTGTAAATAGTGACTCAGGGTCTGCCCCTGCAGTTCAAAACATTTCTGAAAATGCAGTCACAAAGCCTTCAACCCTCATACTCCAAAAGAAAAACTTTTGCTGAAAATAGAGGTAAAAAAGTTGCTACAAGCAAATGTAGTGGGGAGAGTCCTCTCCTCACATAGAAACATAGAATTTGCTGGAAGATAAGGACTGCTTGGCCCACCTAATCTGCCCATTTTCCCTATCCACTGCATATAATGCAAACCCTAGCTGATCCACTGCTTGCCCTCTCAGTGGGAGAAGGGGCTTTACTCAAGATACTTTCTGACCCACATGAAAATGGGAGTGGCAGCCCATTTTAGACTTGTAATTAGAGATGCAGAGAAGTTTTAATTCACTGGCAGATTTCCGGCGAAGTTGCCAAATCCCCCTCCACGGATCACTTTGTGAAGTTGTCCAGTTTAATTAAAAATTCATCATTTATAACTTCGCCTTGCTTTTGATTTTTTTAAATTGCAAATTGCACTTAAACCCAAAAGCAAGGCCAAGTTACACAAATGGTGAATTCCCCAATTAAACTGCCTGGTGTTTAGTGCCCTGGACCAGTCACAGAAAGTACCTCAGATTCAGGTAGGGAATGCCACTACCAGTTTGCAGCCCTTCCCTTTGGCCTATCCGCAGCACCCATAGTGTTCACATTGTGCCTAGTCATAGTGGCAGCACATTTGAGGAGGCAAGGGGTGGTGGTTTTTCCCTATGTGGATGACTTGCTGGTCTCAGGAAAGTCACTCCAGCAGGTCAGGTCCTCCCTCCTCCTCATTCAAGACATCCTGGAAGATCTGAGTTTCCTGATAAATGCCCAGAAATCATAAACAGAACCAGTTCAGGTCCTGGACTTTATATGTGCAGAGTTAGATACCCACCAAGGGAAGGCATTCCTTCCTCGGGAGAGGGTAGCAAACGTGATCATACCTGCAAAATCATTTAAGGCAGGTCAGCCCAGACCTGCAAGGGATATCCTACAGTAGCTGGGGAACATGGCTATATCCACTGCAGTGGTGCCAGGTTCCAAATGAGAGCTGTCCAGTACACCTGGGGAGCCACTGGCCCCAGAGGTGGGACCCACTGTCAAAATTAGTGCCTCTCACAAAGTGTCTGTTAAGGGCACTGGAGCAGTGGAAGGAAGAAGGCAACCTCAGAGAGGGACTTCCCTTCATTCAGTAATTACCCACAGTCATCAGGCATACTTACTACAGATGCTTCCCTTCTGGGCTGGGGTGTCCACATGGAGGACCTCACTGTAAGTGGTATATGGTGCCCACAGGAGTCTCAGGTGCACATAAACATCCTGGAACTCAGGGCAGTCTACCTGGCAATGCAAGCTTTTTCCTTCCACAGCTGGGGTCAGCCCATCCAGATCAGGACAGACAACACCACTACCATGTATTATATAAACAAAGTGTCTGGCCCCGTTCTCTGGAACTTGCTGCCAAGATCTTTGAGGGAGGCCCTTTCAGTGGAGGTTTTTAAGATGGGCCTGAAGACTCATCTTTTTAATAAGGTTTTTCCTGCTGATGTATTTTAATCTTTAGCAAAATTTTATTTTTATTTTAATCTGTTTATTTATTCTTTGTTGGTATAGTTGTGTTATTTTGTATCACTCTGTCAAATCCTTTTTACTGTAAGGCACCCAGAGCCTCTGGGATTGGATGCCAAACAAATAAATTTATTTACTTACTTACTAAACAAGCAGAGAAGAACATGATCTTAGAAACTGTGCACAGAAGCAATGAAGATCTGGAACCTAGCATACTCCCTGGAGGTTCAACTACCAGCACTACACCTGCCATGGAATACAACGTCTTGCTAGATTCCTAAGCAGAATCAGCCAAGGAAACCACAAACAGACACTAAACAAGCAGGTGCTGTCTACAGTTTTCAGAAGATGGGGTATACCAGGGATAGATCTTTTTGCATCCTGGGAGAAAAACAGCTCCCACTATTCTGTTGCAGACACTCACAGGGAATACCATCCAAGAGGATTCCCTAGTGCTCGGCTGGGCAGGGAAGTTTCTCTATGCCTTTCCACCATTCCCACTTTTACCAAGAATGCTGCTAAAACTGAGAAGGGAGTCAGCAACAATGATTCTCATAGCTCCAGATTGGGCCAGGCAAATTTGGTACTCATTTCTGCCTCTCTCCAACAAGCATCCCATCAACCTTCCCCTGAAGTACAATCTGCTTACTTTGTCTAAGGGCAGAATAGCATTCCCAGATCTGAGAACTCCATGCCTCAGAGCATGGCACTTGAAGTGCTAGGGTTCTCCAGACTAAACCTATCAGGGAAGGTTTTGGAAGTGCTTAAGGTTTCCAGGAAACCAGCAACTAGGAAAACCTATACCTCAAAGTGGAAAAGATTTTCCCTTTGGTGCTCCTCTAGGAAACTCAGCCCACTTTTGGGTGAGCTTTCCTTCAGTCCTGGACTACCTGATCCATCTGCAGACCCTGGGCCTTAGGTCTTCAACCCTGAAGGTGTATCTGGCAGCAGTATCAGCATACGCCTCAGCTGGCAAAGATAGATTGGTGGCCTTGCAGACCATTTTCAAAAAAGTCTTTAAAGGCCTTGCTCACTTGCAGCCTCCAGTAAGGGACCTGAACCTGTGTATCATTCAGTTGTTGGAGGCTGCTTTCAAGTCTATGGTGACTGCTGCACTGAAGTGTGTTGCCTGGAAAGCAGTTGTCCTGGTGGCACTCATATCAAGCCCGCTGTACAGATCCTAACTATATCATATTCCATAAGGACAAGATAGTCTTGAGAACTAACAGTTTCTCCCCAAGTGGTGTCTGAATTCATCTGAATCACCAAAAGGTCCGAAGTCTGAATGTTAAGAGAGCTCTGAGGTACTACTTGGACCACACCAAGGATGTCCGGTCCACCAGTACTCAGTTGTTTGTCATCTACTGTGAAGTAGGGCAAGGTAATCCAGAATCCAAGAGAACCATTTCTCACTGGATAGTTTCATGCCTTCAGTTCTGTTATGTTAATGCTGGTAAGCTGCTAGCTGAAGGCCTCAGGACCCACTCTACAAGGGACACGTCTGCCTCTGTGACAGCTTCCAAGGGTGTCTCCCTACAGGAAATTTGTAAAGTAGCTACCTGGAAAACAGTACACACCTTCACAAAGCACTATTATCTGGACACACAGTCCAGAAAGGATGCCAGCTTCGGCACTGCTGTCTTGCAGAACCTTTTCCCCAAGTAGGTTCTGTACGCATCATCCCAAGGTATGGCTATGGAGTTTGCAGTTGTAAAACACAAGTGAGGGATTCCTGGGGTTTGAAGAAAAAAATACTCACTATAGTAATATTGTTTCTTCCAAGGGATCCCTCACTGTGCTTAATAACCCCATCCCTTCCTCCACTTTCTGAAGCTGGAAAAGGTACACACAAGAATCATCTCTTCTGTTTTGCTTGAGCATTACTTGTTACAGTACCTTATAGCTGATCTACAGTGATCTAATCTTTCAAGAATTTTTCATTACAGTTTTGAAGATTATTCTTTGGGAATCGTTTGAAATTGGTATATATTTTTTATAGCCTTTTAGATAGTTAGTGGTCACTGCTCACACTAGCTTTAGAAATAAATCTGCCATTAGAATGCAGGGGTGAGTGTGACCACAAAGAAGAGTTTTGAATTTCATTATAAGATTCTCTAATCAGCATAACATTCTAGGCCCCAGGGCAGCTCATTCCAGGTGAATGACTGTGGTTGTTAAGCATAGCGCAGGATCCTTTGGAAGAAACATTACTGTGGTAAGTATTTTTTTCTTGTCCACTCTGGATCAAGGTATCAATATAAGGGTGTCTTTTGGAGACCTGTAATTATATGCATGAAGTGAACTTTTCTGTTTAATTAACCAAAGCGAGGCATGGTTGTTTATTTCAACAGATTCCAAACCAACTGACAAGTTTGTAGTCCATGATGGTGTTGTCCACACGGTACAGAGGTCTCCTTTCTTCAAAGATATCATCCTTAGTGTTGGAGGTTGGACATTTGCCATCTGGAAGGAAGGTGTAACTGTAAGCCATCATTTATTAATAAGAACCATACATTATATAGCATAAGGCAATTTCAGTAGATAAGCAAAAAAGAAAATACACATGAATGATCAAGAAACTAGTGCTGTGCAAAAATAAAATTCTGCTAGCCGAATCCACAAAAGTCAGACTTTTGCCTCCACTAAATTTCAGCATGCACTTTGGCAATTTTTATGAAATTCTGACTTAGAGCTGCAGAATGACTATATGAATTGCAGATTAATGTATTAAACTGTGGACAGAAATTCTGCAGGAATGATTACTGAACTGCTAAATAAATACATGCATTGTGGATTGATGTATTAAACTGTAGAAGGGAATTCCATATTCACCGGCCCGCCGGCGCAGCAGTGGGATTTCCACTTGCGGCCTTGACGACCGGTTCGAGAACGGATCCGGCCGCCGGAGGGCCGGCCGGGGAGTAGGGATCGAAGGTCCGCTGGACAGCTCTCCTCCTCCGGGAGGTGCGGGTAGCGCTCAGAGCTGGGGACTTCCTGGCGGAGCCAGGAGTTCTCACATAGCCGACGCTTGACGTGGGGGGGAGGCGGGGCAGATGCTGGCGTCATTGCACGTCCCTGCCTCCTCTGGGGAGAAAAAGGAAAAAAGTAAGCGGGCAGGACCGCCATTGGATGAAGCCCTCCCTGGAGAGCCTCGCATTGCCACCGCCACTGCAGGACCCCAATCAGTCACAGTTCCGGGATCATGAAGGTGGCCTGCGGCCCCACCCTCCGGGGGGTAAGCCGGGGGTGACTGAGGGTCCTCTGCAGCTATAGGCGGTGGTAGAGGTCTCCGGGGGCTGTGACCAGGGCGGAGGATGTAGATGGTGGTCCAGCCAGGATAAAGGGCAAAATTAAAAAAAAAAAAAAAAAAGAAGGGAATTCCATAGAATTGCCGGTCTGCAGTTCATGCATATCAGTCCTCAAGTCAGCCAGAATATTTTGTGGAATTGGGTGAGAATTTGCCAAACACATTCAGAGGATTCAGATTTTACCAAAGTGAGGATTTTGGAAAATTTTGCAAAATTTGCAGAATTTTGCAGTTTCCAAACATTTGGAATTCACAGTTTCTGCACAGCATTAGAAGAAACCCCAACATATTCTTCAGAGACTCTAAATTTGGACATCTGCACAGTTTCAGTTCTCTCCTTTCTTATCAAGAAGAGTAGCTTTTACATTTTGTTACTGTAAACTGTTAGAAAATGTCCTTTATTTAGAAAATAAATGTGAAAGTGAAGGAGTACATTTGGCCAAAAGAGGTCTTAAAACTTCATTTCATGTCCCAGCAAACATTTGTACTGTATATATGCCATTATATTCTATTATAGATCACACTTTTTTTTTTGTCTTTTAAGACGCCATTTTTTCTAATTTCGAGTCTAATTATTATTTTTTTTTTGGATGTAAATTAACTAATGGTGAGCATCATTAAATATGACTGTGCCAAATTTTTCAGCAATATTCTCAGCTGTATTTTTACCACTCATTGTTTACTGTCAGTATTCTTTTGACTAAGATTAAAAGGGAACACTTGTGGCCTCTAAAACTACAGTATATGTACTATACTACAGAATCCAGATATAGCTTCTTCTTGTAATCTTATGTATAAAGATAGGCCCAATCAGTCTTAGGTCACACAACAAACAGATTGAGATACATGGCGGTCAAACAAAAAGAAGAAAAATGTATTTCACTGTAAGGGCCCTGAGTCTATGGAACAGGTTACCTCAACATCTGGTCGAAATATGCAAGTTTTAAATCTTTAATAGAGAACTTGATAGACATATGGGGTATTAGACAATGATCACCACATGGTGTGGGCAACAGTCTTGATGAGCTATCGCCTACTTCTGTCAACATCTCAGTGTTTGCCGAAACCAAGCCTCTGATAACACCAGAGAGGGACTCGACTGATAGGTTGTCTAAGTGCTGCATCTACTAGTTAAAATGAGTGATGGCATGAGGGCATCTTTCTGTGATGAATGGTGCTGATACTGTTGGTATCTTCCTTCCCAAGCAGATGCACCAGTTACAGTAGATGACCCCACATTGAGTCCCAATCCATTGTCATCAGAGATCCAGTCATGGGGAACACTGGACTTCCTATTCAGTTGAGAATGTGAGTGTGTGTGTGTGTGTGGGGGGGGTCACAGGGTCAGGTATGGAAGAAAATTGCAAACACCTGACCATTTTGATGACCCTGCATTGCACCCTTTCAATAGCCTCAATGTCCTCTTTGTATTGACAAGCCCGAAACTATACACAGTACTCCAGGTGGGTTCTGACCAGGGTCTTGTAAAGTGGCAGGATTACTACTCCTGCCCAGCTAGACACCCCCTGTAATGCATCCCAACATTGTGCTGACCTTCTTGTCAGTGGTTGTACACTACTTATCTTGCTTCAGTCCTCAGTCTATTATGTCTTTGTTATCCTTTTTCTCCTCCACTGCAGCAAGTGGAGACCCACACAGTGTGCAGGTCCTACCATTGTGTGTCCCTTTCTCAGGTGTAACCCCCTGCATTTATCTACTCTGAATTTGAGACTCCTGGAGTCTTACTACTTGCCCACCTTGTTCATGTCCTCCAGCACTTTATCCTCATCAAGGGAATCTACCACCCTGACAAACTTAGTGTTAGTATGATGTCATAGGTGTCAGTGTAGCTCAGTTGGTAGCACATCTGCCTGTACTTCAAAAGGTTGTGGGTTCTATTCCCACACCAGGAGGGGTTTCCATAAACTTTGGCACCAACTGCAGTACTAAGAGGATGCTGTGCTGTTGGGATGTACCATCCTTTCGTTGAGATATTTAACCAAGGTCTTGTCTGCCTTTTCAGGTGGTAGTCAGGTGGACATTTACCCAATGGGTTTTTGAAGAGCAGTTTGTTTTATTAAAATAAATATCAATAGAAAATATATACATAGCTGTTCAAACAAAACAACTATTTCATGGATTTATAGAAACAGAATGTTAAAATAAAAAGGCAGTCTTGATATTCCATTCAGATCACATAAAGACAGTCTTTATGTGAACAGTATGGAATATCAAAAAAAGCCAAAAGCAAGAAACAAAATGAGAACTGCCTTCACAGACCTGCTTTAACATAAATTACAACCAAAGAACATTTTTCAACTATTTCATAAATTTGCCCCTAGAAAAAGTATCATATTCATTTTTCCTCACTGCATGTAATTCATTTCAATATTTTTGATTATTCCACGTATGGTATGCATCCTTCTGCTGTAAGACATATTTACATTGTGTTTGTCATATGCATCATTTAGTGCAAGCAGCGATAACTAGCAATGTACTATCATTAAAATCAGACCATCTATTGCCCATAGACCACAGTACCAAATTTGGTTACTGTACTACCAATATTTGGGGAGAGCTCCAAATATGTGCCAATTCAGGCCATAAGGAGCTGTAAAAGGGCATACAAAATAGAAAGTCCATTGTTTCTTCAGTTTCAGAGCAAGTGGACTAAGACAGTACCTTCTGATGATTGCTCTGTTTCTGGTTACCTTACACATTGAATTTCTTGTGGGCACATTGCCATGTGACATTATGCATCTTAGTTGGAATGTGCGGACCTATCGGTTTTGTAATTACCATAGCATAAGGTATGCTCCATTCATTTTGCAGGACCAACTCTATGTAAAAACATCTTTCCATAATATCCAAATACAGGCCTTCCCTGGAGTTAGAGGACAACAATCTATGCATGATGCCCCATATTTTTATTTTCTCAAAAATTCAGTTGTACACTGATGGGACTCTGTATAGACCCTTAAAGGATTTGAAGGTGCTCGATTCCCATAGTGGATCAGTTGCCTACATCTACTTTTGAAAAAGTAGATCCACTGGCCTTAGCTATTCAAAACTGACTGAGGGCAATGTGATGGTATCAGTCACTAGCATGTTACCATCATCATGATAAAGAGTAGTGGAATTTTTTATTAAAAGGAAAATTAAAAATACAGAGTCAAACCATCCAAAATCATCAAACACAGGCAGTTTATACAGACAGATCAAAAACCTAAAGAAAAAGGAAGTACAGTAATAAAGAAAACATGCCTGCACTGGCACCATCACCAAACGAAATACAAGTTAAATTAAAAAAAAAAGTCTGACAATTTGACAGTGGGCCTGGTACCCACCAGACCCCTAAAATGTTGACAGGCTCATTAGATAATTTGATTCCAGCAATGTTCTGATGCACATGGTCTCGTCTGCCCCTAGTACCACCTCAGTGCTTTTGTTAATGTTCATTTTAGATCCTGAGATTTTCCCAAAGTTCACAAAAAAGGCCAACATCTCTCTGTCCAGTGTTGGCATCTCCTAAAACAAAACATATGTTGTCTGCTTAAGTTGATGTCTTTTGTAGGACTGGGGCTGACTCATCCATTAGGTGAATTATAGGCTGATCCAGTTCCACTTTATGCAGAATAAGATCAATACAAAAAGTGTACAGAACAGAACCGAGAGGGCAACCTTGACTAACCCCTGTGACCACATTATGAGTGTTACCAAATTGCCCATTCACAAGTGGAACTGCAGTGGCCTCCATGTACAAAGTCGTAATCCATTTTATAAGCACAGGAGGTATCCTACAAAAACATAACGCAAAAAACATAAATTCATGTTGCACTCTGTCGAAGGCCTTCTCCTGATCTACTGTCTAAAGTGTAGGGGAATTTTTTTTTATTTAAAACTTAAAAGAACATATAAACAGAACAATATTTACATCATACAAAATCAAAAAAAAAAAGAAACATACATAAGGTGAAATCTTAAAGCAGTATTACATCATACATGCTATCCTGTACAAAAGGAATAATATAGGAAACAAGTCCCCTTCCCTCACCCTACAAAAAGAGTAGGGGAATTGTTTTATTCACAACTTGAAAGAACACATAGATAAATCAGTATTTTGGCATACAAATCATAAAAGGGAGAAAACATAATCACAAAAGTATTGCTGCATACTTTAAATCCCAAACATAAATCAAATCCCGTATACATACCCTCTCCCCCTCTCTACTAAAAGAGTAGGGGAATTTTTCCAAACTGAAGAAAAAAACATATAGTCAAATCAGTATTACACCATACAGAAAATAAAAGGAGAAAAAAGAGGAAACTTAATAGTATTACCTCATATTTTTTACCCCAAACATACAGTAGCCCCCTGTAAACATACCCCTTCCCCACCTCAGTAAAGAGTGGGGAAAAAACACTCTTTCTTTTTATTTTTTAAAGGAAAAACTAAAGAAAAACAATATGACATCATACAAAAACTACGGCCACATAAAGTCATAGCTACCCTAAGCATCATAAGCATACATCTCAAGTGTGACATCAGAGACTTGTGAAATGAACCTTCCTATCTAATTGTAAGGGGTGTCATTTTTTTGGCTTCTGCATAACCCTCTAATCATCAAACAATACAAATGTTAGCCTGTATCCAACCAGTCAATATTATCCCACCACTTCTTAGATACCCATGGTGGTACTGTATGCTGTTCATTCTTCTTAAACACCTTCAAATTCTTATGGATGATCCACAAAAGTTGTTCTGGAGTCACATATTGTTACCTCAAGGACCACTGACATCTAATCTGCCAAATGTGATATTTAAAAAACATAAGAATTAAATATATAGTCCCTGCATTGTATTTCTGCCATTCCTGAGGTAATATACCCAAGAATAAAATATCCAAAGTCAGTGTGTGAAAGGGAGAGTGGACCCAATAGTTACCAACCTGACCCCAGAATTGTAATATGAAAGGACAGTCAAAAAACAAATGACCCATCATTTCCAACTGTTGACTACAAAAATTTTGTCTTGGGCATATTCTCTCCCTCATATCTTTGTGTTTCAAATTATCTTTTACATTCAGTTTACCATGAGTGCTGAGCCGCAGGACATCCCACATGAAAACTGGCATCCGAGATTGGCTCAACATTTGCACAGTTTGTTTAATCTCCATGTCTGTATGAGTTCCAAAATGTGGTTTGTCTCCAAAAAGTCTATGTACCAATAAATTGTACTGTTCTTTCCGCGACAGGGAGCAACCTTCAGACTTAGTTAAACCCCACAATTTCAGCTCTCCAAGACAGTCTTGTAGATAAACTGGCAATTCTATAATGGGCTTTTGTCTAGGAATTCCATTATGGAGTTCCCAAGAATTTAACCAAGGCTCTACAGTGTCCAAAACCCAAGGGGCCCAAAACTTATCTTTTTTTTGCAAGAGAGGTTTTATATTATTATGAAAAAATATACCAAAGAAAAATAATACAGGGTTTATCATCCCTAGTCCTCCTTTCATAATAGGCAAATAAAGCCCCCCTCTCTTAATAGGATTAAGGCGGCTGCCCCAAATTCCTTGAAAAAAAATACTATAAACTCTTGTTTCCAATTGTTTGGGTAACATGTACACTGCACTGATATGTAAAAACATGCTTAATAAAAATGTTTTTTAGCATGTACAACCTCTTTTTTTTGAGAGAGAAACCACTTATTCCAATATGTCACTTTTCTCTGGGCCTCTAAAAGTAAAATATCCCAGTTGACAAATCCCATATCATCTTTTCAGAAATAAACTCACAATATTTTGCAGTAGGAAAAAGTGATAGGTGTCCCTAGTAGAGAATGATGTTGTTTAGATACTGACCCTATGGGTGTGCACTTACTTTTGTTGAGATTTATTTTAGAGCCTGTTTCCCCAGGTGAAGTTGTGCAGCAGCATTCCCAATACTCCACCAGAGGGAAAATCTGCCAAAGTAAAACACAAGTCATTGGCATATGTGATGTATTTAATCTCTCTATCTTCACTAGACACTGTTACCCCTTGAATAGTGGTCCCTGAACTCACTTTTTGCAACAAAGGTTCCAAAGTCAATATATATAACGTACGACTCAAAGGGCAGCCCTGTCTGACCTCTCTCTTCACTGTGCAACCAGAACCTAGCCACCCATTAATATATGGAATTGTGGAGGCATTTTCATAACATATTTGAATCCAATTAATAAAAAGTGTGGGAAATTTAAATTTATGTAGACATTTTCATACAGCACTCTATCAAACGCCTTCGTTTGAGCCAAACTAATCAGAAAACCCATTAATTCCTGAGATCTTGTTACGGGAGATTATGGAAAAGGGAAGATCTGTCTCCCAGGAACTGAACAAAACTGTGTAGGTAGAATAATGTCCTGAAGGACCAAACTCATTCTGGTACTAAATAGCTTGGTGAGAATTTTTAAATCTGTATTTAAAAGGGAGATAGGTCTCCAGTTCTTCAAAGCATCCCTGTCTCCACTTTTATACAATAATAATATTAATAAGCCGACATTCATTTTGTCTGAGATATATGTACAATTAAGACATTCATTGTAAACCTGGAACAATTCTGTCCCCAGGTGATGACCCAAATGTGAATAAATTTCATTCGGTGATCCATCTTCTCCCGGTGCTTTCCCTATGGGAAGATTTGCTATTATACTTCTTAATTCCTGACTTAAAATAGGGGCTATTAATGAAAGAAAGTAGTGTTCCGGGACTGGTGGGAGACTAATGTCTCGCAACCAGTCTTCTAGCTGTGTTTCCAGTAATTCTAAATCTTTATGAAACATGGCAGAAATAAAACCTTCTATTTCTTGTAAGATATCTTTATTATTAGTTAAGATAGTCCCATCGTCCTTTTTAATTTGTTTTATCTCTTGTTGGTGTCTCCGGGCATTACAGCTATCAAAGGGGTTAGTAAAAGCTTGCTTCCCCAGAGTCCCAAATCTTTGTTCCCTCTCCAGTGATTTCAGTCTATCATGCTGGAGTTGAGTCAGTTCTGCCATAAAGGTTGCTATTTAGTCCTGGTAACACCTACTACCCTTCAGTTGTAACGACTGAAGTTGACAAAGTTGTTCCCTTAAATCCCTATACTTATCATTACGTTGTTTCCCCATTCATTTCTCCATCTTTTGAAAGTACTCCCCTATATGTTTCTTACTGTCTTCCCACCAAGAACAACAAGAATCATGTAAAAAGAAAACCGATCTCCTTGCATCTAAGATGGAAAGAAACCCCTCCAGAATCTCTGGGCTGTCAAGCAATGAGAGATTCAGCCTCCAGCAACCTGGACCTTTCGTAGTATCCTGGAAACTAGATACAGTCATTTTCAGCAACCCATGATCCGAAGTGGCCACAATTTGAACCTTTTGATGTCTAAAAATCAAGGTTGGACTGATGAAAAAATAATCTATTCTTGTAGCCTTTTTACTGTGAAAAAAAGTCCTGGAATTATTCTGTGGTTCTTTACTAAATACATCCTGAAGCCCTGTTTGTTGTAGTAAAGTATTCAAAAATCCTGTATCACAAAACACCTTCTTCATTTTACCAGTTTTATCAGAGGGAAATCTACTGATATTATAATCACCCCCCAAAACCACATTCTTGTGCAGGAGGCAGCGTCAGAATCCATCTCCTCTTCCATCTGCAATACCTCAAAAGGATTAGACGAAGAAATGTCATCTTGAGGGTCTGCTCGGGCAATCAACGTAGATTTCTTCCCTTTATAAGGGATGGTTTGGAAAGCCTTAGGAGGTACAGGTGGAGGAGGCATTGATGTAGGAGTATCGGATATTTTTGGAGGGACTTCGTCTACTCCTATAGCAAGCCCATCTTCTGTTACTGCAGCTGTTTCTGTTTGGCTCAGCTCTGTAACTAGTACATGACCAGAAGCTGTGGAAGGCCCACCTTTAGCTGCAACCACATATGTCCGTCCCACAGAAGAGAAGCTTCTAGGGTGAGGCTCTGGTGGGACTAGAGTGTGAGACCTAGAGGTCGCAGATCTGGCAGCTTTAGCCAAGTAATAATCCTGGATTCCAAAATCAGCATCATCTGTATCGTGAGATGCCTTTGGGCAGTCAGTAAAAACATGTCTTTCTGCCTGACAAAGAGAATATTTCAGGGGTTTGTCACAATGGAAACCAGAGTGACCTGGCTCTCCACAATAAGAGCACAAAAGAACAGTACATGATGCGCTAATATGTCTAGCAGACCCACAACGGTAGCATCTGCGAGGCTGCCCCGGATAAAAAATGAAACCTTTGTCCCTGCCAATAAAAAGACAGTTTGGTAACTGTTTGAAATCCATTCCATCCAGAAATAGCTTGGTCTTCACTCTTCAACCTCCATTCCAGAATCCTTCATTATCCAAAATGGGGTCTGGTGTACCCAGCACTTCACATTGTTATTCCAACCAGAATAACACATCTACAATGTTAACCCCTTCACTTCAAAAAAGAACAGTAATGACTCAAAATGCTTGTTTAGTAAGGGGAGTGACCTGGAAGGGAGTCCATAACGGGTTTGTTTTCAATAAAGCACACTTAGCCCAAAAACGCTCTAACAGATCTGCTGTCCAGAAGCTAATGTCGAACGTGTGCTCCCCAGAAATATGTATAAAGGCGTAAATATCAGCGGGGGTGAACCCCAGGGATTGTTTGTTTAAGACCTGCCTCACATATTACCTGTCAGGGGATTTGTCATCCGTATTGGGTATCGTAAACGGATGGCATGTCTCCATTTAGCTAGGTCAATTTGCTTCCTTATTTGTCCTGAAAAAATTTGTCTGGGTCTTGGAGGGGAAGCCTGAGGTGGAACCTCCCTTTCTTGGGGACCCTCACCCTCCTGGCCTTGTTCAGAGTCACCCTGCTGAGTATCAAAAAAAAGTTCTGAATGTGATCCCAATGGTGAAAAATTAACCTTACCTGAATCTCCCCCAGGTGTCAACCCCTGTAAAGGAGGGACCAGTGTATCCAAAATATTATGTAGTTCTTGTTGAGAATGGGTTGGTGTCTGTACAGAATCCTGGGTTGGAGCATGGGAAGAATCTGGCCCAGTCATCATGGTCTGTTTGCCTTCAAGTGCTCCAGGCACTCCGTTATGCAGCTCACTCTGAGAATCCAAAATCCATTTCCCCGTCAGAGCTCTAATCCAGCCCGCGTTTTCTAGCACAGCTTCCGGTGTCCGTTGCGGCAGAGTAACATCCTGAAGTGCTCGCTGCATGTTTACATCTGCATCCTGAATCATCCCCGGCCTTAAATCCTCCTTCGGGTATCCAAAAACAAAAACCTTGGCAGTGGACGATACGGACTGACTCGGTGAGTTATCCAAGTCTTGTTTCCTTTTACCTTGCTTTTTTTAACCGCCATTCTCTTTAGCCAGTAGAAGCTCCACATTCCGATGCTCCGATTATAGAATGTCCTTCTTCTCCTCCAAAGACAACACTGATTCTATCTCAGAGACCGGACCTCTGATCTGGAGTTCGCTGCTTGGAACAATCAGTCTCTCTGTAGTGGCTACTATTTTGGTGTCTCCAGTGCCCAGCACTTGCAGCACAGTACCTTCCTCCTCAGTCGCACAACTCACACTGGCCTTCTCCATCTCTCTCACAGTGTAACAGCGCCACCTAGCGAAAGAGTAGGGGAATGTCCCTGGTGTCCTAGCCAAATTTCATCCATTCACTAATATACTGCAAACAGCTTAATACAGTTCAATTTCCAATAGTTTGCACCTGTATCCTGTATCTCACCTCCCACCCTACCCGGACAAGGTTTTAACTAGGCAGTATTGTGAATCACGAAGCTTGAAACAACTATGTCTGTTTGTGAATTACTGGCCTTAACCATATATTATACAGTTTGTTGGAACAATCTTTCAAAATGATATTATGCATATAAACTAATATACTGAAAGTGAAACTTATAAACTGGAAGATGTGTATATGATTTCATTTTTAGAGTGGGCCAATCCTTCACTCTTGCTGCTCACAGAAGATGTACACTGCAGCACACTGGTCTTTGTCAAGAGCAGGGCTTTTCTTTCTCGGCAAAGAGGATGGAAATGTTGACATTTGGGATCTGCTGGAGAAAACTCATGAGCCATCCCAGACACAGAACATCTCCACAGCACCAATCACCTGCATTAAACCCTGGATTGTCAGCTGTAGGTACAACTCCAGTAACATCAACAAATCTCTTGCAATAAAATGTTTATGTCTTTAAAGCTGTAGATCATGCTAAAGTGAAACTTACGTACTGTACACGTACTTTCTTATTCCATTGTACATCGCCCTTTTTTCTTCTGCCTTGTAAGATGTTCATGATGTTCAGTACCCTGTTTTCTGACTGATTTAGCACTTTTTTAGATTTTAAATAATGGTGAAAGTATCGGTCCAGTAAATACAGTATGGCTACCCCAGGTTTTCTTTTTAATATTCCCAGCTTTATTTCAACATTACCTTTGCGACCAAGATGACTTTGTATACTACAGACACTTTTTAAGCTCAAAAAATCACAAGTTAAAGAAACACGAGTGAGAGTGCCCTAGTCCAGGGGCCATAGGGTAGGCTTTGTACAGTGACGGGACAAGGGAGGCATTTTTATGTTCAGTTTCCCTACTGCCAGCAGCACTAAATAATATCTTATCAGAATATATAAGTGCCCTGGTGTGGGAAGTAGGACAGTAGGCTGTGCCAGTCAGTGAAGGCCGGCTTCCCCTTTTTTTGGGGTGACGTTTTTAAGCCCAAAAATTGACAAGGAAACTCAAGTCAGAGTGCCATTGTCCAGGCAGAAACAATCTAAGGGGTGGGGTGGGGAGAGGTGATGCAGACATGCTGCACCAAGCAAAAATCCACTATCTCCATCTTACAACTCTGAATATGCGTATCATGACGAAGCACTTCCAAAAAGGAGATAAAATCTACCAAAACAAAGAGCACAATAAAAAGCCTGTACAAGATGGGACCTGCCTGTAAGAGAAGCAAGAGTAGTACTAGAGTAGGCACTTATTGAATTGAAAAAAAAACAAGTTGTAGGTACCATTTGCAGTGGGATTGAAACAATGGCCTCTCGTATTAAAAAACATTGTGTTGATGATTTAACAAGCACTACTAACAATGCTAGTGATACTGATGATGGCCATGAGAATGATAAACAGGAGGCTGAAAACAGCCCTTCTATAATTACTAAAAATGAAAAAAAAAAGTGCTGTTAGTGAGTATGAAAGTGAACCAGATAGTTGGAGTCATTTCCAAAGTCAAGTTGAGACTGATCCAATTCTGGAGGAGACGCTGCAACAACAAGATATTCAACCTCTTAAGCCTTGCACAAAAATCTAAGAGTGCTACATCTGTGGCATGTAACTATTTTCATCTTGACAACAATAATGGGAGTCTTGCTGTATGCATAAGGTGTAAAAAGGTTGTCAACAGAGGAAGAAAAGTTAGCTGTCTTGGCACATCAATGATGATAAGATACTTAGTCCAATCACATCCAAACCTGAGGACTAAGTTAAAGGTAGTCGGGGGGGGGGGGGTTAGAAGGTGAAGCAGAGAAACAGTATGCCTATATGAGTGGTGACACAGTCAGAGACACCCATCTCACAGAATTGGCTTATACAGATATTTTGTAAATTCTCAGAAACAACTATAAGGTGGTGCATCACTGCCCAGCTCAAAGAGTAGTACATTCTCTTTCTCTGCTCTTAAGGGTCCTCCCACCTCACCATGTCAGGCTGGAGCAGTCAGAAGACAACTTTTACCTCCTTCGGCTTTAAATACCACAGTAGGCCAAAAACAGTTAAGCATGAGAGAATCATTTGAAATGTCTTCCAAATATTAAGCAAATCATCCCGTGGCACAGAAGTTAAACAAGGCAATTGTAACACATGGTAGCAGTGGATCTGTGTCCCTTCTCATGCATAGAGGTTGCTGGTTTTCAGCATCTGAAGAGCATTGCAGTGCTCTGCTAGCAGGTGCCATCTCTGTTCTTTTTTATTCCCCCCAAAAAACAATACCAAATATGTACCATGAAATGCATCAACAACTTAATCATGCTTTAGTGCAGGCTTTTATCCCCCAAATACATATCATCACTGACATATGGACAAACTGTTGACTACATAACAGTGACTGCCCACTGAGTTTCCTTTGCACCTTCCTCTGCCTGAGTCTCCAATCACACCTGTGGCGGCAGCATGCAGCAGCCTTTCAGGAAATGGGCTGCCCTGTGTATCACTGCATTTGAGAAAGACCACTCAGGCTCAGATATAGTAGATGAACTAAACAGATAATTTAAGGAATTGCTAGACCCTCGTGGCCTGTCAGCTGGCTTTGTTGCTTCCGACAATGGCAGTAACATTCTAAAGATAGTGCGACTTAGTGCATTCAGAAATATTCCTTGGTTTGCTCATACCCTGAACTTGTGAGTGCATGATTTTCTCAAGAAAGACCGAAATATACGGAATATACTTGGTGTTACCCAAAAAATCTGTTGTCATTTTAGCCACTCTGCAAAGGCTGGCAAGATCTTGCAAGCTCTGCAAAAGGAAAACAATCTCCCACACCATCAGCTAATACAAGAAGTCATTACACATTGTAACATGGCATAACTTGCCTAGGTCTGAGGGAGCAAGCGGATAGGACGGGGGCGGTCACGGGACGGCAGCCGAAGCGGGTATTAACCCAGCATATATGCCGTGCCCGCTTCGGCAGTACCATTGGCAGCCAGACCCCCTGCCTAGCAGCACTGAGATTGAGCTCTGCAGAGACAGGAGCGCCAACACCTGGAGTCATCCGCCAGCGGAAAGCGGCACGGTGGAGCAGTACTCGAGGTGGACATCCGCGAGAGGCAGCCAACCAGAGCGAGGAGCAGGAGCGAGAGCCGACCTGGAGCAGGGCAGCACCGGAGCAGTGTGCGGGAGGGAAGAGGAAGGGAAGCCCCCCAGGATGCACAGCGCGAGACTCGGCCGCTCACACTCCTCACCGGAGACCTCCCGGGGCGCTCATCACGGGAACAGCCGCAGCAAGTAGTACAGGAGTGCGACTGAGAAGTTGGCTGCACAGATCTGCGCGACTCCAGGGACAGGAGGTAAGGACTGCATCGGTACCTATCGAGGCGTGTGCACCGCACTGTGACAGCAGAGCACAGGGTGACAGGTCGCGCAGCCCCTCCTTGTGCCGCTGTTTGTCTCGCACACTGGGACCGCTCCAGATGCCTCCACCGACCTGCGGCCATGTTACAAAAGCATTAAGCCACTCCGTCGGTGTGCTCTAATGCGATTGATGCGGGGGGGGCGGGCGGTAGCCCTCGGCCATGGGCCTCGGGCACGCACCACCCCCCCCATGCATCAATCCAGCATTAGAGCACACCTCCGTCGTGGCTTAATGCTTACATGGAACTCAATGTTCTACATGTCACAGAGATTTCTAGAACAGTGTAAAGCAGTATACCAGTATACAGTGGAGCACCAGACAGGAAAGGGGATGTGGCACTACATTCTGTACAGTGGTCACTCTTGACAATTCTCTGCCAAGATACTACAGTCATTTGAGGAAGCCACACGAGAAGTCAGCTCAGACAGTGCCATTCTCAGTCAAACACTCCTAACTGTATGTGTGCTGAGGAAGAAATTAGAAATACACAAGGGCTTCAATGAGAACTTGAAGAAAAAAGGCTCTTTATCTTCAGCTGCTGCTGCAGCATCTGCTGCTTACCTTGAAGACAAGTTATTTCTAACACTGGAAATGGCTCCTAAGGTGCAACAATCAGAACATTATATCCTAACCACAATGCTGGACCCTTGCTTTAAACATAATCTAGCATCTTTCTTTTCATGTGGTACTGACCTTAACAAATACATTCTAATTTTGAAAGTTTTAGCTGAACTGGAGTTGGTAAAAGGATGAATGACTTTCCATTGCTTCTCACCAAAACAGAGTGTAGAAAAGCATGACATCCCCTAGCATCACAGCAAGAAAATCAAGACGTGCATCTCAAGCTGACAATGAAGCTCAACAAGATCATTCTCTTGATGACGCTAAGGAAAACAATAACATGTGAGCAGGCCTCCTGCGCTTCGTACAAAAATCCTTCTCCACACCAGGACACAATTCTGCTATCTGAGTCAGACACAACTGTGGTAGAAAATTAAAAGATCCTAAACAACTAATATTCTTTAATTCTGATTCTCTTCTTTTTCTTATATTATTTACCCTCAAGTTCCTTTTTCTAGTTAATATTTCCTTTTTTTTACAGTTTATTGGTATAGATTATGTTGCAGTTCTCTGGATATCCTATATAGTTTAGAATTTTTTAATAATCTGATGTTAAATTTTAATAATTTATTCTTAAGAACTATATAGTGTTATTTCTTGTTACATGTTTCTTAGTTTTAATATTGCAGTTTTTCTATGATTATAATCTGTTAAAGTCTTAAATCTTATTTTGATGTTTTTAAAAGTACTGTCTAAGAAAAATTTATGAAAGAAAAAAAACAACTACACATCGGGGATAATCCTTTCATATAATGGCACGGGGAAAAGAAAACTTCAGCCAGCGTTGACTAAAGTTGTCACTCTGTGCCTAAACTGTCCACCAACTAGTGTGTATTCTGAGAGGACATTTATTGCTACCAGCAGTATTGTTACTATAATAACTGAAAAACAAGTCGGTCACCAGGCAAAGTTGAGAAACTTACTTTGATTAAAGTCAGTCTGGGGCTGTTTGCTGCTACTGAGACTCATTATCACCAACACATTGTTCCTCTCCAGTTAACAATGCCACTGATACTGACTAAATCTGACATGAAAAAACCCCAGATGCCTGACATGATATGACATATTATGTCATGGGACATAGAAGAATGCTCTTTGATATTGCATATAAAACACGTGGGATGTGTTACACACTGCTGTGCACATTTGCTGTTCTTTTCAGCCCTTTTCTCATACTTAAAGTTGCAAGAAAAAAAAGAATAAAAATGAAAAAATAACTTTATTGAGAATGGGATTTCTTTTTTTGAAAGGGGGCCACTGCTGGCATACAAACACCTAATACTGGCAAAGGGAAGTTGTCATAACAAAAAGCCACATTGAGCTGCAGACATTCTTTACTAAGGGTGAGTGGGTTCTTAATATTTTCAGTCCTCATATACGTTATTGTCCAGACCATCACTGACAGTCAAAACACTCATGCCGTTTTTAGGACTGTGAGCAGAGCCTACAGCCATTTTGAGAGAGCTCTGTAGCTCTGAAAACAGCCGATCTCACAACAGCTTCCATTGGACTTTTTGGGAGTATTCTTCCAAAAGCCCAATGGAGCTTAAACCCTTCTGCAACGATTGGCCTACGAAATAGCAGCTGCACTATTCTGGCTATTACATACGCATTCCAATGCATGAACTGCGAAAGCACACGACTTATGCGCCATTTTGGCTGTTACATGCGCAGTTCTGTGGCTGCCGCCATGTTGCGAATGGCAAAATGCCATTCGCTGTAGTACAACCCCCCACTCCAATTCATGTCGCACACTGGGAGCCCACCCCAGTGTGCAAAAATGCTTGATCTTATCTGTGTCAGTCTTCACCATTCATCACAGATGGGTATCTGCCGGAGGTCAGGACTCCGCAGGAGCTTTTTTTAAGGGTAGGTGGAGTTGACACACCATCGGCGCCGCCCTCGGGGCCGACGCACTGCGTGGTGCTCACAGGTTGGCCATTAGGCTGTGTTGACTCCACCTGGCTGACAGTTCTTCATCTCCCGCCGTAGAGGTCACCTCGTGTGGAAGCTGAAGAGATTTGATGCCTGCTTCGCAGTGTTCTACTGTTATGCAGTATATCGTGCCGAAGTCCGTCGGTGATTCCTGCCAGTTCTGTGTTGCTTTACTCGACGTCGCCCGGTAAGATCTTTCCATTATTATTCTTTTTTGCGACGTCGAGTCTGTTTTTGATGTTTTTTTCCCCCCCGTAGGTCATGTCTCGGTCGGAGGGAAAGAAATCTTCCAAGACGGGTCGGCCCCCCATGCGACGGTGCCCATGCGGCCGAAATTTCTCCGTCACCGACCAGCACGACCGGTGTCTCTCATGTCTTGGCCAACTTCACGACATGGATTCGTGCGATGCCTGCTTCTCCATGGACCGCCAGGTCCTCAAACAACGTGCGTGGAAAGTGGGGCAAGCTCTGCCGACTTTCCGGGGTCGGGTGCGCACTCTGGCCAAGCCACGCTCTCTTGACCTTTCATCGGGTCCCCTCCGGTTCTATATGGACCAAGGAGGAGGGCCTCGCTGCTGCCAGCCTAACCATTGCCGAGGCTTCTTCCGGCGGCGTGAGCCAATCCGCTCCCTTCCTGGGAAGCGGGCGGGCGCGCTGCCATGGCAATCGCCCTTCGGGGTGAAGGCTCCCCTGGTGTCGCCCCGCGCCTAAGGCCTGGGTTGGTGCCGTCCTCAACACCGTCAGCCAGTGCCGCCGGAGTCTCGGCCGTTCACGCCGTAGGCCCTGGCCGGGGGCCGTTAGCCGGCGCCCGACTTGTCACGCAGCACTTTGATCTCTGTCGGGCGTTCACGGCACCGGCGCTGCTGCTAGCAGCGCCGTGAGATCTACTACGACGCCGTCCTTCTCCATGTCTCGCCTCGGCACCATCCTCAGTGCCGAGGTTGAGTACGGCACTGTGTCCTCGAGGCTCGGCACCGTGGGGCCTTCATTTTCCTCAGTTGGCACCATCTTCGGCGCTGCCCCTGCCCTCGGTGCCACTTGTGGCGCTGGGGTGCTGGGTGGCGCCATTCTCGGCGCTGTGTCCACCTTCGGTGCTGTCCTCATGGCCACCCCTGCCCTCTGCACCGTTCGCAGCGCTGGGGAGCTGGGTGGCACCGATGGTGCCACTGGGGCTGTCGTCAGTGCCGTCTCCGTCCTCGGCGCTGCTCGCGGCGCCGTGGGACTGGATGGTGCCATGACTGGTCCTGGCTCTGGATCTCTGGCTCGGGCTGGGGCCGCGCCTCCCTCAGATTCCACTCGCGGGGCTGCGGGAGGTGCTGGCACCGACTCGGGCACAGCTGTGGTCTCTGGGCCTGGTGGTAAGGATGGCACTGCCTGCCCTCACATGGTTTGGCACAGGGCCTCCGACTCTTCCTCCTCGGAGATGGAGTCGAGCTCTGAGTCGGATGTGCAGTCTGACCCCTCGGGGTTGGCTGTTGAGGTGGGCAGCACGGTAGTCTCTTCGACCAGTCGGAGTCAGCCGCCTTCTGAGGTGAGGTCGGTGGCTACCGAGACTAGGGTCAGGGGTGCTGACCAGCAGACAGTGGTGCAGGCCACCATAGCTCTGCAGCCTGGTCTTGGCGGTTTCACTGACCCCTCAGTTGTGGTACCCCCTCCAGTGGTGTGCCTTGATCGCCCAACTTTGGGGCCAATTGGAGCGCCTGCAGGGAGGGAGGGTACTGCACCCTGGATAACCCCTTCGGGGGCTGCCCAGAGATGCCAGCTACCTAGGCTGGTCCTCTGTAGGAGGAGGGCTCTTTCAGACTCCGAGGGGTCGAGGGGTGTGGGGTCGGCACATCGGCCTTTTTCTGGGGCCCACCCGGGCCCTGGGAGAAGCCATAGCGCGGATCTCCGCTCTTCCACCTCGGTCTCTTTGAGAGAGTCCTGTTCTTTTGAGGTAGGGGACCATCCTTCTGGACAAATCCGCCCCAGTCGCCTCACGGGGGGGGGGATTCTTTTGGGTGCAGCCAAGGCAGGACCGATGTGGTTGTTCAGCTGTCGGCTGTGGGGTCTTCCAGGGCACCTTCTTCCGCGGGTGCCCACAGTCCGCTCCTTAGCCCAGGCGGAGGTCAGCCGACATCTCTTCTTGGCTCTGTCCCCATCCCTCTGCCACACTCTCCTGCACTCCCAGGCATCCTTGGTCCTAGCGGGCCTCTCACCTAGGAGCAGTTCAGAGCAGTGGCTGCTTGGTTCCCTGCTTACATTAGGGCAATGGACAGCCAGGTTTTTCAACCTCCCCCCGTGCAGCCACCCACTGAACAGACGGTGGCCTCCAGCTCCTCATCCCCCTCTTCAGGGGGAGAGGGAACCCTCTGTCCACATCTCTCCGGCTGCTGATCTCTCTGAGTATCAGTGATTCCTCGTGAGGATGTTGGAGGATTTGCACCTCCTTCCACTGCTAGCAATCCTGAACACTCGGCTGCCTTTCTAGGCGTTTTAGGCGAGGCCACCCCTTGTGATGCCGCCCTGGCCGGCTCCCTTTCGGGAGACATCATTGCGTTCCTGGTAGAGGCCCTTCTCTGGAGTTCCTGCCCCAAGGGATCTCAGCCAGAGGTATTGCGCACCCCCGGAGTCTCCAGGTTCCATGCCTCATCCACAGTCTGGACTGACGCAGTTGGATACTCCTGATGGGCTTCGTGCCCTCCACCGTGACTGGCCCCCAGATCAAGACTCCTTGGATTTTGATTTCTGGGGTAGGAGGACTTTCTACTCAGCATGGTTACTTCTCTCTATCTCTGCACATCAGGCCCACTATGCAGCCTACAACAGGCTCTTGTGGTCCAGGCTAAGTCAGCTCCTAACCTCATTGCCTGACACGGAGCAAACCAGACAAGCCATTGCACTCTCTGCGTGTGGCCTGGAGCTAGCAAGGCACCAAGCGAGGGCATCCTATGGTGCCAACGAGGTAGCTACTAGGGTCGTAGGGACAGCGATCTGCACTAGGCGGACGGCATGGCTACGTTTTTCCCGGTTGTCACCCTTGGCCCGGCGTAGGGTGATTAACTCCACCCACCAGGGAACCTACCTCTTCTCCTGAAGAGTGAGACAGCGCTTGTCGGGGCAACTTCCTTCCCCCTCCGGGGGGACTCCATCTCTCTCTCTCCACTCTCGGGCCTCTCCAGGCCCTGAAGGTTCCCTGCAGTGTGTCACCCACTGAGGGCTAAGGACTGTCCCTTAGGGTGTAAAGAAATCCCCTTCGGGGGCTCAGTATCACCCATCTGTGATGAATGGTGAAGACTGACACAGATAAGATATGAAAATTAGGTACCTACTGTAATTATGATCTTTCTGTGTATCTTCACCATTCATCACAACCCCCCCCATCTCCCTGGGGCCTCAGTCTCTGGGTCCCCCTTCCTCTCTGTGACTCCCCCTCTCCTACTTAGGAGTGGAGTACAATAGGGACACACAGGGGAGTATTTTTCAAGGAAGAGTGGATAGCTCGAGCGGCACTCCTTCTCCAGTACCTTGACTCCACCCCTGTGGGGTGGGAGTTGGTAGTTGCCTTCCTTCTCTCCTCCTCCCTGTTTCCATCCAACCTATTTCACCTAAAAAAAAACAAAAAAAGACCTTTTTTTCACCAAAAATCTTTCCTTGAGAGGGTGCTGAATCCCTGTATCCTGTCCTTCTTCCAGAATCTCCGACTCTGCTTATCTGGAGTGTTTGCCAGCTATTCCGTGCCTTGAATTCTGGCAGAAAGCTTTGCTACTCCTTGCAGTTCCTTTACAATCTGGAGATGGACCAGGGTCCTGGATATCTTATCCTTCTCCCCTCTCTTCTAAATTCTTTACCCACCCTACCCTCCCTTCTTCCACTTCCAGAGATTGGGGCCCTCCCAATCCCTTTAGTTTCTAACCTCTTTCTTTTCTGTCCTCTCAGTCATTATTTCTCCTTTTAGTTCATACATCTTTTCCTTTTTCTGTCCCTTGGACTCTCTTGTCCCCTCTCCACTCCCTTCCTCTTACCACTCCAGCGACTCAGAATGGCAGCAGGCAGGCGGGTCGGCACAGCTAACAGCCAACCCGCGGCGCCACGCAGTCGTTTCCCAGGCTGGCGCTGATGGTGTGTCGGCTCGCCCTACCCTCCAAAGAAGAAGAAAAAAAAAAGCTCCCGCAGGGTCCTGACCTCCGGCAGTACCCATCTGTGATGAATGGTGAAGATACACAGAAAGATCATAATTACGGTAGGTACGTAATTTTCATTTTTGTACTCTTGCATGTACTGTAGAGCACATCTGAAAATAAATCACTTTTGAAATTATACATGTAGTCATAAGTTCTTTGTGTGTTTACTGATCTATTTTTTATACCTCTCTTTTTTTCTTAGCTAAGCAGCACCTTTTAGCTGTGTCTGATGATTTTGGCACCCTGCACATTTTACAGATCCCTTGGACATTACGTCATCCTTCTAGTAATGAGGTTGGTAATACTGTATAATAACTTTACTTTGCTGTAGCACATTATATTGAAAGGACTTTTAGAAAGGTTATTTCTTAATTTCATTTCAGCCCAACATTGCATTCGTTTATCAACAATTATGGTTGACATACAGTTAGTCATTGAAGCTCCTCGTATATAAAGTATCTCAAGTATGCAGCATTACTCTGGCAATAGAAACACAGAAACATAGAATGTGATGGCAGATGAGGACCGCTTGGCCCACCTAGTCTGCTGATTGTCGTTGTCTGTTTCAGATGCCAGATGCAATGAAGTATAAGGTCACATATACTTGATAAATAGGTAGATGAACAGAGAATTATTTATTTATTTTTCCATATAGCTTTCTGCTACCCCGTTGCCTCCTGCACCTACTTGGCAACAGGGAAGACATGGTATTTCTTGGTTTTTCTCCAGGTTACCCCAGGACCCCAGGCGCACATGCACTCTGCGGCTCCAGTGACGGCCTCTTCCAACCACCCGGCCTAATGCCAGGGTTCCCTGTGGCCTGGTGCTACCACCTAACCTCCACTGGGTGACAGCCAAGAGCCTGGGAACCCTCACTTCCCTCCTGGAGAGGAGAGGAGAGCTGCCTTACGGCTGCTCGACCCAGCTCCGTTACCCCCCCCGTCCAACCCCTGGTGGCCCAAGCTTGCTTCCAAACTCGGGTCGCCGGTGAGGAGCGAGGTGTGGCATCCAGCACCTCAACCCTCAGTGCCACCAGGCCAGCTATTTATTTATTTAATTTTGTCAATCAGGTACATGCACTGGAATGAAGAGTCTCTTTTTTAGGGGCGACCCACAATTAATTACATAGGGCAGGATATTCAAAGGAGTTGCACTTGGCGCAACAGTGTTGAATCATGCGCAACCCACTGATGCACCCTGGCGTGCTATTCAAAGGGGGATATTGCACTGTGCAAATCCCGATGCGCTGGGGCACACCAGTAATGTATGTGGTGCAAGTGTGGGATGGGCGTGCCCATGCATATGCGGCATATCCCAATATTCAGCCCGGGATGTGCGGCGCATATGCAGGCACACACCCGCCTAGTGCAGCACAGGGGGGTGCAAAGATCCACCGTTAAAAAAAAAGTAGCAAGGCCTGGGCACCCACAGGTGAGCTGCCGTATTGCAGGGCGCAACATGGTAGCCGCAAGCTGTGGGTGGCCACCCGACCTCCAGAGCCACGGTCTAGTCATCGTCATGCCCCCCCTGCCCGCTCATGGGCTTAAATAATAAGAAATACTCCCTGGTGGTCCAGTGGACCTGAACCCAAGCCCGATCGCGGGCTTCTGAAAACCTAACGTCCCTGGTGGTCCAGCAGTACCCCCCTCCCTATCCACCTGCTCAGACCTGCCACCCCGCTCCCCAGTCAGTGGCGGTGGCAGCTCCCCACCTAAAAGCCTGCCCCATCGCCAACTGACAGCGTACAGTACAGCTGTATGCCCATTGGTCCACTGCATGGGCCAATGGCGTAGCTTCATACTGCACTACACAGTCCCGAAATGTGACTTCATTCACATTTTGGGACTCAGAAATAGTACGGGTTGTACACCCATTGACCCATGCAGTAGACCAATGAGCGTGATAGCCGCATTTCGTATGCTGTCAGTCGGTGAGTGGCCGAAGTGCTTGGCGGGAGGGGGGAGTTGCCACCTCCGCTGACCTGGGGAGCGGTGGTGGGTTTGAGCGGGTGGGGAAGGGGTACCTCTGGATGACCAGGGACATTACGGTTTCAGAAGCCCACGATCGGGCTTGGGTTCAGGTCCACTGGACCACCAGGGAGTATTTAATTTTATTTAAGCCCGCAATTGGGCTTGGGGGCAGGTCCACTGGACCACTAGGGATATTCCTTTTGTACATATGCCCGTGATCGGGCGTTGGGGTGCGTTGGCCACCATGGGGCAGGGGGCGTCAGCCCCGTTGGCTGCAGCCTGGCAGGGTGCGAGGCGCAAGTCGCCGGGGAGCGGTGCACCTGCATGCAAATGGGGCCATAATGACATTCAGATGGCCCCATTTGCATACGCAGTGCTGAATATCACGGTTCTTGCGCCTAGCGCACCCGCACTTGCGCTGGCGCATCCTCCTGCTCCACACTTGCCACTTGCGCTGGTGCAGTGCCACTGCATCCTGCGCAATGTGGGCGGTCAATGTGCCACATTCAACGGTGCTGAGCCACGGTGGCAGTACCGTTGAATATCGCCCAGACCACGCCCTGGCACAGCCCAGTTGCACTGCACCCAGGCTTGTGCCCCTGCCTGGCGCATTCTGAATATCCCACCCTCAGAGTACAAATAATATAGATTATATAGAATAAGAATATGCATGAATATATTACCAAGTATACTAAGCCAAATACATTTAAAGAAGTGCTTTAAAAATACCTTTTATTCAAAACCCAGGAATCTCTCACTTAAAGAGCCGCTGACAGCATTAGCAAAACTTTGAAAAAAGTAAGATTTAAATTTAGCTCCATCCCATTTTCTTTAGTACTTCATACATTTTCAGTAATTAATTCCCCGTTTTCTTTATTACTGAAACCAGTTGTATGAAAACAAGATCCCTGTTCCCTAGACTCTATCTGCTCTGGCTGCTTCTCTACACATGACATCACAATCTCCTGTTTATGACATCATAATTATCTCCACAGCAACACATTTTGATTTCTTAAACAGAATTATGATGTCAGGTATAGGCAGGCAGCCAGAGCCCAAAGAGCAGAGGTACTGTATTGATGCAAATGCTGCTAGAATAAGGAAATAAGGGGTGAAAATTACAGAATAAAATACAAAATATAAGCTACAGTTATGTCCGAATATTACACTTCTTCAAAGTTGTCTCAACTGTGTCAGGAGCTCTTTAAGTTTAACATGTGCAGTGATTCCCCTGAAATGAGCAGCCCTGGAGCTTTTGAATTTTATGCAAAATATGGAATTTAGATGGAAATTTAAACTCTGCTGTGTAGTCATACTTACCCCTGCTGTCTTACATATATAGATTTAGTTCTCAGCCTGAAAAGAGCAGTCACTCCAAAGTCTTCTCTACACTTTTGGCTAGTTTACGATTTATTATTTTATAGTGTTGAAATATTTCTAATTAATTTTTCGATACTCTGTGTCAGTTAGAGAGTTATTTATAATTAATGGTGTAAGTTTCATTTTTTTCTCTGGTTCCTGATTGGTTCCCAGGAACCAGAGAAGCCCATTCTCTACACAATTCCTGCTTAAAGGAAACCACTATTCAAAATATTTTAAAAGTAAATAAAACTCTTTTCTTAAACTACTGCAACCCCCCTACAGATTGGGGTTTACTAAGATGACTTCCTGGGCTACCTAATGCCCACTGTCAGGATGGTGTCCTGTGTCTGCAGGAGCTGTATGCGTCTGCATGAGAGTGCTATAGAAAGCCTCTGTGCCTGTCTCTTTAAGAGAGTCATTATGCTGTGTTAGAAATTAGTCTGGGCTGGGTCTGAGTAGTTTAGGGCTCGTGACCGGCCAGGTGAGTGGTATTTCTGCTCCATCCTGCAGTCGCTATATGTGCAGAGGACTCTCAGAAACTGTGTTCATTTACTGTTTATCTGCCTTATTAATAATAGTATAGAAGTTTGTTTAACCTGTCTTCTCTTGCAGCTTGGACTTTTTGCATAAGAGCCACCATTTTAGTTCTGGACTGCCAGAGTGGGACCAATCGAACCTCAGGGGACCTAAAATGGAAATTGTCCCCAGAGGTCTTGTGGGATTGAAATCTGTAGGAATTGTAGTTTTTAAGGTTTGGTGCCTAAATGGACCTGGAGGGGGAGTCCGTGCTGCAACAGACTGTTCCCTCAGCCAACCAAACCTTATCGATCTCAGATGAAATCCCCAGAACAGTCTGCAGCGGAGTCAGTTGTGAGTTGGAGTTTTGAGAGTGAACAGCTTGAGCCATCGAGCTGCTGCTCCTGCATAGGAGCACGGGAGAATCGTCGGGAAGGCTGCGTTGCCCTGCCTGTCACATCTTCCAGTGAGAAATCCCGTGAATGTGAAAGTTGGACTTAAATCTAATTCCTTTGTTTGAGATCTGAAGCCTGAAGAGAAAGAGAGTGATCATTGCCTGAATTTGGGACCGAAGACTTGCTCCAGAAGCAATCGGCCTGCCAGGTACTGAAGTGAGTCACAGATTGAGAGGTTTGCGCAGAACTTCTGCTAAATTACAACCAGACTTTACCCGAACTGTGACTAAGAGTTGTGTTGCTTATAAGTGTGCTGAATGTGCTGTGTGGGTTCCGATTTGGTTCCCCACCTTGAAGTGTGTTATGCTAGCTGGAAACTGCTCCAGCACTTGCACGGACTAAATCCGAACTGCCTGCTCTGGTCTGGGCCCTGCCATCTCGGCCTAGACTGCCACTCCCATCGCAGAGACATTTCCGATGTAAGACCCGCTCGGGGATTCAGCTCCCTGCTCAACACCATCGAACAGGTAGTGACCATCTCGGTGAGTCATGTGGGCCGTGCTTCCCTTAGCAAACCAGAACACCATCCAGAGGTCTTCATCTTGTCAGTCCTGCCTCCTGGTCTGGGTAGCGTGAGTACCAAACAGGGTAGCTCCCTGCAACAAAGCTGCAATCATTGTGTGTCATCTGTTTTATTTGTTTTGGTTTATTACAATGAACTGAGCCATCCGGCTCTGGATTACAAATTCTAGGTTGATGTGACGTCCAGATCGCCTGGACTCCTGCAATGGAGGTCGCGAGGGCTTCCCACAGCCCTCCCCCACACCAGCTAGGTGTCCCCATGGAGTAGCCAGATCGCCTGGACTCCTGCAACGGAGGTCGCGGGGGCTTCCCACAGCCCTCCCCCACACCAGCTAGGTGTCCCCACGGAGTAGCCAGATCGCCTGGACTCCTGCAACGGAGGTCGTGAGGGCTTCCCACAGCCCTCCCCCACACCAGCTAGGTGTCCCCACGGAGTAGCCAGGTAAAACTCGCATTTTGGTGCCATTTCAATATTTAAACTTGCAAATTGAGACCCAGACTGCTATCTGCAAAATCAGCTGTTCCTCTGTGAAAAAAGGACCTTTAACATCGCAAAGCAGGAACGTTTTCCAAGCCTAGACTCCTACCTTCCCAGTGGCTGCTGCTGGTTTTTCCATCGTCGTAGGAGTGGAGATAGTGCATTTTACGAACCTTTTGTCTCATCTGCACTGCCTCTGCCACCAGACTCAGCTGTTACTTTAAGAACTCGAGGCGCTAGTGCACCCTGGGAACTGTTTTTTGCTCGTTGTCTGATTCTGCATTCCCCCCCCCATTTATTGTTTTTTGATTGGTTAAGTTATTTGTGTTAGACCTGTGCTAGACCCCAGGGTTTCGCCTCTCTGGGAACATTGCTAAACGCTTTAGTGCTTAATAAACTGGCGAGAGTTTTCTCTGGAATCCCACATGCTGAGTGTTTGCCTGTAAATTTACTCAGGGCTTTTCCCAGCCAGCTGTTGTATGTTGTTTAAGTCGCTGTGTACCCTGAGCCTACAACAGCATTTAATAAGTTTTTAAAGTTATTAAACTTAAGGTTACATCTGCTTGTTACCTCAGGGCAATACGAACTGCATGTGCTAGTCTCTGGCAGCTACTCAGTACACAAGCAGCTCCTGTGTGCTCTGGTTAGGGAAACTGGGTTGTGCCTCCATGTTAAAAGCACTCATTGTTCGGCTGTAAATGTCCTGGTGTTTCAAACACCATGAAGTCTTGCTATATTATGACTATATGCAGTCAGCCACTGCAGCTGAACTGCCCCGGAGAGGAAAGAGTTAACTCCAGAGAGTCTGGAGTTCCACAGCGTGAGGGCGCTATACCAAAGCTCTATCTGGCCAGTTTCAAATGAAACTGTTAGATTCTTTACTCCGCTTCACTGAACAGTCGCTCCGGAGATCAGCTTCTTCACATCAGTTCATTTCTCGGTTCAAGCGAGTATTTTCGGTTCATTTGAACCGGCAAAAGTATTTATTTTACCGCATTTCGTTAAAACTCTATCTAGTAAACCGTAAAGTAAAATTTAAAGTCTGTGTGGAAATTCAATTATCGGTTCGGTTTGAACTGATCGGTTTGCTTAATTTAACGTTTTAAAGTGTGGTTGGGCTTTTAGAGTGCGGTTCCCGGTTCTTATCGGTTCTAAAAAAACCTTGCTTTTAAAATAGGTTTTTCAAATACCCGTGACACGGTTAGGAACCGATAAGGGTGTCTTGCCTGGCACTGCCATCAAAAGGGCAAGTTTTTGATTAGGCTGGCATTATGTCTGAGAAACCCAAAAGAAAAACCGGGCCCACTGGGTTTCAACACTGTGATGTCTGTGGGGAAGCCTTTGCCAAGGCTGACCCACACACCACTTGTGTTTATTGTCTGGGGGCTGACCACCTCCTGTCAGACTGCCAGGTGTGTAAAAATTTCCCTGCAGCCACTCTGGAAAAGAGATTGGGCCGGCTCAGGGAACGAGAGGCCAAGAAGTCCGCTGACCCGGATGGCCAGCCTGGTTCAGTACCCACTGGACCAGAGGGAGTGCCCTCTGACCAGGGCGAGACTTCCTCGGGCAAAAGGAAGGCTGGTTCAGGGGAACCAGTCTCAGTGAAAAAGACTAAGAAATCAGTAGGTTTGGAGTCCAAAATTGTCTCTCCAACTGCTGCAGAAATAGCTAAAGCCATACAGATTGTCCAGTCACTGTCTCAGGGTCCTGCGAACCACCTACAGTTGGTAAAGGTTGGTTCGCTCAGTGCCAGTGGTTCAGGAGTATGATGTTGAGGAATTTTATGAACCACAGGAGAGGGAGGACGAATTTGATCATTACATGTGTGGCTGGGAGGTCTGGACGTGCCCATTGAACCGGACATTTCTCCAGACAGACCTTTAGAATCTCCTCCTATTCTGTCTGAGTCCCTTCTCATTTTATGTTTTACAAAAGGTTGCAGAACCCTCCAGCTTCCTTTAGAGGAAGCTGTGGATGAGCAAGAGGAGCCTGATTATGTAGAAATGATGGATATACCAGAGTCTAGGAGGTTGTCTGTTCCTTTGCATAAGTCATTTAGGAAGCAAACAACAAAGATTTTAAAAATCCTCATTCTGTCCCTCCTGTAGATAAAAAATGGACAGAAGATATACCTTATCAGGCTCTGATACAGACTTCCTCACTGAGCAGTGTAGTCATGTAGGTGTGGTACAAGCTGCAGCCTGTGACAAGGCTAATATTCCTCTGGCCCTCACATCCCTCTGATAAGGATTCCAGGAAGATTGATGCCATGGCGAAAAAACAGTATATGGCAGCTTCTTTGGGACTCAGGCAGGCAAATTATATGGCTTATGTGGCTAGATATCAGAAATCTAGGTGGGACACAGTATTGCAGTTAGCCAAGCAGGCCCATGGCCAGCTGGCTAGTGAGTTGGAACAGGTGGCTGATGATGGCATTGAAGCCTCTAAAGTTCAATTTCATACTGCTGTTGATGTTAATGATGTTTCCTCTAGGGTCATGGCCACTTCTGTAACTTTCCGTAGGTTGGCATGGCTCAGATGCACTAATCTGTCCCAAGATACTCAGTCAAAGGCTATGGATTTTCCTGTTGTGGGTAATTCTCTGTTTGGGGAACAAACAGAAAACTATATGAAAAAGATGGATGAATACAGAACTACCTACAAAAGTGCCCAGGCTAAGGAGGCATGCCACTCCACAGAGCACGCCCCAGAGGTAGGGGCAGGCCTTCCACAGGCCTTTTACCAATTTCAGGCCTCCTCTGCATTTGCACAGAGGGTTTCTTTAGAGGCAGAGGGAGCGGGCACAAGTAAACCGTCCCCTCCCTCAGCCTAAGGTATTGCCAAGCAGGCACCTCTGATGGGGTGCCCAGGGCCATTCTCCTGTACCAGTGGGGGCAGGTTGGTTTATTTCAGCCAGAACTGGGTGTCCCTAACTCGGACAGGTGGGTTCTGGAGGTATAGGCAAGGTCTGGTTCTCAGCTTCAAACAATTTCCAAAGATGAGAGCCAGACATTTTCCACCTGCAAATCCTTCAGAAGCCCTTGCTTTGGAAGCAGAGGTTTCTTCTCTTTGGACCGCAAAGCAGTAGAAAGGGTCCCTCCTTGCCATCAGGGCAAGGCTGTACTCAAGATACTTTCTTACCCCAAAAGACAGGAGAATGGCGGCCCATTTTAGATTTAGGTACCTGAACAAGCATCTTTTGAAACCAAAGTTCAAAATGTTAACTCTGACAATGATTTTGCCCTCCCTGAGGCCAGGGGACTAGTTAGCTTCCCTGGACCTCAAGGATGCCTATTTTCATGTTCTGATCAGGCCTTCTCACCGAAAGTACCTCAGGTTGAACTACCTCGGCCACTACCAGTTCAGGGCAATGCCCTTGGCCTTCACGCTGCACCAAGGGTATTCATGAAATGTCTAGTTGTGGTAGTGGCTCATTTAAAGAAGGCAAGGGATTGCTGTGTTTCCCTACCTGGACGACTGGCTCATAGTGGGTCAGTCCCCAGATCAGGTAAAATCCCACTTGCAAGTCACCCAGCAGCTTCTCACTTCCCTGGGATTCCTGCTGAATTTACCAAAGTCAGTTCTCGAACCAGTTCAGGTACTAACTTTCATAGGTGCAGAATTGACACAAAGTTAGCCAGGGCATTTCTCCCCTCGAGAAGGGTAGACAGACTCATTGCCCTGGCATCCTCCTTACCCTCTGGTCTCTCGACCAGCAAGGTATTTTCTGCAACTCCTAGGGCACATGGCTGCTTCCACAGCTGTAGTGCAAGGAGCAAGATTCCAGATGAGGGACATTCAGTTCCATTTGAGGCCTATTGGTCTCAAAGGAGGGACCCTTTCCAAATTGGTTCCAGTGACTCCAAACCCTGATCCTGGCTACACTGGTGGCAGGATCAAAGCAATCTAAAACAAGGGTTCCTTTCATTCCGCTTCCCACTCTCACCCTCACCACGGATGCTTCCCTGTTAGGGTGGGGAGCTCACTGGGTGACCTGTCCACTCAGGGAGTGTGGTCTCCCCAGGAATCTCTGCTCCACATCAGTCTTGGAACTCAGAGCTGTCCTTTTAGCTCTTCAGGCGTTTTCAGCTTCTGTCCAGAACAAAGTAGTTCAAGTCAGGACAGACAACACCACAACAATGTGGTACATCAACAGGCAAGGGGCACTCGGTCATCAGCCTTGTGCACCAAGCAATGAAGTTGTGGTCTCTGGCTTACTCCTGGAACACCTCCTGATAGCAGTTTACCTTCCAGGGAAGGACAATGTCCTGGCGGATGCCCTCAGCAGGATTTCTCAGGGCCATCACGAATGGGCTCTGAATCCTCAGGTGCTGGGGTCAGTCTTGCCAGATGGGCACCCTCAGATAGATCTTTTGCAGCCCCAGACAACCACCAACTTCCTCTGTTTTGTTGCAGACCTCCAGTGCTTGGATCAGTCCCCTGGACGCCTTTTGGTTGGATTGAAGGGAAGTTTCTGTATGCCTTTCCCCTTTCCCTTCTTTTCAGGGTACTAGTAAAAATCAGATCTCAGCCCTGCAAGGTGATTCTGATTGCTCCAGATTGGGCCAGACAGCCCTGGTACCCACTGCTTCTGTCCTTGACAGTCCACCCTGCCCTGAGTTTGCCCAGGTCCACGACTTACTGGCCTGTGCACAGGGGAGGTGTGGTATCCGGACCTCAAATCCTCCATCTCAAGGCATGGCTCTTGAGGAGTTAGAATTTGCTGACTTACACCTTTCTCAAGGTGTTTGGATATTTTAAAGGCTTCAAGGAAGCCTTCCACTAGGCCACTTACAATTCTAAGTGGAAAAGGTTTTCCATCTGGTGCTCTGAGAAGCAGATTATCCCAGAATCTGCTGATCTGCCCATTTACTGGACTATTTGGTCCATTTAAATTCCTTGCCTTAGGCCAGCTACCTTAAAGGTTCATCTGGCAGCTGTCTCTGCTTTTCTGTCAGCAGGGAAGCCTGCTTCCTTTCTTCTCACCCTGTGCTTTCCAAGTTTTTTAAAGGGTTACTTCACACCAACCCCTCCTTTTCGAGACAGCTTCCGCTTGGGACCTGAATGTTTGCATTGCTCAGTTAATGCAACCCCCTTGAGCCTCTGTCCTCAGCAGAGCTCAAGTTTCTGACTTGGAAAACTGTTTTCCTAGTGGCTATCACTTCTGCCAGACGCATAAGTGAACTACAGGCCCTGTCAGTGGAAGAAGATTTTATCTCTTTCCACAGAGATAAGGTAGTCCTCAGGACTAACAGAAAGTTTTTGCCTAAAGTGGTTTCAGATTTCCACCTGAACCAATCCATCTCTCTTCCAGTATTTTTCACTGAGCATTCTTCCTCAGGTGAGAGGAGTCTGCACAGCTTGGACGTCAAAAGAGCCTTAAGCTACTATTTGGAACGCACCACGGGTCACAGGTTCGAATCCCTCCAACTCTTCCTTACCTATGGCGAGGTTGGCAAAGGGAAACCTGCCACTAAGAGGACAATTGCAAGGTGGATTGTCGCTTGTATCCAATTTTGTTATCAAAAACTAGGTAGAGAACCCCCCTCAGGACTGAGGGCTCACTCCACCAGGGGTACAGCTGCATCTCTAGCGGCTGCTAGAGATATTCCCATTCTGGAAATCTGTCAAGCTGCTACTTGGAAACAGTTCACACTTTTACAAGCATTATTCCCTGGATATTCAGTCCAGGAGAGATGCTCATTTTGGCACAGCTGTGCTCAGAGCCTATTTCTAAGTAGGTTCTGACCCTCCTCCATGGAGGTACTGCTGTGTAATTCAGATATAGTCATAATATGCAAGACTTCATGGTGTTTGAAGAAAAATTACTCACCTTAGTAATTGCTTTTCTTCTCATGGAGTCTGTATATATTCACCACTCCCTCCTGCTCCCTCTCAGAACTATCTACTTGGGTAGGGTGGCAAATTAGTGCAAGCACTGTGTCATGCCATTTTAGTTCTCCCTTCCCCTTTATTTAGGGTTAGAATTAGGTATTTCTGTTTTAAGTAATATGTTGGCCCCTTCCTGGACTTGAGTCTTGGGGGAGGGGTCTAATAGTGCTTGTTAGGGAGAAACTAATAATACTATTCATTGTTATTATTATTATTGCTATTTATATTGTTGTTTATATTGTTGTTATTCCTACTAGTAGGTAGCCACTTGGCTAGTGTAGAGCTTCCACACAGACTTGTTGCTTAGTGTTAACTTCGTAAAGATCTGACAGTTTCATTTGAAACTGGCCAGATAGAGCTTTGGTATAGCGCCCTCGCGCTGTGGAACTCCAGACTCTCTGGAGTTAACTCTTTCCTCTCCGGGGCAGTTCAGCTGCAGTGGCTGACTGCATATAGTCATAATATAGCAAGACTCCATGAGAAGAAAAGCAATTACTAAGGTGAGTAATTTTTTCTTTGTACTGCCCAATCTCTACACTGCTCCCCTGTTCTTTTGTTCTGCCTCCTCTCCTCCCCCCTTCCCTCTGCATTTAACTCACCTGCCTCCTCTAATCCTTCCACAGATCGCCTGGACTCCTGCAACGGAGGTCGCGAGGGCTTCCCACAGCCCTCCCCCACACCAGATAGGTGTCCCCACGGAGTAGCCAGATCGCCTGGACTCCTGCAACGGAGGTCGCGAGGGCTTCCCACAGCCCTCCCCCACACCAGCTAGGTGTCCCCACGGAGTAGCCAGATCGCCTGGACTCCTGCAACGGAGGTCGCGAGGGCTTCCCACAGCCCTCCCCCACACCAGCTAGGTGTCCCCACGGAGTAGCCAGATCGCCTGGACTCCTGCAACGGAGGTCGTGAGGGCTTCCCACAGCCCTCCCCCACACCAGCTAGGTGTCCCCACAGAGTAGCCAGGTAAAACTCGCGTTTTGGCACCATTTCAATATTTAAACTTGCAAATTGAGACCCAGACTGCTATCTGCAAAATCAGCCATTCCTCTGTGAAAAAAAGACCTTTAACATCGCAAAGCAGGAACGTTTTCCAAGCCTAGACTCCTACCTTCCCAGTGGCTGCTGCTGGTTTTTCCGTCGTCGTAGGAGTGGAGATAGTGCATTTTACGAACCTTTTGTCTCATCTGCACTGCCTCTGCTACCAGACTCAGCTGTTACCTTAAGAACTCGTGGTGCTAGTGCACCCTGGGAACTGTTTTTCGCTCGTTGTCTGATTCTGCATTCCCCTCCCCCCCCATTTATTGTTTAAGTTATTTGTGTTAGACCTGTGCTAGACCCCAGGGTTTCGCCTCTCTGGGAACATTGCTAAACGTTTTAGTAAGCGAGTAAACTGCGAGAGTTTCTCTGGAATCCCACGCATGCTGAGTGTTTGCCTGTAAATTTACTCAGGGCTTTTCCCAGCCAGCTGTTGTATGTTGTTTAAGTCGCTGTGTACCCTGAGCCTACAACAGCATTTAATAAGTTTTTAAAGTTATTAAACTTAAGGTTACATCTGCTTGTTACCTCAGGGCAATACGAACTGTATGTGCTAGTCTCTGGCAGCTACTCAGTACACAAGCAGCTCCTGTGTGCTCTGGTTAGGGAAACTGGGTTGTGCCTCCATGTTAAAAGCACTCATTGTTAGGCTGTAAATGTCCTGGTGTTTTGTACTGCCCAATCTCTACACTGCTCCCCTGTTCTTTTGTTCTGCCTCCTCTCCTCCCCCCTTCCCTCTGCATTTAACTCTCCTGCCTCCTCTAATCCTTCCACAGATCGCCTGGACTCCTGCAACGGAGGTCGCGAGGGCTTCCCACAGCCCTCCCCCACACCAGCTAGGTGTCCCCACGGAGTAGCCAGGTAAAACCCGCGTTTTGGCGCCATTTCAATATTTAAACTTGCAAATTGAGACCCAGACTGCTATCTGCAAAATCAGCTGTTCCTCTGTGAAAAAAGGACCTTTAACATCGCAAAGCAGGAACGTTTTCCAAGCCTAGACTCCTACCTTCCCAGTGGCTGCTGCTGGTTTTTCCGTCGTCGTAGGAGCTCTAGCCCCGTCGAACGCTACGCGTTCGGCTCCCCACCACCACCCTTGGTCAGCTCTCCCTTTTATAGGCCGATGGTGATCATGTGGGAGTGACAATAACCTATCAGCCCACTTCTCCATCTGCAGGTTATCATCTACTGCCACTAGTGGCCGCACTTCCCCCTTTCCTAATCTGTCTTCTTCCTCCAAGGCCAGCATCTCCTCCTCCCTTTGCTCCACGCTGCCACCTAGTGGCTCTACTTGTGTTATCATTTTCCTCATCTCTGGTCTTTCCTGTGCTCTCACTCACTAACCTCCCTTGCCTTTCCCTCCATTGACTCATCATTTCTCTCTCCTCTCTGTCCCCCTCTCGACCTTCCTCTGTTGTCACCCCTATGCCTGTGCTACCTAACTGAACCTCCTGTTTCACCTAGGTGGGCTATTCTAATTAATTAGTTACATCTCTCTCATTATAAATTCTTCCTCCTCCCTCTCTTCATCTTGGCATGGCTGCTCATCCCCCGCCTCACGGGTGTATGGCCTCCGCCCCAAACCAGCCGGCGCTACTGTCTCCCCGCCTCTCCCCCCGCCTGGTTTTCCTCAAAAGGGCTGAAAATTGTCCACTTAAATGTTCGCAGCCTACTAGCCAACCTGGCCGAGCTAACTGCCTGGGTAGCTCACTACCGCCCCGATATCTTAGGTATATCGGAAACTTGGCTGAAACCCCAGGTCCCGGACTCGCGTGGATCTCCTCCCGGGTATAGCCTTATCAGGCACTCCACCTGCGGGCAGCGGGCGGGCGGGTGCTACTTACTACAAAGCGCACCTCAAGTCTCCTCCATTAATCTCCTCCCACCCCCCACGGAGTTCCTGCATGCCCTCCTCTTACTTGGGCACAAGAAGGCTGCACTTGTTATGTGCCTATAACCCCCCCAAGGGTGGTCCACAAGGACTCTCCTCTCTCCTCCATAGTACCAGCGGCACAGTGGGGACTAATGAAGTCCTAGTCATTGGTGATTTTAATCTGAACTGGCTGGCTCCCAACCGCAAGGAATATGAACCTCTGCTCTCGGGCCATGCCTTGAGCCAGGTCATCACTGAGCCTACCAGGCCCTCTGCCCGGGGGAAAAATGGGTCGCTAATCGATTGGGTCCTGACTAACAGACCTGACAGGATCACATCATCGGGCATCCTTCCGGACGCCATCTCTGACCACTTGCCACCTACTGCACATGGGGAATTTCCTGGTCAAACCCCCAGCAAAGTGATCACAATGAGAGACTACTCTAAGCTAACACCCAACACTTCCTCTCGACCTCTCACTTGTTGACTGGTCAGGGTCACAGCTCTAGATGACCCAGCACTAGCCCCTAGAGGAATTCTTTCCAAGTTCATCCCTATGCAGAACAAGCATGCCCCCTCACCAGGAAGCGTGTAAAGGCGCTGTCACCAAATGGTTTCATGGTGGCCTTTTTCCCCTAATGAAAACTAGGGACAAAAGCTGGGCGACCTCAAGGCCTCCCAAGCATTACCTGATCTCCTTGCCTACACGACCATCAGGAACATATGCAAAAGCCATCCGCTCTGCAAAAGCGATTCTGTAAGTCGCCTGCTCTCCTCCGCCTCGAATCCGAGAAATTTCTGGAAAATATCAGAAGCGCTTGTGGGTGGGTCGGCCAGAGAACAGGTCACCGACCTACTTATTGGCGGGTCAGCTGCAACAACCCTCACACCATCTCTAACACTTTTAACTTGTTGCTCTCCCAACCCCGCCTTCTCCGTGTTCTGCCCTGAGCCCCTGTCTCTCCTCCTCCTCCTGGCTCCAACCCCGTCCCCTCTCTTCCTCCAAAAGCCACATGTATTACGAGACCCAGAAGCTCCTCGCCAGCCTTTCCCCTCACAGTGGGGCTGGTCATGACGGCCTCGAGCCTAAACTGCTCAGGCTAGGGGCCCACCTTCTTGCCAGGCCTCACACACATTTTCAATTCCTCCCTCAGTTCCAGGTCTATCCCGGCCATCTGGAAAGTGGCAAAAGTGGTCCCGGTCCCAAAGCAGGGCAACCCCAAGGACCCCCAGAACTATCGCCCTATTGCGATCTTGTCTGCAGCCTCCAAAATCCTAGAGAAAATCGTGGCCTCCCGGCTATCCCTTTACATACAGGACCATAATCTTCTCTCCCCGGCTCAACACGGATTCAGAAAAGGACACAGCACGTCCACCGCCCTCGCTGTTGTCACCTCGACTATCAGAGCAGCTGCTGACCAGGGGAACCTCACTGGTGCCATCTTTGTGGATCTTTCCAAAGCATTTGACAAAGTGGACCACTCCCTTCTCTGCTCCACCCTCCGCTCCCTCGGCTTCTCCACCTCTGCCTCACGCGTGGTTCCTCAACTACCTCTCAGGCAGGCAGCAGTTCACTAACTTCAACCGCACTTTCACCTCCCCTCTCCCGCTCCACTGCGGGTCCCCAAGCTCCGTTCTTGGTCCCACCCTTCTCCCTCTTCATCAACGATCTCCGCCCTCCGCCATCCATGGGTGTGCCACCTTTACGCGGATGACCTGGTCCTTCTGACCAGTGCTCGTGACATTGCCACTATTAATGCCCAGCTAAACGCCACTTTCTCATCGCATCCAATCCTGGCTAGTAGATCACAGGCTCACCATCAACCTCAAAAACCTAGGTTATGCTGTTCGGCTCACGGCACAAGCCAAAGTCCTGCCTCCTCCTCCAGATACTGGACAGCGATGGCTCCCCATACAGACCGCAACCTCATCCAAATACCCAAGGCCACTCTGGACCCACAGCTTGATCTTGCCCAGCATATTCAGAATGTCTGCAGGACCACAAATGTAAACTCGGCCTTGCCTACAAGGCAAAAACTGTCTTACCCCTGCAGCTCGCTTGGCGCTAGCCAGAGGGGTGCTCCTCCCTACTGTCTGCTACAGGCTGGTTACCTTCGCTCCTATGCCCCCTTCTAGCCTCCAGAAATGGGACACAGCTTCTAATAACATCTGTCGCTTTGCCCTTTCTGCTCCGCCCCTGACTCACCGGTACGACCTCTACTCCCGACTTGAGTGGCTCCCTCCTGAATGACATCCGCACCTTCGTGCTTGGTAATTTCCTTGACAACATTATAAGGTCAGCCACACCCCTCCCCGCCTCCTCCTGCTAACTCCGCCCCCTATCAGCTCAGATCAAGAGAGGCCTCGATCGGCCTGCCTTGAAGTCTCACCCCTCATGGGGACCGGCCTTCCTCATTTGCCCCCAAACTCTGGAACTCATTCTCAATCCTTACCCAGTCCACTCCCTCTCATTCCCGCTTCCAAACCTCACTCTGGCACTACCTGAAACCCTCCTCTGCCTGTCCCTGTACCTCCTAGCTCTACCCCTCCTACTCGAGTCTCTTGAGCACCCTGGGTCTCCCTGCTCTGTACCCCTTCATACCTGACAACACTTACTGTCCTCACTCCCCACCTCCACCCCTCTCTCCTCCCTCCCAATTTGGCCTCTCCTCTCCCACCCACTCCCTCACCCCCCCCATCCTTTTTCTCCCCATCCAATGCACTTACTCCTGCTAGCACCCATTAACCTCACAAAGTGTACCGAATACAGCTTGTTTTTACCTTTAAATTCTCTAGTCTTACTTCCCCAATTGTGTACCTGCATCTCCCAACCTCAAGCTCTAATGATGCATTGCTTCCTTTTCTTTTCAGGTAATGTTCGTTTTTTTCTTGATTACCTTACATGTACTTTACTGCTTGCTTATTCTGTCAATCCCGTTGTTTGCCTCTATTGTATGAAACTGACTCAGGTTTACCACCAACTGTATGTAACTGTTTCCTGTATGCCTCCACCACTGTAACCCTCCCGGGTCGTACCTGAAAATAGGCGCTTGGTGTCTAGTGTGCCCTACCCAGTTAACAAAAGCAAATAAATAAATAAATAATTGTTTTCTCTCTTAAGGGCCCCAACAACAGCTGCAACGCCGGCCTACCCCGGGCATCGCTTCAGGCTAGCTTGCTTAACAACCGGGTACCCAGGGTTGTGTGACTGTATACAAGGGGCTTACTGTGCATGCATGTTCAACCTGAATTAATCAGATCTGTCAATTATCTGCTAGATTCATGCCCCACCCCTGTTCACTTCCCCCTGAATAAATCAGATTTTGTTCTTTTTGCATTTAACCTGGCTAGTGTGTACCTTTCTGGTGGGGGTATTGTACTGCCATTGAACTGTTGCATTACAGGTCCTACTTTACAGGGGGTCTCCAGGGCAGCTGCAGGGGATCCAGCCCTGGTTGTAAGTGCAAGGGGTGTGAGCAAGTCATTACTGCCATATGGTACATGTAATGTTTTGCTGCTATACTGTTTAGGCCACTAGAGGGGTTGGTGGGGGGGGGGGTTATAGCATCCCGGAGAGCGATACCAACAGCAGTTACTCTACCCCAGAACCATTCCTCTGGATGGAGACACCTGTTCAATGTGCTCAGGCCTCTCAACCTGTGCCTAGTCATGCAGGCAGGGGTAGTAGCCCTTAGGATAGTGCCACCTAGGGGTTACACCACTTCGCAGTTTTACTTAAAATTATTCTTGGTTCCTAATTTTTAGGCACCGAAACAATATTTTTGGTATTTCTATGTAAGAAACCTCTTTTGCAGTATATTTATTTATGTAGGTGTGTATGTTTTTATTTGAAAATTGGTAACTGGGAGAGGACCATTGAGCCAAGGCTAGTTTACAAGTGCTAGCTGGGCGAACAGTAAGAGACAGCAGTACAATGCATAATGGGGTGCTGCTGGTTTGTTTGCATACCATCTGTGGCCTGTCTGGTACGGTCCTCAGATGGTTTAATTGATTCCTGACTGGTTGATCGCAGAGGGTAGCCTCGGAGGTTTATTCCTCTGAGGCTTTCTCTCTGCCTTGTGGGGTGCCTGCAGAGTTCCGTGCTGTTCCCCATTTTGTTTGTGGTGTATATGCTGCCATTAGGAGACATTGTTAGATGGCATGGGCTGAGGTTTCACTGTTATGCAGATGATACACAGCTCTACTTGTCTTTTGTGCCCAACCAGGATAGTGTGCTCTCGGTCTTTAATAACTGCCTTGTAGAAATCCAGGATTGTATGAATACCAACTGGTTAAAACTCAATTCTGACAAGACTGAGATGTTGGTGGTAGATCCTGGTTGCCGGATAGAGGGGTTGGGTGCCCCTCAGGACTGTGGTTTGGGGGGGGTCCCAGTTACCAACCTCTGAACAGGTGAGAAATCTGGAGGCAATTCTTGATGACAGTTTGACACTTCGTTTTTAGGTGTCAGCTATGGTTAAATCCTCTTTTTTCCATCTGAGGAATATCGCCCGGATTAAGCACCTAATTCCGTCTGGCGACCTACCAACTTTGATCCACGCTTTTGTGACTTCACGCCTTGACTACTGTAACTCCCTTTACTAGGGCTTCCAGGGGTTGATATCCACCACCTGCAGCTGGTGCAGAACGCTGCAGCCAGGCTGCTGTCTGGATCATCTTGATCTAGCCATATCACGCCTGTGATGCACGAACTGCACTGGCTGCCAGTTCAGTGGCGGATCACCTTCAAGGTCAGCATGCTGATCTATAAAGCCCTACATGGACTGGAACCGAGCTACCTGCAAGATCTCCTGCATTCTTACTGCTTCCTCTGACCACTCTGCTCGACCGACGAGGGATTGCTGGAGATTCTCAGGGTGTATTTAAAAACATCTGGATTTGAGGGTGTTTTCATTTATGGCCCCAACCCTATGGAATTCACTGCCTCATCGGGTACAGGAGTGCCTGACAGTGAAGAGAGAGCTTTAAGGCTTCCTTAAAGACTTATTTATTTCAGCTCGCATTTGGTGTCGCATTGTAATGAATTGTTCTTATTGAATTCTGGATTATTGAATTGTATCTTAATATTTCATGGTTTTAAATTGTTGTTTATTGTGCAGCACTCTGATACCCCGTGAAGAGCACTATAGAATTAAAGTTTATTATTGTTATTATTATGATAACATTTTAGTTGAGTAACAATTAAAAAAAATAATAATTTGGAGCAATTTTAGATAAATACAACAAATAGTTGGTACAAAGAATAAAGTGCTGTCATAGCTCAATAATAACGCATAACTTATAAGCTAGTGCAATGGTAAGTTGGCAACAAATGCACAGTGAACAAGACAAATACAGAATGGAATGCTGATGACCTGATGGTGAGTTTCTTACCTGGCTTGTGTACAAGGGAAGAACAGAGGTTGTAAGGAAGTGAACCCAGATACCAGGTAGCGGGAACGAACCAGCTGTCTTGCCAGGACTGACTGGGGCTCAGGCAGTGGAGGTGTCAGGAGGAAGGGTAACAGGAAAAGGTGGGGTGTGGTTGGAGTTTCCATGCCTTAGTGAGCCGGGGAGGTGAAGAGGCAGAGGGAGGAGGGGAGTTAGTTCCAGAGTGAGGGAAATTGACAGAAGGAGGTAAATTATCCAGTGGAGGAGCAGGGGTGTGGAATGGCAAAAGTGCGATGGTCCCTGGAACAGGGTGCACAGGATGCAGGGAGGAGTTGGAAGAGGATAATGAATTAAGCCAGTATTTGGATATGAATAAGGTACAGTGAGCCTGGCGACATGAGGGCAGAGGGAGGATGGATAGGGAGGAATAAAGGGAGCAGTGATGGGTGCAGGGGAGGCTGTGGCAAAATGGCAGAAGGAGTTACAGAGGGTGTCCAGTCTGGTGAGGGAAGTGGAAGGGGCGGTGCCATAGACTGCATCCATATAGTTGAAGACAGGAAGTACCATTTTGGTAACAAGCTCCATACAGACCTGCAGAGATGGGCAGTCTTTGCTGCGGTACTAAGCTTGGGACAGACTTTATCACGGATGGCATCATTGTGGACAGAGAAGTCAAGCTTACTGTTGAGCCACACACTGTGGTACTTGAAGGACTGAACTGCTTCCAGGGCTGTGTCATCCAGTGTGGTGAAACTGTTGGGGGAGCTGTGAATCTGACCAACTTCTGACTGGTACCAAATGTCATGGACGCTGTTTTTTTTTTCTTTTTAGTGTTGTCTCTGAGTTGTTTTGAATGGAACCAGTGCAGAACATTGTTGAAGTCCTGCTGTAGTGGGTCTTCCACAGCTGAGGTGGAGGGGCTGGAGGAGAAGATGACTATCATCTGCAAACATGTGAATATGTGAGTTGGCACAGGCAGAGGGGAGGTTACTCAGGAAAATAAAGACGAGGATGGGACCCAGGATGGAGCCTTGTGGAACTCCAGCCTAGATGGGTAGTGGCGGTGAGAGGATGCCTCCTACAAGTACCGACTGTTGATGGCCCATGAGGTAGCAATGGAACCAGTCAATTCGGACACTAGAACTAAATTATTCAATTCCAAGGCAAAAATATGGGACTTCAGAGGAGCTGACTTTGATAAGATGGCCAACAGAGTTAAGCTAGCCCTGGCAAGAAGAAATACCCCACTTGTGACTTGCATCTCTTCTGACTGTATACCGTCTACCACCACTCTCTGTTTTCTGCCCATCAACCAGTTTGCCACCCAGTTGACCAACTTCTGACCCACCCTGAGCCTACCCAGCTTATTAATCAATCTTCCATGTGGAACAGTATCGAAAGCTTTGCTGAAGTCAAGGTAGGCGACATCAACTGCTCCCCCTTGGTCCACCACTCTGGTTACCCAATGAAAGAAATCTATGAGATTAGTTTGACAGGACCTTCCTTTTGTAAACCCATGCTGTCTTGGATCCTGTGCTGCTATGGATTCCAGGTGTTGCACTATTCTTTCCTTAAGGAGTGCCTCCATAATCTTGCCCACTACTGAGGTAAGACTGACTGGTTTGTAGTTCCCTGCCTCCTCTCTGTTGCCACTCTTGTGGAGCGGGATCACATGAACCCTTCTCCAGTCTTCTGGGACCTCTCCTGTGCTCAGAGACTCACTAAACAGTTCTGATAATGGCTCTGCTAGTTCCACCCTTAGCTCCTTTAGTACTCTGGGATGTATGCTATCAGGTCCCATTGCCTTGTCCACCCTCAGCTTATCGAGCACTTGTAGGACCCTTTCTTTTATGAAGGGACTAGTGCTCACCTTCCTCCCCTCTGTATCTATGATGCTGAGCTGTGGGCCCTGCCCTACCTTCTCTTCAGTAAATAGTGAGCAGAAGTATTTATTTAGGATAGATGCTCTTACATGGCCCTCCTCCTCACACACACCCTTATCTCCTTTGATTTTAGCAATACCCCCTCTGGACTTTCTCCTTTCACTAATCCATCTATAGAAAGTCTTGTCACCTTCCTTTACTGTCTGTGCTAGTGTTTCCTCGGTTTGGGCCTTTGCCTGCCTTACTGCCTTCCCTGCTTCCCTTAGGGAAGTTTGGTATGCCTCCCTATCTTCATCCCACTGTGTTCCCTTATATTTTCTGAAGGCCAACCTTTTGGCTCTGACCTTTTCTGTTACTGTTTTTGAGAACCAAAGTTGTTCCCTTCTTCTTTTGCACTTCCTTTTCTCTCTAACACAATTGGATGTTGCTTTAAATATTGCATCCTTAATGCTTTTCCAATTTGCCTGTACCCCCTCACTTGTATTTCTTTTTGCCAGGGTTAGCTTAACTCTGTTGGTCATCTTATCAAAGTCAGCTCCTCTGAAGTCCCATATTTTTGCCTTGGAATGGGATGATTTAGTTGTAGTGGCCAAATTGAACCATACCATGTGATGGTCGCTGGCCCCCAGGTGACCTTCTACTTGTGTCATCAGTGACATTGCAGATGGACTGGAGGGTAAGGTTTGTCTGTTTGCAGAGGACACCAAGATCTGCAGCAGAGTAGATAATCTAGATGGGGTGGGCAGAATGAGAAGAGATCTGGATAAACTGGCAAAATGGTTGGAAGAGTAGCAACTGGGGTTTAACGCAAAGAAGTGCAAGATCATGCACATAGGGAAGAGAAACCCTGAAGCTACTTATAGGTTGGGAGGGGAGTTGCTGGCAATCACGAGGGAAGAAAGACTTGGGCATCGTCATCACAGATGACCTGAAATCATCCAAGCAGACCACTAAAGCAGTAGGTAAGGCTAGAGGGATGTTGGGGTGTATTAGTAGGGATATCACAAGTTGTAAGAAGGAGGTAATGATCCCTCTTTAGAAAACACTGGTTAGGCCCCATCTGGAGTACTGCGTGCAGTACTGGAGGCCGCACCTGCTCAAGGACATTGACAAAATGGAGGTAGTCCAGAGAAGGGCGACCAAAATGGTGCAGGGATTGCATCAGAAAACATATGAGGACAGAATAACGGAGCTCAATATGTATACTCTAGAGCAAAGGAGGGAGGGAGAGAGTGGTGATATGATCGAAATATTCAAACATCTTAAGGGCATTAACAAGGTGAAAGAGTCTAATGTTTCAATATAAGAAAAATAGCAGGACAAGAGGACACAGCATGAGATTAGAGGGCGGCCAATTAAGGGGTAATGTGAGGAAGTTCTTTTTCACAGAAAGGGTGATGGATGAATGGAACGGCCTACTTCAGGAAGTGGTGGATATGAATACAGTGCAGGACTTCAAACAGGCATGGGATAGGCATAAGGGAGCAATACAGATGAGTGTGAATAGATAGGCCATTGACAGAGTAAAGGCCTATGGCACATTCATAAGGTAGAAAAAATGGGCAGACTGGATGGGCCTTGCAGTCCTTATCTGCCATCAACTTCTATTTTTCTATGTTTCTATAGTGGGAGCTGAGAGACCAGCAGAGCTCAGCTTGTCCAGTAGGAGTGGGTGGGCTACCGAATCGAACAGATCAATGAAAATAGCGGCCATTATGTGCCTCTGATCTATCTCAGAGAAATTGGAAAATGTGACAATGCAGGAAGGAGGAGACAGTGGGGTGGTGCTTCTGGAAGCCAGACTGATAGGGTGAGAGGAAGCTGGGGGGATACTAGGAAGTCGAGGAGTCTGGAATAGACCAGTTTCTCTTGCAGGTTTGAGAGGGAGGGGAGGAGTGAAATAGGACAGAAGTTGCCAAGGGAGGCGAGGTCGCCACCCTCTACCCATACACACCGGCATTCCCCAAGGTTCCATCCTTGGCCTTTTGCTTTTCTCCATATTCCTCAATGACCTCCCCTCAGCCCGCTCATCTGCATCCATCCACATGTATGCAAATGACACTGTCATGTTTTCCTCTGGCTTTTCTCCATCAGAGTTAACATTCAGGCTTCAACTTAATTTTGACACTGTTCAGAAATGGTTCAGGGCTAATCAACTATCCCTTAATGCTAAGAAAATGGTCTCTATGTGTTTCGGCACACGGCAGAGGCTTTCTAGATTCCCTTCACTCCCCACCTTCCTCACCCTCGATGGGGGAAAAAATTGATGATGTACCTTCATTTAAGTAGCTTGACTGCCACCTTGGTTTTTCTGAGCATGTAGAGGCCATGTACAAAAAACTCCACCCTAAGCTTTGTGCACTTCATAGGAACAAAAGCTGTATCCCTAAATCTGCCCACTGGGACATCACTAAAATGATCCTCCCCATTTTTGATTATGGCGACTTAGTCTATGGTGCTGCACCTAAATTCACCCTGGCCAGACTGGATCCCCTCTTCCACTCCTTTTGCCATTTTGCCTAGGCCTGTCCTCTCCCCAAGACTCACCACTGTTCTCTGAATATTGATCTGTCCCTCCCTTCCTTGAATGACCACCATCTCATCCACTGTGCCTCCTTTATTTCTAAATTCTGGTTTGTTTTGCTCCCTTCTTATCTCGGCTCTCTCCTCTCCTCTCCCCTATGCCCCCCCTCCAAGTACTCTCTCTCTGTAACTCAGGTTATTGTTCTCTTTTACAAATATATGAAAATGCCAACAGAAACAGGCCTCACGGTCTAGTGAGTCTGCTCGATTGTGCAGCTAACCCCTCAACCTGAGCTGCCCCACCCACCTCCCTCCTCACACTCACCCCTCCTCACTCTGTCCCATCCTCTTAAAACCATCTACCATGCTACAGGCTACCGCCTCTGGCAGAGTATTCCACGTATCCACCACCCTCTCAGTGAAATACTGTCTCCTGACTTCCCTCCTGAATTCTTCCCCCTTCAATCTCATCTGGTGCCCCCTCCTGTCCCTCCCTCTTCTAATCTGGAAAATCCTGTCTTTACTAGCCTTGTTAATCCCCTTTAAATATTTTAAGGTTTTGATCATGTCCCCCCTATCCCTCCTCTCCTCCAGGGAATACATGATCTTCCTGGACATAAAGTCTACACCACTCATTCACACTGATGGGAGTACACCGAAGACGCTAGGACCCAGCTGGAGCCAAACTTTTTCATGAGGGCCGGCACCGAGATGGAGTCACAAGGAAGCGGCACCATGAGCCAGGCTCTTGCAGTGTAGACTATCTTGGCATCAACCCTAAAACCACCTCAGTTCCTTTTTCACGCCATCGAGTGCGCTTCAATGACGACATCGCTCGCCCGACGGGAGTCAAACTTCAAACTAGCAGCTTAGTTTTCAGTTTTATTATTTTGTGTTTTATCACGAAAAGTGCCAATTATATTTTAATTAATTTCTCACTTGTACAAAAAAGAAGTCCTCAGCCCTCTATTGACGGAGTCGACCATGAGTGGGGTAGGTGACAGTAGGGAGACTTCGTATGAAAGCTGTTCAGTCAGCCAGGCCGGGTCTGGTCCGCCACTCTCTCCAGAGGGGGTCTGACAACAGATGGTCCAGTGCTCGGGGGGATGGGTGGTCCCCTAGAAAGCATAAAAAGAAACAGCGCCATTCTCAGCACCATTTGACCTTGAGTTCTTCTTCGGCCCATCGGCATCACTCGAGGTCGCCTTCTGGTACATCTGCATGTAGACAGTCAGTTGTTAGGGTCAGGAGCTGGTCTCCGCTTGTTTCAGAGTCGCTGGTTTCTGTGTGTGGAAGCCGGCCTCTTCGACACCGGAGCTTCTCTCTGCCTATTGGAGGGGCTTCCGATGAGCAGTTTCACCATTGGGCCGCTCTTATGGAGCAGTGGGCTCGGAGGTTGTCCCGACTGCCAGAATCGGCCAGTCCGTCGCTGGGGCCTTTGGGCCTGTCACTTTCGGATTGGCAGGCAGGGCGGTTAGGACTTCCTAGTCGCACGGTGCCTTTTTCGGTGCTGTCGACCCTGCACTCCGGTGTCTATACCCCTCACATGGCTGCGGTACAGGGGTCCACACCGATGCCTTTATCTCCTGCCATTTTTCGTCCTTTACCTTTAAATCGTAGTTCTCAGACTTCTGTGACAGTGCTATCATCTGCAGTGCTGACTTCTCTGGCGCCGAGGTCCTTTTCGGCGCCGTGGGTGGTGTCAGCGCCATCTGTGGCACTGCATACCCTGTTGGCACCATTCTTGGTGCTGGGGTTGATCTCGGCACCGTGTGTGGTGCCATGCTACCCGTCGGCATCCTCTTCGGTGCCGGGGGTGGCATCAGCACCTTGTGCGGTGTTTCGCTCTCTGTCGGCACCATGCGCAACACCGTTTTCTGTGTCAGCGCTGTCTCTGTACTCGGCGTCGTTCTCTTTAGCACAGAGGATGTGTATGGCACCATCTAGTTTCCAGAGGTTTTCAACTCTGATTCTTTCTCCTTCTCTTTTTTCTCCTGGTTTTCCTTCCATTCCTGTCTATACAGTCCCCTCTGGACTATCAGGAGATGATTTTGAACCCGATCTGGATCTTCGGCTGGGTGATGATATTGATGCCGATTCTGCCCTGGGGCAGTGATCAATCTTCCTGCAGACCCTGTTGTTGAAGATCTTTCCTTTTTGCCTCTACTCAAGAATTTAAATTCTCTTTCTCTCCAGACCACGGAAATCAATCCTGGGAAGCTTCTGTGTCTCCAGTATCTTCATGTTCCAGAAATCCCTATGAATTTAACCCCTCTGGTAAAGCCCTCTTTCGAGACTCTTTCCCAGATGGTGTGGAAGAATCTGGCTCTTATTCCTTCCTGTGGCCAAGTCCATAGATAGGAAATATGCCCCTCCCAAGGATCGCCCTATCTTGGCCTCACAAGCATTTGATGATGCCATAGTGGTCCTAGCAGAGAATGATAAGGATGTCCTCTCTCAGAAATCTACAGCCCGTCCGATAAACAAAGAATCTCGCAAGATAGACACCTTGGGTAAGAGAGTCTTTGCTGCCTCAACTTGGGCATAGGCATTGCCAGCTACCAGGGCTGTTTTTCCTCAATATGAGTATGTTCTGTGGCATTCACTCAAAGCAACGCTAGAAGCTCTGCCCGAGTCGGAGGTTAACTCAGAGCTGCTATAGACCATAACTAGAGGTATCGAGTCCGATAATCAACAAATTAAAGCAGCAATGGACGCTTTCGATACTGCTTCCCGGGCGGGGGCTGGCATTTGCACCTGTCGCCATTCCTGGCTGGGTACTTTGGGCTTTATGAATGACACCCAACAGAAAGTCATGGCCTTACCTTTTGATGGTATGTATCTGTTTGGGCCTCAAGTGGAACAAGCACTAGAAGCCACACAGAAGACTAGGTCTGCCATTAAGACAGCTAGACCTCCGCCCGCTCCCTCTCAAGGAGGTGGGAACAAGCATCAGTTTCACAACCATCAGTCCTTTCATGGCAAAGGCAGAGGAGGCCTTAACAGAAACCAAACCCCTCAGACGCAAAAGAAAACACAGCAGAAGGCACAAGACCCAAAAACGCCCAGTGCCACCTTCTGAGTTTCCGGCCCAGGTCCCACCTCAGCTGCCCGAGGAGCATTCTTCCTCGACAGTGGGAGGACATCTGACTCAGTTCTACGACCAGTGGAAATCTATAACATCAGACAAATGGGTCCTCAGGATAATCCATGAAGGGTACTCTCTGTCTGTCAGAAACCCCTCTGGATCATCCTCCCAGGCGACAGCCCAGGCTGTCTGTGGCACAGTCAAACCTTCTTGCTTCTTAGGTACAAGGCCTTCTGAACAACAGGACAGTAGAAGTAGTTCCGCTGGATCAACAAAACAGATTTCTACTCCCGTTACTTTCTGGTTCCAAATAAAACTGGCGGCATGTGCCCTATTCTGCACCTCAGAAAGTTAAACAAGTTTCTTCTCAAGGAAAAGTTCAAGATGATATCACTTGTTACACTGCTACCTTTGATTCATTAATACGATTGGCTAGCCTCCCTGGATGTGCATGACACCTACCAGAACATTCTCATACACCAAATCACCACAAATACCTAAGGTTCATGGCGTTGGGTCAACACTATCAATTCAGAGTCCTGCCCTTTGGGCTATCCTCTGCACCTCGAGTTTTTACAAAGTGCAGTGCAGTTCTCACGGCGCATCTAAGGAAAATCAGAATCCTAGTGTTCCCATATCTGGATGGCTGGCTTCTAGCAAGCCCCTCCAGGCAAGAGACTCTGGAGGCCGTGGCCACAGCCTCAGACTTCCTCATGTCCATGAGAGTCCTGCTGAACCTCAAAAAGTCACAGTTGCAGCCCTCCCAGAAACTCCTTTTCATAGGAACCCTTCTGTACACTTCCTGTGCAAAAGCTTTTCTTCCGGAGGACAGTAGTGATATCTTACAGACGTCCCGCTTCATCAGAGAACACAGCACAGTGTGAGCTCTCTCGATGTAACGGATGCTGGGTCTCATGGCATCCTCGGTGTTCACTGTACCTTTGGCTCATTTCCACATGAGAACCTCTCAGTGGATTCTCAGTACTCAGTGGTCCCCAACCACTCACCCTCAGTCCTTTCTCATCAAGGTGATGGAACCTCTGAAGAGGTCACCACCTGGCGGTCTCAGGAGAACAAACTTCTGGAAGGATATCCCTTCACCCCTCTGGATCATCAGATCTCCATTACCACGGATGCATCCCTGATGGGTTGGGGAGCTCACTGCCGGGATCTCCACACTCAGGGTACGTGGATTCAGGATGAGTCTCAACGTCACATAAACGTCCTGGAAATGAGAGTCATCCTCTATGCAGTCCAAGCTTTGAAGGACATACTCTGTCACAAGAACATTCTCCTTCAAATGGACAACAAGGCAGTGATGTATTACATCAACAAACAGGGTGGTGCACACTCTTACCCATTATGCATGGAAGCAGTGAGAGTGTGGGAATGGTGCCTGGAGCACAAGGCTCTGATTCAGGCAGTTTACCTGCCAGGAGTACAAAACAAGCTGGCAGACCTTCTCAGCAGAACAGAGACAGATCCTCATGAGTGGTCACTTGACTTAACCCTTGTTTAGTCACTCTTCGAAGAGTGGGGAACTCTGGACCTGGATCTTTTTGCATCCCCACTCAATGCAAAACTGCTGCTCTTCTGCTCCAGGAATCCAGGACCTGGCGTTTTTTTGTCTGGATGCATTCAGGCTGCAGTGGACAAAATGCTTTCTATACGTATTTTCTCCTCTTCCCCTAATTCAGAGGGTACTGCTCAAACTGGAGGCACAGGGGGGGAAGAATGATTCTCATTGCCCTGTTCTGACTTCATCAGATCTGGTTTCCCCTAATCAACAGACTATTGGAAACCTCCCCAAAACCGTTTCCCCTTCAGATGAACCTTCTGACGCAGGACCCTGTAGTCCATCCCAATCTGAGGTCCCTTCACCTCCATGCTGGGCTCCTGAGGAGATAGAGGTGAATAGGTTTAATGTTTCTCATAGGGTTTCAGATATTCTTCTGGCTGCATGCAGACCAGCCACCAGAAAAACTTACACAGCTAAATGGAAGCGTTTCTCTATCTGCTGTGCAAATCCTCTAGGAATCCTTTTTCCTGCCCACCAAATAAAGGCTTGGAGTATCTCTTAGATCTCTCAAACACAGGTCTGCAATACTCCACAGTCAAAGTTCATCTTTGTGCAATCTTTCAGCATATCGTGAGTCAGTACTCTCCATGTCGCTGGCTCAGCTGCCTGTAGTTAAGAGGTTTCTTAAAGAGATTCTGCATATCAGACCTCCTATTAAATGTCCAGTTACAGCCTGGGATATTAACCTTGTGCTAGACATGCTCACTCATAAACCTTTTGAGCCTCTAGCTACTTGCGAGTTGGAATTCCTCACTTGGAAGACGGCCTTCCTGGTGGCCATTACTTCTGCTCGTAGGATATCTGAAATACACGCCTTGGTCACAGACCCCCCCCCCCCGTATACTGTAATTCACAAGGACAAAGGAGTTCTTAGGACTAATCCTAAGTTCCTGCCTAAGGTTGTCTCAGAATTCCATCTGAATCAACCTTTAGTCCTTCCTACCTACTTTGCAAATGTCCAGAATGAAGGAGAGCATACTCTTCATTCCCTAGACATAAAAAGAGCCTTGAGGTTCCATCTGGATAGAATGAAGGAAATTCGCACGGCTCAACAACTGTTTGTTTCCTTCAGCACAACCCATCAGGGTCAACCTGTTGCTGTCAGGTGTATTTCAGTGTGGCTGCTGGCATATCTTCACCATTGCTATTCAATGGCACAGGACAAGCTGGATGGCAGAGTGTACGCTCACTCTACCAGAGCAGTCGCGGCATCTCTGGCAGAAATTCGTAATGTCCCCATTGCAGATATTTGCAATGCGGCTACGTGGAGCTCCGTGCATACTTTTGTTAAGCACTATGCCTTGGATGTCCATGCCAGACAACATCAGTCATTTGGCAGGACAATCCTTAACGGACTTCTGTCCTAAAATGTGAGCTCCTCTCTCTCCTGCCGCCCATATCGGTGGATTATTTAGCTCAGTACTGTCCCATTAGTGTGAATGAGTGGTAGAGACTTTATGTCCAGGAAGATATGAAAATTACGTACCTATCATAATTCTTGATCTTCTTGGATGAAGTCTCTGCCACTCATTCACATGCCCATCCACCATCCCCCAAGCTCACTTCTCTGTTTCTGGTCTTCACTCCCTCAATGGTTGGACTGTGAAGACTTTGTTTTTGACCCTTCTGACATGGGTCATTCGGACTATCTTATGTCCGATTTTTAGGTTAGTCCTCTAGGTTAGTTGTGCTGCACCTCCTTGGAAAAAAAGGTACTGAGGCGGTTGGAGGGTCGACGTCGAGATAGTCTACACCGCACAAGCCTGGCTCGCGGTGCTGCTTCCTCGTAACTCCATCTCGGCACCGGCCCTCATAAAAAAGTTTGGCTCCCACTGGGTCCTAGTGCCTCTGGCATACTCCCATCAGTGTGAATGAGTGGTGGAGACTTCGTCCAAGAAGATCAAGAATTACGGTAGGTACGTAATTTCTATTTCAGCTCGCCCAGCCTCTCCTCATGGGAGTATCCCTTTAATCCCTGGATTATCTTTGTCACCCTCCACTGTACACCTTCCAACAATCTGATGTCCTTCTTCAGGAATGGGCACCAGTACTGTACGCAGTATTCCAGGTGTGACCTGACCAGCGACCTGTAGAGGGGCAGGATCACCTCCCTATTTCTGGAGGATATTCCCCTTGCTGTACACCCCAGCATCCTGTTGGTTTTTGCTGCCGCCTTCCTGCACTGAGCTGAGTTGTTCATACTCCCTGTTATAAGCACCCCTAGATCTTTTTCCTCCTCGGTGCATTCTAGCTGTACACCCCCAGCTGATAGCACCTTCCCTTGTTGTTAGCCCCGAAGTGCAAGACCTTCCACTTTTTGGCATTAAACCCCATCTGCCATGCATCCGACCACTCATATAGTTTGGTCAGGTCCTCCTGCAGCCCCCTCCACCCTCCGATGTCATCTACCATGGCACCCATCTTTGTGTCGTCTCCGAAGAGACTGATCTTACTCTGGACCCCGTGGGAGATATCAGCTATGAATATCCCGAACAACACCAGTCCCATTACTGATCCCTGCGGTACCCTGCTCATCACATCCCTCAGTGATAAGAGTTTCCACACCACCACCCTTTGCTACCTTCCTTTCAGCCAATTGATGATCCAACTAACCATCTTTGTTCCCACCCCTATATATTCCAGCTTCCCCCCAGCCTCCTATGCGGTGCAGAATAAAAGGCCTTGCTGAAGTCCAAATACAGGACATCCACCGCATGGCCCTTGTCAAGTTCTGTTGTCACCCAGTCGTAATAGAAACATAGAAACATAGAATTTGATGGCAGATAAGGACCGCTTGGCCCACCCAGTCTGCCCATTTCCCTACCTACTGGATAAGCTGCAGATCCTAGTTAACCAGCAGCCTAGTTCTTCCTACCCCCACCCCCTAGAATGGCCTTACGACTGTCCCATGCATGCTTGAATTCCACCACTGATTTTGACTCCACAACCTCCTCCAGAAGGCTGTTCCATGCATCCACAACCCTCTCTGTGAAAAAATACTTCCTTAAGTTACCTCTGAGCCGCCCCCCCATCTTCAAATTGTGCCCTCTTGTTCTCGCGCACCTCTTTTTTTGAAAGATGCTACCCTCTTGGACTTTGTTAATTCCTTTGAGGTACTTGAACGCTTCTATCATGTCCTCTCTCCCTCCTTTCCTCGAGGCTATACATATTAAGTTCCTTTCGCCCTCTCTTCATATGTCTTCCAGTGCAGACCCTGCACCATTTTAGTTGCCCTCCTCTGGACAGCTTCCATCCTGTCTATGTCTTTGCGTGGAGATTGGGTCTCCAGAACTGCACACAGTACTCCAGATGGGTCTCACCAGCTTTCTGTACAGAGGAATAATAACTTCTTTTTCTACTGGTGATGCCTCTCCTATGCATCCCAGTATCCCCAACCTCCTCCTTGCCCTCTCACATTGCTTGCCCACCTTTAGGTCATCTGATATGACTACCCCAGGTCCCTTTCCATTTTGTTGTTGTTAGTATCTCACCCTCCATTGTGTACTCTTCCCTGGGTTTTGTTTCCCAGGTGCATTACCTTGCACTTCTTAGCATTGAATCTAAGCTACATACATTTGACCATTCCTCTAACCTTGCAAGTCCCTTCTCATCCTTTCCACCCCACCCTGTGATCAACTCTGTTGCAGATCTTTTGTGTCATCTGCAAAGAGACATGCCTCCTTCCAGTCCCCTGCAGTGCAAGCTTATAAAGACATTGAAGAGGACTGGTCTAATACTGAACCCTGCGGTGCCCCACTAGTAACCCTCCTTTCTTCTGAGTGGACTCCATTTACTATTACCTCTGGGTCCTATTCTCCAGCCAATTCTTTACACAGGCTGTCATCTTGGGACCCACTCCCAGGCTAGCTAATTTGTATATTAATCTTTGTGTGGGACTGTGTCAAATGCCTTGCTAAAAGTCTAGGTAGGCCATGTCCACAGCCCTCCCTGATCTACTACTTTGGTCACCCAGTCAAAGAAATCTATCAGATTCTGTCTGGCATGACCTTCCGCTTCGAATCCATGCTGCCTAGGGTCCTGTGCCCCTCTGGCCTCTAGATACTCGACAATTCTTTCCTTCAGAAGTGATTCCATCATTTTCCCTATCACTGAGGTTAAACTAACAGGTCTGTAGTTTCCTGCTTCTGCCTTGCTCCCACTTTTGTGAAGGAATCACATCTGCCCTCCTCCAGTCCTCGGATACCACCCCATCCTCCCATGATTTGTTAAAAGGGTAGTCAGTGGTGTCACTAGTTCTCTACCTTAGTTCTTTTAGAATTCTGGGATGAATCCCATCAGGCCCCATTGCTTTGTCCACCTTCAGTTTTTTGAGTTCTTTCAGAACCCTTTCTTCTGCAAATGGGCTGGTATCAACTTCTATATCCAGAGTGTTTCTACTGTTTGTTTTATGTACCTCCCCCTCCCCCTCTATACTTCTCACCACACCACACCACCCCACCTCATCTCCCCTTTCCCCTCCACCACTTCCTCCCACACTTTTACTTCTTTCTCACTCATTCCCAACCCCAGTGATCACCCTTTCTACCCCTTCCTAGTCTTCAATCAGATTTGTCTGGCAGGATCTTCCCAAGACAAACGCATGCTGCTGACTGTCCTGGAGACCATTGATCTCCAAAAAGGTCACCAGCCTCTCTTTTAGGATTGTCTCCATGAGTTTCTCCACAATTGATGTGAGGCTTACTGGTTTGTTTTACTCCCCTCAGATAAATCCCTTGCTGGCCAGTCTGGTTTCTCCTTCTGCCTTCCTAATCTTTGGAACTCTCTTCCACTAACAATTCGCTCTGCCACCTCAAAACAGTCTCTTTCCTCTGTTCTTCAAGGCCACACTGCTCCCTCCTGTAAATGCCCTTAGTCCCATAGCCCTACACTTCTCCTTATCTACTCTGACCTCTATACTTCTCACCACACCACACCACCCCACCTCATCTCCCCTTTCCCCTCCACCACTTCCTCCCACACTGTTACTTCTTTCTCACTCACTCCCACCCGCAGTGATCACCCTTTCTACCCCTTCCTAGTCCTCAACACTCTATTGCCCCACCCAACCCACCATAATCAGTTCTCTTCTCCTCCCACCACTACTTTACCTTTTCACACACACTCACACCCCCCAGCCTCTCTTTCTCAACCTCTTCTACTTACTCTCTCTGCTACCCTTTCCTATATTTGTGACGTTACTTTCTTGTGTGTGCCGGGTACTTTGCACTTCTGATGTTTAACCTGCATTACTATTTGCTCTGGTAATGTATATTATTATACATACTGTGTTCTGTTGTATTGTTATTACTGGTAATGTATATTATTATACATACTGTGTACTGTTGTATTGTTATTACTGGTAATGTATATTATTGTACATACTGTGTACTGTTGTATTGTTATTACTGGTGATGTATATTATTGTACATACTGTGTACTGTTGTATTGTTATTACTGTGCTTCTATTTGTTTGTGCTTATCCCTTACCCCCTTCCCCAGGACACATCTGGAAATGAGCTTCGCAGATCAGTATGTCTTTCCTTGTTAATCTCTTTAAAATAAATAAATAAAATAAACAAATAGTGAAGTGGAATAACTTTGGACAACTTCCAAGACTGAGGGTCAGCACAAGGGGGGTTGAGAATGTGAGTAAGGGGAGCTGCAAAGGCAGTATCTGAGAGTTGGAGGAGCTTGAGATCCAGACCATCAGGGCTGAACTTGACAAGTTGAGGGAGGAAAGAGCTTGCACAGCTTCCTGAATGGTAGTGGGGAAGTGGAACCTCTGAGAGGGGCTGGGGGAAAAAAGCGGAACCAGAGGAGAGGCGCGGAGAGGAGCCAGGAGGGGGGAAAAGAAGGGTTGTGAAGAACTTGTTGAAATGAGCAGCAACAGACGTAGGGTCAGACACAGGTGAACCTTTAACCACAAGGATTGAGGGAGTGGACTGAACAGGGAGGTCGAAAAGGGAGTGGATGACCTTCCAGAAATTACCTGGGGAGTTAAGGTTTTTCAGGAGGTTGGCCTTGAAGTAGAGCAATTTCACAGCTTGGACAGTCTTTGTACAGTTATTCCTCCGAGTTCTATAAGAGATGAGGTCAGGAGAGGAGTGGGATCATTTAAAGCAGGTCCAGGTGAGATCACAGGACTTGCACAGTTCAATGATTTTAGTGGTACTCCAGGGGTGATAGGAAAATTTGACTCTGGATTTCCTGAGGTGGACACGCTTGTTCCAGAAGGAGGTGAATTTGGAATGGAATAGGGCAAGGGCCATGTCAGAGGCAGAGTGGATTGCTGACCAGTGTGTTGCAGCGAGTTTGCCCAGTAAGCACTGATGTTCACTGATAGGAGAGATCTGGACCAGATGTATTTTGGCAAGGATGAGGTATGCCAGATTCTCCTGATGCAGAATGTCATGTAGTAGTTATTAAATGAATCCAGCAGTACACCTGCTATAACAATGTGGTGAGGGTGGGAGATTATGACCCAGTCCAAAAGGGAATGGTTGGTGGAGTGAGGATTGAGACAGATGGGTTCTGAAATAACATGGGACAAATTAAGTTATTCAGCCCTGCGAATGGTGGGTTTAGTGGATGGGGAAGCCAATTTATGTTGAAATCCCCTAGGAGTATGAGTTCACTTGTGGAGGAATGGGAAGTGATGGAGAAATGGGAATAAATCAAGGATGAGTGTGAGATCTTAGGAGAGACATAGAAAGCCACAATAAATGTAGGTACAGAGGAGGGTAATGACAGCCTGACTAAGTGAAATGTGTGATAAGAGGGTACAGCCTCCCTAGTGGCCAGAGTACATGAAAGGTTGTGGAGGAGGTAGACAATGACACCTCCCCCATGTTTTCCCCTGTCCTGCATGAATAGGTAGAAATTAGCAATGGTCAGGCTAGAGTCTGGAGTCCTGGAGGACAGCCAGGATTCAGATGTACAGAGGACATCAGGAGAGTGAAGTTGAACCAAGACTGAGAGGAAATGGAGTTTGGGGAGAAGGCTCCTGGCATTCAGGTAGAAAACACTAAGACCCTTGGCAGCAGCGGAAGAGGGGAAGGACCAGGGTTGGTCTCCATGTCACCAGACAGGAGTAGGGGCAGGGGAATGAGGAGAAAGATGGAGTGGGGCTTCCTACCCTTGCAGTGGATGGGAGAGCAGGGAGGAGTGGGGCAGTAAGGGGAGAAGAGGGCACAGTGGAGAATCTGCAGGTAGAGGGAGAGGGAGGGGGAGAGGTGTGGAGGAGACGAGGGTAGATAGGAATGGAGGAGGGTAGAGGGGTAGGGAATGGAGTGGCAGGGTGGAGGGAGGAGGGAAGGGAGAGTAGGAGAGTTGGATGGTGAGGGGGTAGGAGGAGGAGGGGGAAAGGAGCAGGGAAATGAGTGCAAGGAACATTGTGTCTTCCAAATATTTTTTTTAAACCATGATGAAGCAGAGTAACTATTGTAACCCCAGGAATTCTTCAATATGATTTATTGTAGTCAGCTTCCTGTGTTGAACTGCCCCGGAGATAAAATGGAACATACGCAAATGATGGAACACTCATTGGCTTGTGCCACCATTCAAACTGCTGCCCTTACCAATTGTTGCATTCTACAACGCTCAGATTACTTTCTCGGACTACTTTTTAGGATGCCTTGGAGACTGCTACTCAGTGTTGATGAGAATTTCTTATCTTCATGAAAAAAATAAGCATTTGACTTTTATTTACTTTAGAACTGCTGCCTTTACTTTCTGATTTGGTTTAACGCTAATTTAGTGATTGTTTGTAGTAGTTTTTACCTCAGTTCTCGGTTCCTCAGCTGTTCTTTGAACCGTCAAGGAACCGATTCTTTTGTTAGTTTTCATTACGTTTTTGTGTGTTTTTTCACTAAAGAACTCTATCGGTACCTTTACTTATTTGTAGGAAGGTTTTTACCTAAAATCCAGAGGTTTTACAGTTTTTTCCCGGTTCAGGAACCAACCATTGAATCCAGGAACCATTACCTTCCTATGTTTTATTTATATTTTTTCATATATTATTCGGTTGGGACTGAGTTCGTTCTGGTGTTTTTGCAGTTTTTAGCTATTTTCTGGTTATGTCTGATAAGCCTAAAAAGAAGACAAGGCCTACAGGTTTTAAAAACTGTGCTGGGTGTGGGGAAGTCTTTGTGAAAGCAGACAAATACGACTTGTGTCTGTTCTGCCTGGGCATCCCATACTTTGAGGCTGACTGTGATATTTGTAAAACTTTCCCTGCTAAAACCATGGAAAAACACTTGAAACGCTTTAAAAAGTGAACGGCTTCTGCCCCAGTGCCTAGGGATCTGGTTCCGGATCAACCACCTACTTCAAATAAAAAAGATAACAAAAATATGGAGCTTGATGCCTCTGACAAAGGCAAAGGTTCAAGACCAAAAAGAACCGGGAACTGGTTACTGAACCAGATCCAGCTAAAAAGAAAACTAAGAAAAAGCACATTGAAATTCCAGGTGAAAAACCAAAGGAGCCCTCAGTGCAAAAGCCAAGTATGCCTACTACTGAAGCTGTGGCACAAGCCTTATAGGTTCTGCAGGCTTTACAGGGTCTGGTTCTGGTTCTGAAACCAGCACCTTCGGTACCATCGCTGATTCAGACAACTGTACTGTACATGCATCGGTTCCTTTGTGCCAAGATCCCACATATGCAGAATATGATGCGGATAAGGACGAGGAAGAGCCAACTGAACCAGAGGTTTCTCCGAATTAGGAGTTTGAGCCCCCCCCAACTGCCTGAGGATTATTCCTCTCACTTTACTTTTGTAAAGCAGATGGTGGAAGCTCTGGAAGAAGAGGTGGATTTTTTGGTGGTGATGGGTTTAGCTCCAACCAAAAGGTTACTGCTACCCATCCATAAATCCTTAAAGAAGCATGTGCTGAAGGTACTGCAGACATCCAGTTCAGTACCCCCAGTTGACAAGAAGGCTGATAAAAAATATCAGTTAGATAGGTCAGGGGCGGAGATTTTGTTTTCACACCCAGACCATGACGGGGTGGTGCAGGCAGCTGCCTGTGACAGGGCAAGGGTGCCATTGTCATTTCACCCACCTGAAAAAGACTCTAGAAAACTGGATAGTATGGCAAAGAAAGGATATTTAGCTGCTTCTTTAGCCATAAAACAAACCAACTACATGGCATATATGAAACAAGAAAACTCAGACAGCGCTCAGCGTACGAGGGGTTCGCAACAAAGGGGTGGCTACCCCATACATAAATGCAAACAGTTCCAAAAGTGTTGCACTTATATGAACCACATAAAGAACCACAAAAAGCAAATTTAGACAAAAAATTGTTGTATTAACTATATCCACCTTGTGAGAGCCCTTAGCGCCTCAACTTAGTGCCTTCAAGAGGACGTTTTACGTCCTGGTCATCAGTGCATTCTTAAATACATTACAAAAGTTGTGACATAACAATTAAATAGCCAATCACCTTTAAATAACATAGAGTTTAAAACTCGTATACAACTCATATACAAAATAGTTCAGTGTGTCCTAACATCGCAACTTACTCATTTTATACTGCATATGCATCACACCATTACTGGAGCTAATATAAACAAAAACAAATTCTCTTATGCTGGGAGGTAGTGTAGTGGACGATATAACTTCATTTCTATTATTAATTCATTATTAGCTACAGTTTCTTATTAATTTCCGTTCTATTATTCATTAGACAAGTTCTCCATAATTGGGATACACTGAATCTACATTCAACTTTAGGATAAATAAGGTGCCATAACAAATAAATACAGGCTTTCAACAGCAGACAAGGATAGAGTCATAGCATATTGCATCACCTTACAGCATCCCCCCATCCATTACCATCTGGGTTGATGTCCATCTCATAGGCTAATGATGTACATGTGACTAGATGTTAGAAATCCGATCTGCCTAGGGCCTGCTGTGCCCCCCTGCTCTCCAGTTCCTTAATGTGCATCGCAGAGGCTACAACTTGCACTTCGCCTAGCTCCTCATCAGCAACTTAAACAGGTAAGACAACTTAGCTGGTTCCACTGCTATAACAATCCTAAATAACTAAGCAGGCAGTTGCTGATTCGGGTAACTGCTCTGCAATGCAAAAAACTGGGAAGGGAAATTTCTGTATGCCTTCACTCCCTTCCCCCTTCTGTTCAAAACTTTAGTCAAGATAAGGTCACAACCTTGCAAGGTGTTTCTGATTGCTCCAGACTGGGCCAGACAGCCCTGGTACCCCCTGTTGCTGTGCCTGGCAGTCCATCTTCCCCTGTTTCTTCCCAGGAATTACAACCTGTTGACCTCCTCTCAGGGGAGGATTTGGTACCCCAATCTTCAGTCTCTCAATCTCAAGGCATGGCTCTTGAAGAGTTAGAGTTTGCAGATTTGCATCTGTCTCAGGGGGGTTCTGGTTATTCTCAAAGCTTCTTGAAAGCCCTCCACCAGAAAGACATGTAACTCCAAATGGAAAAGATTCAGCATTTGGTGTTCTAAGAAGCAGATTTCTCCAGACAATGCTGAATTGCCTACAGTTCTGGACTATATTGTCCATCTTAATGGCCTAGGCCTCAGACCAGCTACTCTCAAGGTTCACTTGTCAGATGTTTCTGCTTTTCTGGCAGTGGGGAAGTCTTTCCCAATATCATCTCGTCCTGTATTCTGTAAATTTTTTAAGGGATTGCTTCATACCAATCCTCCCTTTGGAGAACCTGCCTCTGCCTGGGATTTAAATGTTTGCATTGCTTAACTTATACAACCTCCTTTTGAGCCTATGTCCTCAGCAGAGCTTAAGTACTTGACTTGGAAAACTGTGTTTTTGGTAGCCATTACCTCTGCCAGACATATCAGTGAATTGCAAGCCCTGTCAGTGGAACCTGATTTTATCTCCTTTCACAGAGATAAAGTGGTCCTTAGAACCAATAGAAGGTTCTTGCCCAAAGTGGTTTCAGATTTCCACTTGTATCAGTCTATCTCTCTTCCTGTTTTCTTCACTGATCGTTCTTCCTCAGGAGAGAGGAGGCTACACAGTTTGCAGTGGATGTTAAAAGAGCCCTTAACTACTACATAGACTGTACCATGGGTCATAGGTTTGAGTCCCTCCAGTTGTTCCTCACTTATGGAGAAGTGGGAAAGGGCAAACCTGCCACCAAGAGAACTGATGCCAGGTGGATTGTGTCTTGTATACAATTCTGCTATGAGAAACTGGGAAAGATTCCACCCTCAGGACTGAGAGCTCACTCTACAAGAGGTACAGCTGCTTCCCTGGCTGCTGCCAGGGATATTCTTCTTTTAGAAATCTGTCAAGCAGCCACCTGGAAAACAGTCCATACCTTTACCAAGCATTACTTTCTGGATATCCAGGCTAGGAGTGATGCTTGGTTTGGTACAGCAGTACTTCAGAGCCTATTCCCAAAGTAGGTTCTGTCCCTCCTCCATGGAGGTACTGCTTGGTAGTCTGCATTAGTCAGAATACAGCAAGACTTCATGTCGTTTGAAGAAAACATTACTCACTTTAGTAATTATGTTTCTTCTATTGGAGTCTTGCTGTATTCTGACTCCCAGTGTTGCACCTCAGGGGTGCTCCTTTACACCCTTTGCTTTTTTTGTTTGGGTGTTTATATTGTTTTTATTCTTATTTGAAATGGGTTTTTGTTTTGGGTTTTCTGACTTGAGTCTTCCTTTGGGAATCCAAAACTTTTTATTGCCAGTTGGCTAGTAAAATTTTACAATTTCCACATAGGATAGCCAGTGAGTTTTTTGCTTGTAAAGATCTGATGGTTAGATTTTAAAGGGAAAGAGACAGAGACACCAACCAAGCTTGAGCTCAGCATTCTATGCTCTGCATAGAAAGTTTAACCCTTTGTTCACCAGGGCACTTTAAAGGCTGGGGCTAACTGCATTAGTCAGAATACAGCAAGGCTCCAATAGAAGAAACATAATTACTAAGCTGAGTAATTTTTTCATATAGTTCAATAACAACAAATCTGATTTATTAGAGGGGGCAGTAACAAGGAGGGGGCAATCAGGTTGATTTGGTTTGTAAATATTCAAATCACAGTACTGTGCATGCATATAGGGTCCAAAATGTCACTCTCTTTGTACCCAGGATTTGGGGGGCTAGCCAGGTTCGTTGCCCAGGGTTGGCCAGCTGGTGCAGATGGATGGGGCCCTGTAGGAAGAAAATATACGCACAACACCCAATTGTAATCCGGAGCCGGATGGCTCAGTTCGTGAAGAAATGAAACAGCAATAATCAGATGACACACTTGTAATTGATATCAGGCTGCAGGGGAATACCCTGATCTGTACTCACAGTACCCAAAGCTGAGAACTGGATGGTGAGTGCTCTTGCTGGACTGCCAGAAACAACAGGGCATGGAGACAAGGTTCTTGTGATTGGACCCAACTGCAGTTGAAAGCAAACGGATTTAGTCCGACACAAGCTGGGATTTGCTTCCAGCTTCAGCACACAGCTCACAGTACAGGGGACATGAGATAGCAATTCCCCACAAGCACTACACACATTTATATGTAAAAGGAAAGTACTATACCAGTCAGGCTACTTCTCGATCCTGATCGCATTTACTGCAGAATACCCGGGAGCACACACAGCAGCTTCAGTTCCTGACAGACCGAGCGCGATTCAGCAATATCTCCAGTCTTCCACAGGGTGAGCCTAGTTTCCACTCTTCAGACTTCCTTCTCCACAGAACTCGGATTCAATCCGAACTATCGCTTACCACGGCTGCAGGCTGACTTCAAGGCCTCTCACGCGCTTCCTGTGCAAGCTGTACACTGCAGAAGCACAGAGCTCCTTCTCTCTTCACTGTCACAACTGATCTGACTTTGCCAGCAACAGTTCAGGGCATTTCCTTTGGCTCCACACCAGTTCTGTTGGTGGATTCAGCTGTCAATCACTGCAGGGCTCCCTCTGTTGGTGTAAAAAGGCGCCAAGGTCAAAACTACATTTTCCAGTCACTGCTCATACAATCCCCTTGTGGCTGGCTCAAAATTGAGAGTCCAAGTTCTGATTTGCCAGCAGCAGGCTCCATTTTAAAGATCCCCCCACACTGATTGGTCCAGTTCAGCAGTTCAAAACCAGAATGGAGGGCTGGGCAAAAACAGTTCAGACCACAAAGAAAAGAAGGTTAGACAAACTGTATTTTCATTATTACTCTAAACAATTCCTGGCAGATTGTTACACCTTTTGAAAGAGCTCCCTCTGCGCATTTAGCGACGGCAGAAACAAAGCGAATTGACAGCAGCCCGGGCGGGACTCGTACATTGAAACACACAATCCCCCTTCTAAATTAATTATGTCTGCAAAGCAGACAGCTCTTAAAGAGACAGTACATGGAGGCTCAAATAGCACTCACTTGGAACCACGTTTAAACAGCTTAGAAGCCGAACACCCCCAGGCTTGGAGCATTTGGCAGGCTCCTTGAAGACTTTTGGGAACTCCCATTTGCAGGGGGGTTACACGTAGAAAAGATGTACATTCAATGCTGTTCTTAGCTCAGAAGGAATATTGAATAGTGTAGTTAATCAGTAACAACTGGTGTCTTTTGTAGCAACAGTTATTGTAACCTCTCAACGATCAGCAGATGAATTCGGTACATGAACAGCAAGTTTATGTTGCAACCCTGCTGATCCCTAATTTATGGTTTTTCTTTTTTTGGTATATTCTTTGTTCACCCTCCACATGCTTTCAGGCCCCCACTCCTTCAGGCTCTGCACATCTCCCGATAGCCCCTCCTGTCCTAACCTGTCCCTCCTCTTACTTCTCGTATCGCAGCCAATCCCCGGGATATCCCGGCGTATCCCTTCATCAGCCAGGCCCCCCTCCTCCGAGGGGGAAGGCACCAGGGGGAAAGGCATGACCCCAGCACACTCTTCTTAGTGCCTGGGGATGCTGCCGTGGAGAAGGAGGCCCCAGGAAGGCACTGGAGGCAACCGGGGACAGAGAGCCGTCATCCGGCGACCAGTGAGCGATATTTCCATTTTCTGGTGTTCCCCATCATGCGGTCCCTCTGTTTGTGCCCCTGGTCTCCACGAGGGCAGCGAAGTGATCAGCTGCATCCTAACCCTCCCCGGGAGAGGCAGTCCTATGGATGCTCAATCCTACCCCCTTCCCCTGCCGACCCCCGGCGCCCGAGTCCGTTCCCGAACCCGGGTCACCGGCGTGGTTCAAGATGTGGCATCCATCGTCTCAGCCCTCTGCGCCACTGGGCTGGCTCCTAATTTATCTTAATAAGTTACAAGCTGTGTACAGGGTTCTCTGGCTTAATCAGCATCACGGTTGCCTATAGCTGTAGGCAGGCTACGCTAACTCACTCAAGGTAGCTCCCATACCAGACAGTTCGCACCCTGTTAAATACTGGCAATACTATGGTTCAGCTTACTGCACTCCTTTCACTATCCTCACAACAGAGAAATGTGAATTTTCGGTGCATTCCTGCCATACACCTGTAAGCAACAGGGCAGTCAAGTATTTTAAAAATGGCACCGCATGCCAACAAACCCCTTCCCCCCTTCCTCTTCCTCCTCCTCCTTACTTCACCACCCCTCATTCCGAAGTGAACTTGGGACCAGTTGCGAGCGGTCCCATGATTCCCCAACGCGGGTAGTGTCCCCTTGAAAGCGGACCCTACTAAGGCGCTGGGCTCACGAGAGAAAAGCAAAAAAATAGGAGACATAACAGTAAAGTCGGTACCTGAATGAAACACATTACGTGCCTGATGGCTCAGAGCACCAGGCTGCATCCTCCCCATGTAGTCCATTGTGGCAGACGACCACTCGGAACTCCCGGGACACCCCCCACCTCAAGTCCGAGGGCACTAGTCATTAGCACCTCCTCGCCACAAGCGCTACAGCATGCATGCCTGAACAGTACTCTTCTGTGCCCTGTACAATGGGTAGGCTCGCCATGACTCCTCATTTTCTCTACCAGCCTCCATCTTAGGGGAGCACGCATACACAGTAGCATGCCCCCTGCCATATTACGTCGGGGCAGGCCACCTTAAAGCGGCAACGCTCTACTTTTAAATCAATCACTACTTCATGCCGCGCCATAATCGCACCCCAACGAGTTACTATGAGGTAAATTGGCTTAAAGCGGCATAGTCATTCCCATTAAAGAGGCACCATTTCAAGGGGGGAACCCAGTAAAAGCACCAAAAACCATGTATGACTGCATATACAGAAGCACCATTATCCTCTACCTTGCAAACTACAAGTTTAAGGCTCAGTGGGTGATATATAGAGGGTAGATGCAAAACTCATTCCACTAACAGACGGTTATGCCTCACGGGGTGCGGCACGGGATCCCACAGCCTGCAATTCAACCCACATACTACATGGGTTCTTGCAGATAGGTTTACATTGTCAAGCATGTATATATAGATTATATCATAAAACACAGTTCATCGGCAACCCACTGAGCCCTCACGCCCCCTTCTGTCTCTCTTGATTACAGATCTCACCATGGCAAAGATTAAAAAGTGCAAGTCCTGTCAAATTGGCTTCCTCCCCAACCAGCCAGGCCCAGCTTCCCCATGTGCACCCACCAACAGGCGGGTCCTGAGCCGCAAGACGAGCAGGATACAGAAGCCTACCAGGGCATGGAGGGGATGGACCCGGGACTGGAGGAACTTCCTTCCACGGCCGAGGACTTCTTCAAAACTCAGCAAGCCATCATGCTTAAAATCCTCGAGATAGTAGAGGCACTCTCGAAGCCAGCAGGGACAGTTTAGTCAAGGCAGAAACACAGGAGCACAACAGGACAATCTGCCTCATCGTCCAATGACGATGACAACCTAAGCCAGCCCGATACCACCCAAGACAAAGCGGACCCTCCCGACTCTGACCGGGAGGATGTCCCAATGGAGGAGGAGGAGCTCACCCACACCAAGAATCTCACAGCAACCAACTCCCTACCTGAGCTTCTACGGGCAGTGAAAGAGACCCTGGGCTTTGACATACAGGAACCACAACAGCAGTCAAAGCTAAACCCTCTCATTAGAGGCAAGCAAAAATGGGACAAACTTTTCCCAATCTGCGAATCACTGTCTGAGGTCATTACCAAGGAAAGGGAGTCTCCAGATCCCTCCAGAATTTCGGAAAGGAAGACATTTGACAAGTTCTACCCCATACAAGAGGACACTAACAAAACCTGGTGTACTCCACCCACGGTCGACCACCAGGTCACCGGACTCTCTAAGAAAACGGTACTACCATCCTCAAACAAACACACCCTTAAGGGACCCTACAGATAAGAAATTTGAGGAATACATGAAGAAGTGTTTCAAGATGACGGGCCTCACCAGCCGAGACAACACGGCCGCGACCTATACTTCACGAGCCTTAGTGACATGGTTGGAGGAACTGGCACCAACCCCGGACCCAAAATCCAAACAGGCTGACATCATCGAGTATGCTATACAAGCAGCCAGATACATGGCAGATGCATCAATCAATGCACTCAAGATGACTGCTTGACTGGCCTCACTATCCAACCGAGCCAGAAGGCTAATCTGGCTGAAGATCTGGAATGTGGACACAGAATTAAAAGCAATGCTAAATAAGCTACCATTCAAAGGCAGTCTGGTATTCAGAGAAGGTCTTGAAAAATATGTGAAGCAGAAAAGGGGACGGTAAGTGGCTGGACAAGGATAGGAACGCCAAACAGACATATCTCCCCACCTTTTGAGGATGCTTTCTCCCCTACAGGAGAAAACAAGACAGATGCCAAACAAATCAATACTCCCAAAACAAATCATATTCCTTCAAGCCATCCTACTTCGCATACTCCAGTAGAGGGAGATCAAGAGGAAGGACTCAAAGGGGAAGATCCAACTTCAACAGCTCCCGAGGCAGGTCTCTTTCCAACTGACTTGGACAGACACCTACCCACCCTTCTGACAACCCTCCCCAACCATCCTCCAATCGGAGTAAGACTACTCCAATTCGCACGCGTCTGGAGCAAAACCTCAACTGACCGGTGGATCATAGAGGCTGTCTCGCAAGGCTACGTAATAGAATTCGAGCAGAAGCCATTCCAAAACAGAACAGTAGTTTCTCCGGTGTCGTGGCAACCACCAAAGTGGCAAGCCATAGCATCAGTTCTCCAGAGCCTCCTAGCAAACAGAGCAATATCCCCGGTATCCCAAAGAGAGTGGGACCAGGGTATATATTCTATCTTTTTTCTGGTACCCAAAAAGTCCAGAGACATGCGCCCCGTGCTTGACCTGAAGTTCCTAAATCAATTTGTAAGATCCAGGAAATTCAAAATGGAGACCCTGAAGACCACCCTCCGATCCATAAGATAGGGAGACTACCTGCCCTCAATCAACATGAGGGATGCCTATCTACACATACCAATCAGCCTGGCCCACTTCAGGTACTTATGATTCAAAATAATGGGTCAGCAGTACCAGTACCAGACCCTCCCCTTTGGCCTTTCATCTGCACCCAGGGTACTCACCAAGATCTCTATCGCGGTGGTAGCCTCACTCAGACAGAAGGGCATCCACATAATTCCCTACCTAGACGACTGGCTAATCTGGGCCAGAATGCCTCAGCTGGCACATCAACACACTCGTCTAGTTCTGACAGCCCTACAAGACCACGGTTGGGTGGTCAACTGGGAGAAGAGTTCCTTAACCCCGCGTCACACCATAGAGCACCTGGGAGCCATTATAGACTCCAAAGCCAACATTGCCAAACCATCACAAAAGAGAGCAGACAAGGTAATTTCACAGGCCCAGGCCCTGTCCCTCAGTCAGGCCACCACGCTGGCCTCCCTCCTCCAGACTCTTGGCTCCATGGCCTCCTGCATAGCTCTGGTACCATGGGCACTATGGAACACATGCACACTGCAAATTCTAGCAATCCGGGATGGTCAAGAGCTCAACCACGACCTATCCGGAATGGTCACACTGACAACAGCAGCCAAGAAATCCCTACTATGGTGGACAGACCAATGCAACATCAACAAAGGGGAAACACTGTACACTGACCACAATGTAGTGATCGATACAGATGCAAGCCTCATGGGGTGGGGAGCCACCATGAACTACATTCCAGCATGAGGCAAATGGTAATGGTTGGAATCGAAGAAATCGACAAACGTCCTGGAGATGAGAGCAGTATACCATGCTTTGCACCACTTCCAGAAACAAATTCAAGGCACAAGGGTACTCATAAGATCGGTCAACAGGTCCACAGTGGCATACATCAAGAACCAGAGAGGGGCAAGGAGCATTCAACTCCTGCAGGAAACAAGGAAGGTCCTAAACTGGGCCCAGACCAACCTACGTTCCATCATCGCCATACACTTGGTGGGAAAACTGAATGTCCAAGTCGACTGGCTGAGTAGACAAAACATAGCCCTGGGGGAATGTTCCTTACACCCCAAAATATTCCAACAACTCAACAGCCATTGGGGCCCATTCCAAATGGATCTAATGGCCACAGCGAAAAACATCCACCTCCCAAACTTCTTCTCAAGGTTCAATGAGCCCCAAGCCTCAGGGACAGATGCCCTATCACAGGTCTGGTCCTTCAAAAACATCTACGTTTTCCCACCAATCCCACTCCTACAACAGACCCTGAACAAGATCTGTCTATCCCAAGCCACAGTTGTCTTGATAGCACCATACTGGCCCAGACGACACTGGTTCGCAACCTTGGTATCCATGGCAATAGACGATCCCTGGACACTACCGATCCACTCAGAATTTCTGACCCAAGGGCCAATAAAACACCCAGACTTACACTCCCTGCACCTCACAGCCTGGCTGCTGAAAGGCAGAGACTGCTGAGTAGAGGCTACGATGTGTAGGTGGTCCACACCATGCTTCAGTCCAGGCGTGTGTCAACAACCAACACCTACACCCGCCAATGGGAAATCTTCCAGAGGTGGATGAGGGACCACTCCATAACAGAACAAACGATACACTTGCAACACATCTTATCATTCCTACAACAAGGACTGGACAAAGGACTATCAGTATCCTCACTGAGGGTACAAGTGGCAGCGATCAGGGCAGCACTGGGACCCATAGACAACTTCACACCTGGGTCACACCCAGATGTGCTCAGATTCCTCAAGGCCACCACCAATATTCGCCCCTTACTTAAGCAACCGGTGGCTCCATGGGATCTTAACACAGTGCTAGATGCACTAGCAAAGCCACCATTCGAACCACTAGATTTGACAGACCTAAAGTGGCTGTCACTCAAGACAGCATTCTTGGCCGCAGTATGCTCGGCCAAATGACTAAGCAAAATCAGGGCCCTATCATGCAAGCCACCTTTCCTCCTGTTTCACAACGATGGAGTCACTTTGAGACAACTCCTTCCTTCATACCAAAGGTGGCAAACCCCTTTCACATGGCGCAAACAATAGAGCTACCGGCTTGGAGTCAACAAAACACTAACAATCAGACCACCCCCACTCCACAGTGGGACATGAAGAGAATCATCTCTATATACTTGGATAGGACAAAGGACTTCAGATCAACTGACACACTATTTGTGGTAACCTCAGGCCACAAAAAAGGCCAGGCAGCTGCACAATCCACACTGGCACAATGGATTAAACAGACCGTTACAGAGGCATACAGGCTTGAAGGGCTACAGCAGCCTCCTCACTTTATCACCCATTCAACCCAAGCACCAGACATTATAGACTAGACACAGCGAACATTGAAAAATCAGACTTTGCTAGGAAAGTACTGTTAGCACATTCGGGCACCTAACCGAGATGCCTACCCCACCCACTTTTCTCTATCATTGCTTATTAGCACCCAGATGGTAATGGATGGGGGATGCTGTAAGGTGATGCAATATGCAGTGGAAGTTTACTCACCTGGTAAAGGTGATTGCATGAGCATCACCTTACAGCATCCCCGGCCCAACCCGGAGAAACTGGTAAGGCGTCCCGGATAGGTTCACGAACACAGCTCAAAGCTACAGTCAGTCATACCACAGCAAAATACTGCTTCTTGACCCAGCATGCCATACGGGCTGGCATATTCTAGCATGTAAATAATAGGAATTAAAAACACGCAATACATCCGGCCTCAAAGAACGCTTATTTCAGGGTCTTTAAGGCAGCCCACAGGCCATGTTTAACCTGCATTTTTCCAGGTTTCTTTTCCTAGACTACTTACAGCTTTGGAAGACTCAAACTGGAGAGCAGGGGGGCACAGCAGGACCTAGGCAGATTGGATTTCTAACATCTGGTCACATGTGCATCATTAGCCTATGAGATGGATGTCAATCCAGATGGTAATGGATGGGGGATGCTGTAAGGCGATGCTCATGCAATCACCTTTACCAGATGAGTAAACTACCATTACTTACTACCTAATCTCAAAGTGCTGCAAGGGAAGCAAGAGAGAGACAGAGGTATTACTTTGTTAGGTCTGTCCAGGACCTTTGCATCAGGATCATGCAGGCCATCTGTACCGGATATTTTTTTTATTATTAACACATGCCTGAAAAGAGAAAGAACATCATTTAGTAAGATTGAAAAAAGAAACACAATTTATAAACAGATTTTACATATTATTATTTAGTGGCTATAGGTGGAGTCAGATATAATTCATGTTCAGGTCATTATTTACATTCTTAAAAAAGGTTTTAGGTCCCATCTTTCATTCAGATCTGTTGGATTTTCTGTTTCAGCTTTAAATATCTAAGAACTCTCTCTCTCTGAATAACAGACTGGGTCTGTCACCTCCTCTTGAGGGATACTTTACCTGTTTGACTCCCATAAATCTAAAGCTGCTGACATCAGATCTGTATGTGACACTCAGACAGCTGGTTCTGATTAATCTATGATTTTTGTAATATAAAAATGTGTTATTGAGTGTGTCTCATGATACATGCTGAATCAGCCTGTGGAATGATACTCCCCTTCCCAGGTTTTAGCTACAACGTGTTGCCTGGAAAGCCAAGAGATAATTACAGGCTAGAAGAGACTTAAAATTTAGGATCTCCTGTTTATGTGACTAATTGCAGCTTGCCAACTGCCAAGATAGATCATAAACATTTATGACATTCACAGGAAACACAGTTAATATTCATATGGTGATACAAAACATGTTGCACCTCCATGAGATCTGGTAGAGAGACATAACAAGTCCTTTAATATCCTGGAAAGGGGAAGCTGCTCATAAGATCAAAGAAAGTCGTATGAGAAAATGAGTTGTGCTGAGGTCACAGAATTTAATACTTTGATAAGACATCCTGTTTTGCATAGGTTTTTTTTTATATTCTGACTGGGAGGAGCTAGGTGACCTCATGCAAAGAGGTTGGCAAAGCCAGTTTTTAAACAGTATTCTGTTTTCCATTTACACACAAATGTTTGGACTTTGAAAGCTACAACATGCTAGCAGCACTGTAAGAGATACATTAGATAGATCAAGTCTAATTGTCTGGTGGTAGGAACTTACACTTTTAAAATCTTTTTTTTTTTTTAGTGATTGTATGTTTCTGTGATATATGGTTCTGTATTTACATTTTACATTTTTTTATCTATTTTGAAGTAAACCTCTACTTTAGAGACTACTTGGTGTGCCTTTGAAATTCTTTTTCTCACTTCTGGTGGGATCCAGTGAAGACGGCAGCTTGAATCCTTTGCTCTGCCCCAACCCGATGGATAATCCTATGCTCACCGCCGGAATGCTGGACTGAAAGTTTACTCTTCTCACTTGATTTCTCCCCTTCCTACCCCCTGTTGCCACCGGTGGAGTATTTCTGGGGATCGCTACAAGCTACAGAACAGGAGGATCCACGCAGATATTGACTCTGGTGCTCCCAGATAGGCCGCACAGGCGCGGCTGTGGTTTTTCCAGTCACAGAGTCTCCTTGTCTCTTCCCCTTGGAGCGTTCGCGCCCCCCCACATCCTCCTGATGGCAACTGTGGGCAAAAGAGGACAGTTATCTTCTAAGGGGACAGTCGCTGATTCAAGCACAGAGCTACTGGCCTCCCGAGTTCTCGCCTAGTACAACGCAAGGATCCTCCTGCTGGGATGGACCAGACTGCTAGCTGCTACGATGGAGCTGCGGCCCAGGGCACCCCAGCTCAAACCCAAGTGGGGGAAGCCCTGGAAAATATCACAAAAATGCTTGAAGCACTACTCTCACGGGTGGATAACATCTGTGCCTCAATGGCGGGCAACGGTGCAGATGTCCGCAGGCTTGAGGACCAACATAATGTTTTCGAGCAGCAGGTGGGGGAGCTGGAAGGCCAGCACTTAAATGTGCTGCACAAACTCAGGGACCACGAAGCCAAGCTGACTTATTTATGGCAAAGGGCTTAAGTCCAAGAGAATCGCATCAGGAGGAATAATATTCGTATTCTTGGCGTGCCAGAGGGAACGGAGGGCCCCAGCTTGGAGAAATTCTTAAACGAATGGCTTCCATGGCTGATAGATCAGTGGAAAGAGCCATAAATGTTGAACATGCTTATCGGGTTCCCAGTAACTTGAGCCACACTAGAAGCCCTCAGACCATAGTTGCATATATGCTGCGCCTCTCAGTCAAGGAGCGATTACTTAAAGCCATAAGAGACACTGAGGAGCTAACCTGGAGGGGGCATGTTATCTCTGTCTACAGAGATTTTACGCAGGAGGTTGCAGCCAGGCGTGGTGCCTATCAATCTCTGAAAAAGGTGCTGAATGCTAACTCAGTACAATATTGCTTCAAAGGACTTACATCACTGTAACTGTCTAAAGATGGCCAGTCTTTTCTGGCAGACTCTCCAAAGGATGCTGAGGCCTGGATTTGGGGACACTGGCTGAATATGCTGGTGGGCACTACATCTCCCAGACGCCTCTGGGAACCAAGGGGTAGAATAGCACAAGGAACTAGCAGAAAGGGTAGTGCTGCCTCAGATGACCAATATCGTAGGTGGACGGGTCCGTCCAATATACCTCCCCCATCACACAGATAGCTATGGAATCCTTCTCCTGACAGAGCCAAGCCACCTCTGCTTCATTCAGCACCTCAGCTGACTGGATGTATCCAGTGCTGGCCAAACGTCTAAAACGCCTGAAACGGCTGATCCTCTGCTGCCAGCGAGACAACGCCTGCACGCTAGGAGCCCTCATCCACCAACACAGAGTAACCCTACCACGTCCCCACCAGCCAAACTCCTGAAGGCAGATTTGTCAATGCCGGAGAAAAGCAAGCCCTCTGACATGATAGAGGAACCAACAGAGATCCTTGAGCATGATCTGGTCCCGCTAGACTGGGCATCGATGATGGAGGAGGAGAACAACGAGGAGGAGGCAACCAGTTCTGCTCTGAAACCTGGACTAAAAACATATGCAGAAGCTCTGGCGATACTGGGGACCTGAAAAGCAAAGGGAACCTGTTACAGTCCCCCCCTCCCCTACTTATAACGCCCACGGTTTAAACGGGCAATCGTTTTTTCCGGGCAGATGTCATTAACCATTTGTCATTTCCCTAAGGCTCTAATGTTAAAATCGCTGGTTATAACGTTCCATGCCCGCCTTCTATTTTGAGCAGATTAGCTGCTACTTAGTGTCAGTTCACACTTCAGAATGCAGTTTGCAGAGCATGCCAAAGTATGAACTTTGTCTAATTATCAGCTAATCCACATGAAATAGAAGAGTATCATGGCTGTGGAGACTGGGTAGGGGCTCAGTTTTTCAATTATAGATGCATCATTTAGCTGTGAGGTGGAGATAGGAAATAGGAGACACAGTTGCAAGAATACAGAGATAATGGAGTCTTGCTTTGTTACGGCAGTTCGGAACTTAGTTCATTGCAGCAGATCGGAACTTAGTTCATTGCAGCAGATCGGAACTTGCTTCGTTGCGACAGATCACAGTCTTATGTCTTTATCTTATGTGAGTGCAGGCTCGGAAGTGGGAGTCAGAAGTGAGAGTCCCCCTGCTCCATTTCGGCAGTTTCTGCAAGTTCTGTAAGTTCTCATGCTCCTACCACCTGTACTGTACCTTCATGCCTTACATGTGCGTGCAATAAGTATGCCGATACTGTACAATCACAGAAGGAAGGAATCGGGGGAGGTTTACATAACTACAGTACATGGAGTTGTGCAGTGTTCTTCACACAGTCCATCAGAGAGGACTAGCTTCTCGTTTTTCTAAAAAAAAAAAAATTGCCTTTGGTTACAGCGCCCATTGCCTATAACGGGCAAAATCTGCTTACACAGATGTGCCCATTATAAGCGGATTGCACTGTAATAATAGTTGAGAAGCTGATGGTCTAACTTGCCAGACATGGGGCGAAGGGTTATGCCCCTCTCTCCTCCTTATTGAATTAACATACTTAGAGCTGAGTGGGGCAATGCCTATAAATTACAGGCAGAGGAACCCCCCCCACACACCTTTTGTACCATCTTTCTCTGCCTGGTATTTTTAAGTCCCTTATGACTTAGCTAGTAATCCTCCACCCTCATCGCTACTATAAGCATATCTCTATATGTACCACATCTCTCTCTTTTGGCGGATGTGCTGTGTAGCCCAGTACCCTTATTCACGGAGCTGGGCATATACTTCCTAAATAATTCATAGACTGGGTAATTTTTAAGTCGCATAAATATGGTCATCCCCTACTACACCCTGATGGTCTTGGTGGTTACTCATACTATTGGTCAGTGGTTACTTTTTCCATGGGTTGTTATTTTTCCCATGGGTTTGAACCCTATAGGTAATATGTGGCTGACAGAGCTCCCCCATCCCTTTCCCATTCCCCAATCAGGCGATCCGATTGACTGCGCCTCCCCCTCTAGTTTGGGGGTGGCTCCAGACTCCGGATTTACCCTGGTGGCTCGTAGCAGTTCACATGGCCGAGCCCTCAGACTTGGGCTGGGACAGCTCATCTAACTTGGTTTAACTCCTTCCCGTTTCTGCATTTGGTGCCTGAAGCAGTGTGGCTCAGGGGTGTAACTGCCCCTTTTCACGCGTACAACTCGGTACCAATAACTGAGTTATTGTTGATTCTTTTAGAAGTGTTATATTGTATTATAATTAATCTGTTAATTAATCTGTTGCTTGACAGCTGTTTATTGCAGACTTCTGCTTTATATTTTGAATTTCTAAGATACATAACTATGGTTTTCTCTTTATTTCGCACAGGCCTCTCTTCAACTGCAGATAGATTGCTTGTTACTGTCTCCTCTCAACCTTTTTAACACCTGTGTATTTGAGGCTCACCGACGGTACAAGACTTACCACAGGCCTCTAGCTGGGTATCTTTCTTCTTTTATTCTTTCCTGCCTCTTCTTTCACTGTTGGCTGGGTGAGTACACTCTTTTCCCTTGCTACGTAACAGGTAGGAATTATTATGGTTCCGACTATGGTTGCACCGCGTGGTTGGAGATGTGTCTCCTGGAATGTGCATGGACTGAATCATCCAGCAAAACAAACCAAAGTATTGCACTATCTAAACTCGATTGGTGCAGATATTGCCTTACTCCAGGAGACGCATCTTACCAGCCGCACTGTGCAATGGTTAAAAAAAGCTTTGGGTGGGAACAGTGCTGGCTCGCTGTGACTCCACGAAGTCCAGGGGAGTGGCCATCCTATTACGGAGGATGGGACCTTGGACTGTTGAAGGTTAGTGTCAGGACTCACTAGGTAGATGGATGGTGGCTAAGCTGTCATATCCTGGTGGCAGGGTCATAATAGCCAATGTTTATGGCTTCAATACGGATACAGGTGATGTCTATTCTGAACTGAGTCAGGCCTTCACCGAGCTCTCTGGCGACATCCTTGATATCCCAATCCTACTAGGTGGGGACCATAACTTGGTGCGTGATATTTTTTTAGACAAATCCATACCTACACCTCAGTCCCATCCAAAGGTTTTACAAACACTAAGCACTCTGATATCAGAATGGGGACTAGAGGACCCATGGAGAATTAGTCATCCAAGTGGGCGTGATTTCACATACTTTTCTACAGTGCATGGGACTCATAGTAGACTTGACTTCTGGTTGGTCAACTACACTGCAATGCCTGGGATAGAAACTCCCCCCATTTTCAGCATAGTTATATCGGACCATGCCCCTGTAATGATCACTTTCACTCCCTCTGGGCAGGGCTCACGCTCCACAAGGTGGAGATGTAATCCATTATTGTTGGAGGATGTAGCCTTTCGTGATTACATAGAAAAGGAAACCCTTTCCTATTTCTCGTCAACGCCCCAGGGGAAACAAGTACGACCACAGTCTGGGAGGCCTTTAAGGCAGTTATAAGAGGGAGAATTATTTCCTTCTCTGCGGCTAAAAGCTGGGAAAGGACAAGGCAGATATCAGAGCTCCAGAAGGATCCGGCACTTCTGGAGAAGCAGTTCAAAATGTCTACCACTAACCCACTCAACTCCCCTCTCCTAGCCGACATTACTGATTTAAAATACAAACTCAATGTGATGTTGAACAGGAAGGCGGAGTGGCAACTTACTCGAGCTAAGCACAGGTTCTGGGAGGGAGGGGATAAGGGACAGAAATTATTAGCTTATTATCTACGGAAGCAGCAAACCTTTTCCAGAATTTTAGCCCTTAAGAACAAGGAGGGGAAAATTGCAACAACACCCAAGGCTATCAATGAGACCATGAAAATATTTTATCAGGACCTTTACCAGTCTCAGAATATCTTTTCAGATACTGAATTATCTCAGCGTCTGTAAAGCTTTTGCCGAGGAGCACAACTCCCTAAGCTCTCTAAAGAGCAGGCCCTTGCTCTGGATGCTCCCATAACTTGGGATGAACTCCAGTCAGCTCTATATCAGATGGCCAAAGGGAAGGCCCCAGGGCCAGATGGGATGTCAGCAGAGCTGTACCAAGTGCTACAGGATGAGACCACCAATCGAACACTATACTTCCCCCCACTTTGCGTGAGGCTCTCATTTCACTAATCCCCAAGAAATCCTTGGATAACTTACTGTGTGCAAATTATAGACCCATTTCACTTCTACCGGTTGATACTAAGATATTGGCTAAAATCTTGGCAACTAGACCATCCCCAGTGTTACTAAATCTGATTCATCCCTCTCAAACGGGGTTCTTAAAAGTGAAATCTAGTGCAGATAACCTACGCCTTATTTTAAATCTTAAATGGCTGGCACTTCATTCTGAGGTTCCCATGGCCGCCTTAGCGGTTGATTTTGCTAAGGCCTTTGACTCCCTTGAATGGGCTTATTTACACCAGATTCTCCAATTGTATGGCTTAGGATCCCAGTTTTGTTCATGGGTTTACACACTGTACAACCTGCCCTCGGCCAGAATCCTTACTAATAAGTATACCTCTTCTCCCTTTCTCCTCCACAGAGGTACCAGACAAGGGTGTACTCTCTCCCCGCTCCTGTTTCTGGTAGCTCTGGACCCCTTAATTAGAACACTGGTTAACACCTCAACTATAACTGGTATCCCTGTGGGGAAAACCTCCTACTTAGTTAATGCATATGCAGACGATATGCTACTTACTCTTTCTGACCCGCAGTCTTCCCTCCCACCAGTTTTGTCAATACTGCAGGAGTTTGCTAGAATATCTGGGCTTACACTGAATCAGAAAAAACTACATTATCACCTCTAAACAAGAAATGTAGTAGACACTGTCTAGCTGGTACAGATATTTTTTGGGCGCCGGAGGGCTTCCCATATCTGGGCATCAACATCATGGCAGCCTGGAAGGACCTAGAAACGGCCAATTTCTCCCCTCTCCTAGCCTCTTTGACAGCCGAGGTCCACCGCTGGATAAAGTTACGCCTAACGCTGAAAGGAAAGGTGGAAGCAATTAGAATGTTTATTTTTTCTACTGAACAACCTCCCAGTCCCTCTCTCTCAAAAACCATTTCAAGCCTTAGACAGATTGGTGACACTTTTCCTCTGGGAAGGTGGACCCCCTAGATGGGGACAAATGAAACTACATGCTCATTGGACCAAGGGAAGGCTCGTCCTCCCCTGGTTTATGGGATATCATCTGGCCTTTAGCATGGCCCAGGCCATGATGTGGTTTGCCCCTCGTTCCACCCCCCTCCTCAGTGGGCAATACTGGAGGCCATGCTGTCAGCAAAGACTCCCCTTTATTCGCTGTTATCCTGCCAATCCTCAATTCACACCACTTATGACGAATACATGTGCATTGTGGCACCGGGCAATGGCCATAGCTGGTGTTCCAAGCGCCGACTACCCTCTTCCTTTATGTTATGCCCCAATTTGGAATAATCCTCTCATTAAGGTAGATCATAAACCACTTCAGTGGGCCTCATGGGCCTCTAGGAGCATTCAGACGGTAGCCGATCTACTCATTCCGAACACTCGTATGCTGATGTCCTTTGAGCAGCTCAAAGCTAAATACAAATTGCCATCTCAAGATTTGTGGAAATTTCTCCAAATATGAAGCGCGCTGATCCCTCTCCTTAGGACTTGGTCATCCCATTCCCCTTGGAGATGCCTGAATAACCTCTCCCTACCCAACAGAGGCGGGGGCCTTGTAGGTGCTATCTAGTGAACTCTTATAGATTCCCAACTGGATGTCACTTTAACTAGCAAAGCCACATGGGAGCAGGATCTTTCTCACTGTCTATCCCCACAGCAGTGGTCGGAATGTCTCAGATTGGCCCATACGGCCTGTGTAGACTCCAAGAGCCAGTTGATTCAATTAAAAATTCTCCTCAGATGGTATCAAACTCCCTCAGTCCTCTATAGGCAAAAGATAATCCCACAAGATAGGTGCTGGAGATGCCACTCTTCTCTGGCCCACCTATACCATATACTATGGCTGTGCCCAACAATCCACATTTTCTGGACATCAGTCTTGAAGGACTGTTCTGCTATAGTGGGTAACCCGCTATCTCTTCAACATTACTCCCTACTGCTGGGGGACACCTCCACAGTAAATGCACTCTCTCCCCCTAGTAAAGCTTGGGTCCTGGTTGCTATCATGGAAGCAAAGAGAGCCATCCTGGTGAGATGGAGACAGTCCTTACCCCCCACACATTCTCAATGGCGGGCAGCCATGGCTAGGCTGGCCATCTTTGAGAGGCTCACAGCAGCAGCTAGAGGTAAACTCACTGACCTCTACTCAAAATGGGATGCTTACCTGCATTCCCACATTTGCAGAGTGCCTTCTCCCCCACTACAAAATCCTGCTATTACTTTTTAGCAAGTCGACCCTAGAGTGGTATGCCAAATATAAGGTATCCCCCTCTTCTGCATGTAACTCCTGCTATGCTTCTTTTCCATTCTTTTATCTCTAGCTCTTTTTCCTCCTCCTTTTCCTTCTTCAGTCCTGACCTCGTTGACAGCTTAAACACTTTATTGTGGGACTATTGGGTATAAACTAATCATGAGAACCTAGTTGGTATATATTCATTATGTAAATGAGAGGCCTGTGCTGCAAGATAATATTCTCCTTGAATCCTTATCCCTGCAAATTTTTGTGTCTAATTAAAGCCTGTTGCAATTAGTCTATCCTACACATAGCTTATGCCTTCCTCAAGGCCAGTCGAGATTTGGACTTTGACAAATAGTGATGTAGTTTAGAGTTACTTTGTATCCTGGGTTTATCCTTTAAGATGGCAGTATTGTTAGCCATCCTGTGTTTGTTTGTCAGGGATTGAGGCTCATGGTGTATCTGCTTCTGTGTATTATGCAAACAATATGTTAAAAAATTGGAAAATTACAATAAAATATTACATGATAAAAAAAAAAGTAATTCTTTTTCTTGACAAGGGAAGCATACATGGTTAAAGCTAACACTGTACAAAGCTTACTGGTTTTACTAAACTGGGAAAAGGTAAGAACGTATTCTGAGGTCTTTAATAGAGTTTTAAGGGTTCATTTTGTATGCCTGGTTAGGTGCCCATAGGCGAAATATATCTGGCCCCCCGAAGAGCAGAATTATCTGAGCCTGTACACTGGGTACGCTAACAAGAATTTCACAGTTTGAATCCCTCCAAGACTTGAGACCAAAGGTTGAATCGAACCCACAAAACAGACAGGAGGGTTACCCTGTTTTTGTTTCCTGTTCACAAGACTGCACTTAGAGGTTGGCACTGTGGGAGCAGAGGGCCTGACCTGCTGAGTGGGTTTGTGACAGATTGGTTGGCAGTGGTGCGAAAAATTTTGGTATTACAAGCTTTTATTGTTCAGTGTGTCAGCTTGAGACCGTCAGCTCACTTGCAAAGAAAGAAAAAGGCAGTGATTTATTTTTTTAAAAAAAGGAGACAGAACTATATCACTTGGCATACAGTCAAGCTCCTACCCATTTTATTTTTTTTTCTAAAGTACAAGTCAGAGTAGCCGTAGTTAGGGAAGAAGATGGCTTCCAACTACAGCACGCACATTGTAGACTACTTAAAGCAGTTGTGCGGGGACAGAGGAGTCCCATTTGAGGTGAAAGCCAGCAAACAGAACCTCGTGGATGCCCTGATGGTAGCAGATACCGAGAGCACCGAGTCACAGACAGTGACTGTAAGGGACCAAACCTTGAATGTGGCAGGGCTGGCGGCCGGTACAGTGTCCAGATTTGGTGAGGATGACAACAGAGCCACTGTCAGTGAAGGGCCACAGCAGCAGGGGAAGGTCACCAGTATCCTGGATCCAGAAGTACTCAGGCTGCAAATTGAGTTGCGCATAATGGAGCTGGAGTTCCAGAGGGAGAGGGACCATGAACAGTGGGAGGTGGACTGTGAGGCAGAGCGAGAACGCCGGCAGGCAGACCGTGAGGAGCATGAGCACTAGCGAGCTGCAGAGGAGAAGAGGGAGCAAGAATGCTGAGATGCAGACCATGAGGATCGTGAGTGCCAGAGGCAACATGAACTGGAGAAGCTACAACTCCAGCCACCAGCACCAGAGCAGGTAAGTGGCTTGGGTTTAACTGGGACTACAGGACTGGGTTACAAATTGAATTCCAAAGTAATAGCTGAATTTAAAGAGGGGGAGGATATGGATGCCTTTTTAAATTCTTTTGAAAAAGGTTTTATTCAGGCTAAAATTCCTAGGGAGTCCTTGAGCTTCCAGCTATCCTCGCTACTTACTGGGAAAGCTCGGGATGCATTGGGTCAAATGGACAATGAGGACAGTGATGATTACAGCAAACTTAAAGCTGCACTGTTAAAGAAATTAGAATTAACTGCTGAATCATACAGAGCTAAATTCCGTAAGCTCAGGAGAAGCCCTGACATGAGCCACGAGGAGCTAGCCACGAAACAGCGTCAGTTTTTAAAACGCTGGTGGGAAGGAATTGAAGCAAACTCTGTTGATAAAATTGAAAATGTGATTTTGTTAGAACAGTTTTTCTGGGCATGCCCAGCAGAGCTGAAAACCTGGCTGGAGGACCAAGATCCCAAAACAGCGCGAGAGGCTGCTGAACTCTCGGACCGCTATACCAAGAACAGACCTGCTCTGAGAGCGAATGGGGTGGGCGTGGCAGCGCAGAAAGGGAAAAACGTGCCTTCAGGGCAGCTAAACCCTTACTGCCTCCACCGAAACCAGTTATCCCCAGGTTTCAGAGAAAAAAGGTTTCTCTGAAAAGAGAAGTGAATGTTGGTTATGTAAAGAAACTGGGCATATTGCCAGACAGTGTCGCAAAAGAATGAGCAATAATACACAGAATGGTACTAGAAAAGAAGTGGGTTGTTTGTGTGTCCCTGGAAGCATGCCTGTGAACATGAGGGAACACATGCACCCAGTCATGGTGAATGGAGTACAGATGCAAGGGTTAAGGGACACAGGGGCATCCTTGACCTTGGTAAAGGGGGATCTAGTAGAGCCTGGTCAGCTTGTACACAATACATACATCACTATACAGGACTTTACTGGTGAGGCGAAAACATTGCCCCTCACTAGCGTTCTCCTAGACTGGGGTGAAACAGGGGGAGCTGTGCAACAGGTGGCAGTAGCCAAAATGTTAGCAGTGGATGTGATCCTGGGCAACAATCTCAAACAGGGGATGGTATGTGCAGTTACCCGTAGAAAATTGTAGTTTCCTGAACCCCACAGAAGCCATTGTGGAAACCACTGAGAGGCTGGTTCCCCAGCATGTGTCTCCAGATGGGGAGACTAATGAAAAGGGGGTAGAAATTTCCCCAGTGGCAAGTAACCTCACAGCTACAAAGGGTTATTCCAAAGAGGGAGGGGTAACCCATCGTCAGAGGGTTTGGATTGACAGTGATCCTGAGTGCCCTGATGCTAGTGCTAGGGACCCTAGTTTAGCGACTATAGGGGACCTGTCCCAAGTCTTGGGAATGTGTGAGGAGTTTGCAGCTGCTCAGAGAAGTGACCCTAGTCTAGAGAAACTGAGGGCTTGGGCAAACTCTGATGGGGCACAGGGAGGTGATGGCAAAGATAAGGTTTATTGAGAAAATGGACTTATGTATACTCAGGCAGTACAGACAGAGGGAGGGGTGCTAGGCAGGCAGCTTGTCATTCCACGGGGGTATCATGAGCAGTTGCTTAAGATTGTACATATTCCCTTGTCTGGTCATCTGGGAAGCACGTGCACGATGCAGCGGTTGGCCCAGAACTTCTACTGGTCTAACTTCACCCAGCAGGTGAAGGAGTATTGCAGGTCTTGTCACCGATGCCAAGAAATAGGTAGGTGGGCAAGAAAACCCAAGCTGCCCTGATTCCCGTGCCCATAGTGGAGGAGCCATTCCAGAGAGTGGGAATGGATATTGTGGGGCCTTTAAATATCCCAGCTCCTCAGGGAAGAGATCCATCCTGACTGTGGTGGATTATGCCACCCGGTACCCAGAGGCAGTCGCCCTATCCTCACTGCGGACTGACAAAGTGGCAGATGCCTTACTTGGGATTTTCTCCCGTGTTGGGTTTCCGCAGGAGGTTATCACCGATCGAGGGGATTCCTTCATGTTGGATCTGATGAAATGCTTATGGGAGAAGTGTGGGGTGGTACAGAGACACATGACACCGTATCACCCACAAGCCAGTGGGCTTGTGGAAAGATTTAATGGTACCCTGAAGTCAGTGCTCCGGGCGTTTGCTGGACAGCATGGGAGGGACTGGGAGAAATACCTTCCCCACCTGTTGTTTGCATACAGGGAAGTGCCCCAAGTGTTGACAGGATTTTCCCCCTTCGAACTCTTAAATGGACACCGGTTATGTAGGGTCCTAGATTTGATCCTTGAGGACTGGGAGGGCAAGCACGCCATCCAGGGAACTCCCATAGTGGATTATGTCTTTAGGTTTAGGGAAAGGCTGAAGGAGCTTATGGGGGCAGCCCAGAGCAACCTAGCAGCTGCCCAACAGAAACAAAAAGTGTGGTACGACCGCAGAGCCAGAGCTCGCTCGTACATGCTTGGTCAGGAAGTCGTGGTCCTTATTCTGGTCCAGAAAGACAAGCTGCAGGCTGAGTGGGCAGGACCTTACAAAGTGGTTAGGAAGGTGAATGACGTGAACTATATTGTGGAGTTACCTGACCAAAGACAGAGAGGAAGGATGTACCATGTCAACATGATGAAGCCATATGCAAATAGGGCTGACATGGTGTTTGCAGTGTGTAGTCCTGGGGAAGGGACAGACGATAGAGACCCCTTTCTGTACTTGCTGGAGGAAAGTAAGCAGGAGTCCTCTGCGGAGGCAGTTAAACTGTCTCCGCAGCTGACTCCAGATCCAGAAAGTAAGGGAGGTTTTAGCAGACTTTGCCCCATTGTTTAGCGCCAGGCCTGGCCTAATGCCCTTAGTGACACACGATGTGAAGACAGGGACACAGACACCCATACGGTGAACAGCATATCGGGTGTCAGAGGCTGTCCAAAAGTACATTTGGAGGGAAGTGGAGGAAATGCTGGATTTAGGGGTAATCCAGAGTTCCCACAGCCCCTGGGCCTCACCTGTAGTCCTTGTGCCCAAGCCAGATGGTTCTACTCGTTTCTGTGTGGACTATCATGGACTGAATGCAGTCACGAAGTCAGACGCCCCACCCGATGCCCCGGACGGACGAACTCCTGGGCAAGTTGGGATGGGCGACCTAACTTACGACCATTGACCTAACAAAGGGGTATTGGCAGGTAGAGTTGACAAACGAAGCTAGGGAGAGGTCAGCCTTCATCACTCCGATAGGCTTATTTGAATTTAAAGTAATGCCTTTCGGAATGAAGAACGCCCTGGCCACTTTCCAAAAGTTGGTGAACCAGGTGTTAAATGGTGCTGAGGAGTACGCCATGGCATACCTGGATGACATTGCCATCTTTAGTGCCAGCTGGGAGGAACACCTATCCCACCTTAGGGAAGTGCTGGGCAGGATACAGAAGTCCAGGCTCACTGTCAAAGCTGAGAAGTGCCAGGTGGCCATGGGGGAAGTGGCATACCTCGGGCATGTGGTAGGCTGGAGACAGCTCCGTCCTAACCAAATAAAAATAGAGGTAATCCAAGCATGGCCCAGACCAGAAACACAAAAGCAGGTCAGGGGTTTTCTAGGGACAGCAGGGTACTACAGGATATTTGTACCCAATTACAGTGCCCTGGCTGCTCCTCTGTCTGACCTGACAAAGAAAAGGATACCCAAGAAAATTACCTGGGGCCCAGCCTGTGAGGAAGCCTTTTCCAAACTAAAGGAGGCACTGTGCAGTGCTCCTGTTTTGACAAATCCTGACTATAGCAAACCCTTTATAGTTCAGACTGATGCCTCAGACATGGGTATTGGGGCAGTACTGAGTCAGAAATCCAACCAAGGGAGGGATTACCCAATAGCATACCTGAGTAAAAAGTTACTTCTCAGGGAGCAGGCATACTCCACTGTGGAAAAAGAGTGTCTTGCCATAGTGTGGGCCCTAAAGAAATTAGAGCCATACTCGTATGGGCAGCATTTTGTGGTACAGACTGACCACAACCCCCTGGTTTGGCTGACGCAGATGGGGAAAAACAATGGTAGATTGCTAAAATGGAGTCTTGCTTTGCAAGGGTATGATATGGCAATTCTACATAGGGCTGGAGCCAAAAATCAGAACTCCGATGGGCTGTCTTGTGTGTACGAGGAGTGAACTGATTTGGGAAGCTCATCCCATGCAGGGGATAGAGCCCTCAAATTCAGTCTAGGTGGGGAGGAATTGTGACACTTAGACAGCTGGTTCTGATTAATCTATGATTTTTGTAATATAAAAATGTGTCATTGAGTGTGTCTCATGATACATGCTGAATCAGCCTGTGGAATGACACCCCCCTTCCCAGGTTTTAGCTACAACGTGTTACCTGGAAGGGCAAGAGATAAGTACAGGCTAGAAGAGACTTAAAATTTAGGATCTCCTGTTTATGTGACTAATTGCAGCTTGCCAACTGCCAAGATAGATCATAAACTTTTATGACGTTCAGAGGAAACGCATTTAATATTCACATGGTGATACAAAGCATGTTGAACCTCCGTGAGATCTGGCAAAGAGATATAACAAGTCCTTTGATATCCTGGAAAGGGGAAGCTGCTCATAAGATCAAAGAAAGTCATATAAGAAAATGAGTTGTGCTGAGGTCACAGAATTTAATACTTTGATAAGACATCCTGTTTTGCATAGATATATTTTTTTATATTCTGACAGGGAGGAGCTAGGTGACCTCACGCAAAGAGGTTGCAAAGCCAGTTTTTAAACAGTATTCTGTTTTTCATTTACACACAAATGTTTGGACTCTGAAAGCTACAACATGCTAGCAGCACTGTAAGAGATACATTAGATAGATCAAGTCTAATTGTCTGGTGGTAGGAAACTGCACTTTTAAAATCTTCTATTTTTTTTTTTTTAGTGATTGTATGTTTTTGTGATACATGGTTCTGTATTTACATTTTACATTTTTTGTTATCTATTTTGAAGTAAACTTCTACTTTAGAGACTACTTGGTGTACCTTTGAAATTATTTTTCTTAACAAGGGAAACATACATGGTTAAAGCTGACACTGTACAAAGTTTACTGGTTTTACCAAACTGGGAAAAGGTAAGAATTTATTCTGAGGTCTTTAATAGAGTTTTAAGGGTTCATTTTGTACACCTGGTTAGGTGCCCGTAGGCAAAAGATATCTGCCCCCCACCGAAGAGCAGAATTATCTGATCCTGTACATTGGGTACGCTAACGAGAGGTTCACGGTTTGAATCCCTCCAAGACTTGAGACCAAAGGTTGATTCGAACCCACAAAACAGACAGGAGGGTTACCCTGTTTCTGTTTCCTGTTCACAAGACTGCGCTCAGAGGTTGGCACTGTGGGAGCAGAGGGCCTGACCTGCTGAGTGGGTTTGTGACACTGTATACATGAAAAAATGTCTCCCTTCTGGTGTGTCCAGTTTTTTATTCAAAATTGATCGGACATGCTCCTGTACCTGTTCTTTAAGGGGTCTTATTTTTTTTCATATGTAATGTATATTTCAACTACACCAGAGAATATATACAAGAAATGTTGTGGTACAGGAAATAAAGTCCTGTATCTCAGTGTGTGTACCATTTGGTAATGTCAGTTCCTTACCAGTAACCATATATTGGCACACATTGCATCTCTTGCATTTATGGTTCCCCACAGGTTTATTAGGTAGCCATGTGTTCATAGGTGTTTCTTTTTCAAAAACTGGCTTCTAGCCAGTTTCTGTTTAAGATCTGCAGTCCTTCTAAAAGTAACTCTGAGTGTATCTGGTAGAATTTATTTTAATTTTGGGTCTCCTTTTAGGATATCCCAGCATCTCCAGACAACATTTCCTACTTCCCTGATACCTTTTTGTGTTCTAGTGAACATGTGATTTTCTCATTGGTAATCTCATATGTGTAATTTTTTATGTTTGCTTGCGCATGCGCAAGAAACATTACATGACAGCTTAGGAGAGAAGGGGTTGCGGAGGCGTGGCACTGTTACAGCCAAGGGAGGCACTGCATTTGGGGGCTCGGCACTGGTGGACCAATGGAGGCACAGTGTGCCGATGACGCTGGTCTTCCAAAAGTGCACCAAGTTGTAATGTTTTCGCCGCTGAAATCAGGGGCCGCCTCGTCATTGCAGCATCAGTCATTCTGCTGCAATGAGGGAGCGACCCATCATTGCAGGGCGGAACGTTAGCTAGCCTAATACTGTTTGTGAACATGGCAGGCTGCTTGCCGCTGCGATCACAAACAGTATTAGGCAGCTAGCCCCCTTCCGAGGTGCCCAGTCCCCTCACAGCAGCGCAGCTCCACAAACAAGTCTTTGTTTGCCGTGGGCCCCAACTCGCCCGGGCTGCAGTGATCCAGCTATTTTGCTGATGGGGATCCCACCCCGCTGGCATGATGTAACCCCCATCCATTTTCCTTGTCTGTCGATGGGGTGCCCAGTCCCCATCGGCATAAGTTCCCCCTTTGCTCTGTGCCAATGGGGGTACCCAATCCCCTGTCGGCATAACGGCCCCTGCTTTAGTTAGGAAGCAACAGGGTGCCCAAACCTGCTGGCATTATGTCGCCCCTTTGTTGTGTGCCGACGGGATGACAATCCTCAGTCGGCCACAGTTGGCCCCCCAACAAAAGACTTACTTGGCATGCTGGGAGCCCACCCCAGTGTGCCAAATGCCCCTGTGAAGTTAAAAACCATCCCTCTATGTCTGTTTTTTTTTCCCCCTGTAAACAAGAAAATGGTCCCTCGCGGTCTCTGGGGCCCCCCTGCCGCAACCTGCACCCATCCATTGCGTAGCCTTCCTCCTCACACCCCCCTCACCCCATACTTACCTCTGGAGTCCAGCGCGATGATCTTCGGTGGACTGGGAACACGTCTGCACTCTTCAAAGCCAACCGCGAACTGAGGAAATGCCAGTAAGCTGTACAATGGGATAGATAGGTTTTTTTCAACTTTGGTGCACATCTCAAGCATTTTTTGGAATTTTGGCACCAAATTTTCAACATGGAGTTTTTGGGACCCCTCCTCATGAATTCTGTCACTGTCATGGCGTTAATCGAGCCTGAAGGGTGATTTCACAGTCACTGCGGAATCACCTTTGGGACTGATTAACTGAACGACAGTGCCAGTGTTCATGGTGGGCTCTCAAAAAGCCTATGTTGCAAATTTGGTGAAAAATTTAAAATTACTGTTTTACGAAAGGCATTGCGCAGTTCCTACGCACGCTCGTAAATTAGCAAATTTGTAACATTTGCACTCCAGATTTTCAACATTGGCATTTTATCACATGTACTTATGAGCAGTACAGCTGTCATTTTTCACATCTTGCCCAAAATGTATTTCCACGCATGTAGCGCACAATGGCGCAGTCAGTGTGCGAAATCAATGTCTGGGACAGATTAAGAAAATCACAGTGATACTGTTCATGAGCTGAGGTCTTAAAACTTAGTATTATTCCCCTCTGCCTGGAAGATAGCTACTGTCACCCCAATACACAAGGGTGGTGATAGGACCCTCCCTAGCAATTATCGACCTATCTCAATCCTCTCTCCTCTCTCTAAGGCCTTAGAAAAAATTGTGGCCACCCAAATCTCTGAATACCTTGATAAATATAGCATCCTCTGCCCAGAACAACATGGTTTCAGAGCAGGCCACAGCACCAATACTGCCCTCCTGGAGTTCTCTAACTTTCTTCACACCTCACTGGACTCTGGCTCCCTAGCAGGTGCAGTGTTCATTGACTTATCAAAAGTCTTTGATACTGTCTCCCACCCCCTCCTGCTAGCTACCCTTAGTCACTTAGGCTTTGCCACTGGGCCTGTTTCCTGGTGCTCCAGCTACTTGTCGGCCCGCTCACAACGTGTGAAAATCAACGCGAAACTTTCCAGCACCTGCCCTATCTGCTCTGGAGTCCGTCAGGGCTCCATTCTTGGGCCCTTGCTCTTTTCCCTTTTTCTCAACTCCCTGACCAGTGTATGTACTGGTAAAATTCTTCTTTACGCAGATGATGCTGTACTCTTTGCCTCCGACCGTAATCCCATCTCACTTCAGGATTCTCTGCAGGAATCCTACAATGACGTAGAAGCCTGGTTTACTGAGCACAGACTCGTAATTAATGTAAAGAAAACCAAAACCATGCTCTTTGCCCACCCCCAAAATAAATCCAGTAACTATCCTCTCGCAGTCCACTCCACCTCTAAACTCTCTATTGAGCTAGTTCACTCTTATAAATACCTAGGTATAACCTTTGACCCTGCCCTCCCTTTTCATTCCCACATCTCTGCCCTTGTCTCAGCCTCTAACACTCGGCTGGGTATCCTCTATCGTCATAAAACTGCCTCCCCACGGATGCCCTCAGACTTGCAGTCACATCCTCTGTTCTATCTCTGGTAGACTATGGCTACCTGTGTGTGGTGCAGCAGACCAGACTGCCCTGCACAAGATCCGCCTCACCTTAAACAAGGCCTGCAGGCTCATAACTGGGGCTCCTAGTCTAACCCACATGCCTTCTTTACACCATGGCTAATCTACTCAACCTAGATGAGCGCCTCAAATACCAAACCTGCCTCCTAACAAAAAAATCACTCCTTGGGCTATCCCCACCGGGTCTGTCAACCACTATCCACCAAGCAAACCCTACAGTGCATACCTGTATATCTCGCAAGACTGCACTGGTTACACCGAGGGCAAGAACCTCGCAAGGTCAAAGGGCTTACCCCTACAGAGCCCCCTGTTGGTATAACGCCCTCCCCGCCGGAATCACGGATGCCGCCTCGTTATCTTATTTTAAAACTAGCCTTAGAAATCACCTGCTCTCAACACGCAGCTGTACCTGCCTCTAAGCCTCCTCCTATCCTTCCTGACAAAGCTCGCTGAGCCGCTCTCTGACCTTCTGTCCAGCTCTACCTTTACTTGCTACTATCTTCCCCACACTCCTCTTCTGATGTCTTCCACCCAGCCTTACCTTTATCTGCCCACTGAATCAATCTTCATGTAACTACTGTTTATTGTCTACTCTGTAAAGCACACATGTAAGCTTGTTGTATACTGTGTTTGACATATGCCTGTATTTTTGGCTGATTCCTAAATGTACTCTGATTTTTTGTCTGCCTTGATGTTTGTTTCTTGCACTGTTTTGTCCTCACTGTGACGAGGTACCTTTGTAAATGAGCCTCTGGCTCAAAGGTTGTTAAACTGATGTTCTAATAAATAAATAAATTAAATGGCTATGTTGAAAATTTGGTGAAAAAATTCCTAAAAATGACTGTGTTACGAGCGTACGTTGCACATTTCCTACGCATGCTCGTAAGTTCGCAAATTTTTTATATTTGCACTCCAGATTTTCAACAATGCCATTTTACCACACCTCCTTATGTGCAGTACATCTCTCATTTTTCACATCTTGCCCAAAATGTGTTTCCACGCACGTAGCGCACAATGGCGCAGTCGGTGTACGAAATCATTGTTTGGACAGATTAAGAAAAGCACAGTGACACTGTTCAGTTGCAGAGGTCCTAAAATGCCTATATTGAAAATTTGGTGAGAAAAGTCCATGAAATGACTGTGTTACGAGCGTGCATTGCGCAGGTTCCACGCACGCTCGTGCCTTCGCACATTAGCAATATTTACACTCCAGATTGTCAACACTGCCATTTGTCTGCACCTCCTTATGAACAGTACAGCTGTCATTTTTCACATCCCAGCCCAAATGTGGTTTTGCACTTCGGGCACAGAATAGCGCGGTCGTTGTGGGAAATCCATGTTTGGGACATATTAAGAAAATCATATTGACACTGTTCATTAGCAGAGGTTCTAAAATGGCTATGTTGCAAATTTGGTGACTAAAGTCCATAAAATGACTGTGTTACAGGCGTGCGTTGTGCACTTTCCACGCTCGCTCGTAACTTTGCAGATTTGCAATATATTCACGCCATATTTTCAACATTGCCATTTTTCCGCACCTCCTTATGAACAGTACAGCTGTCATTTTTCATATCCTGGCCAAAATATGTTTTTGCACTTCCAAGGCAGAATAGCACGGTCGCTGTGGGAAATCAGTGTTCGGGACACATTACAAAAATGACAGTGACATTGTTCATTAGCAGATGTGCTAAAATGCCTATGTTGAAAATTTGATGATGAAAGTCTATAAAATGACTGTGTTATGAGTGTGCGTTGCGCAGTTTCCACGCACGCTTAGAACTTTGCACATTTCTAATATTTTCGTTGCAGATTTTCAACATTGCCATTTTTCTGCATCTCCTTATGAATAGTGCAGCTGTCATTTTTCACATCCTGGTCGAAATGTGTTTTTGCCGTTCCAGCGCAAAATACCGTGGTTGCTGTGGGAAATCAGTGTTCAGGACACATTAACAAAATCACAGTCACGATGTTCATGAGCAAAGGTCGTACAATGCCTATGTTGAAAATCTGGTGATGAAACTCCATATAATGACACTGTTATGTGCATGCGTTGTGCGGTTTCCATGTATGCTCAGAACTGCGAGCACTTTTAATATTCCCACAAAACATTTTCAACATTGCCATCTCTTCATACCTCTCTATGAATGGTACAGCTGTCATTCTTCACATCCTGCCCAATCTGTCTTTTCGTACATGTGGTGCAGGATGGCACTGTCGCTGTTGGAAGTCAGTTTTCGGGACACATTGACAAAATCACACTGCCACTGTTCATGACAAGAGGTCCCAAATGCTTTAATGAGGTGGGGTCACAAAAAGGCCATGTTCAAAATTTGTACTGTAAATACCAACAAACGCCCGTGGCATTACGGTTTCTAACCATAATGTACTACCCTGTACAGACAGGCATTGGGGTGTGCCTTTGGATTGCCGCCTGTACTGCTCATGCCATCCCACCCCCACCCACTGACAGGCATTGAGCTGTACCTTGGACCCTTCAGCCCAAGACTTCACCCCATTTTCCTATGCTGCACCCATTTCACCGTATGTCCTTATGGAATGGGGTGACTATAAAGCCAAACACCCTAACGCACAGCTCAACACATATCGGTGTCTGCAGAATAGGGTGAGGTGACATGGCTTGACCGTCTTGGGCGACGACCCAAACACTTACTTCCAAATCCTGTCCATCTCTACAGGATGGAGGTGGATTTCATGCGAACTTCAATACTTCACTGCCATTCCTATTCTGTATCTGTCTAACTCCTGCATTTCTAATGCTCATACCAGCAAGCAAACATTCGGCATTGACAAATGCTTGTTTGTTTTACTGTTCAATAGACCTGCTTGATTTTCACTCTGTAACTTTCTCAGAGCCTCATTCAGTGTTTCAGTTGTATAACCCCTTTCTTTAAACCTTTTCAACAATTCATCAGCTTGTTTGTTGAACTCTATATCATCAGTACAGTTTCTTCGAATTCTGACCAATTGTCCATGTGGAATTGATTTTTTAAGCTTATGTGGATGGCAACTGTCATTTCATAAAAGTGAATTGGTAGAGGTTTGCTTTCTGAAGTATTTTGTGCTTATTTTACCTATCGCCTCATTGCCCATCAGTGTGATATCCAAAAAATCTATTGATATGTTATGCATGGTTGAAGTGAATCTCAGATTTAAAGTATTGATATTTAGCCGTTTTGCAAACTCTTTGGCTCTCTCCATCCCTCTTTCCCAAATGCATAAACAATCATCAATATATCGCCCCCATTTGACAATATATTGATAGTACGGGTTCACATTTTGGTTTAGTAGGTGTTCTTGTTCCCACAGCCCCATTAAAAGATTAGCATATGAGGGGGGCCATAAAGGCCTCCATAGCTGTTCCACAGATCTGTGCATAAAATTCATTATTAAATTCAAAGTAACTGAGGTTAAGCACAAACTCTAAGGCCTTTATCAAGAATGTCACTGGTGTACCTGTCTCTCTTTGATCATATTCCAGAAAATGATTTTATGTCTCAGTTCCATCTATGTGACAAATTGAGGTATAGAGTGCCTGTACATCGATGCATATCCCAATATCTACTGGTTCCCATTTAATACATCCAAACTTTTGTATGGTGTCACCTGTATCTCGCAGGTATGATGGTAAGGTTTTCATGCTGTACTGAAGAAACAGATCAACAAACTCTCTTAAGTGCTCAGTGACTGAGCCTACCCCTGAAATGATCGGCCTCCCTTGGGGCTCTAATATATTTTTGTGTATTTTAGGTAAGCAGTATAGAGTGGGAATTACTGAAAAATCACAGTAAAGGTATTTAAATTCATTATTACTTATATTCCCCCTCTGTGCTGCCTGATCCAACAGCCCACATAGCTTTCTTCTGTTCTGTGAGGTGGGATTACTCCTTAACTTCTTATAATTATTGACATCAAACAACTTTTCAACCATTCCCTTATATTGCTCACGGTTCATTAAAACAATATTCCCACCTTTGTCAGCATTCTTAATAACAATACTGGGTTCACTAAATAATTGTTTTAATGCTGATCTTTCTGCATAGGTTAAGTTTTTAAGCTCATTCTTTTTGTCAGATTTGTCCACCAGCTCCCTTACCGTAAATACTACTAACATATTAAAATGCCAGCAGAATAGGCCTAACGGTCTTTCGTGTCTGCTCGTTTGGTCAGCCCCCACCCTGGGAGCTGACCTTGCTGACCCCCTCTTCCTCTCTGTCTTCTCCCTTCCCTGTCCCAGATATTCTCGCTGCACTGGATTTTGCTTCCAGAACCCTTCCCCTGTACCTGTCCCATCCCCTCTTGAACCCCTCCACCGTCTCTGCCTCCACCAGCCCCCTGGGCAGCGCATTCCATGGCTTCACCACCCTCTCAGTGAAGTAGCACCTCCTCCTTTCTCCCCTGAATCTCCCCTTCCAGCTTCCACCCATGCCCTCTAGTTGCCCCCCCCCCTCCTTTGGAGCACCCTGACTGCTCCTCCCTTATTTACCCCCTTCATGTACCTGAAGACCTCTATCATGTCCCCCTGGTCCCTTCTGTCTTCCAATGTGTACATATTTAGCTCTTCAAGCCTCTCCCCATAGGTCCTCTCCTCCAAGCCTCAAATCATTTTGGATGCCCTCCTCTGGGCCCTCTCCAGGAATTCAATGTCCCTCTTTAAATGTGGCCTCCAAAACTGCACGCAGTACTCGAGGTGCGGCCTCACCAAGCAGTTACACAGTGGGAGTATCACTTCCCTCCTTCTGGAAGTGATCCCCCTAGCGATGCATCCAAGCATCCTGTTGGCCTTTGCCACTGCCCTCCTACAAGTCTCCAAGTTGTTATATCTTGACATCCACCACCACCACCCCCAGGTCCCTCTCAGCAATCAAGACTTGTAGCATTTCCCCCTGCAGTGTGTACACTTGGCCTGGGTTTCTGTCTCCCAAGTGCAGTACCTTGCATTTCCCTGCATTGAACCTCAGCTTCCACTTTCTAGACCACCTTTCCAGAGCCTCCAGGTCCCCCTAGAGGCCACCCTCCCCCTCCCCATCCACCACCGCCTCAGTTTTGAGTCATCCACAAAGAGACTCATTACACTCCTGTTACCCTTCCTTATGTCAGAGATGTAGGCGTTAAACAGGAGGGGCCCAAGGGCCGATCCCTGAGGGACCCCACTAATGACCCTCCTTGGGGATGAGACTATCCCGCCAACCACGACCCTCTGGAGCCAATTGCCTATCCATCTGATCATCTGGTTCCCCACCCCCATTTCTCCCAGCTTATCCAGCAGGCCCCCATGGGGAACAGAGTCAAATGCCTTGCTGAAGTCAAGAAAGAAGACGTCCACTGGTTTACCCAGGTTCAAGGCACTCGTCACCCAGTCATAGAACTCCACAAGGTTTGTCTGACACGATTTGCCTGGGATGAATCCATGCTGTCTATCGTCCAGGCACCCCTACTTTTCCAGGTCCCCCAAGTCTCTTCTTGACAATGCCCTCCATCACTTTGCCCACCACTGATGTCAGGCTGATGGGCCTGTAGTTCCCTGCCACCTCCTTTGATCCTGCCTTGTGGATAGGCACTATATGCACCACCTTCCAGTCCTGGGGCACCCACCCTGTCCTCAGAGAGATGCTAAAGAGCTCCGCCAGGGGTTTTGCCAGGACATCCGCCAGTTCCTTCAGCACTCTGGGATGTAATTTATCCAGCCCCAGTGCTTTCTCCATCTTAAGGGACCTGAGGGCTTCCCTCACTCTCTCTGCTGTGATTTCCACCTCTGCTACCTCGTCCCCCTGCTTTGCCTTCCACCCACCTGCCAGTGATGCCCCCCCTCTCCCCAGACCCACCGATCGGTAAGGGTCCCCCCCTCCTCATTTTCACCGTCTCCTCCCATGTATGATGCAGCCCCCATTTTCCTTCAGGTGAGAACTGAGGCGAAGTACTCTCATTTAGTACCTCAGCCTGCTCCCTTGGGTCTTGTGCCCATCTCTCCCCTGTTTTAATCCTGCTAATCTGCCCCTTCACCCTTCGTTTTTCCCTAATGTATCTAAAGAACCCCTTGTTCCTGCTCCTGGTTTCCCTGGCCAGGTTCTGCTCCTTCCTTGCCTTAGCTGCCCTCACCACCCTACTGGCCCTTCTGGCTATCAGCTCGTTCTCCCCTTGATCCCTTTCACTCCTTGAGCACTTGAATTGCCTATAGGCTGCCTTCTTTCCCCTCACCACCTCCTGAACCTCCCTGGTCCACCAGCAGGGTTTTCGGGCCCTACTGCATCTTCATCTTACTCTTGCGCAGGTGCTGGTAGCATCCTGCACCCCCCTCCTGATGATTTCCCACCTACTGTCAGCATCCATGTCTGGCCCAATCTTATCCAAGTGCTCCTTGGCAATTCTTCCCATTTCCTTGAAATCCGCCCCCCTGAAGTCAGTTGCCTCCATCTTTGTGCAGTCTTCTACCTCTCCTAGGTTCAGGTAGAACCAGACTGTGGCATGGTCGCTCCCCGCCAACGGGTCCCTTACCTCCAGGCCCCCAATCTGGTCACTCTCTGCCAGGACCACATCCAGTATCTGCTTCTCCCTGGTTGGTTCCCCCACGTGCTGAGTTAGGAATGCATCCTGAAAGACATCCAACAACCTCTGTTCCCTGGCCACCGAGGATGTCATAGTCTCCCAGTCTGTTCCTGGCATGTTTAAGTGTCCCAACACCACCAACCTTCCCCTGCCCAATTGGTAGTGTCTCCCAACATCTGCCACCAGACTCTCCTCCAGCTCCTCCACCTACGCAGGGGGTCTATACACCACTCCTATTTTTACTCTCTTGCCCCACCCCCGTTATCAAGGTGACCCAAATCGCCTTCACAATTCCCTCCACCTCCTCCACTCCTCCTATGGCAATGCCGTTTTTGACTATTATTGCTAACCCTCCTCCCCTTCCCTCCCTCTTGTCCTTCCTGAACATGGTGTAACCTTCCAGGTTCAAGTCCCAGTCATGCCCTGCGGTGGCCCAGGTCTCAGTGACCGCTGCCACATTCACTTCTCCCTCAGTTAGCATCGCCTGGAGCTCTAGCATTTTATTGGCCAAGCTCCTGGCATTTAGCAGGACTACCTTCCACCCTTTCCCTATACTTCCATTTCCCCTGCTTGCGTTCCCTTGGGGATTCTGTCTTCCCCTAGTCCACACCTTACCAGTCGGCCTTTTCCTGCATTCCTCCAGCTCCCCGGGGGGGTGGAGACAGAGTCCCTCCTTTATCGGACCCCCCTCGACAGGCTTTTCTCCCATCCCTCCCCCCTTCACAAGTTTAAACCCCACCTTTCACCAATGAACCCCTCTATTTTCAACTTAAGGATTTCCTTCCCCTCCAAATTGAGATGGAGTCTATCTCTAGCATACAGCTCCTTATCCTCCCAGGTCTCCCCCCAGTTCCCCATCAACCCATACCCTCTGGCCTCCACCACTCCCAGAGCCACTGGTTTATCTCCTAATCTTCCTTTGTGTTCTAACCAGCTCCTTGCACGCAAGCAGGATTTCAGAAAGAAATCGCACATCCTATGGCTCACGTGCAGACCCTGGCAAGATCCCTGAACCTTGCCTGTATCTCTAGCTCGCTATTTCCCTCAATGTCATTGGTACCCAGGTGGACCAGTATGTCCGGGGAACCTCCACAATCCTTTGCCAGCTGATATACCGCAAGCTTGGCCCTGCGCACTGTTAGTCAGGGAAGCATTTTGTTCTAACCGGGCAGGCTTCCCCCTCCCTGTCCCATTTGATACCCCTGATCAAGGAATCACTCAACAGGAGCACTCTGACCGCTCCTTTTCCTACATTTCCTCCCCTTCCTGTCTCTCATCCTTTCTACTGGCCCCTCCCCCCAGCCGGCTCCTTGCTCCTCCCCCTATCTGGGTGCCGCCTACCGCCCCCTCCTTATTTACCCTGGCCACCCCCTCCCCTCTGATCCTATGCCTCTCCTCCTCCCGAGTATCCTTCAGTACCCCGCTACCCCACCCCATCACTGCTCGCGACTGCTCTTTCACCCCCATCTGTCAATGTCCGTGGCTCAGTAGGTAGCACACTCGCCTCTGAGGCCGGGAGATCAGAGGGCTGTAGGTTCAGTTCACCACATCTGGCACTTGGGTTAATATCCCAGTACTGACACTGTAGTGCAGCATGAGAGGGGTGCTGCACTTCTGAGGTGCTGTCTTTCGGATGAGATGTTAAACCAAGGTCCCATCTGCCTGGATTGGTGGTAGTTCAGATGGATGTTAAAGATCCCATGGCACTTATTGAAAAGTGTAGGGGAATTTCCCCAGTGTCCTGGTCAAATTTCCCTCTTTCACTAAAAATACCACCAACAGCTTAATCTGGTTCAAGGTCAGTTGCCATTCATCTGTATCCCCCTCCCCCGGGTTGTGCCTGAAAATAGGCAGGATTTGTCTAGTGCACTTACCCGGTCAACAAAAGCTAAATAAAAATAAAAAATAAAATAAATAAAATTAAATCTGCTAAACTAGCCTGGCTCATCCTCCCTTCCTTTCTGCCTCCATTCAGCCCCTCCTTGCCTGTCGTGCTCCCTTGGCCTAAACCCTCGGCTCACTTTACTGTATCCTCCTTGTATTTCTGGTCCTTCTCCTTGCCCTTTCCTCCCAACTGGTCCTTCTCCTAGTACAGTATTCTCAAAGACACTTATACTGTTGTTACGTGTTAGAGGAATAAAGTCAGATCTGCATTTGAATAAACTGTCCCGCATTGTAGTAAATTCTGCTGTTCTCATTTCTGGTGGACTACTGTCTTGGTCCCTAGTTTCTGAAAAAAGTTCCAAAAGTCTGTCTAAGTTCACTTAAGTGGCACTGGCTGACATTAAATCTTCACTCATTTCCATTCCTCCATAGTTTCCCAACATAGTTTCATCTGTCAAAATTAAATCCAAGCTCTCATCAGGTCCAGCCTCCTGCTGTATTAAATCTTCAGTATAGCCCATGTTAGCTGTTCCTAATTTGTTGTAGTCAGCAAAGAAAAACTTTAACTTGATTTTCCGAAATAATTTTAATAGATCTATAAAGATCTGGAAATGGTCAATAGGGGGCGATGGTACAAAATTTAATCCTTTATTCAGGAGAGAATATTGTGAATCAGTTAAGGTGAAATGACTCAGATTCACTATTTGTAGCTCCATTTTCTGGAAATCATCAATGCATATGTTTTGTTTCCTGAGTTTTCTTCCTCCTCTCCTTCCCCTTTTAGTTCGTCTGGTACTATATCTGTTAACACAGTCTTTTTGCTCAGAAAAGGATGTGCTATGGTTTTTGAGGTTAAATCTATAGTGACTATTTTACTGCTTTTCTTCTGTGCAGCCATGTCTGCTGTTATAGACAGGGGGTAGGATATTCAGACTGTGCCAGGCAGGGGCGCAAGCCTGGGTGCAGCGCATCTGGGCTGCGCCAGGGCAGGGACCAGGTGATAATCAACGGTGCTGCACCATGGCTCAGCACTGTTGAATATGGCACTGAGGGCACACGCACTGCACACGGCACAGTGGCACTGCGCCAGTGAAAGTGGCAGGAGGGGAGCTGGGGGATGCGCAAGTGCGGTTGCGCTAGGCGCATCAACCGTGATATTCAGCACTGGGCATGCAAATGAGGCCATGATGCATGCAAGGTGCAAATAGGCCATTTGCATGTCATTATGGCGCTCTCTGCTCTATGAGTAGGGCATGTTTTTCTTGTAGGGAGGAGAAGATATTAAGGAAATTATTTAGGGCAACAGAAGCATCCCCTGGAAATAAGACAGAGGACCATTTAGAGAGTGCAAGGTGTATGGGAAAGGACTCCAAGTCTAATTTGGATGGTTGAAGTGAATCAATGAAAAAAATCAAATCTCCATTAGACCCTCAATGTCAGGAGTATGAGTCACACATGTAATAAGTTCAGCATGTTTAGGGAGGAGACTTCAGACATTTAGGTGAGAAATGTTAATGCCTTTTGCATTAAGCCAGACAGCAGAACCAGTACGCTGAAAGGTAGCAGGGCCAGAGTTTGGTTCTGTGTCACCAGTCAGAGCAATTCGCAAGGAGGAGAACCAATAGAAATGTGACAGAGCTAGCTGTTTTAGAGATTTTAGGGCAGCATAGTTTGTGCTTAACAAAGTGGCTAATTAGTAAGACTATATGATATTCAGGAAGCCAGATTGGATATAGGTACATTTCTCTAGCAGCAATAAGGTTAGAAAAGGTGTAGTCAGCTAGCAGGGAATTTGGCTGTGGGCCTTCAGGTGCAGTAGGTGTAAGGGGAGATGGAAGCAACCTGCAGCATAATTAGAGTCACCGTGAGACCAGCTAACAAATACATTTTAACAGCTGTACAAGCACAGACACACAGGACAACAAGTAACTAGTCAGTAGTGACACTTAAGGCGCTTTTACACACCGGTGTCTGTAACAGAATGACCGTTACAGAACTAGTGTAATGTTACCTCTATTCGTGTGTAAATCGGATTTCTTCCACTACCACAGTGAACATTTGGCTGAAACGTTGCTTGCCATGGTTCTCCCCAATGTCTGCCAGTACACCCCGCCATGTAATTGGGAGGTTCTGTTACCTCCTGAGGAAATCAAATAAGGAGCACACATCTGTGGGAACACCAGAATAAAATGATTTATTTATTTTTTGTTGGCCAGGAAGGAGGACTAGACAATTTTTTGCCTATTTGCAGCCTCGTTCGGGGGATACAGATGGATGCCAACTGAACCAGACTTTTTAAGCTGTTGGTGGTGGTATTTTTAGTGAATGGGGGAAATCTGGCCAGGACACTGGGAAAATTCCCCATCTCTTTTCGAGAAATGGCATGGGATCTTTATCATCCACCATAACTACCACTAGAACAGGCAGATGGGACCTCGGTTTAACTTCTCATCCTAAAGATGGTACCTCAGGAGTGCAGCACCCCCATCATGCTGCACTACAGTGTCAGTATTAGGATTTAATCCAAGTGCCTGGAGTGGGGATAGAACCCACAGCCTTCTGATCTTCCGGCCTCAGAGGCGAGTGTGCAACCTGCTGAGCCACTGACACTGCACTAAAAAAAGACTGAATGAAGAGGGAGATTTTCTGAAATAGGAGCCGAGTGTAAATCGGAGCGCAGAACGACACAGACTACAATGGTGCCGCACAGGTATTGGTCATTCTGCAACAGACACCTGTGTGTAAAAGTACCTTTATAGGGCCAGTCTAATACAGAGATAAGTCAGTCACACTACAAGAATAGTACAGACCTAATAAATTAAGTAGTCTCACATGCATTTTTTTTTTAACTCAGAGCCCAAGACACCTCCAGCATGAAGCAGTTTAATACGGCGAGGCAAGCTGCCAGGAGTAGTACAAGATCTAACAGATTAAATAGCCTTATATGTTTTGTTTAGATTTCTCAGTACATAGCCCTGCAAACCACACTCAGCATCTGGCAGGACAGTAACATATACATGTAGGTGTAACCCCTTCCCAAAAGTCTTCCTTGGGTGTGCCTAAATGCCCACTGCCCAGTGGTGTTCTGTGTTCTAACTGTTTAAAAGTAGTTGCTTGCAAGCGCCCTATTAGCCTCTGTGCCTGTCCCTTTAAGAGCTGCCTATCTCGTAGTGTATAATTAATCTGGGTAGGGGCTGAGTGTTCCTAAGCTCGAGTCCTACCTTGGCTGCCAGATAGTTGCTCCATTCTGCCACCGCTAATTGCGCAAAGGGAGCTCTGTTAAGAACTGTAATTGTTTGCTGATTGTCTGCTTTCTTAATAATTACATTGTAGTTTGTCTAACCTGCCTTCTTTGCAGCATGGACTTTTTCTGTTAATCACCATCATCTTAGTTCTGGACTGCCAGTATGCACCAATAAGTACCTTTGGGGACACTAAAATGGAGCCTGCCCCAGGGGTCTTGTGGGAGTGAATTTCTGTAGGAATTGTAGTTTTCTCCCTTTGGCACCTAAATGGACCTGGAGGGGGAGCCCTTGCTGTGACAGACAGATGGATCAATGAATCGAACCTTTTGGATCACTGGGAAAGTCCCGAGCTGCCTGCAGCAGTGAGTCAATTTGACGTATAAGTTGAGAGTGAGAGGAGCTCGAAAGATTCAAGCAGCAGCTGCTCCTGTGTAGTGCACAGGGGAAATCGGCGGGAAGGCTGTGACTGGCCTGCCTGCTTCCATCTTCCTAAGTGAAGAGAACTAGAACCTGAATCGGACTTTATCCAAACTTGTGTCTTTCTAGCTAATTGTGACTGATTTCTCCTGAAGAGGGACCAAAGACTTGCTCTTGAGCTATTGGCCTGTCAGGACTTCCACCACGACCACAGAGCATACGGTTTGCGCAGAAAATCCTGTGAACTGCAACCGGACTGTCATCCGAACTGTGGTACTTCCTTGCCTTAACTATAAGTGTGATGAATGCGAATAGTGGGTCGCGATTTGGTTCCCCACTGCTTGAATGTGTCACGCTTGCTGGAAGCAGTATCCAGTAACTCTGACCGGACTGAATCCATTTCCTTCAACCTGTCTGGGCCTCAACACCATGACCCTGATTGCCGCTCACGCTGCAGAGAACCACCCGATGAAAGACCTGCCTGGGGATCTGGCTCCATGCGCAACATCAATGAACAGGAACGACACCACGGTGAATCGTGAGGGCCCTGCTTCTCCTGGCAAACCAGCGCTTCATCCTGAGGTCTCCACTTCGTCCCTTCTGCAACCTGGACTGGGTATCGTGAGTAAATCACAAGATAGCTCCCTGCAACTACCTCCTAATCAAAATGTGTCATCTGATTTAATTGTTTTGATTGATTGTCACGAACTGAGCCCTCCGGCTCTGGAATACAAATATTGGGTTAAAGTGCATGTTGTGTTTTCTTTTTCCTAAGGGCCCCAACAACAGCTGCAATGCCGGCCTACTCCAGGCAACGCTTCAGGCTAGCCTGTAACTCCAACTGGGTACCCAGAGTGTGTGTGACTGTGATAGAGGAACTCTTAGAGGCATGCATGCTTAAACCTGATTTAATCAGTAATAGAATCAAGCACCAGATTACGCCCCTTCCTTGTTGATGCCCCCAAATAAATCAGATCTGAATCTTTTTGCACTTAAACTGTTTGCAGTGTACCCAGTGGCGGAGCCAGGTTTGGGAGCATTTGGAAGCCGGGGGCATTCAGTCAATCATGGGCTCCACAATGGGCACTAAACATTGAATAAAGATGGTGGTGGGGCACCACTACTCACACTGGAGCAGCCAGGAGGGGCGACCGACCCCCCAGCCCCCCCCTCTAGCTCCACCACTGGGTGTACCTCTGTACAGACAGCATTGAAATACTGTTGGTTGTTGTGGTAAATCTTGTTTTACAGGGGGTCTACAGGGCCGAGCCAGCTGATCTAGCCCTGGTGGTAAGTGCAACAAGTGTGGGGTTAAATCTGTTGTCAGGTGTTAATTGCAATTGTGTATTCAGTGAACCATTTAGACCACTAGCGGGAAAAGGGGGGGGGGGGTAACAGTGTCCCAGAGGGCTGTACCCATGGCAGCTACACTACCAGGAGGCACCCATTCCTTGAACTCAGGCCCCTCACCCTGCTCTCAGTCACGCAGGCAGGGGTTGTATCCCTTGGGGTAGCGCTACTTAGGGGTTACATCTTGGTGGCACTGCTGGGATTTGCGCCTTCTAGTGGTCAGAGGTAGGAACTGCAACCCCCTACGTTAAATTAGCAACAGAATGGAGGCGCTCACTTCGCCCAAGCTTAAAATTGCTCCCCATAAGTTGGTAGTGCACTGTATGATGGGGTGGAGCGAGGCTGAGGGTAGACTCCCAACAAGCCATATTATTAAGGGACATCCCATTAGGGACCACTAATGCAACTATTATAGAGACGGTTGAACAAGTTAAGTGATTGGAGAAGGTTGAGGTGAAAGGTTAGGGACTTGGATTTGTTTGACCAAACCATGGTGGCCCTCCTCTCCTGCAGTCTCCCATAGACCCTGAGAGAGTGCCCCTTGTTATTTTGCCTGAAGGGTCCCAGAAAGGGTGGTGGGTCATTCATTTGCATAGTGACCCAGCTGCTCCTGGGGGATCCCCTGCTATAGAGGGGTTTAAAGACAAATTGCTTAGACTGCTAGCCACTGAGGGGTGATCCTCTAAGGAGCTAATGAAAATGTGGGATCTTTCTGAAGACCCCACTCCCTTGCAGTCCCCTTTAGCATCTCCTGCCGCACTTAGAGCTTTTCCTGTGGTAACCTCCCCCATAGTAATACCCTCCATACACCTGGACTCTTACCGTACACTTAAGACTCTTCCCAGGCATAGTCCCAGTGCCCGTGGGGGAGGATGATCTGGAAACATGGATGGATTATGCCAGGAGTGGCAATGCTCTGAGGGGGAGAAAAGAAAGAGACTCATGGAAAGCTTGAGGGGCCCTGCACTGGAGGCCATTCAAATTCTTTGCTCCACCAGCCTGGAGACCACTGCTGCCAAGTACCTCTCTGCCCTGGAAGAAGTCTTTGGCAGCACTGAGTGGGGAAGACCTGATGTGGAAATTCAAATCCACCAAACAATGGAAGAATGAAAAGCTGTCCGTGTTTGTTACAAGAATTGAACGGGCCTTGCAGAGGGCTCATAGGAAAGGGGGAATGCCTGCCAGTGAATTGAATCAGGTCAGATTGGAACATGTCTTGAGATCTGCTAAGTACTCTACTATGATGATGTTGAAGCTGAAATTGAAAGATAGGAAGGCAAATCCACCTGAATATTGCTACCTTATGAAAGAAATTCGAGAAGCAGAGAATGATGAGGAAGGGTGGGAGCCCTATGCCGGGGTCGCCCGTACCAACCAGACCCCTGACCGAAGTGATGAATGACATGAGGAATCTGAATTGCAAGAGATGAGGGAACTAATTAAAGAACTGAAAGAGATGAGAGCCAGTCAACAAGCTACTGAGGTGGCAGAAAGTGTGACTCCTTGTCAAACGCCCCCTGAGCCAAAGAATGAGATCCCACCTGGAGGGGTGGGGGTGCACGCCATTTCCTCTGAAACCTGGATGGAGAGTAATCTGTTGGAAGAAATATGAAAGCAGAGAACCTTAGTAGGAGACCTTATTCGGGCCACTCAAGTAGCTGATTCCTGGAGAGGCTCAGAAAGCAGGGAAAGTGGACCTCGGATCAGAGAGGGACCACGGGACTTGCCTGAACCGCCCAAACAAGCAAGTGGTTTTCCTCCCCCTAGAGACTCTAACAAGCCCATCTTTTGTTACCACTGTGGGGAAGATGGGCATATCCAGCCTAAATGTAGTTTGTCCAAGAATCTGAGAAAGGTTACTACAAGATTACTGGCTTTAGTTCGGCAAAGAAACATAAGGCCTTAGACTAGACCTGTAAAAAAGACTTATTCCTCTATGACTGCTATAAAACAGAAGACTAATTCCCCTTCACCTGATTGGTCTGAGGTGGTAGGCCCATCAGTGGAGACCACCATAACTGTGAATGGTGTAGCTGCAAGGGCTGTACTTGACAGCAGATCACAAGTGACCATAGTGTTTCAAAATTGGTACCAGAAGCACCTACTTGATGTGCCCCTACAGTCTTTGGAGGGCCTGCACATGTGGGGATTAAGCGAAAAGTCCTACCTATACTTGGGATACATTTGGATCTGGCTGTCTTTTCCTACTGCAGTGGCTGGAGTGGATGAACACGTAGAGACGCTGGCTCTGGTGTGTCCTCCTACGGGATTGTATGATGGGGTTCCCTTGTTCATTGGAACAAACACCCACATGTTTGGGAGACTGACACAGTTGTGCCAAGAGAAACAAGGGTGACTGACTCAGCGGGCCTTGCAAATTTCAGCCTTGATACAGAGAGCCTATGATCTGCAGAAACAGACTACAGAGGCAGACTGGGATGAACCGGTGGGGATAGTGTGGAAGAAAGATCCTGATTCCTTGACCTTACCACCTAACGCTCAGTGTACTGTCCATGGAGAAGTCCATATTAGAGGAGACATAAAGAACAAGATATTGATGCTGGATGCTCCAGGTGATGGAAAGCTGCTGGATGGGTTATTGGTCAAGCCCAGTATCCTGCCTGCTCGAGCCCACTCCTGTGCTCGGCAGGTGATGGTTCAAATACAGAACGTATCTGATCAGGAGATCCATGTGTATCGGGGATGTACATTAGCTACCGTGCACTATGCAGACACTGCAGTGCTGACAAACAACAACTGTCCCAGTGAGAAGGAGGAGGTGACCCCGGATCTATTTGGTTTTGTGGAGTCTCCACTGTCCACTGAATGGAAGACTCGAGTTAGCCAGAAGCTTGCCCAGAGGAGCCAGGTGTTTTCCTTAAAGGAATTATAAGTGGGATGCGTTCAAGGCGCTGAACATGCTATCAAACTTCATGATGATAGACCTTTTCGGGAGCGGTCTTGTCGCCTTTCCCCCACTGATATCGATGATGTCCGAAAGCACTTACAAGAGATGCTAGCTGCTAGCATTATTCAAGAGTTGAGAAGCCCCTACGCTTCCCCTGTTCTAGTGGTACGAAATAAAAATTGGTCCTTGAGAATATGTGTGGATTACCGGACTTTGAACCGATGGACTTACCAGACCAATATACCATGCCTCGCATACAGGATGCCCTGGACTGCCTGAATGGAAGTCAGTGGTTTTCAGTACTCAATTTACGAAGTGGGTATTATCAGATCCCGATGGCCCCAGAAGACCGTGAGAAAACAGCCTTCATCTGCCCCTTGGGGTTTTACAAATTCCTGAGGATGCTGCAGGGGATTTCGGGTGCACCCGCCACTTTCTAGAGGCTGATGGAACGTGCAGTAGGGGATATGAACTTGTTGGAATGTCTAGTATACTTGGATGATGTTATCGTATTTGGATGCACATTTGAAGAGCATGAAGCCTGATTATTCAAAGTTCTGGATCTTCTGGAAGAATTTGGCTTGAAACTCTCCATAGACAAGTGTCAGTTTTTCCGGGCATCCATAAAATATGCAGGGCATATAGTGTCAGCTGAGGGATACAGACCGACCCCAGCAAAGTAGAGGCCTTGACCACTTGGCTACAACCCAGCCATTTGAAAGAACTGCAATGGTTTTGGGGGTTCTGCGGCTACTATCGCTGATTCATTAAGGACTACTCTAAAGTAATTTGGCCCCTCCTGAACCTCACTCAAGGTTATCCTCCCACCAAGTGCCGGTACAAGAAAGGATCTATCAAGGATGAGGAGAAGATATATTTCCAAACAGGTGAACCATTTGGGGCCTGGTGGACCACCGAGTGCAAGGCAGCCTTCTTTGAGGTCATTTAACAACTTAATCATGTCCCAGTGCTAGCTTATGCCAACTCCACCAAGCCATATGTTTTACACACTGACGCCAGCCTGAAGGGACATGGGGCTGTGTTGTACCAGGACTATGAAGATGGCCTGAGACCTGTGGCTTTCACCAGCAGATGTTTAACACCCTCTGAGCGGAATTATCCTGTCCACAAATTAGAATTCCTCTCCCTCAAATGGGCAATAGTCGACCAGTTTCACGAGTACCTCTATGGGACCAAGATATTGGTAAAGACTGATAACAACCCTTTAACTTATGTACAGACTTCAGCAAAGCTAGATGCCACTGTGCACCGGTGGCTTTCTGCACTGTCTACCTATGATTATGTGGTTGAATACTGGCTAGGACTGATCCATACCAATGCTGACACCCTTTTGAGGTGGCTGAGTCCTCACAACAACTGGGTGCAACTGTTTGAACACTCTATTAAAGCATTGTGTCAAAAATTTGATAAGGATGAGCAGCCATCTGCAGATACTGTGGACTGTTTAGTGGACTGTCTTGGGTCTCCTGAAACTTGCATACCTGCAGCCTATTGTCATTTTTCAGCATTGGACATCAGCGCTCTGCCTCAGTTCAATAGTGATAGCATCCAGTGGGCTCAATCCCATGACCCAATGATCCAACCCGCCCTTGATGCCCTATGTGCGGAGAAAGATGTGTCAAAGCTAAGCTCTGCCAACCTACGAATTGCTTTATTATTCAAGGAAGGCCCCAGACTAAGGTTACGAGATCAGTTGCTATATCGAGAAAAAGTAGATCACCAAGGTCAGGTAGATAAGCTTCAGTTAGTGTTACCCACGGCCTTCAAGTAGCTGGTGCTGAGGTCCCTCCACAATCACATGGGACACCTTGGTATTAACCGGACCCTCGACTTGGTGCGGTCATGATTCTGTTGGTCGAAAATGGGGGCGGACGTTGAAAACCATGTCAAAACCTGTAGTTGTTGCCTTCAGAAGAAAGCTTTGCCACAGAGAGCTGCCCCTTTGGTCAACATCTCCACCAGGCCCCCAACCCCCATTGAGTCGGTTTGCATAGACTTTCTGTGTCTGGAGCCTGATCAAAAGAACATTGGCGATGTACTGGTGGTAACCAATCATTTTACTCGCTATGCCCAAGCCTTTCAAACAAAAGATCAGAAGGCCTCTACAGTGGCCAAGGTACTGGTGGAGAAGTTTGAAGTTTGAAGTTTATTGTTCTAGGAATTAATACCTTTGAGCCAAGGCTCTTTTACAAAGGTTCCACGTCATTAAGTACAAAAACATAGTAGACAGTGTTACAAACAATCAGTAAGCCGTTTTAACAAGGCCACAACTTAAACAGTAACATTTATGTACAGAAAGAAAAAGGAACTCAGAGGCAGTGTCAGGGAAAGGAATAAGGATTGGAGAGCTTGAGGGAAGAGAGGAGAAAAGTTTAGGAGCAGACAGAACCAGGTTAGTGGTACTCAGGTTGTCTTTGTTAAGAGGAGACCATGGTGGCTGAGTGAAACAAATGTAAGTGCACTCAGTGGGATGAGACTTTAGTCAAAGCAGTCACAGGAGCTGGAGGCTTGAGGTGGCGTAAAGTATGGTTGAAAGCTCCCGATGTCATGAAGGATAGGGAGGGCAGGTTAAGGGCATTGTACCAGGTAGGAGACACGGTATGTAAAGATCTATTGTCCCTGAGCAGTCAGGCATCTAGGGACAAGGAAAGGTTGGTGGTCAGATCTTCTGGTGGTACAGTGCCATTGTTCAGGCAGAGCAGGTCCGGATACATGGAGGGTGAGTCCCAAGATTGATTTTTGCCATCATCGCAGGTGAGATACATGAGGCGATTGGAAAGATGCAACCAGCAGTTTCCGTGTAGAGGTCAGCAAGTGTGGGTCCATCTCTATGCTCAGTGAGAGTCGACAGGTTTGTTTAGTGCTGTTGAGATGCGCTTTAGTGCAGTGGTAGTAGCTGAGCCATAGACAATTAGACCATAGTCTATGATTGAGATGATGGAGCTTTGAACAGCAATCCTCAAGGCAGCTTGGTTGAAAAATTGACGGTTCCGGTACAAAATTCCAGTGCGTTGGTGCACTGTTTTTGCAGTGTTATCGATATGGGCCACAAAAGTAAGACATTCGTCAAAAGTGATACCAAGGTATTTGAGGGTGTTCACTTGTTCTAGTGTATTTCCAAGAGAAGTTTTTATGATGAGTGGAGTATGCCTACTTCTGTTTTGATGACTGGCGAAAAGCATGACTTTTTTTTTTTTTTGATTTAGGACCAGTTTGTGCTCAAGGAACCACTTTTCAACACATGAGAAAGCAAGCGAAGCTCTGTCATAGTGGATTTGGATCCTATGGGAGAGAATTACAGCGTCGTCAGCATAGAGTATTAATTTTTCAGGGCAGGATTTGGGAAGCAAGTTTAGAAATAGGCTGAAGAGGAGAGGACCTAAATTGAGCCCTGGGGACACCAGAAGAACCTGGTTTGGAGTCGAGAAGAACCTCAAGATTTTTACTGTTTGAGAGCGTTTGCCAGGTAACTTTTACCCAGGCTCCAGGTCCCTCGGCTAGCCCAGTGTTGAGCAGAAGAGAGATTAGAGGCTATAGTGAACAGTGTCAAAGGCCTTTGTGAGGTCTATGAAAACAGCTCGGTTAAATAACCCTTATCCAAGGCTTTGTGAGTTTCACTAGAAAAATCAAGTAGAGACGATCGGCGTACTGTGTCCTTTCCTAAATCCGTGTTGCTGAATGCAGAGTAGATCGTACTTTTGCAGGTAGTCTGATAGTTGATCCGACACGATCCGTTCAAGAGCTTTGGAGAGAGGTGGAAGTATAGATATAGGCCGATAGTTCCCTGGTGTGGATTTGTCACCCCCTTTATGCACTGGTGTGACTATAGTGGCCTTCCATGTGTTGGGGAGTTGACTTTGGCACAGGGAGAGGTTGAGAATTTTGGTGAGGGGGTGGATCACTTCTTCCAAGGTGAGAGACAGAAGTTTTAGATCATAACCTTTGTCCATTATGGTGCACCCCAATGTATCCACTCTGATCAAGGGAGAGACTTTGAAAATAGATTGATCAAGGAGATGCTTTCCCTTTGGGGAGTGGAGAAGTCCAGAACCACTCCTTACCATCCCCAGGGGGACCCCCAACCTGAACATTTTAACAGGACCCTCCTGGACATGTTGAGCACACTTCACCCCAAAGATAAACATAAATGGAGTCAGCAAATCAGTACCTTGGTGCATGCCTACAGTTGTACAAAAAATTGAAGCCACCAGGTTCTCTCCGTATCGCCTCATGTTTGGAAGGGAAGCCCGGTTACCTGTGGATGTTTGCTTTGGAGTGTCCCTGGATGGAGTTCATACTGAGAACTATCTGCAATATGTACAAAAGCTAAAGGCCCAGTTAAACCATGCTTTTCAGTTGGCCCAGACTATGGCCGCTAAGAGAAACCTTGCCAACAAAGAGAGGCATGACAAGAAAGTGAAGGTTTGAGCTACTACCTGGAGACCGTGTATTGTTGCGCAATTTGGGACTGCATGGAAAGCATAAAATTGCTGATAGGTGGCATCATCTTCCACACGTAGTGATTAGTAAACTGGATGAACTGCCTGTGTACAAAGTGTGCCCTGAGGACAACTCTAGAGCTGTTAAAATCATGCACAGGAACCATTTACTACCTACTGGCCAAGTAATGATCGATGCTGAACAGTCAGATTCTGCCCCTCCTAGGCCAGAACTCGTGCCGCTGCCAGAAGACGACAGAGTCAACCCTCTCCAACAGTGCAACAACCCAGGCCTTCCCCTCAGCAGGCCAAACCTAATGATGAGAGTCAGTCTGAATCTGAGTGAGTGCAATACTCCGTATTATCCTACTTATGAACTGAGTCAATTGTTTCAAGGTCACCCAGTGTATAACTGTGGGGATAAAGATGGGCCCTCAGGACTGTCTTACCCCCCCAGCTTCCTCCCTGGAGTCAGTGCCCCCGGAGAGTGAGGTGCAAAGTATAGCATCTGAGATGGTTGACTCGCTGTGCTTGGTGGAATTGTTTGAACTGCCCGAGGAGGAGGAGGAGGAGCCTGATGCTATAAACCGTCCTAGTGACATACCAGTAAATGATGATTATAATGAACTTGACCCTGTTGTCCTAAGTGACCCGAGTATTCAGTCTGCCGTAGAGAGTGTCAGCCAAGCACCTCAAGATACAAATGTGTTAGAATCTTCCTTGAATAACCCATGTGAACCTTTTACAGAGGATAATCCTGTGCCAAATGTGGTGGACCCAGGGACTGATATGTTCCACTGCTGGAGTCTTCACCCAGTGCAGAGGTACCCCTCTCGACCCAAGAAGAGACTAATGCTAGTGCGGATACTCCAGAGACTATACCTGTTCCCCCACAAAAGTCTGGGAGTTGTTAAACCAGTTATGCATCTTAGCTACGACTCCCCTGGAAGACCAGTTGATTATCCTCTGAATGTTGTCCATAAGGGTGTCTGTATCTCCCAGAGCTCATTTCCTAAACTGAGCCTCCTTTCTGCCACCTCTAAGTTAATTGTTCATCCTTCAGAACATGGTGCTCTTGCCTCATCTAACCCCAAGTTAGCTGACAGGGATGGGTCCCCATCTGTATTGTTTAACATGCAAGAAGTTCTAACTTGAATCAGTATAGTAGTTCTAATAATGTGTTAATCATAGTAGAATCAGTTTTACGTGTATGAGAAATGCATAACTGTTGTCATTGCAGATATAATATATGTGTGAAGTATATTTAAAATGTATAGCAATGGGATAAGTTTATGCTTACTGATGCATCAGTCATTATCTTGTCTAGTGTATTAATGTCATGTATATCTCATACAGAATATTGTCTTAGTATGCTACTGCTAAAGTGTAGACTTGATGCGGGCACCAAGTTTTTTCCAGGCAGGGAAGGGTGTAACCCCCCCCATAAATGGGGGTTCCCAAAAGTCTTCCTTGGGTGTGCCTAAATGCCCACTTCCCGGTGGTGGTCTGTGTTCTAACCATTTAAAAGTAATTGCATGCGAGTACCCTGTTGGCCTCCATGCCTGTCTCTTTAAGAGCTGCCTATCTCGTAGTGTATAATTAACCTGGGTAGGGGCTGAGTGTTCCTAAGCTTGAGTCCCGCCTGGGCTGCCAGATAATTGCTCCATTCTGCCATTGCTAATTGCGCGGAGGGAGCTCCGTTAAGAACTGTAATTGTTTGCTGATTATCTGCTTTCTTAATAATGATATTGTAGTTTGTCTAACCTGCCTTCTTTGCAGCATGGACTTTTTCTGTTACTCACCACCATCTTGGTTCTGGACTGCCAGTATGCACCAATAAGTACCTTTGGGGGCCCTAAAATGGAGCCTGCCCCCAAGGGTCTTGTGGGAGTGAATTTTCATAGGAATTGTAGTTTAATCCCTTTGGCACCAAAAATGGACCTGGAGAGGGAGCCCTTTCTGTGACAGACAGATGGATCAATGAATCGAACCTTTTGGATCACTGGGAAAGTCCTGAGCTACCTGCAGCAGTGAGTCAGTGTGAAGTAGGAGCTGAGAGTGAGAGCAGCTCAAGAGATTCGAGCACCTGCTCCTGCGTAGTGCGCAGGGGAAATTGACGGGAAGTCTGTGACTGGCCTGCCTGCGTCCATCTTCCTAAGTGAAGAGAACTAGAACCTGAATCGGCTTTATTCGAACTTGTGTCTTTCTATCTAATTGTGACTAATTTCACCTGAAGAGGGACTGAAGACTTGCTTTTGAGCGATCGGCCTGTCAGGACTTCCACCACGACTGCAGATCGTACAGTTTGCACAGAAAATCCTGTGAATTGCAACCGGACTGTCATCCGAACTGTGGTACTTCCTTGCCTTTACTATAAGTGTGCTGAATGCGAATAGTGGATCACAGTTTGGTTCCCTACTGCTTGAATGTGTCACACTTGCTGGAAGCAGTATCCAGTAACTCTGACCGGACTGAATCTGTTTCCTTCAACCTGTCTGGGCCTCAACACCACGGCCCTGATTGCCGCTTATGCTGCAGAGAACCACCTGACGAGAGACCTGCCTGGGGATTTGGCTCCCTGATCAACATCAATGAACAGGAACAACGCCATGGTGAACCGTGTGGGCCCTACTTCTCCTGGCAAACCAGCACTTCATCCTGAGGTCTCCACTTCATCCCTCCTGCAACCTGGTCTGGGTATCGTGAGTAAATCACAGTGTAGCTCCTTGCATCTACCTCCTAATCAAAGTGTGTCATCTGATTTAATTGTTTTGATTGTCACGAACTGAGCCCTCCAGCTCTGGAATACAAATATTGGGTTAAAGTGCATGTTGTGTTTTCTTTTTCCTAAGGGCCCCAGCAACAGCTGCAATGCCAGCCTACCCCGGGCAATGCTTCAGGCTAGCCTGTAACTCCAGCTGGGTACCCAGAGTGTGTGTAACTGTGATAGAGGGACTCTTAGAGGCATGCATGCTTAAACCTGATTTAATCAGTAATAGAATCAAGCACCAGATTACGCCCCTTCCTTGTTGATGCCCCCAAATAAATCAGATCTGAATCTTTTTGCACTTAAACTGTTTGTGGTGTACCTCTGTACAGACAGCACTGAAATACTGTTGTTGTGGTAAATTTTGTTTTACCGGGGGTCTCCAGGGCCGAACCAGCTGATCTAGCCCTGGTGGTAAGTGCAACAAGTGTGGGGTTAAATCTGTTGTTAGGTGTTAATTGCAATTGTGTATTCAGTGAACCATTTAGACCACTAGAGGGAAAGGGGGGGGGGGAACAGTTCCCCGGAGGGCTGTACACACGGCAGCTACACTACCATTGACCCTGTCCTCCGGGTGGAGGCACCCGTTCCTAGAACTCAGGCCCCTCACCTTGCTCTCAGTCACGCAGGCAGGGGGTAGTATCCCTTGGTGTAGCGCCACCTAGGGGTTACACAGGCACAGTGTAATACAAAACCTGGCAGATTAAATAGCCTTATAAGTATTTTTCCTCTCTCTCTCTTTTCAGAGTCCTAACCACGTCCAGCACATATCAGTTCACTCACTAAATTCAGCTCTTTGTTACAGAGGTATTAACAGTATTCACAATGGGCTTTAGACTACATCCAGCAGCATGACCAGCTGTCATTCTGTCTGTTTCGCTGATGCGGGCAGACTACCGGTGTCCTTTGAATGGGTCCTTATTGCGAGGACCACAGTGCAGGAGGGCCACTTGGGGGGCAGTCAAGAAATACACATAGCCTCCCTCCGATTGGTCACTTGCTGCAGGAGGAGGGGCGGCAGAGCAGAGCTCCCAAAATTGGAGCCGCTCCCTTTTTTATGTATTTTTTTTCAAAAGCTACATTAAGTCATCCTCTTCCTGGCTGTGAAGTGAAATCTTCCACCCCTAAAGTTCCTGCACGAGAGACCACTCTTCGCAGGATAATATGCACAGGCGTCTCTGTGTGCTGATTTGCTGAAATTGTGTAAGTTATTTATAATGAAGGTTTAATTGATTGAAACATTTTTGGTTCATCTGACTAAACCAGTAAGGAAGACAGAGAGCCAGATTTTCAAATGTCCCAGATTGTAGTGTGCACCAAAGATATGGTGTACCAGACTTGTGGCAATCTAAAGGGATTTTGTATCCCTTGCTTCAATTGACGCTTGCTAGACCATCTTTTTGTGATCTACCTCGTGTCAATAACTGGGCTCATTTTAACAGAACTTGTAGCCACCATTTGGTGCAAGCTGCCGTGAAGCAGGTAAACTGTCGTAACTGTGCCCAAGTTTGTAAAATTGGGTACAGTTGCAGAAAATTTGAATGGCATAACTGGGGCAAAGAAGGGGTTCGATGCAGGGCTTGGCAAAAGCTCTGTGCCACCATTTGAAAATCTCTCCCTGTGTCTCTCCTTGTTGATAGTCTTCTATTTGAGGATATGCATTTTGTATTGTCTGGTCAATGTTAATATTTAATCTTAAAAGGACACTTTCAACCCTTTTTGCATCATATTATTTCTGGTTAAAAAAACACATTTTATGGTTGTTTGTCTTCTATAAAATTCATTGATGTTGCAGGTTGTTTAATCTGCTTCCTATCGTAGTAGAATTGAAATGCATGCTAATGACGCAGTTATACCCAGCCTTGGTTTGTTTCAAGTCCTTGGTTTGCTTTTATTGCATACTTCCTGAACATTAGGAACACCCCCAAAAAGTGCAGCCTCTTAGAATAGTCCTCTGTCTTCCTACTGCATCACGAATGGCTATCCTGTGTTGGGTGGTGTTTCCAAGTCCAGAAAAGATTTAGTGGGACTTAAATGTAGGATAAAGTATGGGTTTGTGTGTGCAATGAGAAGTTTACACATACCCGAGGGGTTAGATGCTACATAAACCCTGAGAGGGAAGCTCGAGGGGTTTATGAATAGCATCTAACCCTGAAGGTGTGAGTAAATTTTGAGTTTACATACACCGACCCATACTTTATTTTATATAATTGCTGGGTCTTCCTTTTTGGCCACAGCAGTTATATAAAATAAAAAGACGTCCCCGAGTCCTATGTGGATGCGGTCCACTTTGGTTGGAGTGCATGGTCCGCAGTGTTTTTTATTTATTTAAAAGTTTTCAGTTTTTTCTGTCCTCAGCTGAAAGTTTCCTTCTTCATTTTTTGATTTTGCTAGTGCTCACTAACCGCTGAGTCCGAATAGGAGGGCCCGTCTCCTTTGGAAAGACCAGGTGGTGGGCAGTACTGGAGGAAGAGGGCAGCGGGCACATGTGCAGATCAAGGGAAAACCATGTGTGTGTTTGCGTAATCGCGCTCTTATTACGGCAAATAAGTATGGTTTTTCTATAAGTAAAGGAGACTCAGTAATTACTAACGTACGCATTTTTGTGTGGTAACAGTATGGTGGGTAGTCTGTTTTTCACTTCTAAAATGAAAAAAGGAATCAGAATCAATCCACTAACATCAGCAATCTTTACAGAATGTGATCAATCCTAACATGTGTTTTGTAAATTAGACACATTTTGAGACCTAAGGGGTTGCCAGAGTCCCTTTAAAGAATACTGTGTGTGTGTGTGTGTGTGTGTGTGTGTGTGTGTGTGTATGTATGTGTGTGTATATATATATAGGCACACACACACACGTATATATATATATATATGTATATACATACACACACACACACACATATATATATATATATATATAATATCATCGTCACGTCTTTAATAGGATTTAGTTAAAAAGGAATGTAAGTATAATCTGATATGTATTCACATTATTCTTCTTGGAGTGTAAGATTGAAACTTTTTATTGCTTTCTAATAGAGACATAAAATTACATTACATAAAATTACATTACGTACAAGTTTTTATTTTTGCTTTTGTTCTTTTCTTAGAGAGCAAGCATTCAGTATTACTTTGAAAGAGAAGTAAAACGACTTGATTATTTTGCGGAACGGAAGAAGTTCCGAGCCAAAGAGAAACAGCAAATCGAAGCAGAAGAACAGAGAAAAAAAAATGTAAGTAAAGTTATTGAAGTGAAAAGTACAAAAGAAAAATAGTGGATCTTCCAGGAATCGGTCTTCACCATTGATTCATGCTAGTGGGTCTGAGCTGGAGGTGCTAGGACCCTGCGGGAAGCAGAACTTTTCAGGAGTTCAGGCACTGAGGTAAGCTGCATGCATGCATGACTCTATGAGACTCAGCTTGGAGGTGCAGGCTTACCTCAGTACCAGCCCTCAACTGCCTCAGTTCCTTTTTCCCCACCATTGAGTTTGCATCAGTGATGACATAGCTTGCCCTTTGGTAGTCAGAACTTCAAGTCTGTATGACAACAGCGTTCAGATCTTCCTGGACTGTAAGTCTTCACCATTTATTCACACTGCTGGGTTCTAGCCAGAGGCGCTAGGACCCTGCGGGAGCCAAAAGTCTTCAGGTGGGTTGGCATCAGGATAGGACCCACATGTGCAGTGCTGCGAGACTGGCTTACGCCATATAGGCTATCTTGGCATCGACCTATTAATCACCTCAGTTCCTTTTTTCACTCCATCAGGTGCGCTTCAGTGATGATGTTGCTTGCCTGCCAGGAATCAAATCTGTACATCTGTATGACAGCAGCATTTATTTTTGATTTCAAATTTAGTGTTTCTTTTCCACAGTAAAAAAAAAATGTTTTATTACTTTTCTTCTGCAGCACCACTGATTGAAGGAGTCGACCATGGATGGAGACAGTGACAGTAGGGACTCTCCATTGGAAGGCTGCTCTGACAGCTGGGATTTGTCCAGTCTGCACACTCTATGGGGGGGGGGGGAGATCCGACCATGGGCAATCCAGTGTTCGGGAGGGAGGACAGGCCTCCTGTAGACACAAAAAGACGCGTTCCCATTCCCGATCCAGGTCAAGGACCCGGCGCCGCTCTACCTCGAGTTCTTCTTCTTCCCATTGGGAGAAAAAGAAATGGTACCACTCGAGGACACCCTCTGGTACGTCAGCTCAGAGATCGGTGGTCGAGCGCGGCAGGCTATCCCCGGTTTCCCTCGGTTCCCCGGTGGCCTCTGTGCTTGATTGCCCTGACTCTCATCACCGGAGCCCCTCTCTGTCCTCGGGAGGGTTTCCAGTGAGCGATTCACCATTAAGGCCCCCATGGAGTGGTGGGTGCAGCATCTTCTCCAGTTGCCCTTCCCCACTACAGTTGCCTTCCCACTGATTTAGTCCTAGGCACTGGCCTAGGGGCCTCGGAGTCATGGTTGGGAACTTCGGCGGAACTATGTGCGTCAGAGCTGGCAACTGACCTTTTTCCCTTGCCGGTGTTGATGCCATCAATGCTGGTTCCATTGTGCCCACCCCCTCTTGCTGTTTCCTCACAGGGGCCGGCACAGGTACCACGTCTTTCCCGTTCTCTTTCCTATAGGTCTATTTTGGATTTGTGGGAGGCACTGAAGTCGGTGCTGTGTTTGGTGCCATCTCTTCATGGGATGGCGCCGGGGTCTGCAGCATCAAGGATGGCACTGGGGTCGGCAGTGTCGCATGCAGTGCTGGGGTGGTGTCGGGCATAGTGCCGGGATCCTCGGAGCTGGTTTTGGAGCCGGGATCCGTGACACCGGGTCTGTTGTCTATCCCGGTCTCCCCTGTTTATCCTTTGCCCAGACCAGTTCGGGGCATTTTGGGGCAGCTTGTGCTCCCTCCAGTAATTATCTAGAGCAGGATGAGTCGGACCCCAGTTTGTTACTTTCTGGACAGGGCAATGAGGACTCCTTCTACAGTTTAGAAGACAAACCTCCTTTTCCTGCCGAGGCTCCAGTAGAGGACCTCTCTTTCCAGTCTCTGCTTAGCAATATGAGGGCAACCCTGGATTTACAGACTTCGTCTGTGGATCCAGGTAGACTTATGCACTTGGAGTGGCTACAGGTTCCAAATATTCCAATGAATCTTACGCCCCCAGTCCCCCCGCCTTTCGAGACTCTGTCAGAGGCAGTGTGGACCAAACCTGTTCTTATTCCTTCCATTTGTAAGTCCATAGATAGAAAGTATATTCCTCCTAAGGACAGGCCAATTCTAGCCTCTCAGCCCTTCACAGATGCGCTGGTCATCCTCACTGAAAATGACAAAGCTGTCCTACTGCAGGAAGTATCAGCTCGTCCTATAAATAAGGAGTTCCATAAAATTGATACCATGGGGAAAAGAGTGTTCGCTGCCGCAACCTTGGGAATCTGTATTGCTAGCTATCAAGGACATTTCTCCCAGTACGAATATGTCCTGTGGGCCTCCCTTAAGTCCCTGGTGGAAGCCCTTCCAAACTCTGACAACAAGTTGGATCTTTTGCAAACCATCACAAGAAGTATAGAAAGTTGATTGTTGGTGATGTCACTCCCCACAGGCATCTTTAACGCACATCCTTTGGTCATGCCCCAGCTTGGATGATTATTGGTCTAGAGTATTGGCAACCTGCTTGTCAGTAGTCCTGTCATTAGGAATCTGACAACAACTGCTAGTGCTCCTAGGTCTGCCCCAGGAAAATGTGTCTCTTTCTGAGTATCAACTCTTATGGGTTAATTGAGCACTTACTGCAGCCAAGAGAGGTATACTTCAGCACTGACAATCTCCTAATCCCCCCCGCTTATGAATGGTTCCATCTGCTTTCCCTCACAGCCAGTTATGAAAAAAACTCTCACTGTCTCCCAGGTAAACTTCCCCTTTAAGACCAGATGTGGGGGACTTCCGGTGACGTCAGCAGACGAATGGCTGCCTGATTCCACAGCTCCGTACCCGCGGCTATCTAAATCTATTGCCATCGCTTTAAAAAGTCATGACTTCTCCTTCTAAAGCAACGAGGATGAAAGCTGGGAAGCTCCAGAATACCCCAGTGCAGAAACTAAAGGAAATGCTGCAGCTAGACCAACAGGACAACTCAGAGGCACCCGACCTAGCAGAAGGTCCACAAGCAGGGACAACTCGTGTAGCAGGGGCTCAGACGGATTTGGCCTCAACAATAGTGCAAATGGCCCATACGGTCCAGAAAATTGACCGTGACCTCTCAGAGCTCAGATCGGATATAAACTGTATCGAACACAAAACGGACCAGATGGAGCTTTGCTTAACACAAACGTCCGAGCAGACCGACAGACATGATCGCTTAATGCTATACCTACTGGCCAGAGATAGGGAGCTAACCAAGCGGATTGATGACCTAGAGGGTAGAAGCAAATGCCAGAATATCCACGTATATGGGGTCCCAGAGGGGGCAGAGGCAAAACAAAAAGACACCATGACCTTTCTGCAAGAAATGGTCCGCGAAATGCTGTCCCTTCCGGAAGATCTAGATATCACAATGGATCGGGCCCATAGATCACTAGGCCCAAAGCCCCGCAACCCAGAAGCCAGACCTAGATCACTGATTGCCCGCCTGACCTCGTATCGAGCAAAGGAAGAGCTGTTGCGTCGGGTATGGCAGCAGGGGGCTTTACAGTACAAAGGCCAGAAAATCACAATAGACAATGACCACACTTCATTGGTTCAAGAAGCAAGACGCGTACTCTGGCTAGTGATAAAACAACTAAAATCCAAAGGCATGAAAGCACAGGCTCTCCATCCGGTAAGACTGAAGGTGGAAACTGAAAAGGGAACAAAGGTCTTCAGTGACCTCCTTGCAGCATCGCAGTTTCTCGCAGAACATGGCATCTCCACACCGCCATTGAATAAAGAGAAGCTGGAGCGGGGTCTGGTCAGTAACTCAGAAGGGTGCTGTACGCCCGGGCATGTCGCAGAGGCTTCCCCAGACGAATCTAAGGGCTGACATAGCAACTTTGCTGCGAAGATATGGAGAGCCTACAGCTGTAAATAAATAAGCGGCTCACTTAAGGGAGGACAAGGAGATCCATAATCAGATGGGTACCCCGGAGACCTGAAGGGGTTAACATTCAGAAATTACAATTAAACTTGCTTATCCACATGTTCCTCGACCCCTGGGACTGTACCTGATCTACTACCTTCCCCCCGATGCCGGGAAATGACCCTTATACCAATCCCTCCAGACGAATGATATAGACTGTAAATCGGATGAAGATTCCCAGTGATTAAAGCACAGGACCTGAAATATGAATGAGGGGTTCACTGAAGGGACTTTTTAACCCTCATCTTGCTCAATCACTAACTGGTTTACTCGTAAAAGTAAGGTTTTTCTAAAGCCAGATGGATTTGAGGCGGGGGGGAAGGGGCACGAACGGGGCAGAAGTTGAGGGCAATTACACATGGCATGCCCTTAGGGGGAAGGGTTGAGATATGAGGAACAAGCGAGTAGAGACCCTCACTTACTATAGGGATTCATAGTTTAATAATTGTATTTTATGTGGTCCCGTGCCCCTGCTGGATGAGACTACTGAGTGCTGCAGCGGGTGGGAGACTTATGCTGATGGGTTCCTAAGGGAGCCAGGAAGCTGCTCGCCTGACTGCAGCAAGCAAAGTCCAGATAGATATATCAAGGGGCTACGATAGTTCAGGATGTTAAAATGGCAGTTTACAAAGATAATAACTATACCAAAGATTAATGGGGATCCTTCAAACATGGCGAAAGGAGATATAAGGGAAAATAAAAATTAAGCGATGTTGACCAGATTTGACTACATGGGGCCGCGGGGGGGGGGGGGAAGAAGGGCATACGACCTTGGTCATAGATGATCCCTGCTGATGTCCAAGGGCTTGGCCCTCATAGGGAAATTACCTATGGGCCTTTTGGGAACCTCACAGTCCTGCTGAGCTTCCTATCTCTCGTTGCATTTGCGACGGACCACAAGCTGGAGGGTTTCCAGCTTCACCATGGAAGTCGGTCATTCACACTTGCGCAAGGTAGGACAACTGGTCCACAAACTAGAAGGCCACCTGCACGCTACTCTACAACCCCACCGTTATGGAATGGGACGTTGAGTTACACTTATGCCCACTGTTGGGCTTTGTAAGTTATAGATTTTCTGTTTCAGTTATTAAATTATGTTATATATAGGTACATAAGTAAACATTATAAGTTTGTATTTGTAAGGTTGCACAATTGGATCCATCAATGTAAATGTTTAAAGTATATGAATCTGAGAACTGAAAATGACTAGTCACAATCCTAAAATCCTTTCATATAATGTGAATGGGAGCTCGAGTCCGATAAAAAGGAAACGGATATTGAGATACCTGACAACGCTGAGGTGTGACGTGGGGTTCCTACAGGAGACCCACCTGTCTCCTCAGGAGGCCCTTAAATTAAAATCCAAGAAGTTCTCACAGGTTTTTCACTCATCACTGCTGGCTGGCAGGAAGAGAGGAGTTGCCATTCTTGTGGCGTCTTCCTTTCCCTTTGAGGTTGAGGAGGTGGTAGAGGACCCAGGGGTGAGATATGTCCTGTCGATAGGACAAGTACAAGACATGCTGATCACTTTAGCAAACGTCTATGCCCCTCTGGGCTTCCCTGCATCATTTTACTCCTCCCTCATGCAGCTGGTGGAGGAAAAAACGAGAGGGATATTGATCATGGGGGGAGACTGGAATCTGGTGTTTAATAGGAACCTACATACTACTTCTAAGATTTTGAACCCAGATCACAGAAGGGCAACGTCAGTTAAAAAGATTTTCGAACAGGTGGCTCTGGTGGATGTATGGTGGGAAAGATACCCCATGGCTAGAGATTATACATACTATTCCCCACGTTTCAAAATATACTCAAGGCTAGATGCCTTCTTCACTTTTTCCAGAGACCTTCCGCATTTTTTATCTATGTCAATAGACACCTCCACTCTATCAGACCATAATCCCCTTCTTTTAGAAATAGACTTTAGCCTGCCACGGCGAAACACGCAGTGGAGACTGAATTGTTCTCTCCTCCGAGATCAAGAACTAGTTAGGGATCTCAAGCAACATATTGCTACAACAATAAGAGAAAATAACACGGGAGAGGTATCCCCACAGATCTTGTGGGACACCTTAAAGGCCACAGTTCGAGGTAAAATCATTTCCATTGCCTCCGCTAGGAAAAGGCGGACAACACAAAGACACCAGGAACTTACTTCACAAATTAAAACCCTAGAAGACGCCCAAAGGATCAGATGGGACTGGGCGAGGGACCAAACCCTAAAGGAACTTAGGAAGGACCTAAAGAGCATACAGCAAGTGGAAATGGAGAATGCCCTTTTTTACTTGAAACAGAAATATTATGGGGGGGGGCTCGAGGGGCTCTCATATGCTGGCCTTCCGCTTAAGGCAATACACAGCAAAAGCCACGATTACGAAAGTGACATCACCTACTTCTGGGCACCCTGTCAATAGGCAGACCCAGATCGCAGAGGCCTTCGTCTCTTATTACACCAACTTATACACCGCCCATAAAGAAATGACAAGGGAGGAGAAAATGAAATTTTTGGACTCCCTCCCCATACCATCCCTCACCCTGGAGAAGGGTCAATCACTAATACAACCAATCACACAAGCAGAAATCTTACAAGTCATCAAGACCCTTAAGGGAGGTAAATGCCCTGGACCTGATGGCTTCGGGGCTGAGTTCTATAAGGTCTTTGCGAGGGAGGTGGTTACCCTCCTGTTAGATGTCTTCACGGAGGTCTGGCGGGATGGGAACCCAATGCCTCCCTCATGGCAGTACGCGACCATTACCTTAATACCCAAGGAAAATAAGGATCCTACTAAATGTGAGTCATACAGACCCATTTCTTTGCTTAATTCAGACTATAAAATCTTTACTTCTATTATAGCCTCTAGACTAAACTCCCTTCTGCCGGATTTGGTGGCTTTGGATCAGACGGGTTTTGTCTATGGCAGGCAGGCCCCAGATAGTGTTCGGGCGGCCTTAAATGTCCTGGATACTATACACCGTCGACACATACCTTCGTGCCTGATGAGTTTAGACGCCAAAAAGGCCTTTGATAAGGTATCTTGGAGTTTTCTATTCCTAATCCTTGAGATCATGGCCTTTCCGCAGTCTTTTATAGACAGCATTAAAGTACTGTACACTGGCCCCCAGGCCTATGTCAGGGTAAATGGTGGCATTTCTTCCCGGTTCAGGCTGGGACGTAGCACCAGACAGGGTTGCCCCCTTTCCCCTGTCTTGTTCGCCCTTTACATAGAGCCTTTGGCAGTGGCTATACGCCAATCAGAGGAGATTGGAAGGGTGGAGGTGGGGGGACTGACCAGGAAAATATCACTATATGCAGATGACATTCTACTTTCCCTGTCGAACCCTGATGAATCCATCCCAAAGGTATGGTCGGTTCTGGAGGAATTCGGCAGGCATGCGGGTTACACACTCAATAGAACAAAGACAGAGGTCCTTAGTTTTTACTATACCCCCACAGACAAGATTAGGAAAATGCTCCCCCTAAACTGGGAAGCGAACAAGATGAAATATTTGGGCACTTACATTACCAAGCACTTCTCCCAGCTATTTAAAGCAAACTATAACCCCCTCATAAACCAAATGACAAGAGATTTTGAAAGGTGGGCCTTAATAAATCTCCCCATGCATGCTAGGATACAGTCAATCACTATGAATATTCTCCCTAGATTCTTATACCTGTTCCAGTGTCTTCCCCTCCTCATATCAAGAGCACAATTCGAGGCCTGGCATGGGAAGATTGTGAAGTTCATCTGGAACAATAAAAGACCAAGAATTAACTTACGCATCCTACAAACACATCGGAAAAAAGGAGGCCAATCTATCCCTGATCTGGAAGATTACTACTTAGCAGCACATTTGAAAACGGCCCTGCATTGGTCCACTCCAACTTATGTTTCAAACTGGAAACTAATGGAACAGGGAGAGGAGGATGGACGGGGCCCTCCATTGGAGGCTAGGGTCATGACCCCCCGGGGAACTACACTGGACCCCCTTCCCTCACTTACGGTGGTAAACAATACACTAACCGCCACACATAGACTATGGCAGAAATATAGGATGGGGAGATCCATCTGGCCTCTATTTGGACTTGCATGGTCTCCGAATTTTGCACCGGCCTGACTTGATCATACTTTTAAGACCTGGGGTAGGCGGGGTTTAGTACATCTTGGACAGTTTATAATGGGAGACCTGGTTCTGGATTTTGAAACACTTAAAAACACACATGGCCTCTGACAGGTGGATCATTTCAGGTTCCTGCAGGTTAGAGCACATATACACAAATGTCAGGAAGCAGATCCAGATCCCATTCGGGCACAACCCCTTCTGGAATGTATGAGGGCGGTGATGGGTGGGCACATGCAGAAAGGCCACATATCAACAATATACAAATTATTGGCAGCACTGAAAAAGGACCCCCTGAGTAAAATTAAATCAGACTGGCAAAGTCAGTGTCAGTGGCTCAGTAGGTAGCACACTCGCCTCTGAGGCCGGGAGATCAGAGGGCTGTGGGTTCAGTTCCCACATCTGGCACTTGGATTAATATCCCAGTACTGACACTGTAGTGCAGCATGAGAGGGGTGCTACACTTCTGAGGTGCCGTCTTTCGGATGAGACGTTAAACTGAGGTCCCATCTGCCTGGATTGGTGGTAGTTCAGGTGGATGTTAAAGATCCCATGGCACTTATCGAAAAGAGTAGGGGAATTTTATTGATAAATTGGACGTCATTACAAAAGAAAAACAAAACACAAGTCAACAATTAGAAAAAACAAGTCAAAGTCATGTAACAGAAAATAAAGCATCACAATTTTTCCACAACAGTGCAGCTTGAAAACCAGGGTGAACTAAAAATCATTTTTTAACAGAACATAAAGCTAAAGCGAATATTACAAAGGACTTCACTTTTAGAATAGTTTTTGGTGTAAAACTAATAAACATCTTGCTTGCCATATTTGATATCGAACAATAGCAAAAATTATATACAAGGTATCTTCGTGATATCTGTCGTTGAGCAGATCATTAGTGCAAAACATGATATGTTCATAAGAAATCGTAGAGAGCAGAGGTTCTGACCAATCAACAGCTAATGTAGACCAAACTTCTAAAGAAAACGGACATTCATAAAACAAATGTTGTTGGGTTTCAAGAACCTGGAGACAAGAAGTTCTAGGGCAATACCTCAAATTCAAAGCTTTGTGCTTATGATTATTATTAACCCCTAGTCTGTCATAGTTACCTAACCAAACCATGTCCCATAAATAGGGTGGTAATCGCAGATTTTGGAGTTGATGGAGTACCCAAGGGAGACGTTTAGGAGGGCAGAATGGAAAAACAACCTCTTCCTGGGCCTCCATTCTCCAAAGTCTATTATATATCATTAATCTAGATAAGATACAGAAATCCTGAGGGAGAAGGCTCCAGGTTAATGCCATCTTGAAACTCTCTTCCCATAAGCAGGGACTACTGGGATTTAGTAATAACACCTTTATAATGAGCGTTCAATTGTCTAAACAAAAGGAGAACCACGCCAAAAAATAGGGTTTCCAAAAGACATCCCCAGGTTTCAAAGCCTTCCCAAAATTGTAATTGAAAAAAGGCTATAGAAAAACAACAGGGTGGATCATATTGATGCCACCTTCTTTTATTGGCCGGTATGTAAACCTCTTTAATGGATTCAATCTAGATCCCCAAAACCCTTAAAAAATACCATTTAATTTAGTAAACAAAGAAATAGGTGGCGGAAACACATAGCTAAGATATAAAAAAATTGGGGTAACCAAAGTTTTAAGTAACACAATTCTTTTCTTTTTACCAATCAAATGACGTTTCCAACTATTAATCAAATTATCAGCTTTCTGTAAAGCAAGGTTCCAATTGTACACTTGCATGTTATCACGGCCAAAAAAAACACCTAAATATGGGAAAGCTTCTAATGAAACAGAAACTCCGGCAAAAAGGCCTGTGCTGGGAAGAGAGTCATGCCCTAATGGCACACATATACTTTTATTTAGGTTTATTTTGAACCAGAAACTGAAGAGAAAGTTTGGAGGACCTGAACAATAGCCTCCTGCTGTGTCGAAGAATCAACAGCCAAAATTAAATCATCAGCATAGGCTAATGTTTTAATTGGTGGAGAGGAAGGGTACAAAGTAATCCAACAATCTGTGGACAAAGAAAATAGTCCTCAGAAAAGTATCTATATAAAAACTATACAACAGGGGACTGAGCGGACATCCCTGTCGGACACCACAGGCTAGAGAAATAGGACAACCTATCCAACCATTGACATTAGGTCAGATCACAACATCTTTGTATAACAGGCGGATCCAGGAAAGGAAACTGCTTGAAACCCAAAAGCTGTCAGCACCTGGAATAAGAAGTCATGAGAAACTTTATCAAAAGCTTTTCCTGGTCCAAGCTTAAATCCACCCAGAGACAGCTTTTTATCTCCTAAAGGAAAATTTCGCAATAAAATGAGATTGTCATAAGGATATCGTCCTGGGATACCACAGGTTTGTGTAGAACTTATCATATGGGATGCTAAAGTAAGCATTCTAGACAGTAAAACTTTGGCAAGAATCTTATAATCAACGTTTAACAGACTAATGGGTCTCCAGTTATTAATATCGGCAGGATCCTCTTTCTTTTGAAAAGTAGAATCAGTAAGGCTTCTTTCATCGAGGCGGTCAAAGTATCACAGCGTAACATTTCATTATAAACTATCGTTAACACAGGGACAAGATCGGTGGAAAGGTTTGTAAAATGTGAGGTCAGTCCGTCTGACCCTGGATGAATGTGGATTCAAACTATTAATAGCGGATAATACTTCCTGTTCACTAAGATCAGAAGACAACTTGGCTTGATCGAATCTGAAAGCTGGGGTAATGTCAATGATTTAAGAAAGGTTCGCCATTAGCCAGGTCAGCTTTGGTACCAAACATATTAAAGACATGATCTTCTACATGTTGAAGCAGTCCTTCAGGTGTCGTAATAAATTCTCCGACTGGGATAGAAAAGAGGAAACTAATTTAGTGTCAATCCTATCTTTGCAGGCTCTAAAAGAATCCAGACAACCTTTAGTGACTCGAGTGCCAAGCGAGCTTCCTGGCCTAAAGAGTCAGCTCGATTATACTGGAACGACTCATTTGAGTACTGATCTCACCAATTTGTGAGCTAAAATCATGATCAGTGGAGCTAGCCAAAGAAATGAAATGCTGTAGTTGATGCCTTAAAGTTAAATAAGTCAAATATCTAGTATTTTGTTTGTCAGCCGCTTTTTTGAAAAAGCTGTTTCCAGCTCTGTTTAGAAGCCTCCACCAGTCCATCCAGTATCATAAAATTCGGCCACAGACAAACGAGCTAGAAACTCCCTACGCCAAAGTTTGAGAAAAGGAATCATTCAGTAAAGAGTCATTGAGGCGCCAACCAGCTTTCTCACACCTTGGGGTCAAGCCCAAGTAAAAGAGGCGATAAAGCAACATGGTCTGAAAATTCAATTCCCCAGTTTTACAAGAAAGTAAAATCAAAACTTTAGATAGAAAGATGAAATCTATCCTAGTGTGTAAAGACCCTTGAAAATGTAAACCCTCCAGACTTGTGGAAATGCCTATATGCATCCACAAGCCTAGCCGTGGAAACTATAGTATTTAAAGCCATAGAGTCACAAAAAAGCTTGGAAGTCTGAAGGCCTCGATCTGATTGATGTAAGCCACAATTGAAGTCACCAACCCATAAAAGTAGTCTAGATGTGAAAAGGTAGGGCTTAATCAGGTGAAAAAGGGAAACCCGCTGAGCTTTAGTTTGGGGGGCATAAGTCCCTATCAACCGAAACCTCTCAGATTTGTAGGAAAAGTCTAACAACAAGGCTCTGCCAGGGGAAATATCTACTAGTCTGGATACCCGAAATTCAGAACTGGAAAATAATATCCCAATTCCGACACAAGTGTCCGGTCCGATAGACCAAAAAGAGGGTCCCGCAGTCCATGCCTTGAGGCCTGGAATAGTTCCCCATGGGTTTTTAATCTGGTATCAACTAAGCAAAAAATATCACAGTTTAGGTCTGAAAGGGTCAAGAAAATCCCACCCAGCTTTCTTTTCCCTTAATACTATTTACATTCAAAGAACATATATTCAGGAAGACATAGTTAAAAAGTGGATGGAGATTTACCTCTCCGCTGCCTAGTGCGCTTGGCTACTGGATCAGTGTCAGCCCTGTCAGCCCCTTCAGGAAAAGGAAAGAAGAGGAGGTATCAGTATCCTCTCCCCAGAGTCTCTATCGAATGTCAGTGGCTAAAACCGCAAATTTGTTTGGGAAGTGCCAGTTACGAGAGTGGTATCCTTACTACGACTGGCAACAGCAAGGCCCTTCCTAGTTCGCTTGTGAGTGACAGTAGTAAAACTAGGAACTTCTGTTTCCAAACTTATATGAGGGGGAGGCATAGCATCCTCTATTACTGTGGAGTGGTAACAGGGGAGGGACAGTAGAAGCAGTAAGAGATACTCCGTGTAAAGGAGTTTGGGAATCTAAAGCAGGGACTGCAGGAGGATCATCTGAAGTAACTACGGTAAAGGGGAGACAATGTCTAAGGTAGAAGAGGCTAGAGTTATGGGCATGTAATTGCTGAGCAACTGTAATAAGGCCGTCATGGGAAGGGCAATTGTCCCTATTATGAGAGGCCCAAGGGCATCGGCCATAAGCATGGCCAGTTCCCTCACACAAGTTACATTTAAAAGAATTGGAACATTTAGCAGAAGTGTGACCATATTCAAAACAGTGACTGCATTTAAGAGTGTCACACGCAGAGCTCAAATGAGTGCGTGCACCACACTTAAAACAGGACTTTGGCTGCCCAGCGTAAAAAATGAAACCCTTGTCCTTACCAAAAAAAAAAAATTAGGCAAATGTTTTGGGCCAGTATTAGTAGGAAAGAGCTTAACCCTCACCCGCCAACTACCATCCCAAATTTGTTCAGAGTCAAGGTTAGGGACAGGCCTATTTAAAACCTCACACCGCTTGTTCAACCAAAATAAAATGTCTTCAATATGGACCCCTTCATTTTTAAACACAACAGTAATATTACGTATAGCTGGCTTAGTAAGGGGAACTGCTTGAAAAGGGGACCAGACAGGTGTAGATTGAAGTTTGTCATATTGGGCCCAAAACCTATCAAGCCCAGACATATGCTTGAAACTAATATCAAAATTAGAATTACCAATATTAATCAACGAAAAATATCTGATGAAAAACTTCATTGACCCTTTAAGAAGGGTTTTGGCAATATGTAAACGGTCAGGGGGAAGTTCTAAACCACCCTTATAAAGTAATCTAACTGCATTTCTTCTTGGTGCAGGTTCACCTTTGGAAGAAAACAAATCAGCAAGTTTAAAAGTAGCATCATGAGATAAATTAGCAGTAGCTTGCAAAGTAGGTCCTGAAAAAACAGTTTTAGTCCCTTCCAGAGCAGGAGCAACTTTAGAAACAGTGGGTTTATCACAAAAACTGGACGAGCCAGCAGTAGTTTGAGGACAAGACACACCTCGAGGTTCGTTGGAGCTCATACAGTCCTTAACAGTAGATTTTTGAAGCATCTTTAAATATATGGGATCTTGGGAATCAGGGGTCCAAACCCCTTCAACTCCCTTCTCCCACCCTGCATTTTGCAGCGTTTTGTCCAGTGACCAGTCCGTGTGGGTATCCTGGCTGGGCTTGGTTTTTTTGTGGAAAAAGGAACTCCCACTTTTAGACCAGCCAGGATCTCGATTGGCAGAGAAAAAAATACTGATGGTTGTTTGGAGGCAGAAACAGATGCAGCAGGTATACAGGAATCACTTACTCGTGTGGAGACTAGCGCTAGTCAGGCAGTAGCAGGAGGTCCATGGATTTGTTGCAGCAAGTCGGCTGCAGGAACGGGCTGGAGGCTGTCAGCACTAGGCATCGTCCGGTTTCTCCAGCGGAAGAGACTGGTGAAATCCATCCTGTAGGACGTCGACTGGGGCTTTCCAGAGTCGTGGCGCAGGAAAGAGGGCTACGAATAGGCGGCCGAGGCGTTGCCTGCGCAGAAGACGCTATTGCTGTATCAAGAAGTTGCAATTGCAGGACCAACGCCAGTCGCTTCTCCTGGAGGCTGGAAACAGGAGAAGGAACTCCAACCTGAACAGGTACAACAGAAAGTTCCTCAATAGGCATAGTAGGCAAAACGGAATCCGTTTCCAATACAGTCATGCTGCTAGTAGCAGCAACATCCAGACGTTCTTCTAAGGCCTCTAGGGAAGGTAGCACAGAGGAGGAGGCCCACTCCCCTGAGCTAGTAGCATCCATCTCTTCCAGGGGATCATGCGAACTGGCCATCTCACAGCCAGCGCAAAGGCTCCACCTACACAGAGTAGGGGAATTTCCCCAGTGTCCTGGCCAAATTTCCCTCATTCACTAAAAATACCACCAACAGCTTAATCTGGTTCAAGGTTAAAGGTCAGTTGGCATTCATCTGAATCCCCATACCCCCGGTCGTGCCTGAAAATAGGCAGGATTTGTATAGTGCACTTACCCGGTCAACAAAAACTAACTAAACTAAAGGGAGTCAGATATCGAACAGAGGGAGGTAGACTCGGATAAAGCGTTTCATATTACTGCCAAAACAACTAGATCTCCACTTTGGCAGGAATTCAGCTGGAGAATAAAAGTGCGCTACTTTTATACACCGGCCCTTCTCCATAAGAGAGACCTTACTCGCTCACACTTGTGCTGGAGGCTTTGTGGAGAGGAGAACACGCACCACTTACATATATTCTGGATGTGCCACAAGATAAGGCCTTTCTGGGATGGGGGGGTGGAGGCCCTGTTTGATCTCTTTACACTGGACCGACCATTGGAGTGGCCGGAGGTTATAATGGGTGTCCCACCCCAGTCTGTGAGGGGTGGGGATTCTCTGTACCTCTGGGCCATACTGGTGGTCGCAGCCCATAAGTCCATTACCTGATCCTGGCTGAAACCAGAGCCACCTACTTTTGAATCCTGGACTCAAATTGTGCAAGACATTTCCAACTTGGAAGAGCTAACATTTAAAATCAATCAGCAAACCCACATCTACACACGTAGATGGACAAGGTGGCAGATTTGGCTGGATGCACGTACAAGTTCAGATCATGATAAGGACTCGAGGCCCCGTAACCCTGAATAGTGAATAACAGGAGGCTTAACCTCACTGAGGGAACATGCTGCTATCAGAATATGTATAATGGATTTAATTAATTGCTCCTGAACCAAATGATGAATTTACTGTTGAATGGATCTGTGCCTTTTCCTTCTCTTGTATTAACTTATGTATGTACCTATTTATTGTTAATAAACATGAGTTTAAAAAAAAAAAAGACCAGTTGTGGGAACCATTTCTTACCAAATTTCCCAGACCTACCTCCTCATTGTGGCCTAATGGCTGATTTACTCCTAGTCCACCTGTCGGACCCAGTTCCTCCCCTCGCTTTACTGTGGGAGTTCATTTCCACTCTGTCCCCATTCCCCTTTTCAGGCCTTGCACCTGCTCCCTGCTCCCCTCCCCTGCTCCTCCTTCTTTACAAGTACATGCCTCACCCCCCGGTTTGTTCTAGTGCCTTGGCTTGTCAATTATGCTCTATGGATACTTTAGATAACCAGAATGTATGGTATTGTGCCTCACTTTGTTATATTGAAATTTCTCTCTCTTTTACTTCGATTGTTTTGTTGTTTCCTGCATTTCCCGGTAATCTGTTATAGTTCTCATGGCTTGTTTTTTTTTGGTCGGGGGGGGGGGATTTATGTATTGCACTGTTTTCATCTTTGTCCATTACTAATAGGCCTCATTCGATGGACCTGTTCTTTGATGTTTTCTGGCTACATTTGTACCAATTGAAATAACTAATAAAAATCTCTATGGCAAAAAAAAAGTATAGAAAGCAGTAGACACCAGCTTAAGGCCGCCATGGATGCTTACAACACAGCATCCCCAGCGGCAGCTGCTAGGATCTGTATTAGGAGACTTTTCTGGCTTAGGATGTTGGGATTTTCCCCAATGCACAACAGCAGGTTATGAATGTCCCCTTTGATGGTACATACCTGTTTGGCCCCTAAGTAGAGCAAGCGCTGGAAGCCGTTCAGAAAACCAGGACTGCCATCAAAACAGCCAGGCCAGCTCCTTCTGCACCTCAAAGAGGCAGGAACCGCCAGCCCTTTTGAGGCAGAGGCCAAGGAGCCCCAAATTGGAACCAGCCTCCTCTGCCGCAAAAGAAAATGCAGCAGAAGGCACAAAACCCTAAAGTGCCCAATGCCACCCTCTGAAGAATCGGACCCTATCTCACCTCACCTGCCTGAGGTGGACTTCTCCCCAGCAGTGGGAAGTCACCTGACTCAGTTCTACAACCAGTAGAAGTTTGTCACCACAGATAAATGGGTCCTCCGGATTGTTCGAGAGGGGTACTCTCTCAGCTTGGCGGAGAACCCTCCAGACCTTCCACCCAAGTGGCTGCTCAGTCTGTCATCTGCTCAGTCAGACCTTCTCACTGCCAAGATTATGGGCCCTCTGAAAAACAGGACAGTGGAGGTAGTTCCCTGGTCAGAGCGAAACACAGGATTTTGCTCCCATTACTTTCTGGTTCCAAAGAAATCAGGGGGCATGTGCACCATTCTCGACTTCCGAAAACTGAACAGATTCCTGTTCTGAGAGAAGTTCAAGATGATCTCTTTGGTGACACTTCTGCCACTTCTGCAGCAGCATGACTGGTTGGCATCACTAGACATGCAAGATGCCTACCAGCACATTCCAGTACACCCAAGTCACCACAAGTACCTACACTTTGTGGCCTTGGGGCAACATTACCAGTTTAGAGTCTTGCCCTTTGGGCTGTCCTCAACGCCTCGAGTCTTTATCAAGTGTTTTGCAGTTCTCGCTGCACACCTTCGAAAATTTGGTGTTCAAGTCTTCCCATACCTAGACAATTGGATTTTGGCAAACCCCTCAAGATGGAAGACGCAGGAAGCAGTGTCCACAGCATCACAGTTCCTCACCTCCATGGGGGTCTTGCCGAATCTAGAAAAGTCACAGCTAGCTGGCCCAGTGGCATGGAGGGCTGAGAGGAAACAGCGGTCCAGGTCGAGTGGCATAATGGCCGTCCGCCGCAGGCGCTGCCCCTGAGAAGGCACCTCCTGACACTATATCCGGTCCTGGTGGGTCGAGTTGAGAGCTGCGCACCACCCTGCCATGGAGGGCAACCCGTGAGAGTTAAAGGTAGGTGCTTGAAGATCAGGGGACGGGGCTGGGTGGATGGCAGGAGGAAGGGCCGACACATACAGGAGGAGAGAAAAAGGAAAGTCACAGCTTCAGCCTTCCCATTAACTCCTTTTCATAGGAGCCCTTCTAGATACTGTAAAAGCAAGGGATTTGTTCCTGGAGGATAGGAGAAACGACGTCCTTCAGATGGCTCTTTTCATCAGAGAGACCAACCCTGTACAAGCTCACTCCATGCAGCAGATGTTAGGCCTCATGGCCTCCTCCGTCTTCACAGTCCCTGTAGCTCGATTGCACATGAGGATGACTCAGTGGATGCTCAGCGTGCACTGGAACCCAATAACACATCCGCAGTCTTATTCCATCAAGGTAACTGCAGAGGTCACTGGGATAGTGGATACAAGAGGACAGCCTACTACAAGAGTTCCCCTTTGCTCCACCAGAATCTCAGATCACTGTCACCACAGATTCGTCCCTGCTTGGCTGGGGCACTCACTGCTAGAATAGTCACACTCTGGGAGTGTGGACCCAAGAGGAGTCTCATCTCCACATAAATATCCTAGAGATGAGAGCAGTCCTGTATGCCCTCAGAGTCCTGGATGATGTTGTCAGTCAGAAGTTAACTCTTCTTCAGACAGACAACAAAGCAGTGATATACTACATCAATAAACAGGGCAGAGCCCATTCCTACCCTCTATGCAGGGAAGCCATGAGAATATGAGAATGGTGCCTCAAGCATGAGGTTCTGATCCAAGCGGTTTACCTGCCAGGAGTCCAGAACAACCTGGCGGACCAACTCAGCAGGACAGAAGCAGATCCTCACAAGTGGTCACTTGCACCAGATGTCATGCAGTTGCTCTTTGACGAGTGGAGCAGTCCAGACCTGGACCTTTTTGCATCCCCACTCAACACAGAACTACCTTTATTCTGCTCCAGAAACCTAGAACCTGGCAATTTTTGTCAGGATGCATTCAGACTGTGGTGGACAAGATGTTTTCTCTACTCATTTTCTCCTCTACTGCTAATTCAGAGGGTGCTGCTCATACTGGAGGCACAAGGGGGCAAGATGCTTCTAATTGCCCCTTATTGGCCTCGTCAGATATGGTTTCCATTACTCAGCAGGTTGTCAGAGGTCCCCCCAAAGCAACTGCCTCCGAAAACAGACCTCCTGACCCAGGCATCCCTGGCCCATCACAACCTGCGCTCCTTTCACCTCCACACCTGGCTTCTGAAGAGACAGAGGTGAGCAGGTTTAAAGTTTTCTTTTCTTTATTTGTGGATGAGTTACCTCCATGTGTGAAGAGTATGAATGAATGTGTTGATGAACGCTGAGGACATCATATTATATAGCAGCTTCTCCTCTGTGGTTTCTCTGAACCAACTGCTGAATGATGATTTTCTTGAAATGGATTTATGGCTAAAAAAACATCTCTTATTAAATAGTAAAAAAGCAAAAAGTATGATATTTGGATCAAAACCAAAATTAGCAAAGAACCCACTTCTAATTATATCTGATACTTCTGGTGTAGTACTGGAACAAGTAACACAATTCAAGTACTTAGGCATAACACTGGATTCCAATTTAACATTTTCTGGACATATTAAACAAACCTGTAGACAGATAAATCAGAAACTAGGAGTGTTATTTAAATCACAAAACAGTTTAACTTTACAGGCTAGAACATCTGTTGCTAGGTGTGTATTGTTAGTGATCATGACTTATAATTCCTTTCTTTTTTCAAATCCCACCAAGATTGATTTGGCACTTTTGACTACTACATTTCATAGTGTATGCCAATTTGTACTTAAAGCATCTTATCAAACCCACCATTGTTTACTTTACCAACAAACTGGCTGGCTTCCATCAATCTTAAGTACCATTTATAACTTAAATTGTTTAACAGACAATGTATTGAGACAAAAATCTGGATCCCCCCATACTCGTACAGTATTACCAGATTAGGACTGATGAAAGATTATTAATATCAACAAAAGTTATCAAATCTGTGGCCCCAATAATAAAAACTAAGATGGGGATCACTCATTTTCTGCTATGGCTGCAAAACATTGGAATAGTTTACCAATGACCCTTTTAGAAGACATTAGTCATGTTGTTTTTAAATCTCGGTTGAAACATTATTATGAGTCAAACACAATGTGACTGTTTTAGATGATGTTGTAATGTTGTATTATAATGTATTGTTATATTGACTTGTACTTATTGTATTGTTGTAACATCTTGACTGCTTCTGGTCCCGGGTCATGCCTAAAAAAGAGCCTTGGCTCATGGTACTTACTCGGTAAACAAAAGTTAAATAAAATAAATACGTTTCTTAGAGAATTGTGAGCATAATTTTGGCAGCTCGGAAACTTTCCACTAGGAAGACTTATACTGCTAAATGGAGACACTTTTCAGAATGGTGCGCTAAGGTCTGTTTAGATCCTTTTCAGTGTCTTCAGGACGATGTATTGGAGTACTTGTTGGACCTTTCAGATGCAGGATTGCAACACTCAACGGTTAAAGTACACCTCTGCACACTCCGCATGCCATGAGCCAGTCCAGAACATGACTGTCTCAGTTGTCTCTGTTCAAAAGATTCCTCCAAGGCATTCTACACACAAGGCTTCCTGTCAGAAAGCCAGTTGCCACATGGGATATCGATCTCATGCTAGACATGCTCACTCGTAAACCCTTTGAGCCTCTAGCCACATGTAACCTGAAGTTTATGATCTGGAAGACTGCCTTCCTGGTGGCCATCACTTCCGCTCATAGGGTCTCTGAAATACATGCCTTGGTCACGGACCCTCTGTATACTGTCTTTCATAAGGACAAGGTGGTCCTCCGTACTCACCGTAAATTCTTACCCAAAGTAGTTTTGGACTTCCACCTCAACCAGCCCTTAGTTCTCCCCACTTATTTCGCTAACTTCAAAAAAGGAAGGGGCGCGCAGCCTTCATTCTCTGGACATTAAAAAGGGCCCTTCGATTCTACATTGATAGAACAGGGGATGTCTGCAAGGACATGCAGCTCTTTGTGTCCTTCAGTGCAGCCCGGATGAGTCAGCCAGTATCCATCAAATGCATTTCTGCTTAGATAGTGGTATGCCTATGCCATTGCTATTCTATGGCACAGGTTAAGCCGGAAGGCCAGGTGCACGCCCATTCTGCTAGAGTGGTTGCTGCATCCATGGCAGAAATACACTCAGTCCCCATTGCTGACATTTACAAAGCAGTCACTTGGAGCTCAGTGCACACTTTTGTAAAGCACTATGCTGTGGATGTCCATGCCAGACAGCATGCTTCCTTTGGCAGGACAATCCTAAATAGACTTCTGTCCTGAGTGAGCTCCATCTCCTATCATCCTACTCGGGGATTGGTTTAGCTTGGTACTCTAACCCAGAAGTGTGAATAAATGGTGAAGACTCACAGTCCAGGAAGATATGAAAATTACGTTCTTACTTCTTGATATTCTTGGACAAGTCTTCACCATTTATTCACACGCCCACCCACCATCCCCTGAGCTCACTCAATCTGTTTCCTGTCTTCACTCCCTCAGCTGGTTGGGCTGTGAAGGCATTGTTTGAGTTGAGCCTTCTTACAGGGATCAGAAGGGCTGTCTTATGCCCTTCCTAAGTTAGGTGTTTTTCTACTTGGTTATGCTGCACCTCCTCGGTCAAAAAGGTACTGAGGTGGTTGGTGGGTCGATGTCGCGAAAACCTATATGGTGCAGGCCAGTCTTGCAGCACCGTTCGTGTGCGGTCCTATCCCAGTGCTGACCCACCTGAAGATTTTTTGCTCCAGCAGGGTCCTAGTGCCTCCAGCTAGAACCCAGAAGTGTGAATAAATGGTGAAGACTTGTCCAAGAAGATCAAGAATTATGGTGAGAATGAAATTTTAATTTCTGCTCTGTTTTAGTGTTTAAAGCTTAAAGTTTATCGGGAGGCAGTATAGCACAGTGGTTTAAGGCTCTGAGCTGCAAATCTGGTGACATCCAGCAGACCAGACCTGGGTTTGAATCCCATGGCTTCCACTTGCATACTGTGTGACCCTGAGCAAGTCACTTAACTTCCCTGTGCTCCCAGGTCGCTCCTGTAAAAAAGCTTTCAGCTTAGTGTGCTACTCCTGGTTAAACAACTAAATTAAAAAAAAAAAAAAAAAGCTAGCATTTGGTATTTGTGTGTCAGTTTAGTGTATTTACAAAAATATTCTTGTCCATTTCTTTCAACCCTACTGAGTCAGCTGTGATGGCCATAGAGGGCAGTAGGGAACCTACTCAGGCAAGCTGCTCTGGCAGCGGGGCTATGTCCGTCTGCTTTCTCTCTCAGGGAATGGTTCTGACCATGGGCAGTCCAGTGCCTGGGAAGAAGGACAGTCCTTCAGGAAGCACAAAAAGAAGCGGGTCTGTTCCTGATCCCTGTTGGGTTCTTGGCACTGCTCGGTCACTAGTTCTTCGTCTTCCCACCAGAAGGGGAAGAAACAGTACCACTCGAGGTCTGCCTCTGCAAAGTCTGCCAAGAGATTTCCAGTGTCTCAGAGCCAGAGGCCCACACCTTCATCTTAAGAATTTGGCTGGTTATCTACTTGGTTTAACATTAACAACGTGACCATATAATTTAAAACTGGTGATATATACAAACATACGAAGTTGCCAGCAGATACAAGTCTTACAGTCTATCTAGTCTGCTCGAGTGTGCAGCACTTCAGTCCATTAGACTGCAGCTGCCCCCCTCCCACTTTTTCCCCTCTCAGCACCCCCCATCCCCTCACAGTTTGCACCCTCCCTTTGAAACTGTCCCACCCCCTCTTAAAGCTCCCCACTGTCCATAATGATACCACTTCCTCTGGCAGCACGTTCCACCCTGCAACCATCCTTTCAGTAAAATAGTGTCTCCTCATCTCCCTCCTGAACCTGCCCCCTTCCAACTTCAGAGAGTGTCCTCTGGTTTCTCTCCCACTTTTTAGATTGAACAAACTCCAGGTGCCTACTGTGTTCATGCCCTTCAGATACATGAAGGTCTTAATCATATCCCCACTCTCTTCTATCCTCCATGGTATACATATTGAGCTCACTCAGTCTCACCTCATAAAGTTTATCCCTCAATCCCAGGATCATTTTTGTTGCCCTGCGCTGTACCCCCTCCAGTAGTTTTATGTCCCTCTTTAAGTATGGGCACCAGAACTGCATGCAGTACTCTAGGTGCGGCCTCACCAGGGGACCTGTACAGGGGCAAGATGACTTCCCCACTCCTAGAAGTAATCCTCCTTGCTATGCACCCTAGCATCCTGTTGGCATTTGCCGCTGCCTTCTTGTACTGGGCTGAGTGGTTCATTTCCCCAGTTACCAGTACTCCCAGATCCTTCTTCTTTAGTCTTGGATAACTGCACCCCCAAAACTAGTAAATGCTCAATTTGCACTTTATGGAGTTGAATCCAGGCTGCCAAGTGTGAGACCATTCTTCCAGACATGCCAAATCCTCCTGGAGTTGTTTACCACCCTCCCTCCCATCCACTTCCACACAGATCATGGTATCATCTGTGAAGAGACTGATCTTACTCTTGATCCCTACTGTGATGTTGGCGATGAAAATGTTAAACAGAACCAGTCCCAGCACTGAGCCCTGTGGAACACCGCCTGTCACTGCCCTGGATTCCGATGCCTCCCCCCCCCCACTACTACCTTCTGCTGTCTATCCTGCAGCCAGTTGTTGATCCATCTGACCAGTTTCCACCCTGCTCCCAGACTGCCCAACTTGCTGGTGAACCTACCATGTGGCACCGAATCAAAGGCCTTGCTGAAATCCAGGTAGAGGACATCCACCGCATGACCCCTGTCCAGTGCCCGTGTCACCCAGTCGAAAAAGTCAACCAAGTTCATCTGGCAGGATCTGCCCAACACAAACTGATGTTGTCTACTGTCCTGGAGATCATTATCCTCAAGAAATTTTACCAGCCTTTCCTCTGGGATAGTCTCCATCAGGTTTCCCGCAATTGCAGTAAGACTCACCGGTCTATAGTTTCCCAGTTCATCCTTGGGCCCACTCTTATGGAGAGGATCCACATGCACCATCCTCCAATCCTTGGGCACGCACCCTGTTTCCAGAGAAGTGTTGAACAGGTCTGCCAATGGCCCTGCCAGGACTACTTCCAATTCTCTCAGCACTCTGGGATGAACTCCATCTGGCCCAGGTGCCTTGTCTACCCTCAGGGCCTTAAGGCCCTCCATCACAGTTCCAATGTGATTACCCCATCCTTGGTTCCTCACCTCCACCCCACACCTCCCCTTAGGTACAGGCCCATGTGTCTCTCTCTCTCTCTCTGGTGAATACTGAGCAGAAGTACTCATTGAGTACTTCTGCCTGTGCAGCCCCCTTTTCTACCCAACCACTGCCTTTCTTGATCCTTACAATTTGATCCTTGCTCTTTCTCTTCTCCCGTATACATCTGAAGAAATTATTTTCCCCTTCTTTGATCCCCTGCACTAGCCTCAGTTCTTTAGCTGCCTTGGCAGCCTTTACTGTTCTACTCACTACCCTGGATATCCTCACATATTCTTCTCGATCCTCTGCCCTGTTGGATCTCTTGTAGGTTATATGCAGTACTGTTATCCCTCACCTTCTTCACTACCTCCTTACTCATCCAGAGTGGCTTCTTGGTCTTGTATTTCTTGCTGTGGCTCTTGACACAAATGTTAGTGGCTTCAGTCAGTCCTAGTTTGATGACTGCCTATTTTTGTTTGGCGTCCATGTCTGGGCAGATTCTAGCTATGTGCCTTTCCAGTATGCTACCCATCCTGCCAAAGTCTGCCCTTTTGAAGTCCAGGACCTTCGTTTTAGTAGTGGCTACCTCCTTTCCCAGATTGATTGTGAACCAAACTGTGTGGTGATCACTACCCACCAGTGGTACCTCCACCCCAACATCCCTGACCTGCTCCCCATTCTCCAGCAACAGGTCTAGAATGTTCCCATCCCTCATTGGCTCTGTCACCCTCTGGGTCAGGAAGCCATTCTGGAAGGCTTCCAGGAGGATCTGCTCCCTGGCGCATGAGGTAGCCGGGATGCTCCAATCCACCCCTGGTAGATTAAAGTCCCCCACCACCACAGTGCTCCCTTTGCCACTAAGTCTCCTTACCTGCTCCCCCAGCTCCCTATCAATCTCTTTCTTCTGGACTGGAGGCCTGTATACAACCCGCAATCTGACCTTAGTCCCTCTCGAGTTGTTTAGTTGCAGATAAATGACTTCTGACCTTCCTTCCTCCCTATTACATCTGATCCCCTCCCTAATGTAAAGGGTTACTCTCCCACCCTTTCCTTTTTCCCTGTCCTTCCAGAATAATTTGAAACCTGGGACGGCTAGGTCCCAGTCATGGTGTTTGGTTCCCCACATCTCTATAATGGTGGGTATGTCCACCTCCCCCTCTGTCATCAACGCCTGCAACTCAGCCGTTTTGTTCCCCAGGTTCCTAGCATTTAGAAATACCACCCTCCACCCTGATCCTATCCTTACTGTGCCCTTCAAACAACATGAAGTCTTGCTGTATTCTGACAATAGCAGCAGTGAGTCCCAACCTTCAAACTGCCCCGGAGACGAAAGAGTTAACTTTCCATGCCAGGCATGGAACGCTGAGCTCGAGCTCGGTAGAGACTCTGTCTGTTGCTGTGTAAACTCAAACCGTCAGATTCTTTACTCCGCCTCACTGAACAGTCGCTCCGGAGATTTCTCCTTCTGCTCGGTTCAATTTGTTGGTTAAAGTACCGCTTTTCTCAGTTTTTGACCAAATTTAAACCGTAACCTGTCGGTTCAGTCTCTGTCTGTGGTATTTGTGAGTACTACATAGGTTATATTTTATTTCTATTCTGTGTGGAACTTGTAAACGGTTCATCGGTTCGGTTTGAACCGATCAAGTTGTTAGAAAATCTTAATTTGTACTTTTAGAGTGTGGTTACCGGTTCTTATCGGTTCTAAAAAAAACGGATTTTATTACGTTTTTTTTCCACGACTCGTGACACGGTCAGGAACCGATAAGAGGGTCTTGCCTGGCGGATTGCCATTAAAAGGGTAAGTTTGGTTAGGACTGGCACAATGTCTGAGAAACCCAAAAGAAAAACTGGGCCCACTGGATTTCAGCACTGTAGTGTGTGTGGGGAAGTCTTTGCCAAGGCTGACCCCCACACCACCTGTGTTTATTGTCTGGGGTTTGACCACCTCAATGCAGACTGCCAGATTTTTTAAACATTTTCCTGCAGCTACCCTAGAAAAAAGAGTTGGTAGGCTCAGAGAAAGGGAGGCCAAAAAGTCAGCTGAACCGGATGGTCAGCCCGGTTCGGTTCAAACCGAACCAGAAGGAGTGCCCTCTGACCAGTGCGAGACTTCTTCGGGCAAAAGGAGAGCCGATTCTGAGGAGTCGGTTCCGGCTAAGAGAACTAGAAAGGAAAAATCAGCTGGTGTGGAGCCAAACTTTCCTCTCCACAGCTGAAGAAATAGCCAAAGCGATCAAAATTGTGCAGTCGTTTCCCGGTTCGACCGAACCAGCACCATCAGTGGCGCTTGGTTCGGCCGGTTCCACCGGTTCAAGAGTATGATTTAGAGGAATTTTATGAACCGAAGGAGGAGGAAGAGGAGTATGAGGAAAGTGAATGTGGTTTTGAAAGTCTGGATGTGCCCATTGACCCGGACATCTCCCCAGACAGACCTTCAGGAGTGTCTCCTCCTAGGCTTTCTGAGTCCCCCTTCCATTTCATGTTTTATAGAAAAGTGGCTGAAACCTCCAGCTTCCTATGGAAGAAGATGTGGATGACCAGGAGGAGCCTGACTATGTGGAAATGATGGATATCCCAGAGTCTCAGGAGGCTGTCTGTTCCTTACACAAATCTTTTGGAAACAGACATTTAAGGTTTTAAAGACTCTAATACTATACCTCCTGTGGATAAGAGAATGGACAAGAGGTATACATTGTCAGGCTCAGATACGGAGTTCCTTACACAACAATGCAGCCATGTTGGGGTAGTGCAGGCTGCAGCCTGTGATAAGGCAAATATTCCCTTGGCTTCACACCCCCCAGACAAGGATTCCAGGAGGATTGATGCCTTGGCAAAGAAACAGTACATGGCAGCATCCTTGGGACTCAGACAGGCAGACTCTATGGCCTATACTGCTAGGTATCAAAAATCCAGATGAGACACTGTTATGGCTTTAGCAAAACAGGTCCCTTGCCAAGGAGCTGGAGCGGGTGGCTGCTGATGGTATTGAGGCATCCAAGGTGCAATTCCATGCTGCAGTGGACTCCAATGATGTGTCATCTAGAGTCATGGCTACATCTGTGGCACTTTGTAGAATGGCTTGGCTCTGATGTACTAGCCTGTCACAGGATACCCAGACTAAGGCCATGGATTTTCCTGTTGTGGGTAATTCTCTGTTTGGGGAGCAGGCAGAGAATTACATGAAGAAAATGGACGAATATAGGACCACCTATAGGAGTGCACAGGCCAAGGAAAGGCAGGCCACTCCTCAGAGGCAGCATCCCAGGGGCAGGGGCAGGCCTTTTCATAGGCCTTTCTACCAAGCCCAGGCCTCCTCTTCTGCATATGTCCAGAGGGGGTTCTTTAGAGGGAGAGGCAGACGGGGTACAAGCAGACCTGCTTCCACCCCTCAGCCAAAACCCCCTGCCAAACAGGCACCCTGATGGGTTGGCCAGGGCCAATTCTCCACTACCTGTAGGGGGCAGGCTGGCTTACTTTGTCCAGGACTGGGAGTCTCTGACATCAGACAAATGGGTCCTGGAAGTAGTAAGCCAGGGACTGGTTCTCAGCTTCAAAATGTTTCCAAAGATGAGAACCAGATCCTTTCCACCTGCAAATCCCTCAGAGGCACTTGCCCTGAGGCAGAGGTCTCTTCCTCCTAGCTCTCAGAGCTGTGGAAAGGGTTCCACCCTACACCAGGGCAAAGGGTTGTATTCCAGGTACTCTTACCCCAAAAAGACAGGAGAATGGGGCCCATCCTGGATCTCAGATACTTAAACAAGCACCTTTAAAACCAAAATTCAAATGGTGACTCTGGGAATTATTCTACCTCCCTCGGGCCAGGGGACTGGCTAGTGTCCCTGGACTTCAAGGATGCCTACTTCCATATTCTCATCAGAAGCTCCCATCGAAAGTACCTCAGGTTTGAGCTGCCCTCAGACTATTACCAGTTCAGATCAATGCCCTTTCGTCTGACCTCTGCTCCAAGGGTATTCACAAAATGCCTGGCAGTAGTAGTTGCTTCTCTAAGAAGGCAAAGGATTGCCATCTTCCCTTACCTGGACGACTGGCTCATAGTAGGCCAGTCCCTAGACCAAGTCAAGTTACACTTACAAATAACTCAGCAACTGCTCACCTCTTTGGGTTTCCTTCTGAATCTTTCAAAGTCAGTTCTAGAGCCTGTCCAGCTCCTCACCTTCATAGGCGCAGAGCTAGACACAGAAAACAGCGAGCTTTCCTTCCCTGGACAGGGCAAGGTACCTTGTCTCTCTGGCCTCCTCATTCACCCTGCAGGTGTCTCGACCAGCAAGGCATTTTCTACAGCTCCTGGGGCAGGGAGCAAGATTTCAGATGAGGGACATTCAGTTCCATTTGAGAGCCTTTTGGTCTCAAAGGAAGGACCCTCTGACCAAATTGATCCCAGTGACTCGAACCCTCATCCAGGCCTTACAGCGGTGGCAGGATCAGAACAATCTGAGACAAGGAGTTCCCTTTGTCACTCAGTCTCACTCTTTAATCCTTACTACAGATGCCTCCCTCTTGGGGTGGGGGGCTCACTTGGGCGACCTGACCACCCAGGGGTTGTGGTCCCCTCAGGAATCTCTGCTTCACATCAATCTGTTGGAACTCAGAGCAGTATTTCTAGCACTTCAAGCTTTTTGCAAATCTATTCAGAACAAAGTTATCCAGGTTAGAACAGACAATACCACCACAGTGTGGTGTATCAACAAGCAAGGAGGCACTCGGTCTACGGCCTTGTGCACAGAAGCAATGAAGTTGTGGTCTCTGGCTTATTCCCTGAACACCTCCCTCACAGCAGTTCACCTCCCAGGCAAGGACAATGTCCTGGCAGATGATCTCAGCAGGATATCCCAGGGCCATCACGAATGGTCACTGGATACCCTGGTCTTGGAGGTGATATTTTCCAGATGGGGCACCCCACAGATAGATATTTTTGCAGCCCCAGACAATCACCAACTTCCCCTCTTTTGCTGCAGGCCCCCAGTGTTGGGCTCAGTCCCCCTGGATGCCTTAGTTCTTAGTTGGGAAGGGAAGTTCTGTATGCTTCCGTTCAGAGTGCTAGTCAAAACAGATCTCAATCCTGCAAGATGATCCTGATTGCTACAGACTGCGCCAGACAGCCCTGGTATCCATTCCTACTGTCCTTAGCAGTCCATCTTCCCCTGTGTCTTCCCAGGAATTACAACCTGTTAACCTGTGCTCAGGGGAGGGTTTGGTACCCGAATCTCAAATCTCTCAATCTCAAGGCCTGGCTCTTGAAGAGTTAGAGTTTGCTGCTTTACACCTCTCCCAAGGTGTAATGGATATTCTGAAGGCTTCTAGGAAACCTTCCACCAGGGCTACTTATAATTCCAAGTGGAAAATATTTTCCATATGGTGCTCTGAAAAGCATATTTCCCCAGAGTCTGCTGATCTGCCCACAGTCCTTGATTATATGGTCCATTTAAATAGCTTGGAGCTTAGACCAGCTACACTGAAGGTGCATCTGGCAGCTGTTCTGCTTTTATCTCAGCAGGTAAGCCCTCTTCTCTTACAGCTCACCCTGTATTCTCCAAGTTTTTCAAGGGATTGCTTCACACCAACCCTCCATTCAGGGACCCTGCCCCTGCTTGGGACCTTAATGTTTGCATTGCTCAGCTTATGCAACCCCTTCAAACAACACATGAAGTCTTGCTATATTATGACAATTGCAGTGAGTCCCCATCTTCGAACTGCTCCGGAGGTGAAATAGTTAACTTTCCATGCAGGCATGGAACTCAGAGCGAGACTCGGTTGAAAACTCTGTCTGTTGTTCTTCAAACGCAAACTGTCAGATTCTTTACTCCTCCTCATTGAACAGTCGCCCGGAGATTCTCCTTCTGCTCGGTTCATTTTGTTGGTTTCAAAAGTATTATTTTGGTCGGTTTTTCAGTCGAAATTAAACCGAACTGGTTGGTTCAAGCCTGTCTGTGGTAATAAGTAATAGATAGGTTTTACATTTAGTTTCTCTGTGTGGAACTTGTAATTATTATCGGTTCGGTTTGAACCCGATCAGGTTGTCTTAAATCTACTAGTCCTTTTAGAGTGCGGTCTCTGGGTTCTATCGGGTTCTAAAAAACGGATTTCATTACGTTTTTCCATGACTCGCGACACGGTTGGGAACCGATAAGGGTGTCTTTGCTTGGCGGATTGCCATAAACGGCAAGTTGGTTAGGCTGGCATTATGTCTGAGAAACCCAAAAGAAAAACCGGACCCACTGGTTTCTCAATACTGTAGTGTTTGTGGGGAAGTGCTAAGGCTGACCCACACACCACATGTGTTCATTGTCTGGGGTTTGACCACCTCAATTCAGACTGCCAGATTTGTGCCAGAATTTCCCTGCTGCCACCATAGATAAGAGAGTTGGTAGGCTCAGGGAAGGGAGGCCAAAGTCCGCTGATCCGATGCACAGCCCGGTTCTGTACCAACCAACCTGGAGGGAGTGCCTCTGACCAGGCGATACTTCCTCGGCAAACGAAGAGCGGTTCTGAGGAGCCGTTCCAGCAAAAGGACTAGAAAGTCACCTAGCTGTAGAGCCAAAAGTTCTCTCCCCAACTGCTGAAGAAATAGCTAAAGCAACTAAATTGTCCAGTCTCTTTCCCGTTCCGACCGAACCGCACCCATCAGGCAGGCGCCTGGTTCGCCGCCTCACTCGTTCAAGATTATGATTTTGAGGATTTTATGAACCGGAGGAGGGGGAAGAGGAATAGTAGGAGAGTGAATATGGTTTTGAAGATCTGATGTGCCCATTGAACCGACATCTCTCCAGATAGACTCTTAGGGGTTTCTCCTCCAAGGCTTTCTGAGTCCCCTTCTCATTTCATGTTTTATAAAAAAGTTGCTGAAACTCTCCAGCTCCCTGTTGAGGAAGCTGTTGATGACCAAGAGGAGCCGGACTATGTAGAAATGATGGATATTCCAGAGTCTAGGAGACTGTGTATCCTTTGCATAAATCTTTTTGGAAACAGACAGTAAAAGTTTTAAAAACTCCTCACACTATACCTCCTGTGGATAAAAGGATGGACAAGAGGTATACCTTGTCAGGCTCCGACACTGATTTCCTCACTCAACAATGTAGCCATGTGGGGGTAGTGCAGGCTGCAGCCTGTGATAAGGCTAATATTCCCATGGATTTTCCTGTTGTCGGCAATTCTCTGTTTGGGAAGCAAACAGAGAATTACATGAAGAAAATGGATGAATAGAGGACCACCTACAGGAGTGCACAGGCCAAGGAAAGGCAGGCCACTCCTGAAAAGCAGCTTCCTAGAGGCAGGGGCAGGCCTTTTCATAGGCCTTTTTACCAAACCCAAGCTTCCTCTTCCGCCTATGCTCAGAGGGGGTTCTTTAGAGGGAGAGGCAGACGGGGTACAAGCAGACCTGCTTCCACCCCTCAGCCCAAAGCCCCTGCCAAGCAGGCACCCTAATGGGATTGCCAGGGCCGATTCTTCTCTACCTGTAGGGGGCAGGCTGGCTTACTTTGTCCAGGACTGGAAGCTCTTAACATCAGACAAGTGGGTCCTGAAGTAGTGTCAGGGTCTGGTTCTCAGCTTCCAAAAATTTCCAAAGCTGAGAGCCAGATCTTTTCCACCTGCAACTCCATCAGAGGCACTTCGCCCTAGAGGCAGAGGTCTCACCCTCCTGGCTCTCAGAGCCGTGGAAAGGGTTCCTCCCAACACCAGGGCAAAGGTTTGTACTCCAGGTACTTCCTTACCCCAAAAGACAGGAGAATGGCTGCCCATCCTGGATCTCAGATACTTAAACAAGCACCTTTAAAGCCAAAGTTCAAAATGGTGACTCTGGGAATTATCCTACCCTCTCTAAGGCCAGGGACTGGCTAGCTTCCTGGACCTCAAGGATGCCTACTTCCATATTCCCATCAGAAGCTCCCACCGAAAGTACCTCAGGTTCGAGCTGCCCTCAGGCCACTACCAGTTCAGAGCAATGCCTCAGCCTCACTCTCTGCCCAAGGGTTTCACCAAATGCCTGCGGGGTAGTAGTGCGCTCACCTAAGAAGGCAAATGATTGCCATCTTCCTTACCTGGATGTTTGGCTCATAGTAGGCCAGTCCCCAGACCAGGTCAATCTACATCTTCAGATAACACAGCAACTGCTTACCTCTCTAGGTTTCCTTCTGAATCTCTCAGTCAGTTCTAGAGCCTGTCCAGCTTCTTACCTTCATAGGCGCAGAACTGAACACACAGGAAGCCAGGGCCTTCCTTCCCCTGGACAGGGCAAAGACCCTAGTCTCCCTGGCCTCCTCATTCACCCTGCAGGTCTCCCGGCCAGCAAGGTATTTCTGCAGCCCTAGGACACATGGCTGCTTCCACAGCAGTTGTGCAAGGAGCAGATTTCAGATGAGGGACATCCAGTTCCATTTGAGAGCTTTTGTCTCAAAGAAAGGATCCCCTTACCAAGTTGATCCCAGTAACTCGAACCCTGATCCAAGCCCTATAGTGGTGGCAGGATCAGAGCAACCTGAGACAAGGGGTTCCTTTGTCACTCAGTCTCACCTCTAATCCTTACTACAGATGCATCCCTCTGGGCTGGGAGCTCACATGGGCGGCCTCACCACCCAGGGTCTGTGGTCTCCCCAGGAATCTCTGCTCCACATCAACCTGTTGGAGCTCAGAGCAGTTTTTCTAGCACTTCAAGCTTTTTCCAAATCTGTTCAGAACAAGATTATACAGGTCAGAAGAGACAACACCACTACAATGTGGTACATCAATAAGCAAGGGGGCACTCGGTCTATGGCCGTGTGCACCGAAGCGATGAAGTTGTGGTCTCTGGCTTACTCCCTGAACACCTCCCTTATGGCAGTTCACCTCCCAGGCAAGGACAATGTCCTGGCAGATGCTCTCAGCAGGATTTCCCAGGGCCATCACGAATGGTCACTGGATCCCCTGGACTTGGGAGTAGTATTTACCAGATGGGGCACTCCGCAGATGGATCTTTTTGCAGCCCCAGACAATCACCAACTTTCTCTTTTTTGCTGCAGGCCCCCAGTGTTGGGCTCACTCCCCCTGGATGCTTTAGCCCTCAGTTGGGAAGGGAAGTTCCTCTATGCCTTCCCTCCCTTTCCTCTCCTGTTCAAAGTGCTAGTAAAAATCAGATCCCAATCCTGCAAAGTCATTCTGATAGCTCCAGATAGGGCCAGACAACCCTGGTATCCACTCCTACTGTCCTTAGCAGTCCATCCTCCCATGTGCCTTCCCAGGAATCACAATCTGTTAACTTGTGCCCAGGGACGGGTTTGGTATCCGAATCTCAGATCTCTCAATCTTAAGGCTTGGTTCTTGAAAGTTAGTTTTCTGATTTACACCTTTCCCAAGGTGTAATGGATATATTGAAGGCCTCAAGGAAGCCTTCCACCAGGGCTACTTACAATTCCAAATGGAAAAGGTTTTCCATATGGTGCTCGGAAAAGCATATTTCTCCAGACTCTGCTGATCTACCCACAGTCCTGGATTATATGGTCCATCTGAATTTTTGGGGCTGAGACCAGCTACCCTGAAGGTGCACTTGGCAGCTGTGTCTGCTTTTATTTCAGTAGGTAAATCCTCTTTCTTCAGCTCATCCTGTATTTTCCAAGTTTTTAAGGGATTGCTTCACACCAACCCTCCATTCAGGATCCTGCCCTGCTGGGATCTTATGTTTGCATTGCTCAACTTATGCAACCCCCCTTCGAGCCTTTGTCTTCAGCTGAGCTCAAGTACTTGACTTGGAAAACTGTGTTTCTAGTAGCCATCACCTCTGCCAGACACATAAGTGAATTACTAGTGTTGTCAGTGGAGCAGGAGTTTATCTCCTTTCACAGAGATAAGGTGGTCCTCCGGAATAACAGAAAGTTCCTACCTAAGGTGGTTTCAGATTTCCACCTTAATCAATCTATTTCTCTTCCAGTGTACTTCACTGACCACTCCTCCTCTGGTGAGAGGAGGCTGCACAGCCTAGATGTGAAGAGAGCCCTTAGTTACTACATAGAGCGCACTAAGGGTCATAGGTTTGACTCCTCTAACTGTTCCTCACTTATGGCGATGGTTGGTAAAGGGAAGCCTGCCACTAAGAGATCCATTGCCAGGTGGATTGTCTCTTGTATCCAATTCTGCTCACGAGAAGTTGGGTAAGTTCCCCCTCAGGCCTGAGGGCTCACTCCACCAGAGGTACAGCTGCTTCTCTGGCTGCTGCCAGAACATTCCTATTCTAGAAATATGTCAAGCAGCTACCTGGAAAACAGTTCACACTTTTACCAAGCACTACTCCCTGACATCCAGGCTAGGAGTGATGCTCGGTTTGGCACAGCTGTGCTTCAGAGCCTATTCCTAAGTAGGTTGTGTCCTCTCCATGGAGGTACTGCTGTAGTTCGTATTGTCATAATATAGCAAGACTTCATGTTGTTTGAAGAAAAATTACTCACCTTAGTAATGTTGTTTCTTCTAATGGAGTCTTGCTATATTATGACCTCCCTCCTGCCTGCCCCTCTCAGAACCTCTGTTTTGGGATTGGGTGGCAGTATAGTGTTGGCACTCTTTTTGATGCCCACCTTGTTGTTTTTTCACCCTTCTTGGGTGAATTGGTGTTAGTTTTTCATTTTTGGGTCTCTGACTTGAGTCTTTGTTTGAGGCCAAAAATGAGTGTTTATGTTAGTAGCCAGTTGGCTAGTGTAGGTTTACAGCTTCCACACAGAGCCTTAGTGAGTTTTAGCTCAGAAGATCTGACAGTTTGTTTGAAGAACAACAGACAGAGTTTTCAACCGAGCTCGCTTTCTAAGTTCCATGCCTGCATGGAAAGTTAACTATTTCACTTCGGAGCAGTTCAAGATGGGGACTCACTGCAATTGTCATAATATAGCAAGACTCCATTAGAATAAACAACATTACTAAGGTGAGTAATTTTTCTTTGAGCCTTTGTCTTCAGCAGAGCTTAAGTACTTGACTTGGAAAACTGTGTTTCTGGTAGCCATCACTTCTGCCAGATGCATACGTGAGTTACAAGCTTTGTCAGTGGAGCCTGATTTTATCTCCTTTCGTAGAGATAAGGTGGTCCTCAGGACTAACAGGAAGTTTTTGCCTAAGGTGGTTTCAGATTTCCACCTTAATCAATCTATGTCTCTTCCTGTGTACTTAACTGACCATTCCTCCTCTGGCAAGAGGAGGCTGCACAGTTTAGATGTGAAAAGAGCCCTTAGCTACTACATAGAACGTACCAAGGGTCACAGGTTTGACTCCCTCCAACTGTTCCTCACTTTTGATGAGGTTGGTAAAGGGAAACCTGCCACTAAAAGATCCATTGCCAAAGGGAAACCTGCCACTAAAAGATCCATTGCCAGGTGGATTGTCTCTTGTATCCAATTTTGTTATGAAAAACTGGGTAAGGTTCCACCTTCAGGCCTGAGGGCTCACTCTACCTGAGGTACAGCTGCTTCCCTGGCTGCTGCCAGGGATATCCCTATTCTAGAGATATGTCAAGCAGCTATCTGGAAAACAGTTCACACTTTTACCAAGCATTACTCCCTGGATATCCAGGCTTGGAGTGATGCTCAGTTTGGCACAGCAGTGCTTCAGAGCCTATTCCCTAAGTAGGTTCTGTCCCTCCTCCATGGAGGTACTGCTTGGTAGTCTGCTACTGTCAGAATACAGCAAGACTTCATGTTGTTTGAAGAAACAATTACTCACCTTAGTAATGTTGTTTCTTCTAATGGAGTCTTGCTGTATTCTGACCTCCTGCCTGCCCTCTCAGAACCTCTGTTTTTGGGATGGGTGGGCAGTGGCAGTGTTGGCACTCAGTAGGTGCCCACCTTGTTGTTTTCACCCCTTTTCTTGGGTGAGTGGGTGTTGTGTTTTTCATTTTTTGGGTCTCCTGACTTGAGTCTTTGGGACCAAAAAATGTGTTTTTATGTTTAGTAGCCAGTTGGCTTGTGTAGGTTTACAGCTTCCACACAGGACCTTAGTGAGTTTCAGCTCATAAAGATCTGATGGTTTGAGTTTAAACAGCAACAGACAGAGTCCCAACCGAGCTCGAGCTCAGCATTCCATGCCTGGCATGGAAAATTAACTCTTTCATCTCCGGGGCAGTTCGAACGTTGGGACTCACTGCTGCTATTGTCAGAATACAGCAAGACTCCATTAGAAGAAACAACATTATTAAGGTAAGTAATTTTTTCTTATCCCCCCACTTTCCTCTACCCTACTTAAGTTTGGCTTCATTCTTGCTATGGGAGAGGTTCAGTGGACCTCCCCTCCTCTCTTCCAGTGCTCTCCCACCTAGTTTAAATGATACCTCTCTTTGATAAATTCCCCCATCCTCCGCTTCAATACCTGTGAACCTGCCTTACTAAGATGAAGCCTATCATCTGCGTACAGATCTTTGTTGTCCCCCCCCCCCACCAATCCATACCCCTCTGTCCCACACCATTCTTGATAAGACTGAGGTGTTGGTAGTGGACCCAGGTCATCCGGCGGTGGGTTTGGGGGTTGGCCAGCCACCGGGCTTATTGCTTGGTGGTATGTCGCTCACTACCTCTGATTGGGTACAGAACCTGGGCATTGTTTTTGATGATGGCTTGACCTTAAAATCTCAGGTATCAGCCATAGTCAAATCTTCTTTTTATCATCTGAGGAATATCGCCCGGGTGAAACACCTGGTCCCACCGGGTGATCTACCAATGTTGGTCCATGCCTTTATCACTACCCGTCTTGATTACTGTAATTCCCTCCACCTAGGGCTATCTGGGGTTGATATCCGCCACCTGCAGCTGGTGCAGAACGCGGCAGCAAGGCTTTTGACTGGGATCTCTAGATCCAGCCATATTACGCCTGTGCTCATGAACTGCACTGGCTGCCTGTTAGGTGGCGGATCACCTATAAGGTTGGTTTACTAACCTTTAAAGCCCTACATGATCAGGGACCCGGCTACCTGAAAGATCTCTTGGTACTCTATTGCCCTCTCCGTCCTCTCCGCTCCGCCAGTGAGGGATTGCTGGAGATTCCCAGGGTTCGATTAAAAACATCAGGATCCCGTGCTTTTGCTTTTTCAGCACCAACCCTGTGGAATTCTCTACCTCGTTGGTTGAGAGAATGTCCAACCTTCGAGAAATTTAAAATGGAGCTAAAGACGTATTTATTCAGTGTAGCATATCCTAGTTATGGTTATTAATTTATGATTGTTTTAATTTATATGTATATGTGATCTTCTTGTACTGCGCCTTGGTTCTGAAAGGCGCTTTAGAAATAAAGACGATTTGATTTGATTTGATTCCCTCAGCCAATTATTGAAGTCCACGATTCTTTGTTTCCTGGCTGAACTCGCTCTTGGTACTGGTAGGACTTTCGAGAAGGCTACTGACCTTCCCCATTCACTACATAGTTTCCCTAGCTCCCTGAAACTGTCCTGTACCTCCTCTATCCTTCTCCCTTCCAGGTCATTCGTTCCCAGGTGTACAACAATGTGTGGTTTTGCCCCTACCTTCCTCACACATCTGCCAATATGCTGACCCACACTTCCTGCTGTCATACCTGGCATGCACTCCACCCAGATGCTGCTTTTTCTGGCACCCCGTCCCCCCCATCTTACACCCATAAGTATTGAGTCCCCCAGAATTGTGACCCTCTCACTCTTATCTTGTTCTCCCTCATGATGCCTGTTAATCTCCTGCCCCCCAGCTTGATCTGTCCTTCCTTTCCCCTGTTACTGAACCCTTTTGCCTCCCCTGATCTTTGCTCTGTCTTCTCCCCCGTAACAACTTTGGCTGGTCTGTCAGCTTCCACTTTGGAACTGTTTTTCCTCTGCACGCCCACCCTTTCTCCCGCACCTGCTACACCAACCCCTCCGTACCACCCCCACTGCTACTGCCTCCTTGTGTCATCCCTGAAGTGCTCTCATCCCCTACATGATTTCCCCTTGCGCCATCCTTACCCGGGCTGTCTGCTGATTCCCCCATCCCCTTATCTACCTGTTCCTTCCTCCCCACTACAGTTTCTGTTGCTCTACTACCTTCCTTCTGCCCTGTTCTGCCTCTGCTGCTTCCTGGGCTACCGCTAGTGTCTTCCGACTTCCTGTTGCATCCCTTCTCCCTTGTAGTGTCTTACCTCCACTAACTGTCACTGTAGCTTCTCTTCCCACCTTTTCCTGCTCCTCCAGGCTAGTTAGAACTGAGAATCTGTTCGTAATGTTCATCTCTTTATTCTGAGCGACTCTATACTTCCCTCCCTGAGGCTCATATCCCTACCCTGAACCTGTTCTAGCCTTGCCACTGTGCATGACCCTCCTCCAGCCATCGTTCTTTACCCCTAGCTTCTCCTGATTGTGTGCCCCTCCTGTTCCCCCTCCTAACTTACCCTTTTGTTTGCCTGTTGTGAGATCTGCTGGTTGCCTCATCAGGTCCCCCTCCCACTGGTAATGTCCCCCGTCATGGTCTCCCATCCCCCCAACTCCCTCCTCAACCATCCAATCTCCTCTCTAAGCTGTCTCACCTGCCAGCATACCATACAGCCCCCCACCCTCCATGCAATACCCTAGGAATATGTTCTGCATCCATTACAACCCACAACCCTTCCAGCTTCCTCCCTGGTCACATGCCCATGTACACCCTCTCTCTCCATGGCCAGTTCCTGCCCCACTCCCCCCCCCACCGTAGCCTCCCCATGTCCATTGTCAGCCCACCCATTGTAGGCTCTGCTGTCTCTAGCAGCATAGCCTGCTGCCTGCTCTCTTCCCTGCTGACACTACTCAGATGCTGCACTCCTGCGTCATGGCACTCATTCGTTGGGGTCATTCATGCAAGGGGTCGCATGAACACCTAGGAAAGAACACCAGCACTCCTTGGCCCAGTTGGCCTGCCCAGAGTCACGTGGTCTAACATCCTCTTACAGTCTCACTCTTCCTCCCTCCCTCTGCTCGGTGTCCTTCCTCCTCCCTTTCAGTCCCCAAACAGCCCAATTCAGTACATTCCACCACACATCACAGAGAAATCAACAAAAACACAGGATACCCCCCCCCCCCGAGTCCTGCTCTGTCCTCCACTTGGCAGCGGCCTTCTGTGGAGCAGACTACAAATATGGTGCCTTAAATGCCGCAGCACTCTTCGGTCTGATTGGCCTGCCCAGCGTCACATGATCTGACATCTTCTTACGGTCTCCCCCTCCCTCTTCCTCCCTCTGCTCGGCGTCCTCCCTCCCTCCTCTCTTTCAGTCCCCAAACAGCCCAAAATTCAATGCATTCCCCCACACATCACAGAGAAATCAACAAAAACCCAGGATACTTTCCCCCCGAGTTCTGCTCTGTCCTCCACGCAGCTGCAGCCTTGTGTGGCGCAGACTACAAACATGGCGCCTTAAATACTGCAGCACTCCTCAGCCCAATTGGCCTGCCTGGCGTCACATGGTCCGGCGTCCTCTTATGGTCTCCCCCTCCCTCTTCCTACCTCTGCTTGGAGTCCTCCCTCCTCCCTTTCAGTCCCCAAACAGCCCAAAATTCAGTGCATTCCCCCACACATCACAAAGAAATCAACAAAAACACAGAATACTTTCCCGCGAGTCCTGCTCCGTCCTCCGCTCAACTGCAGCCTTCTGGCATATATATGGTAAAGTCTCAAACTATAATGCGAGTGCATCTAATTTAGAACTACTTGCTTATTGCATGGTAAATAAGCATTATTACTACTGAAGTGGGGACTCAAATTACATTTTTCAGTTTAATTCTTCTTTATATAGCATCTTTGTAATACTATGTATGACAAAAGTCTACAGTGAGTGTAGAAACTGGCAGAAAGTTAAAGAAGCCCACATTCACAGCCAGTACAGAAACAGTCCAGCCAAGTATGTAATTTACAGAATAGATATATCACTGGGTATTTATGTATTCAGCGTAGGAGGGCTAAGCTCAGCAGTCGTACACAATGAAAAATGAAATTTTTTTTTAGTAAAGTCTTGAAATGGGCAAGGGAGTCAATAAACTGAATTTTAGAGAGGAGATCAAAGTGCCTAGTCAGAGTTCCAAGAAGGATAATAATTGCCTTTTCAGCGGCCAGAAAACATGCCTGTGAAGCTTGGTATGCTGAATTGTACATGGAAGTTGCAGAGCTGCAAGTCGCCCATAAGGAGGTGGGGACACTCCCAAAAAAGTCTTTCTCTGACTTACCTGCAGCAGAAGTGCAGCAGTCAGGGCTTATGTCTGATGAGACAAAAAAAACACACTCTTGTTTCTCTGCAAGCAGTACTATGAGAGGAGATCCTGAGCCACATGTCGGCTCACTGACTGGAGTACCAGGCTGTAATAACCCACAGTATAACCATTTGGAGGACAGAACAGGTGTCAGAACTATGGACATTGCATATGCTTTTCTTTCATATTATGTTGATTTATGTACTTAGGCTTCCAAGGTCCCAAGACAGACTCTAGACTTGAGTTTGTCTCAGCTGCAGCTCCCTCAGCTAACTCCAGATGACCAGCAGAGATCTTGCTGGTCATATTGAGAATGAAGGCAGGCAGTTGTCCAGGCACGGATGGCATTACAGACAATTTTTATATTGTAATGTAGCAGAAGATTTTACTGAAACTTTTACAAGTATTTGAAGAGGTCTGCACTGGGAAGATGACTTGCCCCTCATGGATACTCACTGTTATCTCTGCCCTCCTCATACAGAGCAAGTGTCCAGAATTTTGTGTCTTATTGATCTATCATGTCCATAAACATCGACTGTAAGTCCCTTGCTTTAGAAATGGCAAAGAGACTTAAAAACATAGAAATTGAAGCTCTGTGGGGAGGATGGACTTGGACAAAGGGGTGCAGGACCTAAAGGAGGCCCTGGCTATGCTGGAGAGGTGGTCAGGCATCTGGTAGCTGGAGTACAACATGAAGAAGTGCAAGGTCACGCACATAGGAAGGAAGAACCTGAGGGCAGAGTACAGCTTGGGGGGGGGGGTCAAGGTTTCTGAAACAGATTAGGAGAAGGACTTAGGGATAGCCGTTGTACTGACCTGCATTACTAGAAGGTTCGTGATCAGAAGGGAGGATGTTATAATGCTGCTGTACAGATCCTTAGTGCATTCGCACCTGAAGTACAACATGCAGTACTGGAGCCCCTACCTGAAAAAGGATATCAACCAGCTCGAGGCAGTCCAAAGGAGGGTGACAAGGATTGTTCAGGGACAGCAGGGCAGGGCATATGAGGACAGGCTGAGAGAGCTCAGCATGTACTCACTAGAGGAAAGGAGATGGAGAGTGGGGACATGATTAAAACCTTCAAGTAGATAGATACATATAGATAGATAGATCAACTTTATTTAAAAGCACCCTTTCCCAGGGGCTCGGAGTGCTGCACAACGCGAAAAATATAATACAACAATAAAACAATCATCTTAACATACCTAAAATCACCACATTACAGAGCAAAAACATAGTTGAAATATAAGTCACAATATTAATAAATAAAAGGACAGTCTATAGCACATAAGTATTTTGTGTTATAGCAAGTTAAACACTAGTTCAAATAAAAACGTCTTGAGCCCACTCTTAAAGACTGCCACCGAGGGGGCCTCTCTAAGATACCCCAGGAACACGTTCCACAGGGCAGGTGTGGCCATGGAGAAAGCATGATCTCCCGAAAGCCGCAGCCTTGCCCTGGGAACCACCAAGAGGCCACCCGAAGAGGGCGAGCCGCACAATACAGAACCAGGAGGTCTTGCAGATAGTCTGGTCCCTGACTGTGTAGGGCTTTATAGGTCAGTAATCCAACCCTGAAGGCAATCGTTCACCTTATCGGCAGCCAGTGCGACCCACAAAGAACCGGCATAATATTTTCAGATCTAGAGACATCTGTCAGTAGCCTGGCTGCCGTGTTCTGCACCAGCTGCAGACGGTGGAGGTTGCTTCCCAAAAGGCCCAGGTACAAGGCATTACAGTAGTCCAACCTCGCTGTCACAAAGGCATGTATCAGGGTGGCAAGGTCATCAGGCGGTACCAGGGAACAGATCCGGTCGATGTTTCTTAGATGGTAAAAACCACTTTGGACAATGGATGACACCTGAGCATTAAGTGTCAGGCCGTCTTCAAGTACCACACCCAGATCCCTAACCCATGTAGAGGTGGTCAGGGATGAGCCACCCAGTCTAAGACCCAGGTTACTCCCCAGCACCCCTCCACCTCGCCGAAGACCTGGCTCTACCACCAGTAGCTCCGTCTTGTCAGGTTTGAGTCATAACCAGTTTCGAGTCATCTAGTCCTGGATCTTGGCCAGGCAGGTGTTAAACACAGAGACCTTCACCTGGCTACCAGGTACACAGGGCAGGTATAGCGAACAAAAGAGGCGACAGGACTGAACCTTGCAGAACTCCACAGCACAGAGGCATCGGGCTGGACAAAGATAACCCCATCACCACCCTTTCCACTCTGTCTGTAAGGCAGGACCTAAATCAGCTGATGACATTGCCAATTAGTCCACATCAGTTCCACAGGCGGTCCAACAACATCTCATGGTCCATGGTGTCAAATGCTGCAGAGAAATCAAGGAGAACAAGAATAGATCACTCACCCCATCCCTCGCTCTAAAGAGATCATTTGACACCCTCACCAGGGTGGTCTCTGTACTATGCCCATGTCTAAATCCAGACTGGGATGACTTGAAAATGGCAGAGGAAGTGAGATGGGTCTCAAGCTGACCGGCCACCACTTTCTCCAAAATCTTCCCTAAAAATGGGAGGTTTGAGACCAGCCTGTAGTTGGTGAGACAGTCTGGGTCCAACGAGGGGTTCTTCAAGAGGGGTCTCACTAGGGCCTTTTTCAGGTCTGCTGGGAAGACCCCACTCCACAGGAAACACCGGACGATCTCAGCAACCACAGATCTAATCAGGCCAATACAACCAATCAAATGTCGGGCTGGACCTGGGTCTAGTTCACAATAGGTTGGCCGTAACTTTGAGACTATCTCACTCACCTCATCCACTCCAACTGGGTCGAACTCACTTCACGCAAGAGGGGTGCTCCTCCATGCTGCTGGTTCGACCCCACAAGCCAGTTGAGTGACCCTGAAGGAGATATGGGATCTGATAGGGGACACCTTATCAGCAAAGAAAAGAGCCAACTCTTCACACCTAGTGCTTGAACTAGCTCCCCCCCCCCCCGGACAGAGACAGGCCAGGTGTAACAACCTGTCTACCATGCAGACGATCTGAACTGGTCTGTTCTTTGTGGCAGCAATCTCCCTAGACAAAAAATCCATCTTTTTTCAGGAGATTGCCCTTTGATAATCATTATAATGTGACCTCAAAGCCAATTTGTCCTCCATCTACCTGGACCTCCTCCAGCAACACTCCAACTTCTGGCCCTTAATTTTCAACCCCCTGAACTCCCATTCAAACCATGGGGGCCTCCAGCAGTGGATAAGGACTGTACATGGACGGGCACAATAGCATTGAAGGCGGCAGTAATAGCCCTATTATAGGCTGCCGCCACCTCCTCCTTACTCATCCCACACACAGTTTCCACAGTCTATAGGTCCGGCACCACCTGTAGTCCTAATAGGGACAATCCCCGTAAAGGGCAGTACCAGACCATCTCCACAGAGGAAGGACCCATGAGGGGAAGGGACCCAAACAAGAACCTCATGGTGCTATGATCTGACCACACCACCAGATCAATCCTGAGATCAACGACCTCAAGACCCAATGTGAACACCAGGTCCAGTGTGTGCCTGTGCAAGTGGATTGCTGAGGTAATAACCTGTGACAGGTCCAGAGCTTCCATACCTCAGAGGAGGTCATATCCAAACGACGAGAGTTCATCAACGACCCAGGCATTGAAATTCCCCAGAATTACCCATCTGGGGGACTCCAACACCAGGCCGGCAGTAAAGTCCCTGACCTCCTGCAGGAATTCCCTCTCCCCACCAGTGGATGGTAAATGAGAAGGATCCTGCAACCTGTGCCAGGACCCCCTCACATGGCCACAGACTCAAAGGACCTAGCAGAACATACCGAGAGCACTGAGAGGTTCAAGCTGGTTTTAAAACAAATGGCCACACCCCCACCTCTGCGATCCTTCCTCAGGCTGTGTATCACTGAGTACCCAGCCAGAATCACTGCCACCAAAGTGGGGCCAGCATTTTCATCCGGCCAGATCTCCGTGATGCAAGCCAGGTCTACCGAGGAAATCAAGTCCACCATTATAGTGGTCTTGTTCTCTATAGACCTCACATTGCAAAGCACAGCTCAGGTCGGATGAGTGGAAACTGCTGGACCATTGACCATCTGCCCACTCTCAATGGTGGAGCCCTTGGGTATGGGAACCAGAGAGGGAGAACCCCTCTCCAGTACCCATTTCACCCCAGGGCACCTCCTAGACCTCACTACCTGAATCACCATCTCCCCGGCAGCCACTCCCCCGCCCCTCTTCTTAGACATCTGCTCCCATACAGTCACCAAACCCCTGCACCTAACGTATACCTCTGCAGGTAGGGGAGGAAGTTCAAAAGGTCAGAGGTCATGCAGCTGGGCTGTGGAGTAGTTGCATCTTGGGAACCCACAAAACCAACACATCCTGATTGTCCAAATAAATACTTGAACAATAAACTGCGATAACCAAAAAATAAATACAAAAAAAATAAGTTAAAACCACCCCCAACTCCCAAACTAACCCACCCAAACAAAACTCAAAACTAAAACAAATCTAATTTATGAACAAAAAAGACGAGCACTCACTCCAACATACAAAATTTACACCTACCAACACTCAAACAAATCACTCCAAAACAGAATTTAACCCCTTCCCCCAACCCTTCCCTATGCCAACAGTTCAAATGTCCCAGGCAGTCAAATATAAAAAAAAGTCCACAGTGCACTAAAAACCAATCACTACAGTTTGTGAAAAACACCAGGTATGGTATATTGGGACTCTCACTCCCAAAAGTCAGCCAAGTTTCTAGGGGTGCTGAAGGTGCTCTCACCCCCTTCAGTCAGGACCAGAGGAAATGGTTGTTCAAGTTTAAGGCAATGAATAGCAAAAGGCCCTCTCATAGCCTTCAACAGATGGTGAAAATATGCTTCCCCCCTTTTGACACTCTCACTGACAATGAAGGCCCATTAGTGAACCAGTACACGTTACACAGTACTTGAATATAGATGGCTATAGTCCACCAGCAGCCGGCACAAATATAGGCTTATCCGACAAAGGCTGAAAAGATGCAACAGGGGAATTAATCCAGTAAAACGGTAGTCCTCCCCAAGGTGAACAGACCAGTCCTCACTTATAGTCCCGCTTCCACATCCAGCTTCACCTGCAACACGCCACAGCCAAAGCACAGCCACTCCACAGTTTGCAGTCCACAAGGATCCCCACAATAAGCGGACGTCACAGCAAAACTATCCAACCAAGGACCGCAGATGAAAACAAAAGTTCCAGTAAGATATAAACAAGGTGGGCATCAGGGATCTGTTAACCACTAGAGGGCACTGCCTTAAGCTGGTCAGTGTGAGATTCAAGAAGGAGGTTAGAAGACACCTCTTTTATAAAGAGGTTAGTGTCAGGGTGGAATGAGCTCCCACCTGTCGTTGTCACTCAAAAGACAGTTGGGGATCTTCAAGAGAGGGTGGGATAGGGTGAAAGGGAGGGTAACGGTTAGAGCAGGGCCCACTGCAATCTCTGGATCAGGGGCACTGCAATCAAGCAGATTCGATAGACCTTACCATCTTCTTCTGCTGGCTATTTTTGTATGTTTGCAGAAACATAGAATTTGTTGACATTAAAAGACCGTTTGGTCCACCAAGTCTGCCCAGATGATCCCTACCTATTCTGTCTCCGCAAAACCTAACTGGTCTCTGGCAACCCTCCCTCCTCCCCCTGCCTATTTGATGGTATACACCTATGTCTGTCACATGCATGCAGGAAGCCCCCCACTGTTTTTGCCTCTAATCACTTCTGCCGGCAGCCTGTTCCAGGCGTTTATCACCCTCTCAGTGATGTACTTTCTCACATCTCTCCTAAACTCCCCATCATGTCCTTTGTATATCCCCTGGTCCTTGTGCTGTTTCTCACTTGAAAGAAAATCCCTTCTTGTGCCCTGCTACTCCTGTGAGGTTCTTGTAGATAGGTCTCTCTCTCTCTCTCTCTCATGTCACCTCTTGCTCTACTGTCCTCCAGGGTGTACATGTAAGATCCTTCAGTCTCTCATCATAGGACTTGAATTAATGCTGCTTAAACTGATTAATCTGGACCAGACTGGTTTTGTGCCTAGTAGGCAGATGCAAAATAATGTCAATAGTACCTTGCCCATCTTCCAGCAAATCCATCAAATCCTGCAGCATGCCTGTCTCATTAATCTTGAGATGGAAAAGCCCTTCAACAGCATGGCATAGTCTTTTTTTTTTCTACAGCTGTTATTGGAATGTGGCTCCCACTCATTGACTAAACTGGAAATGTTTAGGTGGGGGTCTGTCATAGCTAGATGATGAAACTCTCCTATATTATTCAATGGAGAAAGAGGGGCAGAAACTGTCATACAGTTTTGTAAAGGGTGAGGGCATTAAGTTCCTGTGGGTTCCTGTCCAATTTAATCCCTGTTTACACCTCAGTTTTTCTTGTGTATTAGGTCTCTGTAAACCATCCCACAAGTGTATGCCTGAACAGATGGACACATTTGGGCCATACTTGACTTACAGAGTGGAATTTGTCAGTGGTGCCGTCTTTCTCCCCTGTTATTTTCTTAACATGTTAAGTCTCTCACACAAGGGGTGCGACAACATTCATAAAACATAGGAGCTGACGTGAATAAGATGGAGCATAAAATCAGCCTGTGTACAAACAGTCCGGGGAACAACGAATGGAGCGCTCTGGAAACCGGAGTAGGTGCATACTCTGAACAAAGACTTGCAGAAAAACACACAGATTAGCAGCACTCAGAGGGGAAATCAATAAATGTAGAACAGACATAGTCGACGAGGAGTCCCACTTAAGACTCGAAGCGCTGGGGTTAGCAGCCGTGGGCTCCTGGTTTATTAACCTTCTGTTTGTGTCTGGTGTATTTATTTGCCTGTTCTACATTTATTGATTTTCCCTCTGAGGGCTGCTAGTCTGTGTGTTTTTCTGTATACAGACAGTATCTTGCTATGTCTAAGCCCCACCCAAAGTGTTGGGGGTTTACCGTCGGCTCCTGGGAGCCCTGTAGTACTGCTGTCCCCCTTCCTCTCTTTCTCTGGCCCCAGAGTACATCTGATGTGTGGTAAGAGGACCAGAGTGGAGCTGGCAGAGAAGAGTAACAGCATGTTCTCTTTGGCATCTCTTGTGCCACTGCAGCTGCGGCTCTTGCCACATATCAAAAGGCACCTGCTGATGGCAAGTGAGCAGTTGAGCTAGTTGCTGTACTGGGGATTCCATGATCGCATGCCTTTACTGACTGGGAAATAAGCACAACTGCATGCAAAAGCAGGGAGGCACCAAATACTTGTTTTTGGGTAGGAGCCCATTTAAAAAAGAACTTTGGGCCAGTACCCCACAGAAACAGGGACACTGTCATACTTGTACACCCTGACCCCATCACTATGGCAGCAAGGGTCAAGGTTTGCACTAGCAACCAATCAGGCTGCAGAACCCTCAAAGAGAGCCTGGGAAGGGAGCCAGAAGGAGCTTCTGGGACATTGGAGGAGAGCAAGATTCCTGGCGTGATGTTGGGACCAATCACCTGTTGAGCAATGGATGACCATCCAAGCCCTGAGTGACTAACAGCCCATTGGACCAGTGATGAGCTGGGACCCTTGAGTGAACAGCAGGTGCTGTTCCCAAGCCCAGTGAGTCTGCATTTGACTGTGAAAGGAGGCAGACTAAGTCTGCTGGTGACTGCAGTGGGACACGTACTGCTCATCTGCCTGAAGAGACAGAGCAAAAAGTACAAAAGAGAACTCCTGCTACAAGAAAGGAAGAAATTGCATGCTAGCCCACCATGAAGGTGGAAGCTGCAAGTCACAGCTTGAGTGAGAGACTTTACTGTGCTACAGCTGTGCCAAAGCTGACCAGTGGACTCAGCAGTTAGTCTGGAAAGCAGGCCAGCCAGTGCTACAGCCTGGTATTGGTTTGCGCCACACACCGGGGACTGAATGCCAGGATGTGGTGTTAGACGTGTGACACCTGGGTACCTTGACTGAGCTGTATTGCAGAAGAAGGAGATCAGCAACTAACTGCTAAAGCCAGGAGAGCCCCTGAACAGCAAGTGTGGGACAGGTAAAGCACTGTGATACTGAACACCATCAGCGAGGAGAGGGGAAGGGAGGACTCACTGCAGATTGTACCATCACCCTGCAACTACCTGCTTCCTTTCTTAAAATAGTTGAAAGCATTTATTAGAGATGGCCATCTGGCCAGAATTTATAGATAACCATTTTGGGTTACATAGCACTTGGGTTTTGGGCTTGATTTAAAACCTTGCTTTATGTTTTGAAGTGCACCATTGCCAGCGAACCACATGCTATATCATTAGGCCTACGCAGTTTCCATGGCTGAGTGCCCTGTGAAGCACCTGGAGCTCCCTTATAGTTTTTAAGGGCTATGCATTGTACCAGTGGGGAGAGGGTAGAGCCATCCAGTACATGTGGGCAGAAGGCAACTACTGTACTGTGCAGTGAGTGGTGTGGTTAGAGGGCTGAGCCAGGAAAGGCACTTAAAGCACAGCCCTAGGTTACCAGTATTAGTTGACTGCACCTAGGGGGACACAAAAAGCAGCACCTGTGTTTGATGTGGATTGGGCCTAGAAGGCCACTGAAGAGCCAGCTGGACAGCAATACTACATAATTTCTAACCAACACCCCTTTTCTCCCATTTGGAGCCCAGGTTCCTAAATAAAATTATTGTTTTGGTTGTGCGAAGATGTTCGCCATTGAGCATGACCATTTTGTCATTTGGAGCACATGAGGACCTGGACCCTCTGAAGTCAGTATTAGTTCCAGGATTCCTCTGAGACCAGCAAGGAATAATTAGAACCTGCCCTTTTCCATAGTAAAGTGCTTTGCTAAGGTGGATGAGCAAGGGCATTCACTCGACAGTACCACACAGACTGCGACACAGTGCTAGTGGAGTTCAGCAGTGTCGTGGATGCCACAAGAGTGCCTGAAGGACTGACCCCAGAAAGAAGTAGTGTCAAGCAGATACAATAACATGCCAGTGAGGTGCCAGAACTCTGTTTCCCCAAAGCCAGAAGGTCTCAAGGTAAAGTTCCACAGTTGGTTACAGGCTGAAGAGAAGTCAGCCACCGAGGTCTAGAAGCTACTCATCAAGGAGCCTGCGTTGCCTAGGTCAGAGAGCGAGGACTATAGTAATTCATACCATTGTGGTGCCAAACCTCTATGCCCCTGGCTCTTAGACTGAAGATCTTCCTTGAATCAATCTTCACCATTGATTCATACATATGGGTCTAGAACCAGAGGCACTAGGACCCTGTGGGAGCCTTTTTCTTCTAGGGTGGAAGCCAATATAGGCTTCTGACGTTGCTCATATGCAGCACGTATCCACATGGTACCATGTACCTGCCAATAACCGTCGTCGAATCCTTCACGCACCTCATTTCTGTTCTCCTCATGATCAAATGCACATCACGGGAGCAGTGCCTCAGTTCCATCATCTTCAAACTACATTTCTACTACAACATCACTGAAAGTGTTCTTTTTGCTGTGTTGACTTAATGTCCTTTATTTTACCATGATGTCCGTGTCTAAGAAAAAGAAGAAGGGGGACAAAAAAGCCCCTGTTATGCAATGGTGTTCCTGTGGGAAAACGATTGTCACGACGACCGACATTAGGTTAGTTGGACCTGTTTAGGCCCTGTACATGATATGGATTCCTGCAATGCCTGTTTTTCAGTGGATCTCCATACTGTTGAAGTCCACATGCTAAGGCTAGGTTGTCTGATTCCCACTTTCAGAAGCATGCCAAGAACCCATGTTATCTCAGGATCTTGGATTTTTCTCCTGTGCTCCTTCCTGGTGCAGCACTCTCCCTAACCTCACTTCGCTGAGACAACAGAAGCCCTGGGGGTGGGTCTGGTGGACAGCTGGCTCCTTCTGGGTGGCCGGCAGAGCACCCCCCCAGTCCATTCACCCTTGACAAAGGACATTCCCAGTGGTGAGGCCAAAGCTATATGCTCAGTCTACACCAGAGGACACCTTGGTGCCACAGCCTTGCACCACCCTGGCTCCTGACACCACTCGTGGTGTCGGTGAGCAGGGCAGTGCTGGTCATGATGTCGGGTCCCCTCCTGGTACTGCTTGCAGTGCTGGGAGAGGGATCAGCACCAGGGCTAGGCAATGCCCTGTTACAGAGATAGTGGTGTCACTCTGACTTGTACCCTTGTCACTCTGTGGAAGAGGGCAGTGCCGGGCCCTGCACTGGACATGGTGCCAGCTCTGGTGTCAGTTCTGGACCTGACACCAGGTGATGTGCTGGCTCCAGTGCCACCCTGAGATCTTCTCCTGGTTCCGGTGGCACCTGACTGGCTTCTGGCACCACTTGCGGTGTTGGGGGTGGGGATGGATCTCGGGCTGGTGCTGGAACTGGCATCTGGCACAGCATCAAAGAATGTGTGAGGGGGTCCACTGTGACTGGGTCATATTTTGACCCTGAGCTCAGTGCTTGAGTCAGCACCAGTTTGGGGTCAGGGACTGGCCAGGTCTCATAGTTCTCCCCAGCCCTATGGCCGAGGATGTTTCTAGTGAAGACCAGAGCTGCCCCAAGGGGACTGAATGGCTCAGCTCTCCTCACATGGGGATTTTCTCCTTTGGGTACTATAAAGGCCATTCCTGTACTGTAGGTTGATCCTCCATGGGCGGTTTCGTCATGCTCTTTCATAGGGCTTGGCCTGCTGAATGATCCCGCAGTTTAGGCATAAGCCATAAAGCTTCTAGCTCTACCCACCTTCCCTGGGGCTGTGCCATCTCTGCCTGCACTCCATGGTATCATGGGTCCTCTCAGTCCCCTCACCTGAGGTCAGTATGGAAGTTCAGCTGGTATGCTGTCCCAGTACCATACCTGTGTTGACCATGTCCAGTTTCTGCATGACCCCCAGCTGCCACCTGCTTCCAGGTCCAGTGCCTCTTCTTCGTCTATGTCCTCCTAAGAGGGCACAGAATCATCCCAACCCTTGTCCTCAGCCTCTGAGTATTCTCTGTACCAGAGATTCCTAACAGACATGGGTGCTGAACACTGGCACAATCACCATGCACAACACCCTGTCCATACAGCTGGGACTCCTAGGAACTTTCAACGATGATCACAACATCATCCCTCCCTGGCTAAGGGCCTTTGAGGAATTCTCCAGGACAGTCTGGAAATGTCCCTTCACTCTGCCTCTAGCCCCCAGGAATGTCTATCAGTGGTACTGTGCACCTACAGGCTCTGCAGGCACAGTACCTCACCCCACTATGGGGATTTTGGTCCTGTAGACCCTGTACAAACCTTGTCACCCAGTGCATGCTCAATCCCCTGATGTGGACTCTGCACAGACAGATGTATTGGGGAGGAAGATTTTTACCTCAGCATGCACTGTGATGTACATCTCTGAACATCAGACATACCTGGCAGCTTAAAACAAGTGCCTCTGGGTGCAGCTAGGACAGCTTCTAGCTCCCGTACCATCTTCAGAGTTAGTCGGGCAAGTCATCTGCTGTTCTACCAAGGGCCTGGAGTTGGCGAGGCACCAGACAAGGCATCTTATGATGCCAGTGAGGTGGCCTCCAGGCAGGTAGGAACTGGAATCTGCATTTAGCAGATGGTGTGGCTTCACCTTTCTTGACTAGCACCTCTTGCCCGGTCTAAGGTGCTAAATTTCCAGTTTCAGGGAACTCACCCTTTCTCCCTGAGTCACGCAGGCAGTTGGGGGCACTATTACCTCCCAAATGATTCTGAACATTCTTGGGCCTTGCCAGGCCCATGAGGAGTCTCTGCTCTCAGGTATTCTCCCCCATGCAGAGGGCTGAGGATAACTATTACCCTCAGGATGAGCCAGCTCTTCCCTAATTGGAAAGGTTGGTACTTACACCAATATGTATGAATCCATGGTGAAGATTGACCAAGGAAGATATGAAAATTACATACTCACCATAATTGTTGATCTTCCTGAATATTTTCACCACTGATTAAGACTCCCACCCTCCATCCCCCACTCAGCTTTGAGCCAGGACCTGCAGGCAGTTCACTCTGTGGGAGCTAGTAGTAGAGTTACCAATGTCTCCTCTGTCATGGCCCTTTCAGGTGGCTACTTGTTGTAACAAAAAAAAGGGTTGGACATCGTGGTGCCAATCCTCACACACTAAATTAATAAATACATACATAACTACATAAAAAGGGAGTGGGGGGCTTCTGGCTCCAACAACCGAACCCAAAAAAAGTTAAAAAAAAAAAAAAAAGAAAGAAAATGAGAGACCCTTTTTATTTTTCTTCATGGAGTGGGTCAGCGGCCACCTTCCCTCCATTTTTCTATATGCAGCATGTGCCCTAGGCACTATCCAGTCTAGCACCACTGAGCAGACACTCTCTCTGTGGACTGGTGCAATGCACTTGTTTCACACAGGGTACGTTCCTGTGGTTGCAGGAAGAAGCGGACATGTTCTTCCTCTCATGCTGTGTGTTTGGTTGGTATCCCTTCTCTCTTCTGTCTGTGCACTGGACTTGTTCACATCATGTGGAGCATGCCACACTCCCTATTAGGGAGCTTCTGGTGCTTCACTGGCTCCCTAGGACTGCTAGTCCTGCAACACCTATGCTCTTCATCTCTTTTCTCATCAGTTGTCTTAGAGAAAACAGGGTTGTGAGTTTATTCTCAAGTTTACTTGAGTATTATCTGGTAGCATGGAGCTATTATTATACGAGTCCAGATGTCATTTTTGCCATCTGATTTGCAAGGGATCCCAAACTGTACTTCCCTTTTTGCTGCTTTTACCACAGCCATTTGCTCAGAGCTGCTGCCCTATCATTTTACCTATCACTATCCATACCGTATCTGGCTACTGGTGAGAGTCTCTGGCTTCATTTAGACCCACTACCCCCCTGCCACCTAGTAGGCCCACTCCTTAGTCTCTAAATTGATAGTTGGGTTCTAAGTGGTTTGTTATTCTATATCCTATATCCCTTTACTATCCTTTTGGGCTATAAAGTATTTAGTCTTCTCATTTATTTTCTCTCCACTTTGTTTCTTCCCTGACGAACAGAACTGAGGCGCATGAGGTAGTCAACGACATTTATTAGCCGGCGCATGGCACCACAGCATGTGAGCAGTGTTCGTAGCTGACATCAGTTCCCTCCCTAAAAGAGAAAAGCTCCCGCAGGGTCCTAGTGCCTCTGTACCTTGACCTATTTGTATGAATCAGTGGTGAAGATATTCAGGAAGATCAATGATTATGGTAGGTATGTCATTTTCATTTTTAAATGCAGACAGAAATTAGATTTTATTAAAGCAGACAAGCCATGGAATAGTATCCATGGAAGTTTTGCTGTTGAAAACATGAGGCGCCACCACTGAATGCAGGTCCACAGTATACATGGGGCCCTGGTCATAACAGACATGGCGATGAAGCATGACAAGCAGTGTTTGGCCTCTATCAAGAGGGCCAGCAGAATGCTGAGGTGTATTAAAAGGGATGCGACTGGCCGGCTCCATGGCACCGAGCGAAGGGGTTTTCTTGGCACGCTGGTGACCTGGGTTCATGCCCCGAGCCCGGGTACCAGGAGCAGAGACGGAAAGGGAGGGGATGCACAAGCGTACATTGGACACTTCCCTTCTGGGGGGGTGGGGACTGCCTAGGCACCTCTGGGTGGATTGGGTGCATGCTTGGGGGACATAATGCCTCGACACACCCCCTGCATGCCCCCACCAGAGGATGCCACCAATGCAAGGCCGAGAACGTGATGGGCGGGTCACAGAAACATGGAAAAATGGTATCTTGGCCAGCTGGATGATGGCTGCCGGACCTGTGCTACCATGGAGCCTCTGGACAGCCGGGACCGATCGCAGCAGCACCCAGGGCTGAGCAGGTAAGCCATAAGGCACATTCTCTCTGGAAGGAGAGTACCCGCCTGATGAAGGATGCGTTGGGTTACCCTGGGGGTGCAGTATGGGACGGCAGTTGGCGATGGGGTTACCTGGGAAGAGAATGTCCTAGGCAGCCTGAAGGAGAGGCCAGCCGTGATGCAGGGGGAGGTGCAAAAACAGATAATACAAAAAAAAAAAGGGATGTGACTTTCAGAGCAGGTTAAGTAATCCTGACACTTTACAACACCCTGGTCAGGCCCCACCTGATGTACTGCATGCAGTTATGGGCTCCTTAATGCAAAAAGACATCCAGCCAGTCAAGATGGTGCAGTGCAGTGCAGGGCCACCAAAATGAACAGATATGGAACCCAAAAGTAAGGTAAAGTAAGAGGAAGTAGGCCCTTAAAGAGCTAGTATCTTGAACTTTTTTTTTTTTTCATGTTGTTGAGGAGTGGAGTACCAATATGTAGGAGATTGATAACATCACTTAAATCATATGGTGTACGTGTACTTCATACTCAAAGATTCACCAGTAAAATTACGCCAGACACTGTACCTGACAGTTCTGACTTTGGCTAGGGGACTACAGACAGCTGTCTTGCTGACCAGAAGTGGCATACTGGGAGGAAAACATGGCATGCTAGAAGGGCAGTTCAGGGTATTCAGCTCACATAGTCACTGCATTACTGCTCTGTCCATTTCATATTATGAGTTTGCAGCCATGGCACTGAACATAACCACACACACACACACACACCCCCCCTGAGTCCAGTGACAACACTAGCCCTACCCAGAAAAAAAAAACAGAACAAAAAGCAAGCCAATATTACACAGAGTGAGAGCAGCTATGAAAGTTTGTCTGTCTCCCCCAACCCGAGCCCCCTGCTGTGCCTTGCTGTGCATGCTTGCTGTTGGAAAATTGGATTTGATCACTAACCTCACTGCTTGAGAAAATGCCCGCAAGACATGCACAAGTACAGCACATTTTAATTTCAGAGCCCAAGTCCTGACTGACTGCAAATGATAAGGGCAGTAGTACTGCTTACTCTTACTGTTACATGACTCCCAAGTTCCAGTCTCCTGTAATCGTCTATTCAGACATCACAGTTGTGTCTTTGGAATCCATTCTATCATGGATCTCTTGGGGTGCTCCTGCCATTTCCCTATGTACCTAACCTTGCTGGTGAGTGAGGTTTTTGCTTGCTTGAGTAAGGGGAGACTCTAACTTTGCCTATACTCCTTTTGCGAGGCAGGATATTTTATCCAATAAACTATACCGCAACCCTTCAACCCTGCAACAGTGAAGGCAAGCTGCGTGACAGCCATCGCACCCCTGTCCACTGTGCACTATCCAATGTAGGTGCCCCCTCCTCTCAGTGATAACTGGCACATTCCCTCCACTGGCCTCCATGGCTGGCTACAATTTGAATGACTGAGCATGATCGCAATCCACCAAATAGCTCAATTAGCTGTTGGTCCATGAGTCGTAGGGAGCAGGAGCTGGCCATCGTAGAGGTGATCGGTGTCAGGAGAGGATATAAAAACGGAACAACTCAGGACTTCCAGTGACTTCACCACGTATGTAGGAGCAGACTTGCTGAGCTCCGTCACCGTGTAGAGAAATTACATTTTAAAAATCCCTCAACAAACAAACCTCGCAGTCCTCTCTTGAGGCACTCACTGTGTTACAGGAAGATGTTGGCTTGTCAGAAGCTGAAGGATTTCATCCCCAAAAGCCTAAAACCAAAGAGATTGCAGCGGCTCCTACAGGGAGGCTCCCAGGAACACATGGCAGTGGAAGATGCGGGGAAAGCTGACATTAATATCACATCCTTACTGAGGCCGAGTTGAAAAACACCAGCGCAACTTTAGCCAAACTAGAGGAGACCTCCACGGCTACCTAAGCAGAGTTAAAATTACAGTAGTTCAGACTTGCACCGCTGATATGGAGCACAGCCTAACAGAAGTAATGGCTCACATGGACCTTCACAATGTGGCCATCCTGTACCTCCTGCAAATGGGTAAGGCCACCACTGCTAAATCAGACAATTTAGAATTGCGCTCTAGGAGGAACAACATTCAACTGTATGGCCTGCCTGAGAGTACAGAGATGGGGGCTATGATTGTGTGTGTGGCGGAATACCTATGAAATCTAGAAACTCAGTATCCCAAACCTCACAAGACTGAGTTCGAGATACTGAATTTCAAAATCCCCAAAGATACTTAGATGTAATGTGGGGGGCTTTGCCCCCACACCCCCCATAACTTAATAACCAACTCTGAGGGGGAGTGGACTTAGGAGTAAAAACAAATGTTACGGGGGGTTGAAACAGTATGCCAGCAAAATTTCTGGAGACCAGGAACAGAACCATGGTCTACCAGACCATGCTGGCCAAGCTGCTAATCACTTAGACCTCCATGCCACAGGATCAGCTCAGCCACCTGTTGGATTTTTTTCTCCCTCATGGGGCCTGGCTAGGGGTAGGGTAGCGGTTTGTCACATCCGTTACTGTACCTCTGTCGGCATCGGCTTCCTTCTTGTCAGGCTTGTCAGTGTTGGGAGACTGAATTCGGTCCCATGAGTTTCGGGATTCCGAGTTTCAGTCTCTTAAATGTATATGTAACCCCTAGATGGCGCTATCCCAGGGGCTACTACCCCTGCCTGATTTGCCACTAACAGGTTGAGGGGCCTGGATCCAATGGCGGGTGCCTCCACCCAGAGGTCAGGGTTTGCAATAGTTAAACTAACTTGGTCACAGCCCTCTGGGACACTGCAACCCCCCTTTCTTCCCACTAGTGGCCCACACAATATATCAGAATTACCTTCACAGTATACACTTACCCCCAGGACTGGTTCTGGCACTGGGACCTCCTGTGAAATGAGATACAGTGCAACAATCACAGTACAGTACTTTAACATAGACAAATACCTCAGGCAGTATAACTTTGCTGAAACAAGCAGCTCTGATTTATTTAGGGGGATATAACAAGGACGGGGAAATCAGGTTAATTAGCTTATCACTCTAATAATCTACCTATGGCTCTGTGCACAGGCCTATCCCTATCAGTTACTGTCCCTGGGTACCCAAGCCCTAGTGGCTAGTCCAAACCGTGGCAGCTGGTAGGGGCCCTTTCACACAGAGAAAAGGAAAATTAAACAGTCAGCAGTACAGTAATTCCATTTGGATTTAATGTAATTCAACAGGGAGCACCCTGAATTAGTACTCACGACTCCAAATAAGATAGGGTCCTTCAATATCAGCAGGGCTACTCTTGAACTCCAAGAGACTCTTCACACATTTATATGGTAAAAGAGAGTACTATACCAGGCAGGCTGCTTCTATCCCGATCGCACTTACTGCACAATACCGGGAGAACACACTCAGATTCAGTTCCTGACAGACAGTGAATTCAATATTTCTCCAGTCTTCTACAGGGTGAGCCTGGTTTCTACTCTTCAGAGATCCTTTGATTCTTTTCACAGGACTGGATCTCAGTCCTAACAAGCAGTTACACAAGCTGCAGACCGGAACTCTGGGCTTACACACGCTTTTTGACTAAACTGCACACTGAAAAAGCACAGGGCTCTTCCTTCTTCACTGCCAAAGCTCAACTGAAACTCCAACCGACAAAACCGGGCACTTCCTTTGAGTTCCTCCCAGTTCTTGACTGGATTGGCTGTCACTCACAATAGACTGCTGCTGTTGGTCCAAAAAGCGGCTGAAGTCTAAACTACATCTCCCGAGTCACTGCTCATACAATCCTCTTGTGGCTGGCTCAGATTATGAGTCCAAGTTCTGATTCGTCCAAGGGACCATTTTAGAGCTAGCTTACCCACACTGATTGGTCCAGTTCAGCAGTTCAAACCAGAATGGGGAACTAGTCAGACACAGTTCTGACTGCAAAGAAAGCAGAGTTAGACAAACTGTAATTTCTCATTATTACTGTAAATGATTTCTGGCAAACAGTTACATCTTTCAGATAGGTTCCCTTGCACCCTTGTGACTGCAAAATGGAGTGAATTGGCAGCAGTCTGAGGTACTCAAACAGAGAAGCACACAGTCCCCATACAACTAATTATGTCTGCAAGCAGACAGCTCTTAAAGAGACAGTACCAGAGGCTCTAAAACACTCACTGATAAATGGCTTAAACGCCAAACACCATTCAGGCTTGGAGCATTCAAGCAAGCTCCTGAAGTCTTTTGGGAACCCCCTTTTGCAGGGGGTTACACCTTTCTGGCCTGGGAAAGCTTGACGTCCGTAAGCAAGTACCCCATAAGTTTTAACTGCAACCATATACATTTGTATTAGGCTCACACATGTAATCGTCAGTACAGTATATCATTTTACCAAGTAACATTACTTGAAACATTGCAGTATGTCACTCTTTACACAGTATTACATACACATTGTACCATAACTCAAGTTATTACCTCTTGTACATGAAACCTGAGAGAGGGGCCCTTCCTATCAGTTACCTTGGGGCTGGATGGGGCAGGGCACCATACTTAGAGGGCAACACAAGCAACTTGAGTTAGCACTGACTGCCAGTTTGGGCAATGAGCTCGGGGACATGGCTACTCCTTTATGGACAACATTGAGAGGCAAATCCACAGGCCTCCCAAGGAATCATAACTGAGGTGCACCACATGCTTTTACAGCTCGACCAGTCTTTCTAGGGGGAACTGTTATAGTCTCTGCACTTTGAGCCATTTTCAGCATTGTCTCACTTGTCAGAGTTCCATAGGGGTAGAGAGGCTAGAACTTCAGCACCTCAGCTCCAGGAGTTACAGTTTGGAGTCCACAACATTTGGCTCGCAGGGAGAGCTTCGGACATTGGCAGTGGACTGTCAGGAGCACTCAAAAATACTCTTCTTGTTCTGATGTATCACCAGTCTGACCTAATCCATCATTTTCCTCCCTGAAAGCTCAAACAGTTCAACCATGCACAATAGGATTCCATTTCATCTGATCTGATGTTTGCACTTCACTCTTCTGGGAGACCGGGTTTCAGGACCAGCTGGGGCTTGGACAGTCCAGAAGGCCCAGCTTCATCTCCAGTATTGACTAGGGATTGCCTCAAACACTGACTCAGTTCTGTAGAAGGATAGTATTCAAAGTCACTCTCACTTTCTTCCGATATGGACTGACAGTCATGCTCTAACTGGGACTTGTGAGGGGAAATACTTTAACTTTGCTTCTGTAGGTGCAGACTTTCTTGATCTTTTCTTAGCAGCAGCTCTAGTCACTGGTCCAGAGGGGGTATCTTCTGGGGCTCAGACTCAATTAAGATTTGTCCAATGGGCAGTAAATGATTTCTATGTATTGTTTTTACATCTTTTGAATTATTCTCAGGCCTTACTTTGTACACTGGCAGATCATCTAGTTTGCCCACTACAATGTGAGGGAGATGGTGCTATCTGTCAGCAATCTTGTGCTTGCCATGCAGTCCCAGATTTCTTAGTAATACTCGATCTTCCTCCTGGAGTTCCTGTGCTTTCATTTTTATCATACCTTTCTTTGTTGGCCTGATTTCTTTTGGCAGCCATGTTTTGAGCTAGTTGGTACGCATGAGTTAGCTGGGCCTTTTTAACTTTTGCACATACTGTAAATAGTTGTCAGCTTGAACCCCATCAGAGAGACCCTAAAACACACATCTACTGGTGTCTTAGCTTTCTTCCAAAAATCAGGCGTGTAGGGGGAGAATCCAGTGGCATCACTTTTGGTGCAGTTATAAGCATGTACCAGGGTGCTAATTTGTTGGCTCCATCTAGGCTTAGTCTTTGGGTGCAGGGTGCCTAGCATATCTAGCAAAGTGGTTGAAGTGCTTCAGGCTGTGGGTCCCCTGGGGTGGTAAGAGTGGTTCTGGACTTTCGTACTTTCCCACAGAGAAAACATCTCTTTGATCAGACGACTCAAAGTCTCTCCCTTGATCAGAATGGATTCTTTGTGGAGCCCATAGTGAAAAAAGTTTTCTACAAGTACTTTGCCACAGGATGCTTTCTGGTCTTTGGTGAAAGCTTGGTATATCTCAGTAAATGGTCAGTGACCACCAGCACATTACTGATATTTCTTTGATCTGACTCCAAACTCAGAAAATTACAGACCAGCTCCATGGTGCACTGGTGGTGATGTTAATAAGGGGGCAGCCTTGGGGCAAAGCTTTCTCATCTAAGAGCGACTACAAGTTCGAATGTGTTGCCACATCAGCCCCCATCTTAGGCCAATACAATCTGGATCTCACTAAGTCAAGTGTTCTGTCTATACCAAGGTGCCCCATGTGGTTGTGCAAGGACCTCAGTACTGAGTCTCGAAGGCAGTGGGCAGCACTAGTTGTTGTTTGTTTACTTGTCCCCTCTGTCTACTGTTTCTCTGTATAACAGTTTATTGATCAGTTTCAACTTAGGACCTTCTTTGTATAACAGTGCAGTTCTCAAATCAGTGGAGCTGATTTGACACATCTTTTCCTGCATAGAGGGCTTCTAAAGCTGCTTTGATCATGGGATCAAGGGATTGACTCTTGAATACTGTCATTGTCCAGCTGAGGCAGTGCACCAATGTCTATTGCAGAAAAGTGGCACAAGGCAGGTATGCAATTCTCAGAGAGTCCCAAGCAATCCACCATGCAGTCCACTGCGTTCAGGGACATTTGTTCCTCCCTGTCAAACTTCCGGCAGAGTGCCTGAATGTCAGGTTCTGCCAATCGGACCCAATCATTCTGGGGAACAGGCCTCCGGGAGAGAGCATCAGCATCTATGTGGTTCAGACCTGCTCGGTATTCGAGAGCATAGTCATATGTAGATAATGCAGAAAGCCACCTATGGCCAGTGGCATCCAACTTAGCTGAGGTCTGCACATAGGTCAAAGGATTATTGTCAGTTTTACTAGTATTTTAGCCCCATAAAGTACTCATGGAATTGGTCAACAATAGCCCACTTCAAAGCTAGGGAACTCTAACTTATGTACAGGATAGTTCTTTCGGATGGGGTCAGGCTTCTACTGGCAAAGGCCACTGGTCTCAGGCCATTCTCGTGCTCTTGGTACAACAGAGCTCCCAACCCTTGCATGCTAGCATCAGTGTGCAGGACGTAAGTTTTCTTGGATCGGCATAGGCCAGCACTGGAGCATGGGTAAGTTGATATATGATCTCATGAAAAGCAGTCTCACAATCAGGAGTCCAGCTGGCCCAAATACTTCACTCAGATGAAAATACACTCTTCAGTCTTGAGGGACGCTGACTTTGGTATTTTTGTGGGTTGGGGATACCCTTTGAGTAGGGTTAAGTAAAGGGCAGATCACTCTTGAATAGTCCTTGATGAAACGCTGAGTAAACTACAGAATCCCAGGAATCTTTGCAGTTATTTTAGATTTTTGGGCTGTGGCCAGGTGGTCAAGGCCTCAACTTTACTTGGGTCGGTCTCTATTCCCTCGGTGGATACTATGTGTCCCACATACTTTACTGATGTTTGAAAGAATTGACACTTATCAGTGGACAGTTTAAGGCCAAAGTCCTCCAGTCGGTCCATTACCTTAAATAATCTGCTCTTATGTTCCTCCAGTGAGCTGCCAAACACAATAACATCATCTAGGTATACTAGGCACTCTAGTAAGTTCATGTCCCCCACTGCACGCTCCATCAATCGTTGAAAAGTGGCTGGGGCACCTGAAATCCCTTGAGGCATCCTCATGAATTCATAGAAGCAAGCGGACAGATAAAGGCCATCTTTCTCACGGTCCTCTGGGGGCCATCGGGATCTGGTAGTACCTACTGGGCGGAGATCCAGCACAGAGAACCACTTGCTCCCTGCTAGGCAGTCCAAAGCATCCTGAATGCGGGCATTGTGTACTGATCAGGATAGTCCACGGTTTACGAAAGTATAATCCACACACATCTTTACTGTTCCATTCTTTTTCCTCACTACCTACAATGGGGAAGCATAAGGGCTTCTGGATTCTTGTATTACACCAGCAGCTAACATCTCTTGCAGATGCCGCCTCACATCATCTATGTCAGCAGGTGCCAGGCGTCGAGACCTCTCACGAAATGGTCTTTCGTCATGCAGCCGGATATTGTGCTCAGCTCCTTGCACGCATCCTACATCCCATTCCTTTAAAGAAAACACCTGGTCTCTTCTGGGCAAGCTTCTCACTGATCCTCACTTTCCATTCAGCTGGCAGCGGAGTCGCCAAATCAAACAAGTCAGGGCGTTACTCTGTCATTCTTCCTTGAACTCTTGCTGCTGGGTAGCACTGCAGTGTCTGCACAATGCACATTAGCCAGGATGCAACCTCTTGTTTACCTCGAATGTCTCTTTCAGACACATTATGAACTTGGACCATTACCCTTCTGGCATAAGCATGGCTCTAGCGGCAAAATATCAGGCTTGACCAGCAGTCCTCTGGCAATTTTCCCATCGCCTGGTGCATCCAACATTAATATTTTATTCTTAACATCCTTTCTGATACGGACCTCTCCTGTAAGGTACACTGGGCATTTGGCGCCAGGATCAGAGACTCAGGATCCTTCTTCCATACAATTCCGACCGGTTCCTCTGGTTCTGTTTTTCAGCATCTCTCTGTGCCTCATAGGCCTTCTTAATTAAAGCTGGAACTCTTAAAGCTCTACTAGTCTTTGACCCTGTTTTCATAACACAACTGTGCCAGCCTTCCAACATATGAGCATTTGTTCCAATCAACAAAGGACACCATCATACAGTCCAGTGAGGGGACACACTAAGGCTAGGGTCTCTACTTGTTCGCCACTCCAGCCACGGAGGTGGGGAAAGACAGCCAAATTGGATATACCCGGAATAGGGGTAGGCCTTCTCACTTAACCCCCATACATGCAGTCCTTCTAATGGTTGTAAGGGTACATCTGACAAATGCTTCTGATACCAATCCTGGAACATAATTGTCACTTGGGAGCCACTGTCTAATCACAGCTCTTGTAGACACTCCATTCACCTTTACAGTGGTCTCATGGAGGGACCCACTATTCTGGACCAGTCTGGAGAGGCAGTAGTGGGGGCCTGGGCAACTGACCTTGCCACAAAAGGATGTAAGTTAGCATTTTGGTGCCCTCACTGGGATCATGTCTGCACCTCTTAACCACTGATTTGTTCTCCGAAGCTCTCCTTGTAGCCTATATGCAACTTTGTCAGTGTCTTTTGGGGACTGGCATTCCCTTTTCATGTGCCCATCTTTTCCACAATTATAGCAAAACATACTTTCTGGAGTTTGAGCTGGCCGAGGTGCCACACTGGGAGCGAGGACGGGGGTATTACTAACTGGAAACCTGGGTGCCATCTCTGTCTGCGGCGTGATAAGCATTTGGAGACATCTCATCAGTTTCTCCACTTCCATGGTCAAGGAATTGAGTTTGGAGCTGTTATCAGCAGGAGATACATGGGTGGGTACCCCCAACCCCATAGCAGATGCAGTCGGATATAGGTCAGGGCCCGTACTTGCAGGCGTGGCCTTCATAAAGGGACTGTTTTTGAATTCCCTGATCTCTCTCAACAGTTCGCCCCATTGTGGCATATCTTTTTCCTTGTCAGAGCACTCATTGACTGTCAACCTCTGCCCCTGAACTTCACTTGATGGGTCACCCTCAGTCACTCGGGTCGTAGCCACAGCTGTTGGTGCAGGTCCCTCCCGAGGTCGCCTTTTCAACTCCTCGAATTTCTCTCATTAACTCATCATAGGAGGGTGGGATTCCAGTCGATTTGCCAGGCAACTGAAGCAACAGCAGTTCTGAGAAGGGGGGACTTAATGATTCTGTCCAGTCTGGTTCGGTCCAGTTCAATCGCTGGCAAACTACCCTTTCTGAGGCATTCTTGCAACAATTTTTCCAGCCGAGAGACATACACAGACAACAACTCCCTTGGTACTGTTGTGCATTTCTTACTCTCCACCATAGGTCCTCATCAGAATCTGGGCTCCATACACATTCTCCAAGGCCTCAAGATAAGCCTGTGCAGTCGCCCAGGGTTACTGGGCCTGCTTAGCATGGATGGTAGCCAGGGCAGGACCTCGGAGGCTCTCACTAACCTCTCGCTGGGGCCTTCTGGAGCATTGCCATTCTAGCACTTGGGGGCAACATAGTTCATCCAGGTCTCCCAGTCATCCTCCCTTGGGGGTGGGAGGGTGCCAGAGAAGATCCTCAACCTTCTGTAAGAGTCGGACTAATGGCAGGTGCAGAAATAGGAGTCTGCATTGGTTCAGCCACCATTACGGGCACTGGAGCAGGAGAGGGTGTTGGGGAGGAACACCCCAGGGCAAGAATAGTTTCTTCAAGTCCTCCACAGTTTTCCTTCTCCCAGCAACCATTTAGCAAATTTCTCCTCAAAAGTTTCAGATAGTGGTGGGGCTGATTCCCCGGTCTTACTGTCCTTAGTTATCACTCCAAGCAGTGAGGGCTCCTCTGGGGTAATGGTCTGTGGCACTTGGAGCTATCTATGGGATCCTTAAACTCTATTAGGGCCAGGAAAGTGTGGGTGAGCAGATTAGCATGCGACCCACCACCACAGGGTTTTGTAAACCTTCCACCTTGGAAAGTACTCCTGCACAGTGTCCGTATTGATACCTAGGGGATGTCCAGGATAAGCATAGCATTTTGGGGGTCGATCTCCTCCCAGTACACCACTCCACCAGCCGGTGCACAGCCACTTCTGTCGGGTACCATTTTTTCTTAACAGTGGTTCAGATATGGCCACTAGAGGACACACAATCCCAGCGTGAGCCCAAGATGTAACCCTAGATGGTGCTATCCCAGGGGCTACTACCCCGCCTGATTTGCCTACTAACAGGTTGAGGGGCCTGGATCCAATGGCGGGTGCCTCCACCCAGAGGTCAGGGTTTGCAGTAGTTAAACTAACTTGGTCACAGCCCTCTGGGACACTGCAACCCCCTTTCTTCCCACTAGTGGCCCACACAATATATCAGAATTACCTTCACAGTATACACTTACCCCAGGACTGGTTCCGCACTGGGACCTCCTGTGAAATGAGACACAGTGCAACAATCACAGTACAGTACTTTAACATAGACAAATACCTCAGGCAGTATAACTTTGCTGAAACAAGCAGCTCTGATTTATTTAGGGGGATATAACAAGGACAGGGGAATCAGGTTAATTAGCTTATCACTCTAATAATCTACCTATGGCTCTGTGCACAGGCCTATCCCTATCAGTTACTGTCCTGGGTACCCAAGCCCTAGTGGCTAGTCCAAACCGTGGCAGCTGGTAGGGCCCTTTCACACAGAGAAAAGGAAAATTAAACAGTCAGCAGTACAGTAATTCCATTTGATTTAATGTGGCAATTCAACAGGGAGCGACCCTGAATTAGTACTCACGACCTCCAAATAAGATAGGGTCCTTCAATATCAGCAGGGCTACTCTTGAACTCCAAGAGACTCTTCACACATTTATATGGTAAAAAAAAGAGAGTACTATACCAGGCAGGCTGCTTCTCTATCCCGATCGCAATTACTGCACAATACCCGGGAGAACACACAGCAGATTCAGTTTCTGACAGACAGTGCAATTCAATAATTTCTCCAGTCTTCTACAGGGTGAGCCTGGTTTCTACTCTTCAGAGATCCTTTGATTCTTTTCACAGGACGGATTCAGTCCTAACAAGCAGTTACACAAGCTGCAGGCGGAACTCTGGGCCTTACACACGCTTTTTGACTAAAACTGCACACTGAAAAAGCACAGGGCTCCTTCTTCTTCACTGCCAAAGCTCAACTGAAACTCCAACCGACAAAACCGAGCACTTCCTTTGAGTTCCTCCCAGTTCTTGACTGGATTGGCTGTCACTCACAATAGACTGCTGCTGTTGGTCCAAAAGGTGCTGAAGTCTAAACTACATCTCCCAGAGTCACTGCTCATACAATCCTCTTGTGGCTGGCTCAGATTATGAGTCCAAGTTCTGATCTGTCCAAGGGACCATTTTAGAGCTAGCTTACCCACACTGATTGGTCCAGTTCAGCAGTTCAAAACCAGAATGGGGAACTAGGCAGACACAGTTCTGACTGCAAAGAAAGCAGGTTAGACAAACTGTAATTTCATTATTACTGTAAATGATTTCTGGCAAACAGTTACATCTTTCAGATAGGTTCCCTTTGCACTCCTAGTGACTGCAAAATGGAGTGAATTGGCAGCAGTTCGAGTGGTACTCAAACAGAGAAGCACACAGTCCCCCCATACAAACTAATTATGTCTGCAAGCAGACAGCTCTTAAAGAGACAGTACCAGAGGCTCTAAAAACACTCACTGATAAATGGCTTAAACGCCAAACACCATTCAGGATTGGAGCATTCAAGCAAGCTCCTGGAAGTCTTTTGGGAACCCCCATTTGCAGGGGGGTTACATATACCATTTGTGGCTTCTCTCCTAAAAGAACTACTGGGCCTGCCAGCAGATATGGCCCTGGACTTGGAGTGGGTGCACTGTGCCCTGGCGCCACAACCCCATTCAACAGTGGCCCAACCCCGCTCCAAGGTGAAGAAATTCCTGAACTACCATACTAAGATGGTTGTACTCTGCAAAGTCAGGGAGAAGAAAGAGGTGTTATTTGGTGACAAGCAGTTCCACTTTGAACACGGCTTTACCCCACACCAGACACAGCAGCGACATCACTTCCTGGAGATAATCAAAATGCTCAAGGAAAAAGGAGTTAAGGCCCAACTTTTTGGCTCAGCACAGCTAAAAATCTATGGTGAGAATGGCCTGCAGTTCTTCTGCAGCCTGGACAACACAGCAGACATGCTTTGATCCCTCGGAATGTCCCCCAGTCTGTCCACCTCAGAACTCAACATTGAAGACCTAGAGAAGGAGCTGAGAGCCCATACCCGGACCATGCCAAGAACCAGCCAGAAAGGGCAGAAATGACAGGTCAACTCAGCAGCTGCTACACGGAAGGAATTGTGGCTGAAGGGTAAGAAGCCAGGACCAGTGGCAGCGGAGCGAGCCAATCCCCAGAACCGCACGGAAGTGTACAGAAGGTACTGTGTTCATTTCTGTTTCTTAGGGCTGAGACTGTGGCAAACTGGCTCTACAACCTTTGTGTAGTCCTCTCTACCCACCAGCTGGCCACATATAACTGGTATGGACTCTGCTGGTCATTAACTGACACTTTAATCACCTGCCAGCTCTTTTCCATGTCCCCTATATATTACAGAGAGCTGTAAAGTGACCCACGGCCAGGGGTGTACTGCCTGGCTGGCAGGGGAGAACTACCTAGTTGTTCTGGGTTACATTCTTTAACTGTTGAAATTCTACTTTTCATGCGTTATCATTTTCATTTAACTCTGAGGAGGGAAGGGGGAATCACTGGTGCTTTAGTACTGATTTAAATAGCTTGGGGGCAAATTACTGGGGACAGCCTGGTCCAGAGGGGGAGATGGCATGGTTGTAAAACAATTGGTTCTCGTCTGTGTTGGTCATGGGAGCTTGTCTGCCCCATCGGTTCAGGAACTTGGTCGCACCTCACAAATTAATGTCTGCGGGGTGGGAGGGTGGAGCCCTGCTGTTCCCCTGTCTGCCACACAGCCATAGCATTTTCACATGGCCGGATAATCCATGACATCAGGGACTGCCAACAGGCATGGGGGAAGTTGACTATACGGCCGGTATGATTATACCTGGGGTTGCCCAGCGGGTCTGGAGAGGCCTCGTGGCCCCCGGTCCCGGACCACCCGGGGATCCCCATCTTAGCCTTGTTAGTCAATGTGAGTGTGGTTGGAGACTCCTTTAACTATCACATCCTGAAGGATGGTAAAGGTGGTACCCATGATGCATGGTGGCCGACGTGGGGAGGCTGCGCTGGCCTGCCTCCTAGCAGTGATCATAACTGGTAATTGCGCTGATTAACTCCATGGAAATGGGAGGTTACTTCTCTTGAAGGGCTTTGGCTGACTTGAGTGAGGTGAATACCTTTGAGTTCCCTGGGCTGGGGGGGGGGCACCCTCAGGTCTCCAGTGTGCCTGTGTTTTTCTCCCCCCGGCGCTCAGCCCGGCCACCAACCCTGACTTTGCTGGCCAACTCTGCCCGGTGCTAAGGGCGAAAGATGGCTGCTTATGCAATGAGGAGCGTGTCCACAGGGTGGCCTGTGGAGGGATCAGATGAGGCCTGCAGCCACAGCACTGAATCTCAAAGTGTTTAGGTACTATAACTACACAGGTAGGTCCAGTTCCATGTATCCGCTGTGGTTTGCACTTGGAACAGGTTCTTGGAATCTTCCCTTGTCAGTCTTCACCATTCATTACTGCTTGGGTGTTAGCCGGAGGTGCACACCCACCACGGGAGGTTTTTTTTTTTTGGAGAGGAGTTGGCGCCGATGGCGCCGCCCCCAAGAGTGACGCACTATGTGGTGCATGAGGGGCCGCCATTAGGCGTCGCAGACTCCTCCTCCATCCCAGTTCTGTTTCTCCCACTGTCGAGGCCGCACCTGCTGCATGGAGTCGGAATTGTTTTCTGCACCACTAGGCTGTGTTGTCGAGTTCGACGTCTTCGCTTTCTCCTGCATCCCACTTCGTTTCCCCGATGTCGTCTGTCTGGTAAGATCGTCTAATTTTATTATTTTTTGATGACGCTGGGAGCTTTTCTGTTTAAAAAAAGTTTATTTTGCATCATGTCTGGTTCAGGAGCTAAACGTAAGTCGAAAGTGGGCCATGCCCCTATGTGTCGGTGCTCCTGTGGCCGGCATTTTTCCGTTATGGACCGTCATGATGTTTGTCTTCGGTGCCTATGACCTAACCATGATATGGATAGATGCGATGCCTGTCTCTCGATGGACCGCCATGTTCTCGAAGTCCGTGCCTTCAAAATCGGCAAGGCCCCGCCGACTTTTGGAGGATGGCGTCCTGCTCGGGCTTCCCAGGCCAGGTCTCGAGACCCTTCCACCGGGTCCCTTCCCAGGCCTATACGGTCTAGTGAGGAGGAGGTCTCCTCATCTTCTAGCCTTGCTGAGGAGAAGGCCTCTTTTTCAGTGTCGAGGGAACGCCGTGGTCCCTCCCGGGGCCGTGGAGGGGACACTGTCTCGGCTGTCGCCTCTTCGGAGGTGCAGGCTCCCCTAGTGTCATGGCCCACAGTTGTTGGGTCTGGCATTGGTGGACCCTTGACGCCGCTTTCCAGCACCATCTCGGATCCCGGTGCCGTTCACGGCACCATTGATCAGGATGGCGCCGCATGCAGTGCTGGTTTGGTTCTCGGCGGCGCCGTGGGCCCAGTCAACTCCACGAGCAGTGCCGTGTTGGGTCCTGGTGCTGTGGGCAGCACTGGGAGTTCGTCCATGGGTGGGTCGGGGCCAGGCTCCGGAGTTGTTGGTGGTGCAACGGGAATGGACGGTGCCGCGGGTGACACTGGCGCCGTTCATAGCACTGTTTCTTGGGGGACTCTTGGGGTGGCCAGCATCGAGGTCCTTCTGGTCGGCTGTTCCTCAGAAGCAGACGACTCAGATGCTGACCCGTCCTGGCTCCCTGATTCTTCGGGATCAATGTCTCCTGTGGAGCATGGTGTCAGGTGGCCCAGCGCTCCCATTCCTCAGTCTCCACAGCAGTCTTCCTCTGAGGACTCCCAGGCTGGGGGTGGCCTGGGGCCTATGAGGAGAGATAGTGCAGGGATTGGGGAAGGGACTGTTCTCCAAGACGGAGCTGTTGCAGCTGCTGTCTCCGGTGCTGCTGCGCCTCCTCGGGGTGGACTAAGGGCCCAATCTTCCGGGGCCTCCCCCGGGAGACCTCAGGATCAACAGGCTCTGTCGCTGGTGTCGAGGAGGAGGGCGTCCTCTGAGTCTGAGGGGTTGAGGGGCCGGGGTGAGGAGCATCGAGTTCCACCTGCTACCCCTCAGGGTGTAGGGAGGAGCCATAGTGCCAAGCCCTGCCTCTCCCTCTTAGCCTCGAGGGACCCCTCCGGTGGCATTGCTGTGGGTTGTTCTTCTGGATCCATGTAACCCCAGGTGCATCACAGGGGAGATTCCACTTCTAGGCTCTTCCAGAGTTCACATCCCCAGGGTTCTGTTCTGCGACCTGGTTTGATACCCAGGACCCCGCCAGCAGAGGAAAGTTGCCTCCTCATAGGTGCCCCTCTTCCATTCCTCTGCAGCCACCCCCCTCTCTTCCAGGCCATGTTGGTCCTATGGGCCCGTTATCCTGGGAGACGTTCAGAGGTTGCTGCGGTGGCCTTCCCGTCATATGTTAGCTACATGCATGAGCGGGTATTTCACCTGTCCCCACCACTGCAGTAGTCTTCTGAACACTCGAGATCTTACTTCGAGAGGGCTCTTGCAGTAGGTAATTACATATAGGACTGATGCTGGCAGGCAGCAGGACACCACAGAAAAATTTCTAGCCAGCAGTCCCTGGCGAGGGACCGCCCCCACGTCAGGTGACTGGCGTCCGGAGCCCTTGGTATAAAGGGGCAGTCCCGGATGCCCACCTTCCAGTTCTTTCCCGCCGTTAGCTCGTGCAGCACTTCGCGGAAAAGTTTGTGCTTCGTCAGCCCTACCTTCGCTGCTTTTTACCGAAAAATCATTATTTTTCGACTAACATCAGTACTAGCGCTGGTGTATGTTGTCCCCACAGCCTCCCGAGAGCACAAGAATAAGTGCGATTCCTGTGGCGCCCAACTACCGCACAAGGACGGCCACTCCCTGTGCCTGTTCTGCCTAGGCCCCGATCACCTGGTCAAGAAGTGCCAGCACTGCCTCAGTTTTAACGCGGCTACCCAGAAAAGGTGGCAGCAATCCCTGGAAGCCCATATTCTAACGAAGAAAATGAGTTCTATGGAGAAGGAGCTCAAAAAACTGAGGCAGGTGTCCACTTCCCCCGAAGGCCATCAGAAGAAGAAGGAGAAGGAGAGGCACCGGGACAAGGGCTCCTCCACCGCATCTCCCCCGGGAGTCGCTGGGACGCAGGTAACATCCCCTCCAGGGGGATCGCTCCTCGACAGCCGCCTTGGAGGTTTCCGGAGGGCGTCGGCCCGCCTGTCTGGCTTCCGCGCCGGGCCTTGCGGGTGCCTCCGGCAGTTGGAGGCCTCCACCCCTGGTTCGCTGCAGGCTCGCGGCCCACCACTGTGGGCCACTCCGCAGCCGGGCGCCGGCTCCTCTGACGTCCGCCCGGAGAGGGCCGGTAAGACGTCTGACTCTCTGGGGCGACGCGCGGCCTCCTCTCTACTGGACCAGGCCGATCACTCTACTCAGCCTGCCTCCGGTGATGGCTCTTGTAAGTCGGACATCGGCTCCTCCAGCGCCCGCCAAGAGCTCGCCACTAAGCCTCACGTCGGCTCGTCCGACGTCCGGCTGGCGAAGGAACCGACGACAGACCCCCCCCCCACGTCCATCATACCCGGTTCCCCGCAGCCTTCACTGCCATCTGGGGAACCAGAGTCTCCCAGCCCAACCCCAGGGACTTTTCCCCTCCGTCCCCGGATGAAGCTGGGGATCTTTTGCCTCCGTCAGTCCTTCCTCCACCTGGAGCGCTGGACCTGACGTCGGCTCCCCGGACGCTGGCTCCAACACCGGCCCCTCTGACGTTGGTACCTCTGGCGCCAGGGCCTCCGCCGTCGGCCTTACCGACTCCGGGAGACATTCCGCTCCCATCAGGCCCTCTGCCCTCTCCACTATGGACCCGCCCGTGAGGCCTCCGGCCAGGCGGTCTGCTCCAGCAGCCCCCCCCCCCCAGCTCCCGGGTATCCTCCATCTTATTCGACGCCGGTGTACCCAGGAACGCAGTATCCGGCGCCACAGTACCCGACACCGGGCTTCCCGATGCCGCAGTACTCGACGCCACAATACCCGACGCCGGGCTACCCGCAGCCGGGTTTTGGATATGCTCCATATGGTTATAACCCTTATCCTTATCCCCCGCCTCCTCCTCCTCCACCGCCCTCGCGGCTGCCGGTGGACCTGCTGGAGACTCTGGCCTCCTGGTGGGCTGAGGTCAAGGCTCAGCTCACCAAAGAGGTCGAGAGCCGCCTTCCGGTGATGGTACCATCCCAGGTTCCCGTACGTCCGATGCGGCACACTCCCTCACCACCTCCGGACTCCAGGGTTCTTTCCTCTGGGTCCAGAGAAGGGCAGGACACGCTTCCCAAGGGGCCTGTTCCTTCCCCGGGTCAGGAAAGGGAGTCTTTCTCTTCTTCTTCATCCTCCTCTTCACCCTTGGACTCTTCTGACGGTTGCTCCGAGAGAGACGACGAGCCTCGCTCTCCGTCGAAACCCAGGCCAAGGAGTCCTCCGAAGTCTCCTCCGGAGGATCCTTCTTTTACGGAGTTGCTTAGGAAAATCCAGGAGGTTCATCAGTGACACTCTCTGGAACCAGATCCTCAGTGTCTGGAACTCACTGAACATCTGGATCTGCCCGTGACAGCTCCTACCTTGGTGCCACCCCGGACAGAGCCTCACGCCGACCTTGTTACCACAATATGGAAACAGCCGTCGGCCTTAGCCCCACTTCCTAGGAAGTTGAACCGGCTATATCAGGCTCCAGATGTTGTTGATTTCCTTGATTCTCACCCTCGTGCCGACTCAGTCGTGATTAGCGCTGCTCACGGCCGGTCGGCGAATCCTAAACATCTTAGCTCGTCACCTCCTGATAAGGAATCATGCCTTCTGAACCAGTATGGGAGAAAGATTTATGCTTCTTCCACACTGGGGATCAGGGCCCTGAACTATGTCGGCCATATGGGGGACTACCAGAAGGCCATCCTGACTCAGGTGGAAGCCAAACTGGACTCCTTGCCTGACTCCCAAGTCAAGCAGGAGTTGGCTGATCTCGTCCACTCTGCTAGTTCAGCCAGTCGACACATGCTACATGCGACATACGATGCAGTGGACACTGCTGGGCGGCGCTCAGCTTTCGCTGTAGGCCTATGGCATCATGCTTGGCTCCGCGTGTCAGGTTTGGTCCCGGAGGTGCAATCTGCTATCCAGGAAGCACCCTTCCGGGGGTCGGTGCTTTTCGGGGGTGATGTCAAGGACATCATCACCGATTTGCCAGAGAAGGGGACGGCTCTGAAGTCAGTTGATTCCATGTACCGCCTCCATCAGCAGCAGTGCCTTCCTCGCAGACGGAATCTGCCAAAGGCGAAACCCCAGGAAGGTGGGCCAAAAACACCAGGCCCCCAAGCTGCCAAGCCCCCGCCCAAAAGCAGCAGAGTATGCTTCAGCGGCGCCTCCCCACACCACCTGACCTCTTCCTCTCCCACTGCCTCCGGACTCCCTGGAGGAACCGGTAGGAGGGAGGTTTTCCCTCCACCTTCCAGGATGGGAGAGGATAACCACAGATTCTTGGGTGCTCTAGCTCATAGCAGAAGGACACTCCATAGAGTTTCTTCAGAAACCACCCCGACACCCCCCTCTGAAGTCATCATATTCACGGGAACATCTTCTCTTGGTCCAGGAGGAAATCTTGGCTCTTCTGCTGAAACAAGCGATAGAGCCTGTCCCTCTTCATCTACGAGGGACGGGTTACTATTCCCATTTCTTCCTGGTCCCAAAGAAGACAAGAGATCTCAGACCAATTTTGGATCTCAGTTCCCTGGATCTTTACGTAGAGTACAAAAGGTTCAGGATGCTCTCTTTGCAGAGCCTTCTGCTTCTCTTCCGGCCGGGTCAATGGCTTTGTGCTCTGGATATGCAGGATGCTTATCTGCACATTCCCATTCACCCATCTCATCGCAAATACCTTCGTTTTGCATTCCAGGGGGGCCACTACCAGTTCAAGGTGCTCTCGTTTGGTCTATCCTCGGCCCCCCGAGTATTTACCAAATGCCTGGCAGTGGTGGCGGCCCACCTGCGTGCCAAGGGAGTGCAGGTTTTCCCGTACCTGGACGACTGGCTCCTGGCGGCCTCGTCCAGGGAGGAACTCCTGCATTTCCTCTCCCTTACCCAGCAGGTTTTTGCCTGCCTGGGTATCACCATCAACCATTCCCAGTCTCATCTGGTCCCATCCCAGAGGCTACAGTTTATTGGGGCGATTCTCGATACGACCACAGGCAAGGTCTTCCTGCCTCCGGACAGGGCGTCCACCCTTCAGACCCAAATAAGTCTGTTGTCCGACCGCAGGATGGTCTCTGTGAGGTCGGTCCTTCGACTTCTCGAGCTCATGGCGGCTGCTATCCCGACGGTACCTCGTGCTTGACTCCACATGAGGATCTCTCAGTGGACTCTACGCTCTCAGTGGGATCAGCTAGTGGATGACCTAGATCACTCAGTTCTGATCTCCTCGCTGATGATGCGAGACTTGCAATGGTGGATGGTTTGAGAGAACCTTTTTCCGGGAGTTCCTTTCTTTCATCCTCCCCCCCTCCCAGACTCCAACCACAGACGCCTCAGGTGAAGGTTGGGGAGCCCATCTAGGCCCTCATCGGACCCAGGGCTCCTGATCCTAGCTAGAACAGGCTCTCCACATCAATGTGCTCGAGCTTCGGGCAGTGTTGTACGCTCTCCAAGCCCTTCACTAATACATCCTTCCCGGCCACCTAGCCGTTCAGATGGACAACATGTGCGTGGTGTGGTATATCAACAAGCAGGGAGGGACTCAGTCCTACTCTCTATGCAGGGAGGCAATGAGGGTTTGGGATTGGGCAACACAACACTACCTTCACCTCATGGCGATTCACATTCTGGGAGTCAACAACACCCTGGCAGACAAGGTAAGTCACTCTTCTGCTCTGACTCATGAGTAGGAACTGGACCAAGGGGTCCTAGACAATATCTTCCAACTTTGGGGAACACCACAGGTCGACCTGTTCGCATCCCCCCGAAACGCAAAACTTCCCATCTTCTGCTCGCTCATTCCAGAGCGAGGCGCTTTTTGGAGCGACGCTCTGTCTCTAGACTGAAAGGACAGATTCGTCTATGCCTTTCCCCCAATTCCACTTATCCCACGAGTCTTGCAGAAACTAGCTTCAGAAGGAGCAAGAATGATTCTGATCACTCCTTTCTGGCCCAGGCAAATCTGGTTCTCTCTTCTACAACAATATTCAGAGGATCCTCCTCTTCCTCTTCCTCTATCTCGAGGTTTGTTGACCCAGGATCAGGGGACCCTGGTCCATCCAGGCCTCAAATCCCTTCAACTGCATGCATGGCTCCTGCAGACCTAGCCCAATCCCGTTTTGGAGTGTCTCCCAAAGTGGTGGAGATTTTAGTGGAGGCCAGAAAACCCTCCACCAGATCCACTTATGCCATGAAGTGGAAAAGATTTACTATTTGGGCTGCTTCCAAGAACGTGGAATCTTTCTCCTGTTCAGCGGGGCTTCTGCTGGAGTATCTACGTCATCTGTTTGACCTGGGTCTCAGCCATTCCTCTCTGAAGGTACACATGGCAGCCATTTCGGCCTATCATGTTCCCTTCGCAGACAAGGCTTTTGCTCAACTGGAGGTCTCCCAAGACCTTTCTCAGAGGGGTCCTCCATCTGAGGCCCCCCATCCGTACTCCTGCTCCCCCTTGGGACTTGAACTTTGTTCTCGAGAAACTTACTCTTCCTCCCTTCGAACCTGCTGCTTCTATGGATTTGAAGTTCCTTTCGTGGAAGACGTTCTTCCTGGTGGCCATTACTTCGGCTCGAAGAATCTCCGAGCTCCAGGCCCTGATGTGTAAAATCCCCTACTTGATTTTTCACAAGGAACAAGTTGCTCTTCGAACGAATCCTAAGTTTCTACCTAAAGTAGTAGCAAAGTCTACCTTAAATTAGTCCATAGAGTTACCTGCCTTTTTTATGCAGTACTCTAATCGAGGGGAGTATTTACTCCATACTATGGATGTTCACCAGATTCTGAGATACTACACCAGCAGGACGAAGGATCTCAGAAAGACCGATCAGTTGTTCGTCTCTTTTGCTCACAAAAGGGAAGGCAATGCTGTTTCCAAGCAATGCCTGTCTAAGTGGTTGGCTCATTGCATCACTTTCTGTTATGACAAATACAAGACCCTCTCGGGTCAAGTCGGAGGCCACTCCACAAGAGGAGTAGCTGCCTCTGCGGCTTGTTTCAAGAATGTGTCTGTGGCAGACATCTGCACTGCAACCACCTGGACTTCCGTCCATACCTTTACTAAACACTACAGTTTGGATGTTGCCTCTCGCCATAGAGCAGGCTTCGGGCTGGCTGTTTTGCAAGGCCTCCTATCTTGAGGTTTGCACAACCAGAGCTACCTTTTGGAGTAGTTTTCCTCCTCCCCCCTGTGCCTCTCTTTGTTCCAGACTGCTTGGGATTCAGTCTTATATGTAATTACCTACTGCAAGAGCCCTCTCAAGGTAAGATAGTACAGTTATGTAAGAACTTACCGTCACAGTAGATCTTCGAGAGAAACTCTTCCCGCCCTCCATCCCTCTAGACTTTTTCAGCTCCTTTTCCATTGAGGTAAATATCCGCTCCTCTCTCATCTGGCCTCTTTTGGCCTGTGGCGGGAAAGAACTGGAAGGCGGGCATCCGAGACTGCCCCTTTATACCGATGTCTCCTGACGCCAGTCACCTGATGTGGGGGCGGTCCCTCGCCAGGGACTGATGGCTAGAAATTTTTCCGTGGGATCCTGCCGCATGCACGGCGCCAGTCCATGTAATTACCTACTGCAAGAGCCTCTCTCGAAGATCTACTGTTACGGTAAGTTCTTATGTAACTGTACTTTCCTCAGCCTCCTCGACTCCCTCCTCGGAGGGAGAGGAACTTCTTGCTCACCTCTCATCCGACACTGATTTCACTGAATATCAGTGCTTCCTATCGAGGATGGTTAGGGATCTTCGTATCTCATTTGTCCGAAGAGATAATACCAAGCGGGAGATGTGTGAATTCTTTGGTGAATTCAGTACCCAGCATTTGGTGGTGCCATCCTAGCCTGTCCCTTTCCAGGAAGCGTCTATCCGCACCTGGCAGTCTCCAGCCACCCCTTTCCCAGCCCTGGTAGACTGCAGGAGGAGGTATTGTGCCTCATCTGAGTCTCTAGGTACTCTTCCCAACCCACCCTTGGGATTGTGGTTCCTAGAGACTCACTCCGGGCCTCGCCGCCTGGTGCACGACCATCCACTGGACTCAGATTCCCTACAATTTTACCGGAGGTGGCGAAGAGTGTTCTCTTCTTCTCGTGCGATGTTGTGCATTGCATCTCATCAGGCTCACCATGCTGCCTACAACAGGCATCTATGGTCAATGCTATCCCAGCTTCTAGCATCTATGCCTGATATGGAACAATCTAGACAAGCCATTGCCCTCTCCACTATAGGCCTGGAACTGGCAAGGCACCAAGCAAGGGCATCCTACGACATCAGTGAGTTGGCTTCCAGACTTGCAGGGACATCGATCTGCATTAGGCGGATGGCATGGCTTTGCCTATCAAGATTATCACCCCTGGCCCAGCGTAGGGTGATTCGCTGTGCCTTCCGAGGGACCCGCCTCTTTTCCACCAGGGCTAGAAGGCTTCTGCAAGGGCTTCCTCCATCTCCGCATCTCCGGGGGACACCTCCTAGCTCTCCTCGGCCTTAGGCTTATTGTCTTGTAAGGCCAGGGTCTCTTCCTTGTGTTTTTCTCCAACAGGGGGCTGAGGGTCTTGTTCCCTCAGGGTTTTCCTAGTCACCCTTTGGGGGAGCTTGGTACTTACCCAAGCAGTAATGAATGGTGAAGATTGACAAGGGAAGATATGAAAATTACGTACCTACCATAATTCTTGATCTTCTCTTGTATCTTCACCATTCATTACTGATACCCGCCCACCTTCCCCTCACGGGCCTCCTTCTTCGACGTCTCCTCCTCCCTGCTTGTTCCTCCTCCCTCCTTTCTTGACCTTAAAGCCTAAAGATTAAAAAAAAAAAAAAAGAAAATTTTTTGAGTCTTCCGTTCTTCACTCTGAATGGATCTACTTTTCTGAGAAGGAGAGGGAAATGAGTAGGATTTATTTCTAACCTGAGGGAACTCTTTCTGATTGCCCCGAGAGTGACCTCCTGGCTCCTTCTTAAGTCATGTTGTTCAATTCACAATTAAAGAAGCCATTCCTTAGATGGTTCAGTTCCTTTTTCTAGGTCCCTTCTGGCATGTCTAAATCTCCTATTTGCGTTAACCTATGCTAGGTTAAACGCTGTCCTGGAACTCCAATTGCCTTGAACTGGTAATCTTTTTTTACCTTGCGTTAGGGGAGTCAGACTGAGTTCCCACTCTGTTCTTTCCGCAAAGGGGTGCCCTCTGTAGGGCTTCAAATACAACCCCTCTCTCCACACACATCTGTGTTAGCACTTAACAGGGTGCTAGTGGGCTTCCTTCCCCTTCCTAGTTGGACGCTCTCCTTCGGAACAGATTTCTGCCTTGGCAGTTTGTGAGCTCTCGGTTGGAGTGTAAGGGGTTGGGGATGGCGGGAAGTGCAGAGAGTCTGCCTTTTGTGTTCTAAGCTGTGCAAAAGGTTCAGTTGAACCTTCTTCACCAGTTTTTGCTAAGTGGGATCCTTGCTCCCTCTCCTTGATTCCGAGCTTATGAGCATACAAGCCAAATTTTCACAGCCTGGCAGAACTTCTCCCTCCTCCCAACATCCCCCTCTCTTTCTCTTCTTCTTACTTCTCCTTTCTCTCTTTCCCCCATCTGTTCCTCCCTCGGAGCCGCCCCAGGAGTGAGGCCTGCGGTCCCATAGGGTAGGTTCTCCTCTTTCCTGTCCTCTATTGGCTTATTCCTTTTTCAGTTTATATCCTTTCCTTTATCTATCTCTCAGCTCTCTTGCTCGCTTTCCTTTTTTCTCGTCATTATTTCGCCTCTCCGGCTAACAGAACTGGGATGGAGGGGAGGAGGAGTCTGCGGCACCTAACGCCACCCCTCACACACAACGTAATGCGCCTGGGCAGCGCGGCCGGTGCCGACCTCTAAAAAAAAAAAATTTCGTGACGGGTGCGCGCCTCTGGCAAACACCCAAGCAGTAATGAATGGTGAAGATACAAGAGAAGATCAAGAATTATGGTAGGTATGTAATTTTCATTTCTTGCATGTTTAGCATCCTGTTCGCACAGTGGGTGTTCTGTACTTTGTTTCATATATTGCTGTTATGTCTGTACCTTGCTTTTACATTACAGGGTGTATTCAGCTGGTATACTACGGGGGCCATGGAGCTTCAACTCAACTCAACTCAACTCAATTTGTTTTTAAAAAGCGCAAGTCAGCATCTATCCAAGCGCTTGTACAAATAATCAAAAAAGCAGCAATTTAAAAACACATACATTCTATAAAACATATGTGATACAATATTCCACAACAGATCAATCATATTCTAAGAAGGCAAGGCTAAGTAAGTGTGTTTTTAATGCCACAATTAATGCTTCAGTGGGGGTACTGATGGTATACACATGGCAGGGGACCTGAAAGTTATTTCTTACAATGTAAAAGGCATTAACAGCCCCATTAAGAGAGCCAGACTGTTAAAAAATAACTTAATCAGCAGCAACCAATGGTAGCATTTGCTGCAGGAGACACATGTTATCCCTGCTGAGCATGCTAAATTGGTACGAGCCTCGGCTGGGACAGTGTCACTCTGCCTCTTTTGAAACTCATCCACATAGACGAGGGGTGGCTATCTTCAGGGGTTAAATTTGGAAGGAGCCCCCAAGGACTCAGTTCCACCACCTCTTGAAAAACCGTATGACAGTTCCACCACTTCTGTTATCTTTCTCCATTGGATTCTATTGGAGAGTTCCACCAACCAAATGTTACAGTTCCACCACCTAGAAATCTAGATGTGAGAGTTCCCCACCTAAACAATATCAATTTAACCACTGGCTATCTTGATATGAAGGGATGCCCCAACGGTTATCACTAATGATATTACAGATCCTCAAGGTCTTTACATGGCTATTAAAGGGAATTACAGATACCCCATCTACATCTTAAATATTTATGATCCTAAAACTGAAGCTGAGGGAGAAGCTTTCGTCCAGTTAAACCTGCCCACGGACCCTGGCATACTTAGCATCATTGGATGGGACTTTAACACAGTCCTGTATGAAAGTAAGGACAGGAAACACCAGAGGGGACAGAGCAGGGACCCACTGCAAGCAGGCCTAGGGTTTAACAGACTGGTTAGGAAGTTGGGTTTAATTGACATGTAACCCCCCCTGCAAATGGGGGTTCCCAAAAGACTTCCAGGAGCTTGCTTGAATGCTCCAAGCCTGAATGGTGTTTGGCGTTTAAGCCATTTATCAGTGAGTGTTTTTAGAACCTCTGGTACTGTCTCTTTAAGAGCTGTCTGCTTGCAGACATAATTAGTTTGTATGGGGGACTGTGTGTTTCTTTGATTGAGTACCACTCGAGCTGCTGCCAATTCACTCCATTTTTGCAGTCACTAGGAGTGCAAGGGAACCTATCTGAAAGATGTAACTGTTTGCCAGAAACCATTTAGAGTAATAATGAAATTACAGTTTGTCTAACCTGCTTTCTTTGCAGTCAGAACTGTGTCTGCCTAGTTCCCCATTCTGGTTTTGAACTGCTGAACTGGACCAATCAGTGTGGGGTAAGCTAGCTCTAAAATGGTGCCTTGGACGAATCAGAACTTGGACTCATAATCTGAACCAGCCACAAGAGGATTGTAAGGGCAGTGACTCTGGGAGATGTAGTAGACTTCGGGCGCCTTTTGGACCAACAGCAGTCTATTGTGAGTGACAGCCAATCCAGTCAAGAACTGGGAGGAACTCAAAGAAGTGCCCAGTTTTGTCTGTTGGAGTTTCAGTTTAGCTCTGGCAGTGAAGGGAAAGGAACCCTGTGCTCCTTCAGTGCACAGTTTTAGTCAAAAACATGTGTAAGGTCCAGAGTTCCGGTCTGCAGCATGTAACTGCTTGTTAGGACTGAATACGTCCTGTGAAGAGAATCAAAGGATATCTGAAGAGTAGAAACCAGGCTCACCCTGTAGAAGACTGGAGGAATTACGGAATTGCTTTCAGGTCTGTCAGGAACTGATTTGCTGTGTGTTCTCCCGGTATTGTGCAGTAATTCGATGGATACAGATGCAGCCTGCCTGGTATCATGCTTTCTTTTTACCATATAAATGTGTGAAGAGGTTTGTGTACCTCAAGTGAATCCTGCTACCATTACGTGACTTTTGCCTGTGACTGTTTACCATATAAATGTGTGAAGAGTCTCGTGGAGCTCAAGAGTAGCCCTGCTGACGTTGAAGGACCCTATCTTGTTTGGAGGTCGTGAGTACTAATTCAGGGTCGCTCCCTGTTGAATTGCCACATTAAATCCACTGTACTGCTGACTGTTTAAACTAATTTTTCTTTTCACTGTGTGAAAGGGCCCCTACCAGCTGCCACGGTTTGGACTAGCCACTAGGGCTTGGGTACCCAGGGACAGTAACTGGTAGGGATAGGCCTGTGCACAGAGCCATAGGTAGATAGTAAAGTGATAAGCTAATTAACCTGATTTCCCCCTGTCCTTGTTATATCCCCCTAAATAAATCAGAGCTGCTTGTTTCAGCAAAGTTATACTGCCTGAGGTATTTGTCTATGTTAAAGTACTGTACTGTGATTGTTGCACTGTATCTTATTTCATAGGAGGTCCCAGTGCCAGAACTAGTCCTGGGGGTAAGTGTATACTGTGAAGGTAATTCTGATATATTGTGTGGGCCACTAGTGGGAAGAAAGGGGGGTTGCAGTGTCCCAGAGGGCTGTGACCAAGTAAGTTTAACTATTGCAAACCCTGACCTCTGGGTGAGGCACCCGCCATTGGATCCAGGCCCCTCAACCTGTTAGTGGCAAATCAGGCAGGGTAGTAGCCCTGGGATAGCGCCATCTAGGGTTACATCTTGAGGCTCACCGCTGATTGTGTGTCCTGTGGCCATATTTACAAACCACTGTAAAAAAAAAAAAAAAAAAAAAAAATGGGTACCTCGACAGAAGTGGCTGTGCACCGGCTGGTGGAGTGGTGTACTGGGGAGGAGATTGACCCCCAAAATGCTATGCTTATCCTGGACATCCCCCTGGGTATCAATACGGACACTGTACAGGAGTACTTTCCAAGGTGGAAGGTTTACAAAACCCTGTGGTGGTGGGTCGGCATGCTAATCTGCTCACCCACACTTTCCTGGCCCTAGTAGAGTTTAAGGATCCCATAGATAGCTCCAAAGTGCCACAGACCATTACCCCAGAGGAGCCCTCACTGCCTGGAGAGTGATAACTAAGTGCAGTAAAGACCCGGGGGGGAATGAGCCCCCACCACTGTCTGAAACTTTTGAGGAGAAATTTGCTAAATGGGTGCTGGGGGAAGGGAAAACTGTGGAGGACTTGAAGAAACTATTCTTGCCACCTGGAGGTGTTCCTCCCCCAACACCCTCTCCCGCTCCAGTACCCGTAATGGTGGCTGAACCAATGCAGACTCCTATTTCTGCACCTGCCATTTGTCATGACTCTTACCGAAGGTTGAGGATCTTCTCTGGCACCCTCCCCACCCCCCAAAGGGAAGATGACTGGGAGACCTGGATAGACTATGTTGCCCCAAGTGCTAGAAGCGGCAATGCTCACGAGCCGAAGCGAAAGAGGGTTAGTGAGAGCCTCCGAGGTCCTGCCCTGGCTACCATCCGTGCTAAACGGGCCAGTAACCCTGAAGTGACTGCACAGGCCTATCTTGAGGCCCTGGAGAATGTGTATGGGAGCCCAGATTCTGATGAAGACCTATGGTGGAGAGTAAGAGATGCACAACAGTACCAAGGGGAGTTGTTGTCTGTATGTCTCTCGGCTGGAAAAATTGTTGCAAGAATGCCTCAGAAAGGGTAGTTTGCCAGCGATTGAACTGGACCGAACCAGGCTGGACAGGATCCTTAAGTCTGCCCCCTTCTCAGAACTGCTTTTCCTTCAGTTACGCCTGGCAAATCGACTGGAATCCCCACCCTCCTATGATGAGTTAATGAGAGAAATTTGAGGAGTTGAGAAAAGGCGACCTCGGGAGGGACCTACACCAATAGCTGCGGCTACAACCCGAGTGACTGAGGATGGCCCATCAAGTGAAGTTCAGGGGCAGAGGTTGGCAGTCAATGAGTGCTCTGACAAGGAAAAAGATATGCCACAATGGGGCGAACTGTTGAGAGAGATCCGGGAATTCAAAAACAGTCCCTTTATGAAGGCCACGCCTGCAAGTACGGGCCCCGACCTATATCCGACTGCATCTGCTATGGGAATGGGGGTACCAACCCATGTATCTCCTGCTGATAACAGCTCCAAACTCAATTCCTTGACCATGGAAGTGGAGAAACTGACGAGATGTCTCCAAATGCTTATCACGCCGCAGACAGAGATGGCACCAAGGTTTCAGTTAGTAATACCCCTCCCTGGCTCCCAGTGTGGCGCCTCGGCCAGCTCAAACTCCAGAAAATATGTTTTGCTATAATTGTGGAAAGGATGGGCACATGAAAAGAGAATGCGGTCCCCAAAGACACTGACAAAGTTGCATATAGGCTACAAGGAGAGCCTGAGAACAAATCAGTGGTTAAGAGGTGCGAAATGATCCCAGTGAGGCACCAAAATGCTAATTCACGTCCTTTTGTGGCAAGGTCAGTTGCCCAGGCCCCACTACCGCCTCTCCAGACTTGTCCAGAATAGTGGGTCCCTCCATGGAGACCACTGTAAAGGTGAATGGAGTGTCTACAAGAGCTGTATTAGACAGTGGCTCCCAAGTGACAATTATGTTCCAGGATTGGTATCAGAAGCATTTGTCAGACGTACCTTACAACCATTAGAAGGACTGCATGTATGGGGGTTAAGTGAAAGGCCTACCCCTATTCTGGGTATATCCGAATTTGACTGTCTTTCCCCACCTCCGTGGCTGGAGTGGCGAACAAGTAGAGACCCTAGCCTTAGTGTGTCCCCCACTGGACTGTATGATGGTGTCCTTTGTTGATTGGAACAAATGCTCATATGTTCGGAAGGCTGGCACAGTTGTGTTATGAAAAACAGGGGTCAAAGACTAGTAGAGCTTTAAGAGTTCGGCTTTAATTAAGAAGGCCTATGAGGCACAGAGAGATGCTGAAAAATAGAACCAGAGGAACCGGTTGGAATTGTATGGAAGAAGGATCCTGAGTCTCTGATCCTGGCGCCAAATGCCCAGTGTACCTTACAGGAGAGGTCCGTATCAGAAAGGATGTTAAGAATAAAATATTAATGTTGGATGCACCAGGCGATGGAAAATTGCCAGAGGGACTGCTGGTCAAGCTAGTATTTTGCCCGCTAGAGCCCATGCTTATGCCTGAAGGGTAATGGTCCAAGTTCATAATGTGTCTGAAAGAGACACTCGAGTAAATAGAGGTTGCATCCTGGCTAATGTGCATTGTGCAGATACTGCAGTGCTACCCAGCAGCAAGAGTTTGAGGAAGAATGACAGAGTAACGCCTGACTTGTTTGATTTTGGCGACTCCCCGTTGCCAGCTGAATGGAAAGTGAGGATCAGTGAGAAGCTTGCCCAGAGAGACCAGGTGTTTTCTTTAAAGGAATGGGACGTAGGATGCGTGCAAGGCTGAGCACAATATCCGGCTGCATGCAAAGACCATTTCGGAGAGGTCTCGACGCCTGGCACCTGCTGACATAGATGATGTGAGACGGCATCTGCAAGAGATGTTAGCTGCTGGTGTAATACAAGAATCCAGAAGCCCTTATGCTTCCCCATTGTGGTAGTGAGGAAAAAGAATGGGACAGTAAGGATGTGCGTGGATTCTCGCACCTTAAACCGGCGGACTATCCTGATCAGTACACAATGCCCGCATTCAGGATGCTTTGGACTGCCTAAGCGGAGCAAGTGGTTCTCTGTGCTGGATCTCCATGATGGGTACTACCAGATCCCATGGCCCCAGAGGACCGTGAGAAGACAGCCTTTATCTGTCCGCTTGGCTTCTAGGAATTCATGAGGATGCCTCAAGGATTTCAGGTGCCCCAGCCACTTTTCAACGATTGATGGAGCGTGCAGTGGGGACATGAACTTACTAGAGTGCCTAGTATACCTAGATGATGTTATTGTGTTTGGCAGCTCACTGGAGGAACATGAGAGCAGATTATTTAAGGTATTGGACCAACTGAGGACTTTGGCCTTAAACTGTCCATTGATAAGTGTCAATTCTTTCAAACATCAGTAAAGTATGTGGGACACATAGTATCCACCGAGGAATAGAGACCGACCCAAGTAAAGTTGAGGCCTTGACCACCTGGCCACAGCCCAAAATCTAAAAGAACTGCAAAGATTCCTGGGATTCTGTGGTTATTATCGCGTTTCATCAAGGACTATTCAAGAGTGATCCACCCTTTACTTAACCTTATCAAGGGTATCCCCAACCCAAAAAATACCAAAGTCAGCGTCCCTCAAGACTGAAAGAGTGTATTTCGTCCGAGTGAAGTATTTGGGCTCGTTGGACTCCTGATTGTGAGACTGCTTTTCATGAGATCATATATCAACTTACCCATGCTCCAGTGCTGGCCTATGCCGATCCAAGAAAACCTTACGTCCTGCACACTGATGCTAGCTTGCAAGGGTTGGGGCTGTGTTGTACCAAGAGCACGAGAATGGCCTGAGACCAGTGGCCTTTGCCAGTAGAAGCCTGACCCCATCCGAAAAGAACTATCCTGTACATAAGTTAGAGTTCCTAGCTTTGAAGTGGGCTATTGTTGACCAATTCCATGAGTACTTGTATGGGGCTAAAATACTAGTAAAAACTGACAATAATCCTTTGACCTATGTGCAGACCTCAGCTAAGTTGGATGCCACTGGCCATAGGTGGCTTTCTGCATTATCTACATATGACTATGCTCTCGAATACCGAGCAGGTCTGAACCACATAGATGCTGATGCTGTCTCCTGGAGGCCTGTTACCCAGAATGATTGGGTCCGATTGGCAGAACCTGACATTCGGGCACTCTGCCGGAAGTTTGACAGGGAGGAACAAATGTCCACGGACGCAGTGGACTGCATGGTGGATTGCTTGGGACCCTCTGAGAATTGCATACCTGCTGCTTATTGCCATTTTTCTGCAATTGACATTGGTGCACTGCCTCAGCTGGACAATGACAGTATTCGGCGGGCTCAATCCCGCGATCCCATGATCAAAGCAGCTTTAGAAGCCCTCTATGCAGGAAAAGATGTGTTCAAATTACGCCCACTGATTTGAGAACGCACTGTTATACAAAGAAGGTCCTAAGTTGAAACTGATCAATAAACTGTTATACAGAGAAACAGTAGACAGAGGGGACAAGTAGACAAACAACAACTAGTGCTGCCACTGCCTTTCGAGACTCAGTACTGATGTCCTTGCACAACCACATGGGGCACCTTGATATAGACAGAACACTTGACTTGGTGAGATCCAGATTCTATTGGCCTAAGATGGGGTTGATGTGAGCAACACATTGAACTTGTGATAGCTGCTTACAGAGTAAGCTTTGCCCAGAGGCTGCCCCTGTTAACATCACCACCAGTGCACCCATGGAGCTGGTTTGTATTGATTTTCTGAGTTTGGAGTCAGATCAAAGAAATATCAGTAATGTGCTGGTGGTCACTGACCATTTCACGAGATATGCCCAAGCTTTCCCACCAAAGACCAGAAAGCATCCACTGTGGCCAAAGTACTTGTAGAAAACTTTTGTTCACTATGGGGCTCCACAAAGAATCCATTCTGATCAAGGGAGAGACTTTGAGAGTCGTCTGATCAAAGAGATGCTTTCTCTGTGGGAGTGCGAAAGTCCAGAACCACTCCTTACCACCCCCAGGGGACCCACAGCCTGAGCGTTTCAACCGCACTTTGCTAGATATGCTAGGCACCCTGCACCCAAAGGACAAGCCTAGATGGAGCCAACAAATTAGCACCCTGGTACATGCTTATAACTGCACCAAAAGTGATGCCACTGGGTTCTCCCCCTACTGCCTGATGTTTGGAAGAGAAGGTCGACTACCGGTAGATGTGTGTTTTGGGGTCTCTCCTGATGGGGTTCAAGCTGACAACTATTTACAGTATGTGCAAAAGTTAGAGGCCCAGCTAACTCATGCGTACCAACTGGCTCAAACCATGGCTGCCAAAAGAAATCTGGCCAACAAAGAAAGGTATGATAAAAGGTGGAAGACAGGAACTCCAGGAGGAGATCGGGTATTGCTAAGAAATCTGGGACTGCATGGCAAACACAAGATTGCTGACAGATGGCACCATCTCCCTCACATTGTAGTGGGCAAACTAGATGATCTGCCAGTGTACAAAGTAAGGCCTGAGAATAATTCAAAAGATGTAAAAACAATGCATAGAAATCATTTACTACCCATTGGACAAATCTTGATTGAGTCTGAGCCCCCAGAAGATGCCCCCTCTGGGCCAGTGACTAGAGCTGCTGCTAAGAAAAGATCAAGAAAGTCTGTACCTACAGAAGCAGAGTTAAAGTCTTCCCCTCCACAAGTCCCAGTTGAGCATGACTGTCAGTGCATATCAGAAGAAAGTGAGAGTGACTTTGAATACTATCCTTCTTACGAACTGAGTCAGTTGTTTCGGGGCAATCCCCTAGTCAATACTGGAGACGAAGCTGGGCCTTCTGGACTGTCTAAGTCCCCAGCTTCGTCCCTGGAGCCAATGCTCCCAGAAAGTGAAGTGCAAAGCATCACATCAGAGGAAATGGAATCATTGTGCATGGTTGAACTGTTTGAGCTTTCAGGGGAAGAAAATGATGGATTGGGTCAGACTGGTGATACACCAGAACAAGAAGAGTATTTTGAGTGCCCTGACAGTCCACTGCCAGTGTCCGAAAGCTCTCCATGCGAGCCAAATGTTGTGGACTCAGAAACTGTAACTCCTGGAGCTGAAAGTGCCCCAAGTTCTAGCCTCTCTACCCCATGGAGACTCCCTGACAAGTGAGGACAATGCTGAAAATGAGGCTCAGAGTGCAGAGACTGTAACAGTTCCCCTAGAAAGACTGGTTGAGCTGTAAAGCCTGTGGTGCACCTCAGTTATGATTCACTTGGGAGGCCTGTGGACTTGCCTCTCAATGTTGTCCATAAAGAGTGTATGTGTCCCGAGCTCATTGCCCAAACTGGCGTCAGTGCTAACTCAAGTTACTTGTGTTGCCCTCTAAGTATGGTGCCCTTGCCCCGTCCAGCCCAAAGGTAACTGATAGGAAGGGCCCCTCTCTTCAGGTTTCATGTACAAGAGATAATAACGAGTTATGGTACAATGTGTATGTAATACTGTGTAAAGAGTGGCGCAATGTTTCGAAATGTGTTCTTGGTAAAATGATACATTGATGACGATTACGTAATGCGAGCCTAATGCAAATGTATATGGTTGCAGTTGAAACTTATGGGGGTACTTGCTTGACGCGACGCCAAGCTTTCCCAGGCCAGGAAGGTGTAAACCCCTGCAAATGGGGTTCCAAAAGACTTCCAGGAGCTTGCTTGAATGCTCCAAGCCTGAATGGTGTTTGGCATTTAAGCCATTTATCAGTGAGTGTTTTTAGAACCTCTGGTACTGTCTCTTTAAGAGCTGTCTGCTTGCAGACATAATTAGTTTGTATGGGGACTGTGTGTTTCTTTGATTGAGTACCACTCGAGCTGCTGCCAATTCACTCCATTTTTGCAGTCACTAGGAGTGCAAAGGAACCTATCTGAAAGATGTAACTGTTTGCCAGAAACCATTTAGAGTAATAATGAAATTACAGTTTGTCTAACCTGCTTTCTTTGCAGTCAGAACTGTGTCTGCCTAGTTCCCCATTCTGGTTTTGAACTGCTGAACTGGACCAATCAGTGTGGGGTAAGCTAGCTCTAAAATGGTGCCTTGGACGAATCAGAACTTGGACTCATAATCTGAACCAGCCACAAGAGGATTGTATGGGCAGTGACTCTGGGAGATGTAGTTTAGACTTCGGCGCCTTTTTGGACCAACAGCAGCAGTCTATTGTGAGTGACAGCCATATAAATGTGTGAAGAGGTTTGTGTACCTCAAGTGAATCCTGCTGCCATTACGTGACTTTTGCTTGTGACTGTTTACCATATAAATGTGTGAAGAGTCTCGTGGAGCTCAAGAGTAGCCCTGCTGACGTTGAAGGACCCTATCTTGTTTGGAGGTCGTGAGTACTAATTCAGGGTCGCTCCCTGTTGAATTGCCACATTAAATCCAAATGCAATCACTGTACTGCTGACTGTTTAAACTAATTTTTCTTTTCACTGTGAAAGGGCCCCTACCAGCTGCCACGGTTTGGACTAGCCACTAGGGCTTGGGTACCCAAGGACAGTAACTGGTGGTAGGGACTAGGCCTGTGCACAGAGCCATAGGTAGATAGTAAAAGTGATAAGCTAATTAACTGATTTCCCCTGTCCTTGTTATATCCCCTAAATAAATCAGAGCTGCTTGTTTCAGCAAAGTTATATACTGCCTGAGGTATTTGTCTATGTTAAAGTACTGTACTGTGATTGTTGCACTGTATCTTATTTCACAGGAGGTCCCAGTGCCGGAACTAGTCCTGGGGTAAGTGCATACTGTGAAGGTAATTCTGATATATTGTGTGGGCCACTAGTGGGAAGAAAGGGGGGTTGCAGTGTCCCAGAGGGCTGTGACCAAGTAAGTTTAACTATTGCAAACCCTGACCTCTGGGTGGAGGCACCCGCCATTGGATCCAGGCCCCTCAACCTGTTAGTGGCAAATCAGGCAGGGGTAGTAGCCCCTGGGATAGCGCCATCTAAGGGTTACAGACACTTGGCAGTTTATGCATCCTAGGGACTCAGATTTTACATTTTGTTCAGCTCCACAAAAATCTTACTCTAGAATAGACATGATTTTAGTGAACGCACAATGGGCCCACACCATTGAGATGTTCACCATTGGATATTTTACCCTCTCTGACCACTCCCTGGTTGTGACAAGTTTTGCTGCCTCTCCTACCCCATGTAGGACCCTCTGGAGGTTTAAGACTTCTCTCCTTAACCAGCCAGAGTTTAGAGAGGCAGTCTAGCAGTCGCTTACAGAATACTGGCAAAACAGTGCAGTGGGGGACACATCTCTGGCTGACCACTGGGATGCCATGAAGGCCAATGTCATGGGCGTTATCATCCAGTACATGTGCCAAAAGAAGAAGAGAGAAACGGCCTGGCAGCTAGAGTTGGAATAACAACTGTTTGACCTGGAGGCCACCCATAAAATAACACTTGATGAAACCCTATTGCCACAGTTTAAATGCTGCAAAGAAGCTTTGCAGTTATTTCTTGAAAATAAAATTGAAGGGCAACTCAGGTATACCAGACAGCATTTTTGAGGGAGGAGGCCGTGTTGGCAAGGTTCTGGCCTGGCAGATCCAAACGGAGCCAGCTAGCAGAGCAGTCCTTAAACTCCAAAATGGGCTCCACTCAGGGCTAGTCACGGCACAGCTTGCGGAAATTGCAAATGTTTTCGCTGATTACTATAAAACTTTATACTCGCAGGAAAGAGGGCCAGACCATGAGACCAAGACAGCTGCCTATCTGGGTAAACTGCCCCTCAAAATCCTGACTCAGGACTAAAGACAGTCACTGGAGCAGTCTATCTCTGACAGAGATACAAACAGCCATACAGTACCTTAAGAATGGCACAGCTCTGGGTACTGATGGGTTCACTACAGAATACTATAAAGCCTTTATGGAATCACTGACCCGAGCTCTCCACTCTTTCAGTCGATACTTAGAGGGGACAGTATTCCATGAATATGGCTCACGACACAGGTGTCAGTCATCTTAAAACCTGGAAAGGATCCCACGGCCTGCGAATCCTATCACCCAATCTCGCTACTCCAGGTAGACCTCAAGATTTTCACTACCATTATGGTAGCCAAGGTACAGGGGATGGTGCAACACTTAGTCAACCTGGACCAAATGGGATTTATTAAGGAGCAAAATCTTCATGACAACAGCAGGTGTTTACAGCACGGCACCTGGTCAATGCATTCCAACTGTCTATATCATTGGATTCTGAAAAGGCTTTTGAAAGGTTGACCGGGCCTACCACCTCTGCACCCTGGAGGTTATGGTATTTGACCCTAAATTCATTTCTAGCATTGCGGCTTTGTACTCCTCCCGAGAAGCTATTGTCAGAGTAAACGAGGTCCTATCATCCAGATTCCCCTGCATACAGGCACACGCCAAGGTTGTCTCCCCTCTCTCCCCTACTGTTTGCGCTCCATATAGAGCCCCTGGCAGTGGCAGTATGGGCAAATGTGGACATTCAGGGTATGAGGGGGCACCTGGAACAAAAATCTCATTATATGCGGATGGCTCTATGTTTCATCAGTGACTCCCAAGGCTCTGTCCCGGCCCTTTTGGAGGAATTGCATGCATTCAGCCTGATAGTGGACTTTAAAATTAACTATAATAAATCAGAGGCTTTGATTATATCAGGAGCTTGCCCTCCTGATATTAAAGAAACTCTTCCCTTCAAATGGGCCTCCAGGAATACATTTAGGTACTTAGGCATAAAAATCTCTCCTCAGTTTGCCAATCTTTAGCCACTAAACTTTTCATCACTGCTGGAAGAGGTCACAAAGGATTCACACACATGGGGTAGCTTTCCACTATCACTAGAGGGTAGGATAGAAGTACTAAAAACGAATGTCTTACCCCACCTTATGTTTCTTATTCAGACCCTTCCAATAGGACTCTCATGCACCTTCTGGTTACATCTTAAGAAAATGATAAGGACATGTTTGTGGGAGAGTCACGGGGTTTGGGTGGACATGAATACTTTTTGCCTTCCGAAAGAGAAGGGCGGATGGGGAATGCCCAGTTTCAAACATTGTTATCTGGCTGCCTAGGCAGCACAAGTAGTTACTCTGATAAAACAAAAAATAGACTCCAGATGGTACGCATTGGGGAACAGGGTGGGATTGCCTGCCCCGCTGTTTGCCTTGCCGGTAGCTAAGCTTACCCCTGTCTTGTTGAGGACCATCACCAATCCCTAGACCAGTCATTCTATGAGAGTAGTTAAAAGAATTAGGCTGATTACCAATACCCCCAATGAAATAGATCTGCTCACTGTGATCACTGGAGACCCAGAGTTTGACCCGATGTACAGGGACCCTAATTTGGGGCACTGGAATAGGATGGCCCTGCTAGACATGCCCAGAAAGTGTAGGAAGGAGTCATTTCATTTGAATATTTGAAGGAGAAATACGGCTTGCCAAATGGTGACCTGTTTGCGTTACCTGCAATTGAGACACTACTTATTCACAGACGGGCAAGTCGGATGGGTCACAAGACCACTAACTTCTTGAGAGGATTTTTTTGTACTGGTCTTCTACATTCAATATTCAAGGCAAATATATCTGTTAAGTATATAAAGTACTATAGTCTACCAGCAACCCAACTTTGGTAGGCATTAGGGAAAAATGAGAGCCAGAAAGGGGAGAACCCTTCCTGATCCAGACTGTAACATGCTGCTGCGAGGTGGCTGGAAAGTCACTGCATCCCCCACCTGGCAGGCGTTTAGGTGGAAAATTCGTATTTGTTATTCTGTACCCCCCTTCATTACAGTTCACTTTGGCAGGGTAACTACAGGCCGCTGTTGGAGAGGCTGTGGGAAACAGGGTAATCACTATCACATATTTTAGCAATGCCCACATGTGCAACAACTCTGGTCTCAGATCCAAAATGAACTGAGTAGGATCTGGGATCTGAATACCCCCTAAACTTTAAGGTGTGTGTCCTGAATTTCCCACCTAAGGGTGTTATCTCCAGGGGTCATAAAGATGTTTTTAGGAGTATGAGCCTAGCGGCTCTTAAAGGTATCACATTACACTAGCCGTTGCCTCAGGTACCCACGCTGGGCAAGTGGAGGGAGAGGGTGAATCCCATCATGGGTATGGAATGTATAACAGCCACACTATGCTTAACAAGGGAGACATTTCTGGAGAAATGATCCAGGTGGGAGATGCATTGTGCCATACCCCCTCCACTGGCAGAGAAGGAGCCTGACCTGGTGCCTGGTAGATCTTCCCTTGTCAATCTTCACCATTCATTACTGCTTGGGTTAAGCGGGCCCGCACCGCTATAGGAGGTTTTTTTTGAGTGGCTCCAACTGCGCGCCCTCGGGGCGGACGTGCTGCGTCATGCTGGCGAGAGCCGTTAAGTCGCCAGACTCTTCTCTATCTCAGTTCTGTTTTCTCCCGCCGTTGAAGGCTTCACTGCTGCATGGTAGCGTTAGTTTCCCGGTTCCTCAAAGACTCCTCGCTTCTCAGAAGATTCACACTCGACGCCGCATACCGGTAAGACTGTTCCTTTTCTTTCTATACTGCGGCACTGGGTGCTTTATTGCCTTTTTTTCCTCGTTTAGTTCGCATCATGTCCGGTTCGGGAGCAAGGCGTAAGATGAAGGCGGACCGTGCCCCTATGTGTCGGTGCTCCTGTGGCCGCCATTTTTCCATCTCGGGCCGGCATGATGTCTGTCTCCGTTGCCTGGGACCCAACCACAACATGGACATGTGTGATGCTTGTTTCTCCATGGACCGTCGTGTCCTCGAAGTCCACGCGTTCAAGCTCGGCAAGGCCCCGCCGACCTTCGAGGGACAAGCGTCCTCCAGGGATCCCCAGGTAAGGTCTCTGAGGCCCTTCCCCGGGTCCCCTCCGGGCCTGCTCTGATCCGCGGAGGAGGAACTTCCTCCTCTTCTCTTGCCGAGGAGGAAGCTTCTCTCGCGGTGTCGGGGGAACGTCGTGGTCCCTTCCGGGGCCGCGACGGGGACACCGCCTCGGCAGTGCAGGCTCCCCCAGTGTCGAGACCCACGATTGCTGGGCCTGGCACCGGTGGACCCTCGATGCCACCTTCCAGCACCATTTCGGATCCCGGTGCTGCTTGCGGCATTGGTGATCGAGACGGCGCCGTAGGCGGCGCCGCTCAGGCCTTCAGCACCGCTCGTGGTGCCGCGGGCCCGGTTTGCGCTCTCGGCGGCGCTGGGTTGGGTTCCGACGCCGGGGCGGTGCGGGGGTGGCACCGTGGGCCTAACTGGTGCGGCAGGGGAGCTGGAACCGGGCCTGACTGTCGCGGGTGTGCTGGGGTCGTCCGGCGCCATCCCTAGCACCGGCGCCATTCGCGGCACCGTTCCTCCAGGGACCCCTGGGGTTGCCAGCATTGAGGTTCTGCTGGTCTCGTCCTCTTCGGAGGTCGACGACTCAGATGTGGACCCATCCTGGCAGCCTGACTCTTCGGGGTCGGGGACTCCGGTGGCACGGGGTGTTAGGCAGCACAGCGGGCCCCTCCCGCTGTCCCCACTCCCGTCCTCCCCTGAGGACCCTCGGGCTAGGGGTGGCCCCGGGTCCCGGGGGGGTGATGTGGTGGGGACTGAGGGGGGGCTCCCCCTCCTTGGGGGCCTGTGACAGCTACCCTCGCGGGTGCTGTTGCCACCTCTCGGGGTGGGGGAACGCTGCAGTCGAGGAGGAGGGCTCTCTCAGAGGTCGAGGGGCGGGGGACGGTCGTCGCAGTCTCCGCCGGCCACCCCTCCTGGGGTGGCTAGGAGCCGTAGCGCCGAACCCCGCCTTTCCCTCTTGGGCCCCAGGGTTCCCTCCGGTGGCATTGCTGCGGACTGCCCTTCTGGATCCATGTAGTCCCGGGTTCGTCACAGGGGAGGTTCCCCCCCGGGCTCTTCCAGGCATCGCATCCTCAGGGTCCCGTCATGCGACCTGGTTTGTTGTCCGAGATCCCGCCAGCTTGGGCTCTGTTCCCCGGATTTCAGAGCCCTAGCAGAGGTCAGTTGCCTCTTCGCAGGTGCCCTTCTCCAGTACCTCTGCAACCACCCCCCGTTCTTCCAGGCCATGTCGGTCCTACGGGTCCGTTATCCTGGGAGCAGTTCAGAGGTTCTGCGGCGGCCTTCCCCTCATACATTAGATACATGCATGAGCGGGTCTTTCGACTCTCCCCACCACTGCAGGAATCTTCTGGACATTCGAGCTCTCCATCATCCTCGTCTTCCTCCTCTGAGGGAGAGGAACCCCTTGCTCATCTTTCTTCCGACGCTGATTTCACTGAATATCAGCGATTCCTTTGAGGATGGTGAGGGATCTTCGAATCTCTTATGTAGGCGAGACAATACTGAACGGGAGAGGCGTGAATTCCTTGGAGAATTCAGTGCCCAGCACCTGGTGGTACCTTCCTGGCCTATCCCCTTCCAGGAGGCGTCTATCCATTCCTGGCAGTCGCCAGCCGCCCTTTCTCCAGCCCCGGCAGACTGTCGTCGAAGGTATTGTGCCCCCTCGGAATCCCTGGGTTCCCTTCCCAACCCATCCTCGGGTTTGGTGTACCTAGAGACTCCTTCTGGGCGCTGCCGCCTGGCGCACGACCGCCCACTGGATTGGATTCCCTACAGTTCGACCGGTGGGGGCGAAGAGTGTTCTCTTCTTCTTGTGCGGTGGCTTGCATTGCATCACATCAGGCTCACCACGCTGCCTACAATCGGCATCTGTGGTCGATGTTCTCCCAGCTCCTAGCATCAATGCCTGATACGGAGCATACCAGACAAGCTATTGCCCTCTCTGCTATAGGCCTGGAGCTAGCAAGACACCAGGCAAGGGCATCTTATGACGCCAATGAGGTGGCTTCCAGGCTTGCGGGGACAGCGATCTGCATTAGGCGGACGGCATGGCTTTGTCTATCAAGGTTGTCACCCGGCCCAGCGTAGGGTGATGCGCTCCGCTTTCCGGGGGACCCGTCTTTTTTCCTCCAGAGCTAGGAGACTTCTGCAGGGGCTTCCTCCGTCTCCCCGTCCTCGGGGGGCACCTCCTAGCTCTTCTCCCACTTAGGCTTCTCTCTGTATTAGCCAGGGTCTTCCCCTTCTGTTTCTCACCAACAGGAGGCTGGGGGTCTTGTTCCCTCAGGGTTCTACCCCCTTTTTCAAGGGGGGAGGGGGCCTGGTACTCACCCAAGCAGTAATGAATGGTGAAGATTGACAGGGAAGATATGAAAATTACGTACCTACCGTAATTCTTGATCTTCTCTTGTATCTTCACCATTCATTCTGTCTCACCACCTTCCCTCAGTGGCCTTCTTCTGTGCGTTTCCCCTCCCGTCTCATTCCTCTTCCTTCCCTTGCCTTTATGCCAAAAAAACTTTCTGTTTTCCATTCTTAGTGAATGGATCCTTTTTCCTCAAGGTAAAGAAGCAGCACGGTGGTATTTTCTCAAATTCTGAGGGAACTCTTTCTGACTGCCCTTAGGATGCGATTCCTAAATACCTTCTTCAGGTTATGCAGTTTTCACAGCCCAAGTGGCCATGCCCTGACTTGCCTCGGCAAAGTCTAGAATCCTCCTGACAGGTATTATTTCGAGCTCTTCTAGCTACTGACTAAACTTGTCAGCTCTGACATCTGTTTGCCTTGTCTTAGGGAGTCTGATTGAGTTCCACTCTATCTTTCATACAAAACTGCCTTCGAGAAGGCATAGTCTTTCCCATACACTACTGTGTTAGCACTTAACAAGGTGCTAAGGGACTTAGTCCCCTTCCTGGATGGGCGCTCTACCCGGAACAGGTTCTGCCTGGGCAGTCTAGGAGCCCTCAACTAGGATGAAGGGACTTGGCATGTTGAGAGTTCAGAGAGTCTGCCCTCATTCGGATCTGTTCAGGTGGTTTGGTTGAACCTCCCTTCAGTCCTAGCAACTGGGATTCTTGCTCCCTTGTTAGTTTCGAGCCTATAAGCCTCTCAACCAATGCTCGGTGGACACTGTTCTCCCTCTCAACATGCCTCTTTCTTTCTTTCTTTCTTTCTTTCCTTCTTCTTCTTCTACTTCCCTTTCCTTCTCTCTGTTCCTCCCCTAGAGCCGCCCCGGAAAGGAGGCCCTGAGGTCCCTTAGGGTAGGAGTTCTCTCTCCTCTGTCTATTCTCCATCGGCTTATTCCTTTTTCAGTTTATTTCCTTTCCTTTTTCTATCCCTCGGCTCTCTCGCCTCGCTTTCTTTTTTCTTACCATTTATTTTTGCCTCTCCGGCTAACAGAACTGAGATAGAGGAGGAGTCTGCGGCACCTAACGGCCGCCCCTCGCGCATGACTCAGTACGTCGTCCTCGAGGGCGCCGCCATTGGAGCCGACTCAAAAAAAAAAAAAACTCCCGTAGCGGGTGCGCGCCTCCAGCTTAACCCAAGCAGTAATGAATGGTGAAGATACAAGAGAAGATCAAGAATTACGGTAGGTACGTAATTTTCATATCTCTTGCCTAAGCCAACTATCGGTAGGTTCTTGGAGACAAGCAGCTGTGCCCTTGCTTATAACCAGCTACTGTATAACAAATCAATTCTGCACAGTAAGGCCACAGATAAACGGTTTTATTTGTTAGTTGTATTTTTGTTCTTAACCACTAGAATTTTTGTGGACTCTTTTTTTTGTTTTGTTTACTGGTTAGAAACAAGATGAGGCACAATCTTTATTTTCACACGTTAGTCTGACATTATCCAATAATGTTCATTAATTTACTTAGTAAAACTGTCAAGATGTTTTTGTAATGATACATTCTATAATGATTTGTGTATATTTTGCCTCTTGCTAGTTTTAATAAACTTGAAGTTTCAAAAAAAAAAAATGAACAGCTCACTCCTTACAGCCTTCTGAAGTCAGTCTCCCTGGTGAGTCGTGATTTAGGACTGCAATCGCACTCAGTGATTCAAACGGTGGCCAGCCATAGCAGTGAGTGGAAAGGCTGTTCAGGTCACTGTGGAGGGGTGGAGGCACCTATGGTGGGTAGTGCATGGTGGAGGGGGGAGAGCACATAGTGGTGAGGGCTTGTAGTTGAGAACATAATGATGAATAATGTTTTCCTCGGGCACGGGGAAACTTTCAGTACCTTGACAGCGAGAATGGCTTGTATGAGATGGGGGGATTAAAAAGCTCAAGAAAATATGATAGAATTAGAATGGTTCTGAACAGAGTACTTTTGACAGTTTCTGAAATGAGGAACCACCGTGTCAGTTGGACACACAGATCTGACTGGCTTCACACTGCTGATAGCCTTTGATGCCATTCCCCCAACTACGTCACTTCCATGGCTTGCAGCAGTGAATGGTGCCAGACTCAGCCTGAAATATGGCAGCATTGTAAAAGGATAAAAAAACAAACAAAAGAACCTGTGTATCAAACAACTAAATAAGTGCAAAACCGCCATACATTTGACAGCTGCACAGCTTGGGATGACTGCAGTACTAGGATAACTCCCCTTCAGTTTACTAGCTCTTTAACATGTTCAGTGTCACAAAATCAGAGCACACTGTAGGACCAAGATAAATGCAAAGTGAGTTGAACTGAAAACTCCCAGGAACGTGGGTCAGAGTGAGTGGTTTAAGCAGCCGTGTGGACAGGCAGCACCGCTTGCTGTGATTTAGCTCCAGTGCCTCCCAGCATCATCCTCTAAAGACAGCCGACCACCCCGACTCACATCCCCTCGTCAGTGTGTCTTGCATTGGTGCTGAGAGGGGCTATGTAAATGTAGAAAAAAATGGCCTGTAGAGGCCAGGGCAGTGCTGACACTGACTGCAGCAGAACCAGAAGCAGCCATTTAAACATAGCTTTTTTCAGGCCCCCTATTGAATGCATAAGAAACAAAACTGCCGAACACTTACAAAACAGCTTGGACTCAGTTGCCTAGAATCTAGGCTATAATGGGAAATCATGCCAAACAAACCTCACTCCTTGTTTGAAAATGCCACTGAGAAATTGGATTTGGGAAATTCTGCAAATATGCGATACCTGGCCTTCAACAAAGTAATCGATACTGTGCCACACATGGGTTACTTTATAAACTAGAGAACCTGGGTATATATGGGGGTATGATAAAATGGGTTAGAAATGTAACCCCTAGGTGTCGCTATCCCAAGGGCTACTACCCCTGCCTGCTTGGCCAGTAGCAGGTTAAGGGACCTGAGTTCTGAAACGGGTGCCGCCACCTGGAGGTCAGGGTTGGTAGTGGTCAAGCTAACCTGGGCACAGCCCTCCAGGACACTGTAGCCCTCCTCTTTTCCCCTCTAGTGGCCTGAACACTGTACAATAATCACTTTCACAATACCCCTGGTACACTACACAAGTACCCGCACTGTTTGCACTTACCACCAGGGCTGGTTCCTATGGCTCGACCCTGGGGACCCCCTGTAAAACAAGGTTATGCACAGCAAATAGCAACAGTACAGTATGTTGTGAGCACAAACTGGAACCACAGTCAGATTACATGCAGAAAAAGTTAGATCTGATTTATTCAGGGGACTTGAACAAGGAAGGGGCAAAATCAGGTTAATTAGCTTAAAGGTTATATCAGTCAAGCAGTTATGCATGCGCTTTGAGTCCCCCACACAGTCACATCTCTGGGTACCCAGGTGGAGAAGAGATGGGCTAGCCAGGACTGTTGCCTGGGGTTGCAACTAGTTGGAGCCCTGTGATGGAAAACACAACATGCACAGTACACACTATTTGTAATCTGGAGCCAGAGGGATCAGTTCGTAAAGGAAATGAAACAACAAGACAATCAGATGACACACTCAGATTAAGCTGTTGTTGCAGAGAGCTACCCTGGTATTTACTCATGATACCCAAGACTGGACACAGGTTGATCGAGACTACAGGTGGTTGATCTGGAATGCCAGGAGAAGCAGGGCCCACATGAGTCGCAGAGGTGTCATTTCTGTTCAAGTATGGAGCAGGGGGCTGATCCCCAGGCAGGTCTCTTGTCGATGGCTTCTCTGTGAAGTGGCTAGTCTGGCTGGGCCAGTCTGGCAAGGTCCAGACCGCATGGAGACAAATTCGGATACAGTCCGTTTTGGGCTGGATATAGCTTCCAGCATGCAGAACACAGCTCACACAGTGGGGAACTAACTCACAACCCACTAGCAGCTCATAGCACATTTACATGTGCAGAAATTCTACTGTACCAGGCAAAGCGCTTCCCGGGCACAATCGCAAAGTCTCTGCACACACCGGCAGCTTAGGGGTAGCTGGAACTCCTGACAGGCTGATCGCATTCAGCAAAATCTTCGGTTTTCTTTAGGTTGAGCCTGGCCCACTTCAGTAGCTTACTTTAGTCACACAAACTTGGGTTTAGTCCAAAATAATTATATTCTCTCCCTCTCAGGAGCTGCAACAGACATGCAAGCCAAAACTCAGCCCTTTCACAGTTTTCCCATGCGAATCCACTCAGGATTGCTGCTCAGAATTACTTCAGCTTTTTCTTGTTCAGCTTCCAGCTTAGTTCTAACTGAAAACTGCAAGCAGCCCAGGACTTCCCCAAGATCCAAAAGGTTTGGTTGGCTGATTTGGCTGTCAGTCAAAGCAAGAGATCCCCCTTCTGTTGCAAAGGAGACGCAAAAAGTTCAAAACTACAATTTCTACAGATTTTGAATTCAGACAGCTCCTGGTCCGGCTACATTTTAGGTCCCACCAGTACTGTTTGGTCTAATTTGCAGTCCAGGACCAAGATAGTGGAGACAAACAAAACAGTCCTTGCTACAAAGAAAGCAGGTTAGACAAACTACATTATCATTATCACTCTAAATGATTTTCAGTAAATAGTCACATCTTTCAACAGAGCTCTCTCTTAGATTACTTAAGCTGCAATTAGGCAGCTCTTAAAGAGACAGTACACAGAGGCTATACAAGCTCTAGTAATCACATTTAAAATACTAAACCACAGGATACCAGCCTGGCAATGAGCATTTAGGCAAGCTCAAGAAAGACTTTTTGGGAACCCCCATTTGTAGGTGGGGTTACAGAAAGAACACTAAGAATACTGATCAGCTGCAACTTTAGCAAGCATTTGTCAATGCCGAATGTTCGTCGCTGGTATTGCTGTTTTACCAGGTCTTGCTTGTACGTATTTTTACTATATATTTACCCAGGGTACAACAGATGAGATGCAGTATCTTTTTTAGTGGTGTCCTGCTTTGACACATTGTTAGATTGTAATTACCCAGGATAGGGCAGCTGAGAGGCAATATTCTACTTTTAAGTGGGCTGCCACATTTTGACCCCAACTGTCTAACAGTCTTTTTATGGCCTGACGTTATGATCAAGACAGGTGGAATTTTTGTTTTAACTTTATTTTTATCCACAAATTTTTTAAATTCCATCCAAAAGGTGATTTTGATGTGCAACTATGGAAAGAAGTTTTAGAGAGGATTGAAAAATGACACCTGCCATGTTCAAAAGGTGGAGTAACACAAGGGATATGTTGAACATTAGAGGCCAAAATCTGCAAAAAATAAAGTTATTGGTGAATGTTGGACCAATTCATTTCCTCAGAACTTTGTTGTTTTTTCAATTTTTACCCTAAATTTCCAACGTAATCTTTTTATGGCCACTGCTTCTGAGCACGAGAGAGGTGTCATTTATAAAACAATGGCTGAAACAACATTTTGCGCCTTAAGTGTTAAAACATATTTTGGGTAGGATTTGAAAAATGACAGCTGTCACATTCATGAGGCGGTGTGAAAAAAATGTCTATGCTCAAAAGTTGGGGTTGGAATATTGAAAATTACCACAGTTATGACCATGTGTTGAAAAATTGCAACATGGACTCAACTTTGTTGTTTTCTCATACATTTACCCCAAAGTTTCAACATAGCCTTCTTATGACCCCACATAGCCTTCTTATGAGCTCACTCCATGAACAACAGTAGAGAACATTTTGAAATATTGCCCAAAAGGTAATTTTGCTCCACAAGTGCGAAAACACATTTTGGCCAGGATTTAAAAAATGACAGCTGTCACATTCATGAGGTACTGGGAAGAAATGGCAGTGTTGAAAATTTGGGGTCAGTATATTGAAAATTACCAAATTTGTAAGCCTTCATTCACAGATTTCGATGTAGGCTCATAACATTGTTGTTTTTTAATGTTGTTACCCCACATTTTCAACATAGCCTTCTTATGACCCCACCTCATGAATAAGGGAAGAGAAAAATTTAAACTCCTGCCCAAAAGATGATTTTGTGCAGTGACCACAAAATCACCTTTTGGGACAGAGTTGTCTAGTTTCACTGCCATTATTCGTGAAGTGGTGTCCCAAAAAAGGCATGTAAAAAATTTGGGACAAAAATATTCAAAAATGGCCAAGTTATGCCATTAAATTCAGAACCCTATTGAAACACATTGAACTGCATACCTGATTTCCTCAGTTCGCAGTCTGGCGTTGAAGAGTACAGAAATGTCTGTGGTCCAGAGAGAATTACAGCGTTGGACCCCCCCAGTGGGTAAGTAAAGGTGTGTGTGTGGGGGGTGGGTACTGAGTGGGAGGGTCAGGTGAGGGGACTAATGGTGGTGGCAGCAACAGACATTGATGGACAGTTTTCTTTTTTACAGGCAATATAATTGCAAAAAAAAACTACGAGGGATCCTTTTCTTTATTTCAGGTGGTTACACTGGAGGATTGGGCACCCCCAGTGTTGGTATTTTGTTTGTGGGGTGGGATGATGGGTGCTGAGTGGGAGGGTCAGGTGGGGGGACAGTAACACAGGCAGCAATAGACATTGATGGATGGATTTCTTTTTTACAGGGTATATTTACAAAAAATTAAAATGCTAAGGATCGTTTTCTTATTTCAGGTGGTGACACTGGGAATTGGGCATACCCAGTGTCGGTGTTATGTTTATGGGAGGAGTGCTGAGTGGAGGGTCGGGTGGGGAACAGTAATGGCGACAACAGCAACAGATATTGATGGATGGTTTTCTTTGTTACAGGGTATAATTCAACCTCAGCAGGCTGATCATGACAGATCAGCTGTGCTTGCTGGGCAGCATAGATCAAAGGTAAGAGCCGGCTTTATGATTGGGTCGGCTCTCTCCTTTGAACTACACAAAGTTTCTGCCTAGCAAGCCAGAATGGTGTCATGGTCAGCCTGGCTAGCTGATGATTGTTGTGACACTGATAAGCCCCTTGCAGACCATTCTGCATTGGACTGACAGTGTCCACCTCTCAAAAGTCACTCTTCTAACAAGATGTTCGCTGCATGTGCACACATGTTAAACATTAAAAGGAGCAGCAGTGTGAAGCAGCAGCTAGCAAGTCAAACAGAAGCATGGCATATATTAAGTGAAACTTTGTAATTAGGTCTAGAGATGTTATAATACCCATATACTGATTCCTGGTCTGGCCCCATCTGGAATAGTGTGCAGATCATCCACAATTCATTCTTCTCCATTGACTCTCACTTATGGATCTGGACTGGAGGCACTAGGACTTTGAGGGAGCAAAGCTTAAGCCAGGAGACCGGTTACAGGGCATGGCTCCTGTGCACCCCAAAGTGTTACCACATACTAGCCAATAACTCTTTCCGACTCCCTCACAAACCTCAGTTCTGTTTGCTAGGAGAGCGAAACAAAGTGGAAAAAAATAACAAAGGGCTTGAGAAATTAATTGACCCAAAGGGATAGGGAAAAGGATATAGGAAAATAAAAGAACACCAAAATAAAACCACGACTAACAACTTCTGGACAGAGAGGAATGGGCACACTAAGTTGGCACAGAAAGTCTGAGTATGGAGCCAGAGCCGCAGGTCCCCACTAGCCAGAAAGTAAGAGGCCTGACAAAGGGTAGTGGGACTAAGACAGCACCCTAGTAAGCAGGTGGCCCTGGAAGACCAAACAATGTGGTATGCAAAAGATAGGATCCCTTTGCAACTGAGATGGCACTAGTGTGTCAAACAGTGAGAAACTGCAAAATGACTCCCAGTAAGCCATTAGCATGTCACCAGTAAGAACTGTTTTTTTTTTTTATTTTACAGTTTAGACTATGCTCCCCACCAGGAAAAAACACTGGTGCATGCAGCATTGTAGGGTTTCTCAGCCCTAAAGAGTAGTGATGCACCTACTGTTAATGCTCAATCTATTGTGGACCTGCTGGCAAATTAACTTTTTCATCATGAAACATCTTAGAAAAAGGAAACCCTTTCCTTCGCAAGAAGGTACTCACAGTCTGTAAAGAAAACATTTTTTTTTTTAAGAAATACATTGTTATCAATTCCTGTTGGTTCTTTTCATCTAATACTGGACTTGTTTGACCACTGTCAGGATTGAGTCAAGTGGGACTCCTCTCTTTTTTCTTGAGACTTCCTATGTTCGGGCACCATCTTTTATGTTTGCTTCTGTGCATGCGCAAAAAAGCATCTTATGATAGTACCACATTTCAGAGGTGTATCAGTGTTGTGGCCAATGCAGCAGACACTTTACTGGATGCATCCTTCAGCCACAAATCAAGGGGGAAACTGCCGATGACAGCAGTCTCGAAGAGAGCCAAGGAGTTGAAACGCATCTGCCGCTTCAATCATGAACAGTTTCATCACTGCAACAGCACTTCCCCCTCCCTCGCAACCTTGTTGGCTCCTGCCACCCACCACTCTGTCCCTGGCCCTTGCTCCTCCAACAACTTGTTTGTTCTGTGTGCCTTTCCTGGTGAAACAAGTAATGAGCTGCTGCTCCTGCTGCCCACCACACACTCCAAGGAAAGCCGACATCAGGGTGCCCAATCGTCGTGTCAGCATGTATCCCTCCGCCCTCCATTAATGTGGCACACTGGGAGCCTACTCCAGTGTACCAAAATGTTTCCGACACCAGGATGCCCACTCCCAGTGTCGGATGTGCCCTTCCCCAAAATCCATCAGTAATCTGCTGACATTGGGGTGCCCAATTCCCATGTCTGCATGCCCTCTCCACCACCACTATTGTGGCACACTGGGAGCCCAGCCCAGTGTGCCAAAATGTTTTTTTTTTAAACCCGTAAAAGAAAGAAAACAGTCCCCTGGTTGTATTTTTTTTTTACCTGTTAAAAAAAAACGGTCCACTGTTGTCTTCCCCAGTCCCCCCTCCCACTGCGCACTCACCTCACATCACCCCTTCTTACCCTCCGGAGGTCAGGAGCAGCAGTCTTCTCTGGACCGGGACACGTTTGCACTCTTCAAAGCTGAACTGTGAACTGAGGAATCGATTAAGCGCTGTGTAATGGGAGTCAATTGGGGGAGTTCAACTAGGTTGATATCTCAGCCATTTTTAGAATTGTAGTCCCTAAATTTTCAATTAGATTCTTGGGATCCCACCTTATGAATTAGTCATTTCTACTCCCAAAGTGATTTCACGGTCACCGCGTGGAATCACCTTTGGACTGATTAACAAAATGACAGTACCACTATTCATGGGTGGGTCCCAAAAACATTTTGCAAATTTAGTGAAACATTCCAAAATGACATGTGTGTAAGCATGCGTTGCACAGTTTTTGCGCACACTGGTAATTTCACCAGTTTTTCATATTTTCACTCCAGATTTTCAACATTGTCATTTTTTCACACCTCTGTATGAACTGTACAGCTGTCATTTTTCACATCCTGCCGGAAACATGTTGTCGCACCTGTGGCACAGAATAGCACAGTCACTGTGGGAAATTGACTTTCAGGACAGATTAATAAAATCTCAGTACCAATGTTCATGAGGGGAGGTTCCAAAATGCCCATGTTGAAAATTTGGTGAAAATATTCCAAAAAATGATTGCATTATGGGCATGCATTACGCAGTTTCTGTGCATGCTCGTAACTTCACTACTTTTTCATATTTTCACTCCAGATTTTCAACATTGCCATTTTTTCACACTTCCTCATGAACAGTACAGCTGTTATTTTTCACATCCAGACTGAAATGTGCTTTCCCACCTGTGGCACAGAATGACATATTTGCTTTGCGAAATCGCCTTTCAGGATTGAGTAATGAAATGATAGTGCCACTGTTCATGAGATGGGGTCCCAAAAAGCCCATGTTGAAATTTGGAGTGAAAATACCAACAAACGCCCAGGGCATTAGGGTTTCCAACCATAATGCCCCACCCTGTAAAGACTGACAGGTGTCAGGGGTGTGACTTGGGATCGTCGGCCATAATGGTCACGCCTTTCTAACCCCAACCCTACCCTGCAGCCAGTGACAGGCATCGAGATGCATCTTGGGGTCTTTGGCCCTAACATTCACCCCATCCTTCAATTCTTCACCCATCTCAGCTTATTTCCTTATGGAATGGGGTGAGCATAAGGGCTGAAGACCCCAAGGCACACCGCAACACTTGTCAGTGTCTGCAGGGTGGAGTGAGGTGGAATGGCATGAGCGTTATGGCTGATGACACAAATCCACACCCCCAACACCTGTCAGTCTTTGCAGGGTGGGGGTTGGGGTTGATGTTAGTTCAGTACTTCACTGCCATTCCTGTTATGCATCTCTCTAACTCCTGCACTACCAATGCCAATGCCAACAAGCAAACATTCGGCATTGACAAATGCTTGTTCTATATATTTTGTCCCTTTAATCCACATGTATTTTTAGTCCCTACAGACTCTTTTTTTTTTTTTTCACTGGGACTGGAGATTATCAGGGTTTCTCTCTCATTTACAGTTGCTTCCAGGAGAATACCGTGACATCGAATCTGGAGTATGGTGTCTGGCACCAAAGGGATGCCAGCCCCAACCCTCAAGTACTTTTTCCAACAAGGAGTCACAAAGCACAAGCCAAAAAGTGAAGATGCAAGTGATTTGTAACCCCCCTGCAAATGGGGGTTCCCAAAAGACTTCCAGGAGCTTGCTTGAATGCTCCAAGCCTGAATGGTGTTTGGCGTTTAAGCCATTTATCAGTGAGTGTTTTTAGAACCTCTGGTACTGTCTCTTTAAGAGCTGTCTGCTTGCAGACATAATTAGTTTGTATGGGGGACTGTGTGTTTCTTTGATTGAGTACCACTCAAGCTGCTGCCAATTCACTCCATTTTGCAGTCACTAGGAGTGCAAAGGGAACCTATCTGAAAGATGTAACTGTTTGCCAGAAACCATTTAGAGTGATAATGAAATTACAGTTTGTCTAACCTGCTTTCTTTTGCAGTCAGAACAGTGTCTGCCTAGTTCCCCATTCTAGTTTTGAACTGCTGAACTGGACCAATCAGTGTGGGTAAGCTAGCTCTAAAATGGTGCCTTGGACGAATCAGAACTTGGACTCATAATCTGAGCCAGCCACAAGAGGATTGTATGGGCAGTGACTCTGGGAGATGTAGTTTAGACTTCAGTGCCTTTTTGGACCAACAGCAGCAGTCTATTGTGAGTGACAGCCAATCCAGTCAAGAACTGGGAGGAACTCAAAGGAAGTGCCCGGTTTTGTCGGTTGGAGTTTCAGTTGAGCTTTGGCAGTGAAGAAGGAAGGAGCCCTGTACTTTTTCAGTGCACAGTTTCAGTCAAAAAACGTGTGTAAGGCCCAGAGTTCCGGTCTGCAGCTTGTGTAACTGCTTGTTAGGACTGAATCCGTCCTGTGAAAAGAATCAAAGGATCTCTGAAGAGTAGAAACCAGGCTCACCCTGTAGAAGACTGGAGAAATTGTCGAATTGCACTCGTCTGTCAGGAACTGAATCTGCTGTGTGTTCTCCCGGTATTGTGCAGTAATTGCGATCGGGATAGAGAAGCAGCCTACCTGGTATAGTACTCTTTTTTACCATATAAATGTGTGAAGAGTTTCGTGAGCTCAAGAGTAGCCCTGCTGACGTTGAAGGACCCTATCTTGTTTGGAGGTCGTGAGTACTAATTCAGGGTCGCTCCCTGTTGAATTGCCACATTAAATCCAAATGGAATTACTGTACTGCTGACTTTAATTTTCCTTTTCTCTGTGTGAAAGGGCCCTACCAGCTGCCACGGTTTGGACTAGCCACTCAGGGCTTGGGTACCCAGGGACAGTAACTGATAGGATAGGCCTGTGCACAGAGCCATAGGTAGATGATTAGAGTGATAAGCTAATTAACCTGATTTCCCTGTCCTTGTTATATCCCCTAAATAAATCAGAGCTGCTTGTTTCAGCAAAGTTATACTGCCTGAGGTATTTGTCTATGTTAAAGTACTGTACTGTGATTGTTGCACTGTATCTTATTTCACAGGGGTCCCAGTGCCGGAACTAGTCCTGGGGTAAGTGTATACTGTGAAGGTAATTCTGATATATTGTGTGGGCCACTAGTGGGAAGAAAGGTGGGTTGCAGTGTCCCAGAGGGCTGTGACCAAGTAAGTTTAACTATTGCAAACCCTGACCTCTGGGTGGAGGCACCCGCCATTGGATCCAGGCCCCTCAACCTGTTAGTGGCAAATCAGGCAGGGGTAGTAGCCCCTGGGATAGCGCTATCTAGGGGTTACAGATATTTAATTAATGTGCTCACAAATCTAATAGCTATAAACATTGGCAGACACAGCCTCGTAGAGCAGAATATCATTAATGCTACATGCAAAGCCCTGAAAAGGTAGAATGCCCGATAGCAGATCTGCTGGTCAGAACCCTCATGCTGCAGGCTATCCCTGGCACTTCGGCTGTCCCAGTCTTCCTCGGGGGGGGGGGTCAGAAGGGAGCCAGTGTCCATTAAACAGCCAATTTGGGATGACATCATCAAAAAGTGCAAGTGGTGCTATACACATATAACTTATATATACATAAACAATGAACTAATTATAAACTAAATGTAATAATCTCAGTCATAATATTGTATATATGTTAGGCATCAGAGTTAAATCAAGAGCATATTAAATATGAACAGTGTTCTAATATTTATATAGGAAAGGTAGCAAACGGTATCCTGCAAATAGTGGTTCATAAGTTAATAACAACTACATAGCTGTGTGATTACACAGACTAGATAATAAATTGTATGTAATACTCCAGAAAGAATTTATGAAATATAGGGATCCCTTTGTGATTAAGATACATACAAAATCTCACAAATATCGAAAAAGTGAATAAAAAAAAAAACCTTTATCAACCTTTTTAAATATGAAACTATGCTGCTTTACTTCTGTTTCAAGCTAAAACATATAAACTCTCAGCAGCTCTTAAGATAACAACAAAGAAAAAAATCACAGGTAGAGAAATAATATTGTAGCTAACATATGATCAATTAAATTGCTTCCCAGTGACTATATGTGGGAGTCCTCTTTCAAATTACAGTGGGCCGCAACCTGTAGGAAGCAGGGAAAGAGAGGGAGAGACAAGAGAAAGCAAAAAAAAATGTCAGTAACTATAATAAACTTTCTTTTACATCAAATAAGGTTTAAAGTCACATTGTTCATTGAGTCCCTTTGGCCTGATTGTGTGCAACATAAAAATCTAGTAGCTCTCATGTTTAAGTAGCAAGTTCTGTCTATCCCAACCAAATTTGGGTGAAGCCACATGCTGTAGTCCCACTAATTTCAAACTCTCAGAACTAGAGTTATGTACATTGTGAAAGTGAGACCCAACTGGAGTATCCAGTCTCTCGTTTTCAATGTTCCTTATATGCTCCTGGATTCTAGACTTTAGATTACGGGTGTTTTTTCCTATATATAGCAGACCACAGGAGCACCACGGTGTGTGCACAACAAAGGGGGTATCACAGTTGATAACGTCTCTAATTTGTATCTCTCTGTTATTTATAGGATGTACAGTGTTTGCACACACTACATCTGTGACACTTGAAACTTCCCTTTGGCCTTGCAGGCAGATGATTTCTGCAATCTCGTCGTTTAGTTTCTGGTTTTGGTCTACTGTGGACAGTCTTATCACATAAGTTAGGCTAGGCCCGGCTAAAACTAATCCGTGATTTGAGACCCACACTTGCTTCCACCACGTCATCACCCATTAGTACATGCCAATATCAAAAAATTATATTCCCTATTTTGCCAGACCAGTTATTCTGTCATGAAAGTGACAGGGCTCAGTTCTGCCTTTTGATCACCCTTTGAACTTTTAAGTAGTTTTTCTCTATCCAGAATGGATGCTTTGTGTTTGGCTTCATTCAATAGGTCCAAGTCACACCCTCTAGCTATAAATCTCTCTTTCCACGCATCTGCTTATTTTTCAAATATTTCTGTATTGCTACAGTTTCTCCTGAGGCTCTCTCTCTCTCTCTTCCTCTCTGATTTCCATCCATCCTTTTAGTATAAGCATTATTCCTGACAGTGATTCAACACAAAACCTTTGTAAATGCTATGTAGTTACAGTACTTCAAATGTTTTTGTTGCCTTTGATCTATCATTTGCTGTATACATACAGTAATTGACAATAATTACAGTCATATTTTATACGTACAACTCTTTATGTATAGGAGGCTTCTGTACTGCACATTTGCATTTTAGAGCAAATGTACTTATATTGTTAACTTTTTTTTGTATTTATTTGTATGTTTTAAATTCTAGTGACATGTTTACAAATCAGTAGACTTGAACTTGACTTGAGATGTATCCACCTCCCTAGTTATCCCTCAATCTGCTGGACAAGACGGACAAAAACATGGCATAGGGAGAAACCATGCCAACCAAGTTAGCAAGGAGAACTCACCTGGCATAGCCAGAAGAATCCACAACAGAAAACTAACCTGCCTCTTGCAAGCAGCAGAGATGTATCCTGTGGCAAGGCTAGTACAGGTTGTTCCAATCTAGTGCTCCTAACACCTCCACAAACAGGGCTCCTGTCAAGTGGAGTTATATTTCCAATGTGCCACAGGATCCCCTCTTCCACTCCAGCCCAGAACCCTAAGTGGTAATTAATGCGGAAGATATTCTGGAAGATAGAACAGTTACTTACAATAACAGAAGATTTTCAAGAGAATCTCTTTTATTGGGCCACACCTTTGGTACTATAAGCCATCGACATCAGGACCACTCAGAATCTTTTGCCAGCAAGGGGCCGCCATGATAACATGCAGCATCAGTGCCTATATAATTGTGGGCGGCCCCATTGTGCCTCAGTTCCCTGCTGGAGATTAGCTCAGAGGGCCACATTTTAGGACGAACCAGGAGACCAAACCAGTGCCAGGCACACAGGGAGAGGCATAGAACTGGAATGTAACACCCTAAACCAGAGATGGACATCCCCAAACCTGGCAGGAAATAGAAACCAGCTGGCCAGTGATACAGAAAAGGGGGAAGGAGGGTGGGTGTGCTGTTGTCCAATGAGGGAGATTCTCTTAAAGATCTACTGTTATGGTAAGTAACTGTTCGGTCTTCATTGAGGGTGTCTCCTGCATTGGGCCACACCCTTGAAATGATTTTCAATTATTGCCCAGGTGACCTGTGAGGACGGCAAAGGCATATATGAAAATATCCCCCCAATCATAGTAGACCATGCAAAAACACCTCCCTATGTCTCCTAGTGGAGGGAGGCTGAAGTGTAGTGGAAACAAAAAGGTAACCCAAACATGCCTGTTAGCCAGCAGAGTAGAAGCCCTGCAATCTACAGAAGTGGGCAGGTACCATAAGAGACATGCCACACAAAGTAGCGGAAAAGCACCACTAACCACAAACAAGTGGGGGGGGGAAGTAAACATGCCAAGGATAGGCAGGGGACATAAAAGGACATGGCATCCAGATCCACCTATCATAAGAAAGAAAAAGAAGGTCTGGGTTCAAGGGGGCCATCATCCAGTGGCTTTCTAAAGAGAACCAAGGGCACGGAAGGAACTCGACATATAAATAAGACAGGCTGTTTAGGAAAATACCAGACCCTTATTAAACCAGTAGTGTATCATATGCATCTAGTAAATGTAATAGAGCAATAATGCAGAGCCCAAGATATGGGGTAGTAATGGGCTGGGAAGTAGCTAACAAACAGCGGCCGAGAAAGCATAGACCCTCGGGAAATCAATGATGTCAGCCATAGTAGTCCTCAGACATAGGCAAAAACAAGCAAATACTTAATAATAAAAATTAAAAAGCGCTCCTTCTAGTTACAGAAGGAGACCTAATAATGCCAGGATACCAAGGTAGTAGAAGACCATGCATATTCAGCATTGATCAAGTACGTCCGTGCACCAGACAGGCAGATGCATACCAGACTCCTTAAAAAGAGAATTCTTGGAAGCCCCTCAGTGACATGGAAAACCTACCAGGCCCAAAGATAAAGTACCAGTGGACTGAAACCCGTCACTGTAAAAGTGTTGATAAGAGTAAAATTGTAAAAGGTATTCAGAAAATTGCAAGTAGCATGGCAAGGTAAAGGAGTGCCCCTCAGAGTGTACTCTGAAAATACCAAGCAGCCTTGTAAATAGAGCACTCTAACTTCAGGAGCCATGCATGGTGGTGCAGATATCTGAGGTCCAGATGCACCAAAGATCCCCTGGCTTGTATCAGCAAGTTTTTACAAAGGGGGAGCCGAACTGGGGGCTCCATAGCCAAGTGCAGCAGGAGTGGGTACCAAATCTGATGACACCAGAAAGGAACCACCAATATTAGGGTGGCATGTTCTGCCTGGAGTTTGAGCAGAACCTCCTGAATCAAGGATATAAGAGGGAATGCATAGAGAAACTTCCCTATACAGGATGTGGATACTGTGTCATGCATACAAACTCCCTGGCCAGGAGTGAGTGAACAAAGCCAAGGTAGCTTTGCATTTTGTGGAGATGCAAAAAGAGATCCACCTCTGTACGATCCCAGTGCTTGAAGTGGTCATTCACCATAGATGTCAACAGTTCCCACTCATGCTTCTTGGAAAATGACTATTAGGATGGACCTTAAGGTTGTGAGGGATACCAAGGAGAAATACAGCTTATAGATTAAGACTACATGACAATGCCCAATCCCAGACCTTCATAGCCTCTCTGCAGAGGAGGATATAATCAAGTGCCCCTTGCCTTGTCTTGTCAGTTTTGACCAGCAGAGGAACTGGGCTGATTTGATTCTCAAAGTCAGGGATGCCAAGAAGGACAGCTCTCATAGTTAGGCAGGGATGTGTAGAATTGGGCCCAGGTTGGTCCATGACCTTTGGGCTATGTTGTGCCCCAGGTGGGCACCCCATCTGGATTCTGAGGCTGCTGTGATCAGGACCTGTACTGGAGTCGGAGAGAAAAAATGAACTCCCTGCAAGAGGTGTGAGCAATCCCGCCACCACTTTAACGCCTGGCAGAGAGGTGGTGTAACCACTACATTGCTGTTTGGTTTCTCCCCATGCTGATCCCACTAAACACGGCACTTCCAGTGAAGAGTGGGAATATGCAGCCTGGCCAAAGGCACCGCAGACATGGCAGTAGCCATGAGACCTAGGAGATGGAGTATGGAATGAGATGAAACAGAGTGGCTGTTGTGAACCAGCTGAGCAAGTGCTATCAAATTGCATGCCCTGTCAGGAGGCAGAAATGCCGTGCCTACAGTGGTGTCAAATACAGTACTCATGCATCTGAAAATTTTACAAGGAGCCAAGACCGATTTCTCACTATTTACTGTAATCCCCAAGTCCCCAAACAAATGTAAAGCATGGGACAGTGCATACTGAGCCATTTCCCTTGACTTGGCTTTCAGAGCAAATCATCTGAGTAAGGGAAGACAAACAAAATCTTCTCTTCTAAAAGTTGCTGCAATAGACCTAAACCACCTGGTGAATATTCATATTGTGGATGATGGTCTAAAATGTAGAATACAAAAGTGGAAATGCCTTCCTGCCAGAGTAAACTGGAGATGTTTCCTGATTTTGTCATGGAGAGAAGCATCCTGAATGTCAATAGCACAGAGCCAGTCCCCTTGCCATAACATAGATATGAGGGCCTGAAGCAACATCATGCAAAACATTTCATTATCTATGAATTTGTTTAGGTCTCACAGATATAAAACAAGTCTCATGTCCCCTGTCCTTTTCGGAGTCAGCAAATGCTTGGAAAATCATCCACTGTTCTGTTCGACACTGGGAACAGGTTCAAAAGCTCTTTTTTCTAGCAGGGAGAGGACATCCTTGTGCAAAAGGAACAGGTGCTCCAAAGAAAAAAAAAAAGGGAGGGGTGCACTGGAGGGGGGGAAAGAAATTCCAGAGCATATCTATTTTCTGTTCTATGAAGGATCCATTTGCCCATAGTAAGTTCCTTCCACTTTGATAAGTGTAAGGAAATCCTGCCCCCACCTATACCCCTGGAGGTAAAGGTGGAGTGGTGTAAAAGGGTGTCTGGGTAAAGGAATCTCCCTGAAAGAATGAGTGCAATCATCTGAAGCAGGAATAGTAAACCCTGTGTCAGGAAGGCTATTATCTTGTTCAGTATCAGAAGCCTGAAGGGCTAAAAAGCACCCCCAGTGGTCCCGGGGCTCAGCCAGGGCCTAATCCAGAGTTTGTTCATGGTCCAGGTCCTCCTGTACCATACCAAGAGGCCAGTGCACAACACAGACTTCCACAAGCAGGTCCTGAACAGCTAGGTGGTCACTGGTAGCACAAGGGTGAATTACTGAAATCGCAATGGAAGAGGCCTGCAGATCTAGAGATGAAGATCCTCCAGGGGCTAGAAACAATGCAGGGGTTCAGTATTTATCCACGCATAAAATGTCTCCTCCAGCCATGTTTGGTGCATAGGAGGCAGGACAATGGGAGGAGGGAAGGTAGGGCCATGGAAAGTGGAGGTTCAGCCTCTAGGAACTTCAAAATATTCTCCTTGTCTTTGCCTTCTACCAGCATACCCAGGTCCTCTTTTGTGTAACTGAAAGGTTATTGAGAGCAGGCAGAAACACAGGGATCCACAACCACTCTGTGTGGAATCCCACAGCTGTAAAGAGCATATTTGGAGAGCACATCTGCCATATAGAGATTCTCTTTTCCATCTAAGTCTTCCATTACTTTTTCTATAGCCAAAAAAGTTATTTGAAAGACAACCACCATCAACACCATGAGTGACAATAGATGAGGGACCTGTCAATGGAGGCTGTGGCTGCATTACAGTAACATGAGGCATGCTTCTACAGTTCATAAATAACATCATGCTGAACTGGCAAGGCCCAGACAACAAAATTTGCAAGTATTGGTAACAATGTAAGCCGTGACTGTACTCAGTGATGGACTCCATGGGAAATGATGTTTACAAATCCTCTGAGTCAACAACATCCGCTAAGGTGTATGTGACTGCATGTGTTGATGGGCCATAACCAATCAATGATTGCTGAATACCATCTGTAGTAGGCATGGTTATAGCAGAGACAAGCCCTTGACCATGCTGTCTCATGGATGTTTAAGGGGCTAAAATCAGTGCCTCTGAAGTGGTTGAAAATGAGGACTTACCGGTCCATTGGGAACAGTGCAAAGGTTTTGCCAGTTGTCTCAGCAATGGCTGAGCCAGCCTCCATGGGGATTTACACTACTGGAATTTATGGTATCAGAAACCAGGCAGGGATACATGTCCTGGGCCTGGGATACCATCTTTCTGTTACAGAAAAATGTGTCCAGAATGTTCCTGCGTCACCCCTATGGCCCAGAAAACATACCTGGTTCAGATTTTTAGGAACACAAGATGGTTGACAGAAGAAAACTAGTAGCAGGTTAAGGGACCTGGGTAATGAAACGGGTGCCTCCACCCAGAGGTCAGGGTTGTTAGTGGTCAAGCTAAGCTGGGCACAGCCCCCCGGGATACTGTAACCCCCCTCTTTCCCTTCTAGTGGCCTGAACAATATACAATAATTACTTTCACAATTATCCTTATTCACCAGGCAATTACCCACACTGTTTGCACTTACCAGCAGGGCTGGTTCCTCTAGATTGACCCTGGAGACCCCCTGTAAAGCAAGGTTAAGCACAGCAAATAGCAACAGTACAATACTTTTGGCACAAACTTGAACCACAGTCAGGTTAAATGCAAAGAAAGTTAAATCTGATTTATTAAGGGGACTTGAACAAGAGAGGGGCGTAATCAGGTTGGTTCGCTTAAAAGCTGTATTAATCAGATAGTTATGCATGCAGTTCAGAGTCCCTACACAGTCACACACTCTGGGTACCCAGGTAGAAAAATGGTGGGCTAGCCAGGAACTTTGCAGCTAGTTGGAGCCCTGTGATGGAAGAAAGCAACATGCACAACACACACTATTTGTAATCCGGAACTGGAGGGCTCAGCTCGTGAAAGAAAAGGCTACAAGACAATCAGATGACAACACTTTTAGATTAAGCTGGTGTTGCAGGGAGCTACCCTGATGTTTACTCATGATACCCAATACTGGACACAGGCAGGACAAAATCGAGACTACACGCTGTTGAGCTGGAGTGCCCGGAGAAGCAGGGCCCACACGAATCACCGAGGTGTCATTCCTGTTCAAGGCATTGAGCAGGGGGCTGATCCCCAGGCCAGTCTCTCATCGATGACTTTCTCTGCGTAGCAGGTATTCTGGCTGGGCCAGTGTAGCAGGGCCCAGGCAAATGGATATGGATACGGATTCAGTCCATGGAGCTGGATACAGCCCCCAGCATGCAAAACACAGTTCAGACACACAGTGGGGAACCAAATCACAACCCACTATAAGCGCACAGCACATTCCTATGTAAAGGAAATTCCACTGTACCAGGCAAATGGCTCTCCGGTCGCAATTACAGAGTCTCTGCACAATCCGGGAGTTCAGAGGTAGCTGGAAGTCCTGACAGGCTGATCGCGTTCAGCAAATCTTCAGTCTTCTTCAGGTTAAAGCCTGGTCACAATTCAGTGGCTTAATTCGCCCTCCAAATTCAGATTCAGTCCAAAAAAAAAAAAAGTTCCCTTTCAGGAACAGCAGGCAGGCATGCAGGCCAAACTCAGGCCTTTCCACAGTTCTCCTGTGCAGATCCATTATGGATTGCTGCTCAAACTATCTCGAGCTGTTACTTCTTCACTTCCCAACTCAGATCTAACTGAAACTGCAAGCAGTGTGGGACTTTCCCCAAGATCCAAAAGGTTCGGTTGGCTGATCTGTCAGTCACAACAAGGGCTCCCCCTCCAGGTTATTTTAGGTGCCAAAAGCCCAAAACTACAATTCCTACAAGTTTTGACCCCACCAAGCCCCTGTAGGCAAGCTCCATTTTAGAGTCCCAAATGTACTTATTGGCCCATTCTGCCAGTCCAGGACTAAGATGATGGAAACAATCAGAACTGTCCATGCTGCAAAGAAGGCAGGTTAGAACAAACTGCAATATTATTAATACTCTAACAAATGATCAGCAAACCATTACATCTTCTAACAGAGCTCCCTATCAGATTAATTATGACTCCAGTCCAGGCAGCTCTTAAAGAGACAGCACACAGAGGCTATACAGGCATTATCTGCCAGTACATTTAAACTGCTAAAACGCAGGACACCAGTCTGGCAGTGAGCATTTAAGGAAGCTCAAGGAAGACTTTTCAGGAACCCCCTTTTGTAGGGAGGTTACACCCTTCCCTGCCTGGAGAAAACTTGACGTCTGCATCAAGTCTGTACCATCATGCATCAGTTAACATAAACTTATTACTTTACTATACATATTCACTACACTTCATGATACTATATCCATAAGGACAATACATATGCATGTTTCATACAGGTAATACTGCTTTCACTATGATTAACATACTTGTGACATCACAATACTGATTCATGTTATAACTTTCTGTACATTAAACAATGTAGGAGGGGCCCTTCCCTGTCAGCTAACTTGAGGCTGGATGGGGCAGGGGCACCATACTGAGAAGGAAGAACAATCAACCTGGAATTGGCCATTGAGCTTAGTTTGGGTAGTGAGCTCTGAGAAATATAAACACCTTTGTGAACCACATTGAGAGGCAAATCCACTGGCCTCCCTGGAGAATCATAACTGAAGCGCAATTCTGGCTTGACAGCTCAGCCAGTCTTTCTGGGGGGAACAGCCACAGTCTCTGTACTTTCAGTACTAACTTTGAAGCTTTTGTCATTTGTGAGGGGTGCCTCTGCACGGTTGGGGATGTCCAAACTGGGAGCACTGTCAGCTTGCTCTGTAGGCTCTGTTTCCACAACACTTGGCTCATTTAGAAAAGGTTCTGGCACAATTAGGCTTTGTGGCACTGAAGGGGGGCTGTCAGCACTCTCATATTGTTCAAGTTCTGGTGTGTCAGCAGGGAGACTTAGACCATCAGCCCCTTCCTCGGGCAAGTCACACAGTTCCACTAAACACAGGGAGTCCGCAACCTCAGACATGATACTTTGCACTTCACTTTTATGGAGCATTGGCTCCAAGGATGAAGCTGGGGGGTTAGGCAGTCCAGAAGGCCCAGCTTCATCCCCATGATTCTGCATAAGATTTCCACAAAACAACTGACTCAGCTCATAGGAGGGATAATAGGCATTACCATAGTCACTTTCATCAGAGGTGGACTGACCGTCACTATCATTCTGGGCCTGCTGCGGGGGAAACCTTAAATCTGTAACCACTGGGGTAGGTTGACTCTGTCTCTTTTTTGCAGCAGCACGAGTCACCGGCCCAGGGGAGGCATTGTCTGTTGGCTCAGCTTCAATAATAACTTGGTCGATAGGCAGCAAGTGGTTACGGTGCATGGTCTTGACAGCTTTGGAGTTATTCTCTGGGTATACCTTGTACACTGGTAGATCATTCAACTTTCCAACTGCTACATGAGGAAGATGGTGCCACCTATCAGCAATTTTGTGCTTGCCATGTAGTCCCAAATTGCATAACAACACACGGTCTCCGGGCCGTAGCTCTTGAGCCTTTACTTTCTTATCATGCTTCTCTTTGTTGGCGAGATTTCTCTTGGTGGCCATTGTCTGGGCCAGTTGATATGCATGGTTCAATTGAGCTTTTAGTTTCTGTCCATACTGCAGGTAGTTTTCGGCTTGGACCCCATCTGGAGAGACCCCAAAGCAGACATCAACTGGCAGTCGGGCCTCCCTCTCGAACATGACATGGTAGGGGGAGAACCCAGTAGCATAATTTTTGGTGCAATTGTATGCATGTACCAAGGTGCTTATCTGTTGGCTCCACTTATGCTTGTCATTTGGTTGGAGGGTGCCCAACATGTCTAGAAGGGTGCGGTTAATACTTTCTGGTTGAGGGTTCCCCTGTGGGTGATAAGGGGTGGTTCTTGACTTCTGCACCCCCAACAGAGAGAGCATTTCTTTGATTAGCCTACTTTCAAAGTCTCTGCCTTAGTCAGAGTGGATCCGCTGGAGGGCACCATTGTGGACGAAGAATTTTTCCACTAGCACCTTGGCCACGGTAGAGGCTTTTTGATCTTTAGTTGGAAAAGCTTGTGCATACCATGTGAAATGATCCATAACCACTAACACATTGCCAATATTCCGTTGATCAGGTTCTAAACACAAAAAATCTATGCAGACCAGTTCCATGGGAGCGCTGGAAGTGATATTGACAAGGGGAGCAGCCCTCTGAGGCAGGACTTTTCTTTGAAGGCAACAACTACAGGTCTTTACATGATGCTCAACATCAGCCCCCATCTTGAGCCAGTAGAATCGAGATCGTACCAGGTCTAGAGTCCTGTCAATACCGAGGTGCCCCATGTGATTGTGGAGGGACCTCAGTACCAAGTGTTTAAAGGCCATGGGCAGGACCAATTATTGCTTGTCTACTTGATCACTATGATCCACTGTCTCTCTGTATAACAACTGATTGAGTAACTTCAACCTGGGGCCTTCTTTAAACAATAGGGCAGTTCGAAAGTCAGGGGAATGCAACTTAGACACATCTTTCCCCATACGCAGGGCATCAAGTGTGTGTTGAATCAAAGGATCTTGGGATTGAGCCCACTGAATACTGTCATTGTCAAGCTGAGGTAGTGCACTAATATCTAGAGCAGAGAAATGGCAATAGGCAGCCAGTATGCAGGTATCAGGAGGGCCCAAGTAATCTACTAGACAGTCCACTATGTCCGCAGACATCTGTTCATCTCTGTCAAACTTTTGGCACAGTGCTTGGGTGTCAGGTTCAGACAGCCTGACCCAATCACTCTTTGAAGCAGGCCTTCGTGACAGGGCATCAGCATCAATATGGTTCAGTCCTGGTCTGTATTCGACAGCATAAACATAAGTTGATAAGGCAGAGAGACACCAGTGCCCAGTGGCATCTAACTTAGCTGAAGTCCGTACATAGGTCAACAGGTTATTGTCGGTCTTCACCAATATCTTTGCCCCATTGAGGTACTCATGAAACTGATCAACGATGGCCCATTTTAGGGCAAGGAACTCCAGCTTGTGCACAGGATAGTTTTTCTCTGATGGGGTCAAACTCCTGCTGGCGAAAGTGACCAGTCTCAAACCATCCTCATGGTCTTGATACAGCACAGCTCCTAGGCCCTGCAGACTAGCATCCATATGCAGCACATAGGGCTTGGTAGGGTCAGCATAGGTGAGGATGGGGGCATGGATGAGCTGGTATATGACTTCATGGGAGGCTGCTTCACATTCGGGTGTCCAGTGGGGCTCAAAAGGTTTACCTGTTCATTAGTATACTTTCTCGGGTTCTTTGACAGCCCCTTTCTTGTATTTACAGTTGGTAGGGGGGTAACCCTGGGTGAGATTCAGGAGCGGGCGAATTACCTTGGAATAGTCTTTTATGAACCTGCAGTAGTAGCCACAGAACCCCAGGAAACATTGTAGTTCTTTCAAGTTATGGGGCTGGGGCCAGTTAGTCAGTGACTCGACCTTACTGGGATCAGTCTGTATCCTTTCTGCAGATACTATGTGCCCTACATACTTCACGGAGATTTGAAAAAACTGGCACTTGTCAATGAACAGCTTGAGGCCGAAGTTTTCCAATCAGTCTAGGACTTTAAACAGTCAGGTCTCAAGCTCCTCTAATGTGCATCCGAACACAATGACATCATCTACGTACACCAGGCATTCCAGCAAGTTCATATCTCCCACCACACATTCCATCAGTCACTGAAAGGAGGCTGGGGCACCCGAAATCTCCTGTGGCATTCTCAGGAATTCGTAGAACCCCAAAAGACAGATGAAGGCCATTTTCTCATGGTCCTCCATGGCCATCGGAATCTGGTAATATCTGCTGCGAAGATCCAATACTGAGAATCATTTGCTCCCATTCAAGCAATCCGGGGCATCTTGTATACAGGGCATGGTGTATTCATCTGGGACGGTCCACCAGTTCAGGGTTTGATAATCAACACACATCCATGCTGACCCATTCTTCTTGCACACAACCACAATGGGAGAGGCATATGGGCTCCTTGATTCCTATATCATGCCAGCAGCGAGCATTTCCTGCAGGTGTCTCCTCACATCATCTATGTCCTCTGGGGTGCGGCATCGGGATATCTCTCGAAATGACCGGTCATCATGCAGGCATATATGATGCTCTGCACCCTGGACAAACCCCATGTCCCATTCTTTTAATGAAAACACTTGGTCTCTCTGGGCAAGTTTCTTGCTAATCCTAGCCTTCCATTCAGCTGGCAGCGGGGAATCACCAAAGTCAAATAAGTCCGGGGTCACTCTCTCCTTTTGGCCAGAGTACTTGTTATTGGATAATACTGCAGTGTCTGCACAGTGTACTGCAGCTAGAGTACACACTCTGTTCACCTGGACCTCCCAATCTGACACATTTCGAATCTGGACTATCACTCATTGTGCATGGGCACGGGCAGGCAAGATGCTGGGTTTAACCAGTAATCCTTCTGGCAACTTTTCATCACCTGGTGCATCCAACATTAATATGTTGTTCTTTATGTTTCTCTTTAGGCGGACTTCTCCATGGATTGTGCACTGGGCGTTGGGGGGCCAATACCAAGGAGTCAGGTTCCTTTTTCCACACTATCCCCACTGGTTCATCTGGGTCCTCTTCATTGGGTTTCTGTTGTAAGTCATATGCCCTTTTTACTAAGGCTGGAATTCTTAGGGCCCGTCCAGTCAGTTGCCCTTGTTTCTCATGGCAGAGTTGTGCTAGTCTCCCAAATATTTGGGTGTTTGTTCCAATTAATGGGGGAACCCCATCATACAGTCCGGTGGGGGGACACACTAGGGCCAGTGTCTCTACTTGCTCCTCCACACCAGTTACAGTTGCAGGAAAAGACAGCTAGAGGTAGACATATCCTAGGTAGGGATAAGACTTGTCGCTCAGCCCCCACACATGTAGGCCTTCTAGGGATTGTAATGGCACATCAGATAAGTGTTTGCCATACCAGTCCTGAAATACAATGGTCACATGCGACCCACTGTCAAGCACAGCCCGAGTAGGAATACCATTCACAGCCACAGTAGTCTTCATTGAAGGGCACACTGTTTTGGACCAGTCTGGAGTGACAAAAGCAGGGGCCTGGACAGACGATTTAGCCACAGAGGGGTTTGAGTTAGGATGGCCACAGCCTTCACTGCGGTCATTTCCTGCACCCCTTGACCACTGACTCATTTTCCGAAGCTTTCGTTGAAGCCGGTTCACCAGTTTCTCTTAAGTCCTTCTGAGACCGGCATTCCCTCTTCATATGGCCATCCTTGCCGCAGGTGTGACAAATGACAGGCTCTCGGGGCATCCTTGGAGAAAACATAGCAGGGGATGCTGGAGCATTGATGGGAGATTGTGATCTGACTTCTGCTGGTAGTGTACCATGTCTCAAAATTTCCTTTATGGTGGCAGTCAATTCCTCGAGCTCTGCCGAGAAGCCACCCTCAGTAGAAGATGCCTGAGGGTGCACCCCCACCCATGTAACAGTCACGTCCTGACAGGGGCCAGGGTCTCTGTCAGCAGGGGATACCTCAGCGAATGCACCCGGTTGTACTTTTATGACTTCCTTCAGCAACTCCTCCCCCCACCGTTTAGCCCACGGCAGGGCACTCATAGTGGTCTCCATTTCGGAAGGGCCTTCCGGTGCCATGATCACTTGGGCTGCACTCACCCCATAATTTCAATCTCCCTCTTCACTGTCTACCTCCCGGAGCTTTTGATAAAGTCACAGTAGTCAGGTGGGTTACCTCTCCTATCCTGGAGCCTTAACTGGATGATCTGCAGTTTAGAATGCTTGACATGCTGCTGTGTGTACCCCAATCTCACACGGTTCAAATCACTGGTGGCTACCCCACCCTTCTGGTAAGCGTTCTGCAGAGCTCTTTCTAGGTGAGTAGCATACACAGACAAACTTTCCCCCTTCCATTGTTTGGTACCTTGGAATTTCCACATCAAAGTCTCCCCTGACTCAGTGCTCCCAAAATTGCCTTCAAGTACAGATAGGTACTTCTGAGCAGATACATCAGGGTTCATGGACCTCAAAAATGTAATGGCTTCAAGGGCGGGGTTCCTCAAACTTTCTATGATTCTTTTCCACTTCTCAGCCTCCGCACACTGCCACTCTGGTACCAAGGGGGCAACATAGTCGATACAGATCTCCCAAGTCATCCTCCCTCTGGGGGTGGGGAAGGTGCCTGAGAAGATTCTTGGCCTTTGGTAGGAGTCGTGACTAATGGTGGGTAGAGATATAAGGGCCAGCATTGGCACAGGCACAGAAGGTGGGTCAGTAACAGGTGCTGGAGTGGGAGGGGATGTTGAGGAAGAAACACCCCCATGTGGCAGGAATAGTTTCTTAAAGTCTTGTACGGTTTTCCCTTCCTCCCGTAACAACTTAACAAATTTCTCCTCAGAAGACTCAGATAATGGTGGAAGCTCATCCTCCCCAAGGTGTTTACTTTCTTTTGTTATCGCTCTTCAGGCGGCTAGGACCCCTTCTTAGACAATAGTCTGTGGCACTTTAGAGATGTCCATGAGGTCACTACACTCTGCCAAGGCTATGAAAGTTTGGGTGATCAAATCAGCCTATCGACCCTCCACCACAGGGTTTTTTAAACATTCAGCTTTGGAGAGTGCTCCCTCTACAGTGTCCTTACTGGTACCCAAGGGAATATCCAGTATAAGCAGAGCATTTTGGGGGTCAATCTCCTGCCCAGTACACCAACCCATCAACTGGTGTACAGCCATTTCTACTGGGGTAGCCATTAATCTTTAACAAAAATTCATAATTTTTGGCCACTAGAAGGCACAAAATCCCAGGGGTGAGCCTCCAAGATGTAACCCCTAGGTGTTACTCGCCCAAGGGCTACTACCCCTGCCTGCTTGGCTAGTAGCAGGTTAAGGGGCCTGGGTAATGAAACGGTGCCTCCACCCGGAGGTTAGGGTTGTTAGTGGTCAAGCTAACCTGGGCACAGCCCTCCGGGACACTGTAACCCCTCTCTTTCCCTTTTAGTGGCCTGAACAATATACAATAATTACTTTCATAATGACCCTTATTCACCAGGCAATTACCCACACTGTCTGCACTTACCACCATGGCTGGTTCCTCTAGCTTGACCCAGGGGAACCCCTGTAAAGCAAGGTTAAGGACAGCAGATAGCAACAGTACAACACTTTTGGCACAAACATGAACCACAGTCAGGTTAAATGCAAAGAAAGTTAAATCTAATTTATTCAGGGGACTTGAACATAGGAGGGACATAATCAGGTTGATTTGTTTAAAAGCTATATTAATCAGACAGTTATGCATGCAGTTCAGAGTCCCTACACAGTCACACACTCTGGGTACCCAGGCAGGAAAATGGTGGGCTAGCCAGGAACTTTGCAGCTGGTTGGGGCCCTGTGATGGAAGAAAGCAACATGCACAACACACTCTATTTGTAATCTGGAACCGGAGGGCTCAGTTCGTGAAAGAAAAGGCAACAAGACAATCAGATGACAACACTTTTAGATTTCGCTGGTGTTGCAGGGAGCTACCCTGATGTTTACTCATGACACCCAATACTGGACACAGGCAGGACAAAATCAAGACTGCAGGCTGTTGAGCTGGAGTGCCCGGAGAAGTAAGGCCCACACAAATCACTGAGGCGTCGTTCCTGTTCAAGGCATTGAGCAGGGGGCTGATCCCCAGGCCAGTCTCTCGTGGATGACGTTCTCTGCGTAGCAGGTATTCTGGCTGAGCCAGTGTAGCAGGGCCCAGGCAAATGGAAATGGATACGGATTCAGTCCATGAATCTGGATACAGCTTTCAGCAAGCAAAACACAGTTCAGACACACAGTGGGGAACCAAACCACAACCCACTATAAGCACACAGCACATTCACATGTAAGGAAATTTCACTGTACCAGGCAAATGGCTCTCTGGTCTCAATTACAGAGTCTCTGCACAATCCGGGTGTTCAGAGGTAGCTGGAAGTCCTGACAGGCTGATCGCATTCAGCAAATCTTCAGTCTTCTTCAGGTTAAAGCCTGGTCACAATTCAGTGGCTTAATTCGCTCTCCATATTCGGATTCAGTCCAAAAAATAATAAGCACACGTTCCCTCTCAGGAACAGCAGGCAGGCATGCAGGCCAAACTCAGGCCTTTCCACAGTTCTTCCATGTGAATCCACTATGGATTGCTGCTCAAACTATCTCAAGCTGTTACTTCTTCACTTCAAAACTCAGATCTAACTGAAACTGCAAGCAGTGTGGGACTTTCCCCAAGATCCAAAAGGTTTGGTTGGCTGATCTGTCTGTCAGTCACAGCAAGGGCTCTCCCTCCAGGTTATTTTAGGCACCAAAAGCCCAAAACTACAATTCCTACAAGTTTTGGCCCCACCAGGCCCCTGTAGGCAGGTTCCATTTTAGAGTTCTAAATGTACTCATTGGCCCATTCTGACAATCCAGGACCAAGACGATGGAAACAAACAGAACTGTCCATGCTGCAAAAAAGGTAGGTTAGAACAAACTGCAATATTATTACTACTGTAACAAATGATCAGCAAACAAGTACATCTTCTAACAGAGCTCCCTCTCAGATTAATTATGACTGCAGTCCAGGCAGCTCTTAAAGAGACAGTACACAGAGGCTATACAGGCACTCTCTGGCAATACATTTAAACTGCTAAAATGCAGGACACCAGCCTGGCAGTGAGCATTTAAGCAAGCTCAAGGAAGACTTTTCAGGAACCCCCATTTGTAGTGGGGGGGGTTACATTTATACAGCGACAAAGCGCATAAAACAATGGTGTTTTTTCTGCAGGTCCAAAAAGCGTACAATGGCATGAGAAAGAACTGAGGAGCAATGGGGCCACCCACGATTACGTAGGCACCGAAGTTGAACGTCATCGTGGGCAGCCCCTGGCTAGCAAAAGTTTGAGTGGTCCTGTCACCGACGGCTTACAGTTCCAAAAGTGTGGCTCAGTGGAAGAGATATCCTCGATGAAGGTCACTAGTTAGGGTAAGTACGCAACTTTCATTTCTGGACCCCATATCTGAGGAAGGATACTGGCACAATGGAGAAAATACAGAGGAGAGCGACCAAGGTGGTTGATAGCTTGCAGAACATGGGCTATAAATGCCAAGTGGAAGAACTGGGATTGTCACAGTTTTGGTTTATGGTTTTGTATAGGCAATACTACCTCCATTGCATCAGCTCAGCTGATCTCATTTTATTCTGCTGCATTGTAATAGTTAGCTCATCTAATGCTACTGGGTTCTGGAACTAAATAATTCAAAAACAAAAATTTGTCAGTATAAAGATGCATTGATATGGGAACCTAAAAAAGGGAAAATAGGCAAATTTCAGAGCAAACACACAAAACAATATACTGGGGTGATTAAATAGATCTCGCATATGCCCAAATTCACAGTTATATTAAAAAAATGTAAGCAACATTGTTTCTGTTCCCTTTACATCGAGTCCTTTAAAAATGCAGATTATTGATTTTCCTTTTACTCAACAGGAAATAGCTAAAATTATCATGTCAGTGCCCAAAGATAAGACACCAGGCACAGATGGACTCCCGGTGGAGTTCTGTGCTGCCTTTAATGAACAAATACCCCCATGTTTGAAGTTGATAACCTTGGGAATGTCAGGAATTCCCCCTTCAGTGTTAGAAACCTTTGTGTTACTTAGTCATAAAGAAAGTAAAGGTCCATTATACCCAGAAGATTACAGACCGGTTGCCCTTCTAAATGTAGATTATAAGATAATAGTCAAACTAATAGTCACACGAATAGAAAGGGTCCTGCCCAAGGGGATCAACTGCAGCCAGACAAGATTTGTTAAAGATAGAAACAGAAAGTGACGGCAGAATGGTCCATCTGGTCTGCCCATAAGCCTAGCCTGTCTCCCTTAACTGCAATTCAGTGTTATAATACCTCTGACAGAATGATTTTTAAATGTATAAGGAGAATGCAAGTTGCCTGTGAACTCTATAAGAAGAGTAGGAGCCCTAGCTTTACCCATAGATGCTACAAAGGCTTTTGACCTTCTTCGTGGCAATTGACGTTTGCTTGCTTACAAGAATACATTTTCCCAACAAACTTTCTAAATATTATTGTCTTACAATATAGCTCCCCTTTAGCCATATTTAAAGTAAGGCGAACCGAAGTAGAACTAACCGATGCTTATGTTGAATGGAGTCCATCAGGGCGGCTGCCCCCTCTCCACAGTTTTATTTACTATGGCAATAGAGTCCCTGTTAGAGCATATCAAATGTAATAAACAAATTAAAGATCTAGAAATAGAAGAACAAGATCTTAAGATTAATGTATATGCAGGAGATGTAATGATTCTAATGGAACATCCTACTTCCTCATATACCCAACCCTGTTGGGGGAGTTTGGCTCATTCTCCAACCTATCCAGTTACCAACTAAACAAACAAAAGTGTATTATACTATATTAATAATTATGGAACTTTCAGAAAAGATCAAAGATGTTATAAAAGAGATAACTGAACAGGAAATAAAATATTTAAGTATTATATTAAAGATCAATTACAATGTTTTTAAAATGCTTTTAATGTATTTTATTTGCTCGCCATGAGAACAACCACTCCGAATATATACTGCAAGTAATGTGCAGGAACAGTCCTTTCTTATGTTCAGATGCTGTTTTACTGCCTGTCTTTTTTGAAGGTTTCACAGAAAATTCCTCAGACATTTTCAGGACAGCTGGCGGAATCTTGAGTGAGTGCTGATTCCATTCACGGAACAATGACATCATTTTCCTCAATGTTCTGGCAGCTCAGTACGTAAGCAATAAGACACGATGGGGTGTGCATTAGACAGTTCTAATGCATGGCTAGGGGGACGTAGTGAGGCACGAGGCCACAGGCCGAGTGCATCCAGTCCCCTAAACGTGCATTAGAACTGTCTAATGCACATCTCCAGAGTGGCTTATTGCGCTTATAAAATGGGCCTGTGTATTCTAAATGGGGGTTCTAGTTTTAGCTGTGCATTAGACACATCTAATGCACCACAAACAACCAATCAGATTGCTTGAAATCCTTTCCCCATTTTATAAATCATATTATGCCACTCGAAAATCAGTCCTTGCTTCCAATTTTCTGGTGGTGGCCTGTATTAATCAGATTATTCCAGTAAAACACCATGAGTAAATTTCTGTCAGCTTCCCTAAGCTGATCAACACTTGGTGCTCAGTATCCCCCCAAAACACACAAAAACACATCAACAACATGACAGGCTCTTAACATGAACATTTTCTTTCCTTTGTTCTCTTCCTGCCCTGAATGAAGCCCCAACAGCTTCCTCCTTATTTTAAAGTATTGTCCCCTAAAACTACTGCTTAATCTGTGAAAGTAACAAAATATTTATCTGTAATGCTGTATCAAAAACAAAAGATCCTCAGACAGTTGAAAGTAAACATGAGTTGTGTGTGTGTGTGTGTGTGTGTACATACTGAGCTGCCAGAACCTTGAGGAAAAATGATGTCATTGTTGCCTGAATGGAATGAGCACTCACCCAAGATTCCGCCAGCTGGTTTAAAAATGTCTGATGGCCTTCTGTGAAACCAGCAAATAAGAAAACTTTAAAACATTTTGTATGTAATAAATAAGGCCTGGTTATCCTGTATGTTAGGGAAAAGCAGTAAAGTTTGAAATATGCTTGTAATATATCTGCAGTTGATCTTTAACAAACAGTGTATGAAAAAGTAACTCAAAATGTAATCCTAGTTCAAAATGGAATAATATTAACACTGGATAGGTCACAAAATATTTCATTCTGCTTCTGAGACAGAATTGAAATTGATGTTCACCACTGGTATTGACATTGTACCATATACCATCGGAACAGCGTCACAACCACAGAAACACCCCCACAGCGACACCCCGATGGTGACGGACTTTGCGTTGATGGAGATTTCACCGCAGCTGGACTTTGTGTCGATGGGGGTATGCACCTAACTCTACTGTCTGTGCTACGTAGAGTTAGATATGTTAAATGTGCCCCCCCGCATTGATGTGATTGGGTGTGGTGGTCGGTGTTGGCATGTTGCGGGTTGTTGTCAGGACGTGTCAGTGGCGGCGATGTTGGCGGGATCATGTTACTGTAGTGGCTGTCGCCGAATTTTCTGTCACCACAGTAACATGGAACCATGTTGTACTAGGTCTAGGAGCAGATCCCGATTCCAGAAGACTAATATAGGCTGAGCTTGGGATGGGCTGGGCATGGTGGGGGGGGGGCAGTTATGGCAGGGCAGCAACAGACTCTCATTTAAATCAGAAATAACATGCATAAGGCTGAAACTGATCTAGATAGCAGGGGAATGTAGAGTAGCAATTTTTGTACTAGCCACTGAACCACTTAACTTCACTTGTTTCTAACTGCTGTGATACACACCTGCTGATGAATACATATACACGTATATGCATATATATACCAGTAAGTATAACATAGCAGTGCACCATCTACACACATGTTTACAGAATAAAAGAAAAGACATCAAGGGACTGTATTCTGCTTTTCAGGCTCAGAGGCTGGGGAGTTGCCACTAGACACCTCAGTTAAATAAGCAATGACATGCAGAAGACTGAAACTGATCTAGATAATGGAGAAATGTAGACTAGCACTTTTTGCACTAACTGAAGAGCCACCTAACTGCACTTTCTAATTGTTGTGATACATACACACGCTAATACAAATACACATATATGCATATGTACAGGATTATAGTATAACATAGCAGTGCACTGTCTGCACACATAGAGCATTGCCACACACACACTCACAGCCTTATATGGGGTATACCATTTTGACATCGACTCCCCAACATCAAAACCCTGATGTTGACGGGGAGTAAGCACCTAATTCCACTGTCTGTCTGACATAGAGTTAGATATTTAAATTAGGGGATGTGGGGCACAGAGGCATACATGGGAGGTCTGAGAGGCACAGGCCCAACGGTAATCTGATTAAGTGTGGAGGTTGGTGTTGGTGTATTGTGGGTAGTTGTTAGAATGCGCCAGCGGCGTCAGTGGATTAAGTGGCACGTAGTTGATCAGGTGAAATTTCCGTCACTGTTGCTTGGTGTAGACATTATTGGCTGTGAATATTGAAGGCTGTGGGTTCTGTCCCCACACCAAGCATTTGGGTTAATATCCCAATACTGACACTGTAGTGCAGCATGAGGGGGGTGCTGCACACCTGAGGTGCCATCTTTCAGATGAGACGGTAAACCGAAGCCCCATCTGCCTGTTCTGGTGGTAGTTCAGGTGGATGTTAAAGATCCCATGGAATTTCCCCAGTGCCCTGGCCAAATATCCCCCCATTCACTAAAAATACCATCAACAGCTTAATCTGGTTCAAGGTCAGTTGGCATTCATCTGTATCTCCCTCCCCCGGATCGTGCCTGAAAATAGGCAGAATTTGTCTAGTGCACTTACCCGGTCAACAAAAACTTAAATAAACAAATCAAATATGGCATTTATTTACTTATACATCTAAACCGAACTTCTGCTATATTTAGGATGCGTACTGTGTTTTGCATTAACTCATTGTACTAATCCATTGCATGACTGGGTAACTTAAGGTTGGACCATTGAGGTGTGGTGGATGTGGCCTATCTGGACTTCAGAAAGGCCTTTGACACCATCCCCCATAGAAGGCTGATTAACAAACTGGACAGTCTAGGGTGGATCCTAAAATAGTTCTGTGGGTGGAGGGCTGGCTGAATGGGACATTGCAGAGGGACTGGAGGGGAAGGCATGTCTCTTTGCAGAGGATACAAAGGTATGCAATAGGGTGGACATGCCAGGGGGTGTTGGAAGAATGATGGAAGACCTTAAAAAACTGGGGAACTGGCCCAGCGGCGCTGAAGGTTGAGCCATTGGATGCCACAACTCATGCTACACCAGTTATCCAGATTCAGGTGGGAGCCCAGGTCATCGAAGGCCAGCTAGGGGGAGGGAGGGAGCAGGATTCAGCAACCACAAGGCAGCTCTCCTCTCCTCTCCCAGGGAGGGACCCTGTCACCCCCCGCAGTCCATCTTCCCCCAGGTGGAGGCCTGAGTGTAGCACAGGCAGGCATGTGGCAAGCAGAGGGAGGATGCTGTGGAGCCACATCATGTGTGTGCCTCCACAGGTGCACGCACAGCCACGGCATGGGGAGTCAAGCAAAAATGGGGAAAAACGAGCTTAAACACAATAAAAAAAACTGGAAAAATAGTCTGAAGAATGGCAGCTGGGATTCAATGCAAAGAAGTGCAGGATCATGCAGATAGGGCACAAGAACCCAGGGGCAAAGTACAAACTATGTGGGGTGGTACTGACAGTCACAAAGCAGGAAGGGGACTAAGGAGTTAGCATCTTGCAGGACCTAAGAGAAACTAGGCAGTGTGATGAGATGGCTGGAAAGGCTAGCCAGATGCTTGGATGCACAGGGAGGAGTATCAGAAGTATAAGTAAGCAATAAGACATGATGGGGTGAGCGTTAAACAGTTCTAATGCATGGCTAGGGGGCATAGTGAGGCACGAGGCTGCAGGCCACGTGCGTCCAGCCCTCTAGCTGTGCATTAGAACTGTCTAACGCACACCCCGGAGTGTCTCATTGCACTTATAAAATGGGACTCTGTGTTTTACACGTTTATTTAAATTAAAGCTATTAGGTTTAAATAATAAGAAAGTTATATCTTTCTTGTTATTTGACATAAAATAGTTCCTCCGCCTTCATCATCTGGTTGCTTTGTTTTTTTTTTAGGTAGGATATTTGTCCGTAGATGGCCTCTGTAGTTATAGCACAGTAATCAGCTATGTACACCCTGCCCCTATAGAGCATGGATATTTTGAATTATTGCCCCCACCTCTTCCTTTACACAGTTAGAAGGGCTGCTTTTTATTCTTGCATTTTTTTGTTTGTTTGTTTTTTTACTTTGAGCATGTGCGCTATTTAAAGGGCAGACAGAGCAGTGGAATGAGTGAGCTAACACATTCAGAGAGACACTGAGTAACTCTCGAGGAAATGGCTGATTATTATTAGTTGTTTTATTTTTATTTTTTTTTACTTTTGAGCGTGCGACAGAGCATATCTCTGGAGAGGGGGAGAGCAGCTCAGACTGAAAGAGAGACAGACTTCTGGAAGTGGTAAGAGGGAGGATGGGAGAGCGTATGCAGTTTGAAAAAGGAGTGGTTGCAAGAGTCGGGACTTTCACTCATATTTTTTTGTTTGTTTAGTTTTTGTTCCACAAGAGTCAGTCACTTGAATAAAGATTAAGGCTGTGTGTGGGGGGGGGGGGCATTTGGAAACTGAACTTTAAATGAAGTACATCGTTGTGGAAGCAGGGGTTAAGCCTGTGATGGGTGGGAGATGACACTGCATCATGGAATCGGTGTTTCGGACCTGTAAGCAGCTGCAGTCATGTACTGAAGTCTGCTTTCTCTAACACAGTTACTTTCCTTTTCTTGTTTAAATTTCAAGAGAAATTGTGAGCTGGTGGCGAGCAGACAGAAGCAGCAGATTGAAACAATCATGAAAGCACTCCCTGTAGTTTAAAAGAAAAAAAGACAGTTAAACTACAGGGAGTGCTTTGATGATTAAAAGGTTTTTGGTATTGCAGCACGTTTGTGTTTAGTGGCAAAAAAAAAAAAAATTGCGGCAATTAAAAATTATTATTCTTTGGCTCCTTGAGCTCACATTACAAAAATGAGGCTTAATTACCTGAACTTGTTGGTAGCCATGCGTTAGACACTTCTAATGCACAGCTACCAACCAATCAAAATACTGCATTTTTCTTACTCATTTTATGAAGAGGAAGGTCATCTTGCCCCTATATAAGACACTCATGAGATCGCACCTGGTATACTGCATCCAGTTCTGGAGGCCCCATCTGAGAAAAAACATAGACAAGGTGGAGGTGGTGAAGTGGAGGGCAACTACAGTGGCACAGGGCATATGGGATAAGACCTATGAGGAAAGACTAGCCAAGTCGATACTTAAAATATTTATTTCATTTGGGTAAAGCATTTAAACCATTTAAAATATTGAATTTTTACAGGATATGTCAGCTGAGATTCAATATATGATGTATTGAATCTCAACTGGCATATCCTGTAAAATATCACTTACAGGGTGGTCATGCTTTTACCCATTATTTCTAATGAATTTTCACAAAGCAGATCTGCTGAGAGACGGTTTCAAAGGTGGTCTTACTTTTACATGTTTTTACAATATGTTTTCCTGGAATATGCCTGCTGATTGCTATATATTTAGCCTGGATAGTTCACAGAAGATGTGGCATCTTATTTTCAGTGGGGCTCTACATCTACAAAATATTATGCTGCATTGCATAAAATCAGAATGTGCTGAAAACAATATTTTACATCTGGACTAGACTACCCTGAATAAATGCATTATAAAAATAGTAAAATCATGACCCCACTGAAAACAAGATATTGTACCTAATCTAGGACATCTTGAGTAAATGCAGTGCAAAAATGTGTAAAATGAAGATCCCTATGAGAATGAGATCTCTGCATCTCTCCTGTGCTATCCAGGGTACAAAATATAGGATAAGAAATATTTAAAGGAAATCTACTGTAAACTGAACTTCACTGTGTTCCACATAACCAAGACTGACATAAACCGTTTCTTTATTGTTTTGTCACATATATTTATTTTGACTGTTGTGGCCATGAGGATGGTGTGTATAGTATGTGTGTGTTTGCTATAGTTCAATAGAAATATTTTTTTCCCCATAAAGCATAGTAAAAGGAAAACAAATTATATCAGTCCTTACTTGACTTAGGGGTTAAAGCAGCAGCTGTCTTCTGCTATAGTAACATGCATTCTAGATACTGCTGTCTACTGGTTGTGCTATGCACTTAGATCTGAAACCAGAAAGGTGGCTGCTTTCAGGGCTAAAAGTTTCATAATGTGTTTGCCATCTAAATGCCAATATAAGTATTTTTTTTTCAAAAGCATAGTAAAATTAGTAACAAATAATAACAGTTCTTTACAGATGTCTTCTGCTACAGTAAGATTTTGGGTAGGCTGCAAGTTGCTAGCAGTGCTTTTTTAGTGTTTTAAACTTTGTGGATTGCATGGTTACCAGCAGCTACAGCCTGAGGTAGTACCAGTTTTGGACGTTTCTGTGCCTCCTGGTCATACAAGGGGCCAGGAACAGGATAGACACTCGCTTGTGAGTGTTCCGGAGAGGCAGGTTTTACAACTGCCTGGTGTTGGCTAGTTTGCCTTTTTTAAAGGCAGACTATAAACATTATCTGGCCTGAACAGGGAGGCATTAGGGGCGAGTGTCACTGGGGCAACAGCTGATGTCATTAACAGCGCCCTATATAGTGCTTGTCTGCAGCGAGCATGGGGAAACATTTTGGGTAGACTGCGAGTTACTAGCAGTGCTTTTTTAGTTTTTTAAACTGTGTGGATTGCACAGGTACCACCAGCTACAGCCTGAGGTAGTATCTGTTTTGGGCATTTTTGTGCCTCCCGGTCATATGAGGGGCCAGGAACAGGATAGACACTCACTTGTGAGTATTCGGGAAAGGCTGGATTTACAGCTGCCTGGTGTTGGCTAGTTTGCCCTTTTAAAGGCAGACTATAAACATCATCTGGCCTGAGCAGGGAGGTATTAGGGGTGAGTGTCACCGTGGCAATGGCTAACATCATCAACAGCGCCCTATATAGCGTTCAGCTCCAGCGAGCGGAGTCGAGTGCGGAGCAGAGGTGACACAGGCAGAGGCCAGCAGTGTCTGTCGGCATCAGTCAGGGCAGAGGGGTACAGGGCTGAAAGCTATAGTAAAATCAGTAAGAATTCTTAGTAAACTGTCGGTACTTACATAGTACTTTAGAATTAAGTTAAAAGGGGACTGCTTTAGTGTGATAGAGTAAAAATGGATAATATATATGTAACATTGCAGGGGGAGAAATAGGGGTACAATGCACACTGTGTCTAACGTTTAGCGTAGTTGAAATGGCTGATTTTACACACTTTGTGTGTGGGCAGTGCCTTGAAATAAAAGAATTAAATGCTAAAGTAATAAGATTAGAGTTGGAGCTTAAATGCTATAAAATTAAGGATAAACAAACATGCAATAGGAAACATCAAATAGGAAAAAAAACTGTAGGGGTTGTAAAAGGATAAGGGATACAGAAGAGGATGGTGAACCCTCAATAATGGAAACACTAAAAAAAAAAAGGAAGAAGGGGTATGTTATTTTCTATACCAACAGAAAATCACTTTGAGCCATTAGAGCAAATAAGGGAGGAGACAGAGTCAGAGATGGAACATTTTATGAATCAGGAGCAAGAAGGGGGTACTAAAAGGGAGATAATTCCTGAACAGGCCACAGTGAGTCATGATATCCCAAGTAATTAACACGATGTGTATATATTAGGAGATTCCATTATCAGATTTGCAGATCACATGACAACAAAGATAGATAAGCAAACAGTCATTAGTAGTTGTTTTCCTGGAGTCGGGGTAAGGGATATGATTACTATTATAGATGATTTAATAAAGAAGGTACCAACAAATTCTATCTTGTTAGTTCACATAGGAGCTAATGATATAAGAAGTTGTAAAATAGAGGATATATTTAGTGCAATTCAAGTAATTGAGAAAAGGATTCATAATAATGGTTGTAGGTTAATAATTTCTGAAATTCTGGCGATACCAAGGATGAACCAGTACATTAATAGAAAAATTAAAAACATTAATAACTGGATTAGACAATGGAGTTTAGTTAAGGGTATGTGTATAGGTTAAGCATGTGTTAGAAGCTGGGAGTTCTTTGAAAATCAGTATTATTTGTATAGCCATGATAAGTTACATTTGAGTAGAAAGGGGGAGATTTATTAGGGACACTATTTGTGGATAGAATTAGAAAAGCATTAAACTAACATCTGGGGGGACAAGGGAACATAAAGCTGGGTCCAGTACTAGGCACGTTGGAAGTCTGCAGAAAATAGTCAAAAGAAATAAGCGGAATAGGGACATAATCACCACATTAGGGGAAACTAAGGATACGAATGTCAACACTGATAAAATTACTTGTGATTTAAAGGGCACACAAAGGGGGCGTAAAAACAGGTCTGTAGTTTGTATATTATTAGCAAATGTAAGAAGTCTAAGAAATAAAACTGCTGAATTGAAAGATCTTTTATTAAAGGAATAATGCACAACAGGGTGTGTGTCGTGCTGGGATAACGTCATGCCTGGGGTGATTAGGCACGAGGCCGCAGGCTGAGTGCGGCTAATCGCCCCAGAAGTGATGTAATTCCAGCACACACACCCTGGAGTGCATTATTCCTATTATACAATGGCTTGTTTGTGAAAATAAAAAGAAAAGTAAGATTTTTTTTAATTTTTTGTATTTTTAAATTCATTTTTTGAGTGGAGGTATATGGATTGAAAAAAAGGTCCATAATTTTCTATTTGTCCAGAAGATGGCACTGTTGCTAAGGACACTGTTACTGTCTGGCTGGTGTCTCTCTTCAGGATGCCCCCGTGTAGTTTTGTTCTGGGTCTCTTTCCGTTTGGAAATAGTACGTTTTCTTTCTTTCTTTTTGTTTTGTTTACATTAATAGTTATGGAGCGGGACAGGAGCAGTAGTGAAGGCTGATCGAGAGGTGACGGCAGCAGCCATGTGCAAAGTTACCTCTGATGCAGAAGTGTTTTAAATGTGAAAAAAGATTTTAGAAAAGAGCTGCTACAGCTCTAGAGTATTATAGTCAGAATGTATGTTGGAAGTGAGCATTGTTAGTGCTGCAGTGCAGAAAGGCAGGAAACTGATCATTGAGTTAAGAGGCGTGCTCTCTTTATTTTAAATGGAGACATGTTCATCACTAGTAAAAGAACAGTGACAAGTTTTGTAAAAAATACAGTGGATGATATAGCTGGGTGTACGAAGGTAGTTAGAAGACCAGGGTTTTGTTTAGTATGTCATGGCAATGAAGGAGGTAGCCAACGATTTCAGCAGAACTGAGAGAGAGATGCCTGTTTTTGAAACTCGCGCCTGTTGATCGCGGTTAAGGAAGCCGATCGAATGACGCTCAGCTTCATTTTTAATATTTGCCTAAAATGGGATATGCTGCTGAAGTGGGTAGAATTGCTATCAAAGAGATGGTATTGGGATATTTGGTTGCTCTGATATTGTGTGTGGGAGGAGTTCAGTTTTTTTAAATGAGAATGTACTGGCAAACCCCATTGCAGACATGTCAAGTGTGGGCAACTTGAACATGTTAATGGAGTGATTGTTTTCATGTCATGCAGCCACGTTTGTCTGGTGGGACTAGATCCGTGATGTTATGCTGGGATAACATCACGGGTCCAGCCCAAGACTGACCAATCAGAGTCCAGGATTTTTTCTTGCCATTGTATAATAAAACATAATATACATGTTTGCACTAACTGAAACCTGGCTTAAAGACCAAGAATAGAGGGGGGAGGGGTCACTATTACTGGTTGTACAATGTTCTAGAAAAATCAGGTTAATAAGAGTGGAGGGGGATAGTCCATATATGCAGAGCATGAAACTAAAGCATATGAATTAACACCTCCAAAATTATCATGCAAGGGACCAGAACTCTTATGAGGTAAAATTCAAACTGGGGGAAAATATATTACAATGGGGTAGGGTATAGGTTACCTAGTTTAGGTAGAGAGGGAAATGAGTTTTTTTTTTGGCAGCAATCAGAAACATGACTGTTAATGGAGACTATATGTTACTGGGGGTTTTAATTTCCCAACTATTAATTGGGAAATACAGCAAGGTTATACATTATATGAAAACTATTTTCTTGAGATTGCGGTTCAACAAGGATTAGAGCAATTTGTAAATGAAAAAAACAGAGGAAACAACATTTTAGATCTTGTTCTAAATAACATTGAGCCAGAAAAGATCACAACAGGTGTTGACATGCCAGTTGGATCTAGTGATCATAATGTTATTCACATAGAAATAGACAGAGGTAGAGAACAAGTTCGGGGAAATACTATGGTTAAAAACTATTATAAGGCAGATTATGCATCTATGCAGAGATTTTTACACGAATGGAACTGGGAAATGGATTTGAAGGACCTTGATATGGACACTACATGGCTGAAATAAAAAACTCAGATTATTGTATAGACACATGGGTACCGGTGGTAAAGAAATATAGCAACAGAGGAAGGATGCTAGCTTGGTGAAACAAAGAAATTAGAAATAGTATAAGAAGGAAGAAGAAAACGTTTGTAAAATACTAAAAAATTCCCAGTGATGATAACTGGGTAGCATATAAAAAGGAAACAAGGATAAATGATTGATTAGGAGAGCAAAAGCAAATGCAGAAAAAAAAATGGTGAATGATGTTAGAGATAACAAGAAAACGTTTTTCAACTGTGTGGAGTCCCTAAGAGGTAATAATGTAGGAATAGGACCATTAAAAAAAGATCTAAAGATATTAATAGATGAAGGGGAAATAGCAGATGCTTTAAATCATTATTTTCTGAGTACTTTCCGACCAAGGGATATGTCTAATACCTCCGGCAAGTACCCCCAAATTAACTCACAGATTGAGATAACCTGCCCCATGGTGATGGATAAAATAAATAATTTAAAGATTAATAAATCCATGGGACCTGATGGTATAAGTCATAGACTGATAAAGGAATTGAGACATGAACTGGTGGGGCCGATTACCAAGTTGTTTTATGATTCCATTAGGCAAGGACAGGTGATACAAGAATGGAGGGAAGCCCTAGTGACCCCAATTTATAAGAAAGGTGATAGATCGAAAATGTAGAACTATAGGCCCATTAGCCTGACCTCCATCCTGGGAAAACTTATGGAGGGGTTAGTAAATGACCAAATACTTGAACATATTAAAAAAAACCGGATGACTGATGCAACACGGCACGGGTTTAGTGGTGGTAGATCCTGTTTGACAAATTTATACTTCTGTGAATCAGTGAGTGATGCACTTGATAAGGGCATGGCAGTGGACGTGGTGTTTTTGGACTATGCCAAAGGCTTTGATTCACTGGATCATGATGTATTGATGAGACAACTAGTTACCCTACAAATACATCCAAATGTAATATCTTGGGTTGTATCTTGGTTGACTTGGTGGAGACAAAGGGTGTGCATTCACGGTTATTGCTCCAAATGGAGGGCAGTTATGAGTGGGGTACCACAGGGCTCGGTCCTGGGGGCCCACCCTGTTTATTTTGGTGGTATCAACAAAGCAAGTCTCAAACCATGTCTGGATGGCCAAATATGCTGATGCTAGCAAGGTAGGGACCATCATTGACAATAAAAGAGGAGGCCAGATATTACAGAAAGAATTAGATTGGTTACAACCATGGGCTGTAACGCACAAATTGAGGTTTAACTTGGAGAAGTGCAGAGTTATGCATCTGAGTCAGCATAACCCAGAGTATAAGTATATGCTGAATGGGCTATGTCTTGCAAAGACCACTCAGGAAATTGATTTGGGGTAACAATAACTAGGTATTTATCATTTGATAATCATACTAAAAATAAGATAAAACAATGTAACAGATTACTGGGATGTATATGAAGAAATATCACTAGCAGGGATGCAGAGGTCGTATTGCCCTTGTATACCTCCATTGTAAGACCACATATGGAGTACTATGGACCCTTTTGTGCACCACAAACAAGGGGAGGACAGGCTCTTATGGAAAGGATGCAGAGGTGAGCAACAAAACAAATTAGCAACCTAAGATTCAAGGCATATGGGGAGAGGTTGGGGGAATTGGGTCTCTATTCCTTGTATTATAGACGTTAAAGAGGGGTCTTGTGTCTTGTTTATGGTGCATCCAGAGACGCATATAAATGGAAAACTATTGGGCTTGTATCACAGGAAACTAGTAGAAGTACTAGGAGTCATGGATTAAAGATAAAAGGGATGGTTCGTAAGACAACTAAATGAAGCAAGTGGTTTTCCCAGAGGGTGGTGACTACATGGAATTGTTATCAGAGATAGTGGTAACTAGTGAGAATATGAATACCTTCAAACAAAGATTGGATATGCATATGGGGAAACAAAAAGATGAGTACCACTAGTATGTGGCGAGCCATTAAAGGGTCAACAGACCTCCTGGCTCGTAGCTACCTATGAACCATGTCTGAGACAGTGCTTATCGGAGAGTGTCTTAAGAGGTTAAAAAAAACAGTGTCAATCTTTTTAGGAGATTTCTTGCTGAGAAAGGGTGACATTTATGAGGTATGAATCTTTCTTGAAAGAGAATACCTGCCCAACTGAAGCCAGTAGCAAGAAAATGTTTAAATGCTAAGTATTTAAATGTACAAGTTGTTGCATTTTAAAGGGGATAACTAATCTCCAGTTTAATAGGCAACCAATATTTAACAAGCTGTTGTGCCGGCCTGGTGGTGCTAAGGGTTGAGTCACTGGAGGCCTTACCTCACGCTGCGCCAGTGACTCAGGTTTGGGAACAACCTCAGTTCATCAGGGTGCCAGCATGGGGGGGTGGGAGGAGCGGGATTGAGTGAGCCGTCAGGCTGCTCTCCTCTCCCAGAGGTGGTGGGGGTGGGTTGTCGTCCCTCCCGTAGTCCCATCCCCACCAGGTGGAGGTCCAGTGGGGTACGTAGGCAGTGGGAGGTGGCACGTAGGGTGGGAGGAAGGGGCTGAGATGGCTTCCAGTGTGCATGTGTGTGCGTGCACACCTCCACATGCACATACAGCTGTGTGCCGGGACCCGGGGGAACTGGAGAAAACCCGGAAAAAAAACATAAACACTTAAATAAAAAAAAATAAAAAAAAGCCATTTGTTTCCATTGCTGTAATTTTGAGGAGGAAGGGAGGCTAAGAGCATATGATGAGATCATCTGTGCTTGTTGAAAGAGATGATTTATGAATGTGTCTGTCAACACATTGTTTTGAAGTCCACGCACTTTTATGCCTGAACAGTGTCATGATCAGGCTTGCTGATTATTGGTTAAGCCCCTTGTAGAGTCTCCTGCATTGGGCCACCGTGACACACCTATCAAAATCCTGTACATAGCAAAATGTTTGACTTGCGCTAGCACACACGGTGAACATAAAAATAATGGATCTTCGAAGAATCAGCCTTCACCATTGATTCATATATATGGGTCTAGGGCCCGAGGCACTAGGACGCTGCATGAGATTTTTTTTCTACAGGGAGGAAGCTGACATCAGATACTGGCATCGCCCCTGTACCACATGGTGCCATGCACTAGTTAATAACCATCATTTGCTTCCTCACACCCCTCTTATCTTCCTGGACATAAGTCTCCACCACTCATTCACACTATTGGGATCTGCGCCGGAGGCACTAGGACCCATCAGGAGCAAACTTTTTGCTGGAGGGTCGGCGCCAGAGATGGAGCCGCGAGGAACGGCACCGTGAGCCTCAGCTCGCACGGTAATGACTATCTCGTGTCGACTTCTGCAACCGCCCAGTTCCTTTTTCCCACTACGAGTGCGCTCAGTGACGACGCCGTCACCACTGGGAGTCAAACTTCAAACTAGCAGCATAGTTTTCAGTTTTGTTATTTTGTAGTATTATCTCGATAAAGTATCGCTTAAGTTTATTCTTCTTTTTAAAATAAAGAAGTCTCAGCCTACTTTGACGGAGTCGACCATGAGCAGGTCAGGTGATGGTAGGGAGACTTCGTATGAAAGCTGTTCAGTCAGTCGGGCTGAGTCCGGTCCGCCCGCCTTCTCTGGGGGCTGACAACAGTCAGTCCAATGCCCGGGTCATGGGCGACCCGCTAGCATAAAAATAAACGGTCGATTCTCGGCACCGCTTGGCCTCGGTGGTCTCTTCAGCCCACAGGTCTAAAAAGAGAAGGCATCACCGAGGTCGCCTCCGATATGTCTGTGCGTAGACGTCAAGTTATCTGGGCTAGTTGTCGGTCTCTCCTTCGAGTCACCAACCTCTGCTTGGTAGCTAACGGCTTCAACATCGAGCCCTACCCCACCCGCAGGTAGGTCTTCAGATGAGCAGTTTCATCAGTGTGTCAGCCTATGGAGCAATGGGCTCGAGGTTGGTTCAGCTACCTGGCCTCGGTCGCTGTGGGCCTTCGGCTCATTGGTGACCAGGTAGGCAGTTGGACTTCCGAAGGCATGCGCCCTTCGGTGCCGCCGACTCACGCTTAGGTGTTTCTCACATGGCTATTACAGCACAGGGGGCCACACCGATGCTCCTTATCTCCTGCTCTTCTTCCTTCAAAACCTGTTTTTCGGAGTCTGGAGGTGTTTTCGTCACCCTCTGCGCCATCCTCAGCGCCGTGAGCCTTCTCAGCGCCATCCTCTGCGTCGATGGTGTGCTCGACGGCGTCTTCGGCACTGTGTGGCTTCTCGGTGCCATCCTCGGCGTCGATGGTGTGCTTGGCGCCGTCTTCGGTGCCGTGCGGCTTCTCGGTGCCGTCCTCGGTGACTGTGTGGCTTCTCTGCACCGTTTTGGTGCTGCGTGGTCCCTTGGCATCATTTTCGCTGCGCGGTGGTCCTCGGCCGCTCGGTGCCCGGCGCCCGCCCGGGGCTCTTGGGAATCCTCTGCTTTTCAGGACTCCTCCTTTCACTCGTTTCCTTCTTCCTTCTCTTCTGATTTTCATTCCTTTCCTGTCCATACAGTCCCTCTGGACTGTCAGGAGATGACATTGAGACTGACCCAGACCTTCGGTTGGGTGATGAAGTGGACAAAGCAGGATCTATTACTGCTACAGAGCCTGTGGTTGAGGACCTGTCCTTTAAGTCTCTGTTGAAAAATCTGAGTTCCACACTTTCTCTCCAGACTACAGACATCAATCCTGGGAAATTGTTAAGACTCCGATACCTTCATGCCCCGGAGATCCCTACGGATTTGACTTCTCGGGTTCAGTCTTCCTTCGAGACGCTGTCTCAAATGGTATGGAATAATCCTGCTCTCAACCCTTTGGTGGCTAAATCCATTGATAGGAAATATTCAGCCCCCAAGGATCGTCCCATTTTGGTATCTCAAGCCTTTGTGGATCCTATTGTAGTCCTGGCAGAGAATGATAAGGTCGTTCTTCCTCAAACTACTACAGCTCGACCTATTAACAAAGAATCTCGTAAGATAGACACCTTAGGTAAGAGAGTCTCTTGCTACTTCTACCCTAAGTATGCGATCAAGTTACCAGGGCTATTTCTCCCAGTATGAGTATATCCTGTGGCATTCTATCAAGCAAATGGTTGAAGCTCTACCGGAGTCGGATTCAAAGCCAGAGCTTCTTCAAACCATTACCAGAGGTATTGAATCTAACAACCAGCAGGTTAAAGCAGCCATGGATGCTTTCAACACTGCTTCCCATTCAGCGGCTGCTGGTATTTGCACCCACCGTCATTCCTGGCTGCGCACTTCGGGCTTCGCAAATGATGCGCAGCAGCAGGTGATGGCGTTGCCCTTTGATGGTGCATATCTTTTTGGTCCTCAGGTAGAGCAAGCTCTAGAAGCTACACAAAAGACTAGGTCAGCCATTAAGTTGGCTCGACCCCCTCCTGCCCCCTCTCGAGGGCATGTCAATAAACGTCAGTTTCATAATCGTCAGTCCTTTCGAGGCAGAGGCAGAGGAGGTTTCCATAAGAACCAACCTGCCCAACCTCAAAAGAAGGCACAACAGAAAGCGCAAGGGCCCAAAGCGCCCAGCGCTACCTTATGAATTGCTGGCCCAAGTCCCATCCCAGCTGCCCGAGGTGGACTTTTCCTCTCCGGTTGGAGGTCGTCTGATGCACTTCTACAGCCAGTGGAAGTCCATAACCTCAGACAAATGGGTCCTTCGGATAATTTGCGAGGGGTATTCACTCAATCTTCTGGAGACCCCTCCGGATCGTCCTCCCAAACGGCAGCCCAGGCTGTCAACCCTTCAGTCAGACCTTCTCGACGCCGAGATTCAGGGCCTTCTGAACAACAGGGCAGTAGAAGTGGTGCCGCTGCATCAACGGAACACGGGGTTCTACTCCCATTACTTTCTGGTTCCAAAGAAGTCCGGGGGAATGCGCCCCATTCTAGATCTCAGAAAGCTAAACAAATTTCTCCCCAAGGAGAAATTCAAAATGATTTCTCTGGGAACCCTGTTACCTTTGCTTCATCAACACGACTGGCTAGCCTCCCTGGACATGCAGGATGCTTACCAGCACATTCCTATTCACCCGAGGCATCACAAATTCCTGAGGTTTGTGGCTCTGGGACAACATTATCAGTTCAGAGTCCTGCCCTTTTGGCTATCCTCGGCGCCGCGGGTTTTTACAAAGTGTTGTGCAGTTCTCGCAGCGCACCTCAGAAAGGTCGGGATACAGGTGTTCCCTTTATCTGGACGATTGGCTTTAGCAAGCCCTTCCAGGCAAGGTACTCTAGACGCCATAGAGATGGCCTCTCGCATCCTTACGTCCATGGGAGTTCTGCTGAACCTCAAGAAATCGCAACTGCAGCCCTCCCAGAGGCTCCTCTTTATAGGGACTCTTCTGGACACCTCCTGTGCGAAGGCTTTCCTTCCAGAAGACAGAAGGAACGATATCCTTCAAATGGCCCGTCACATCGAGGAGAACAGCTCAGTTACAGCTCTCTCGATGCAACGGATGCTAGGCCTCATGGCATCCTCAGTGTTCACTGTACCCCTAGCACATCTGCACATGAGAACCACTCAGTGGATGCACAGTACTCAGTGGTCCCCAACCTCTCACCCGCAGTCTTATCTCATCAAAGTGACAGAACCTTTAAAGAGGTCGCTCACCTGGTGGTCTCAAGAGAGCAATCTCCTGGTCGGATATCCTTTTGCTCCTCTGGACCATCAAATCTCCATTACCACGGACGCATCCCTAATGGAGTGGGGAGCTCACTGTCAGGCTCTCCACACTCAAGGTGTGTGGACTCAAGTCGAGTCCCAGCTTCACATAAACATCCTAGAAATGAGAGCCGTCCTTTATGCTGTCCAAGCGTTGAAGGACATTCTCTGTCACAAGAACATTCTCCTTCAAACGGACAACAAAGCAGTGATGTATTACATCAAAAAGCAGGGCAGTGCTCATTCTTACCCCTTATGCAGGGAAGCAATGAGGGTATGGGAATGGTGCTTGGAGCACAAGGCTCTAATTCAAGTGGCCTACCTACCGGGAATACTAAACGAGCTGGCAGACCGTCTCAGCAGAACAGAGACAGAGCCTCACGAGTGGTCTCTCGACTCAATCATAGTTCAGTCACTGTTCAAAGAGTGGGGAACTCCAGACCTGGACCTTTTTGCATCCCCACTCAACGCAAAACTTCTTCTCTTCTGCTCCAGAAATCCAGGGCCTGGCATTTTCTGTCAGGATGCATTCAGGCTGCGGTGGACAAAACGCTTTCTTTACGCCTTTCCACCTCTTCCTCTAATTCAGAGGGTACTCCTCAAGTTCGCATCCCGGGGGACAAGATTATTCTCATTGCTCCCTTCTGGCCTCGGCAGCTGTGGTTTCCACTACTCAACAGTATGTTGGCAGTTCCTCCGAGACCACTTCCCCTACAGATGAACCTTTTGACTCAGGGGCCGGTGGTCCATCCCAACCTGAGATCACTTCACCTTCACGCTTGGCTCCTGAAGAAGTAGAAGTAATCCGTTCAATGTCTCGTGGGGTTTCAGATATTCTTCTGGCTGCACGGAAGCCGGCCACTCGGAAAACTTACACAGCTAAGTGGAAGCGTTTTTTGCTCTGGTGTGCAAAGTCCTCTTTGCATCCCTTTTCCTGTCCACCAGATAAGGTTCTGGAGTACCTCTTGGACCTCTCAAATTCAGGTCTGCAGTACTCTACAGTCAAAGTACACCTTAGTGCCATTTCGGCGTATCATGAGCCGTTTTTTTCCTTAATACTAGCTCAATTACCTGTGGTTAAGAGATTTCTTAAAGGAATTCTGCATACCAGACCTCCCACAAGACGTCCAGTTGCAGCCAGGGACATTAATCTTGTGCTAGACATGCTCACTCAGAAACCTTTCGAACCTCTGGCCACCTGTGAGCTAAAATTTCTCACCTGGAAGACTGCCTTCCTAGTGGCCATTACCTCAGCTCGTAGGGTCTCTGAGATACATGCCCTGGTCACAGATCCTCCGTACACTGTGTTCCATAAGGACAAAGTAGTCCTTCGGACCCATCCGAAATTTCTTCCTAAGGTTGTGTCAGAGTTTCATCTAAACCAACCTCTGGTCCTTCCCTCTTACTTTGCGGACTTCCAAAATGAAGGAGAACGATCTCTCCATTCTTTGGATGTGAAGAGAGCTTTGCATTTCTATCTAGATAGAACCAAGGACTTTCGCAAAGCCCAGCAACTGTTTGTTTCCTTCAGCGAGACCCGGCTGGGTCAACCTGTCGCTATCAGATGTATCTCAGCATGATTAGTGGCATGCCTTCGCCACTGCTACTCCATGGTGCAGGTTAAGTTGGAAGGTAGGATTTACACTCACTCTACTAGAGCAGTCGCGGCATCCCTAGCGGAAATTCGCAATGTGCCCATTGCAGATATTTGCAACGCGGCCACCTGGAGCTCAGTGCATACTTTCGTTAAACACTATGCACTGGATGTCCATGCCAGACGACATTCCTCCTTTGGCAGGGCCATCCTTAATGGACTTCTGTCCTAGAAACGTGAGCTCTTGGTCTCTTCTGCTGCCCTCTCAGGGGATTATTAGCTCGGTACTTTCCTTAATATGGGTGACGAGTGGTGGAGACTTATGTCCAGGAAGATGAAATCACGTGATCACTGTAATTCTTGGATCTCTTGGACGAGTCTCCACCACTCATTCACACGCCCACCCTCCGTCCCCCGAGCTCACCTCTGTTGTTGGTCTTCACTCCCTCAAATCTTTAGGCTGTGAAGACTTCTTTTTTGACCCTTCTTATACGGGTCACCCGGACTATCGTATGTCCGGTTTTTAGGTTAAGGCTACCCTTCTAGGTTAGTTATGCTGCACCTCCTTGGTAAAAAAGGTACTGAGGCGGTTGGAGGGTCGACGCCAAGATAGTCATTACTGCGTGAGCTGAGGCTTGCGGTGCCATTCCTCACAGCTCCATCTCTGGCGCCGACCCTCCAGCAAAAAGTTTGCTCCCGATGGGTCCTAGTGCCTCCGGCGCAGATCCCAATAGTGTGAATGAGTGGTGGAGACTCGTCCAAGAAGATCAAGAATTACGGTAGGTACATAATTTTCATTTCTGTCCTTCCTGCCATGGAGTGCACACTATGTTAGCGACAGCACCTCAGTTCAACCGTCATTGAAATTTCTACTGCATCACTGCCGTTGATGGGTATTCCCCATTTACTGTATTTATTTTAGGCTATAGTAGGTTTGATATCATCAAAAATATTGCAGAAAATACAAATGATATTTAGAAAGTTTCTATGGAGCAGGGGCAACCCACATATACAGTAGCATGGTAAACGTTACATGTCCCAAAGCAGAATGGAGGCATGGGTTGCCTGGACCGGTATCCTGTGATAAGAGCGCAAGGGAGTGGGCGCCTGCAATAACAATGACCCACTCCCCAGTGCATTTCAGGGATGGCTACAGGAGGGTAGGGCGGCCGGATTGGGGGGTCTGCTACTATAGCGACAGAATGTCACTATATGTATGCGTGCGGGTGGGGGTGGGAGCAGGCACGCACAGTGAGGGATGAGAGGGGTGGTGCCGTGGTGGGTTGCCGAGCTGCCCCTGTGGTATGGTGGGTGGGTTGCTGGCATTGGAGGGCAGGGTACTGGGTTCGGATCCGGGCACTGGTGCATTTTTGTTGCACCCAGCCCGAACCTTTTTTAAATGTTTTTACACCCCCCACCCACCGACATGCACACCCTTGGAGTTGAGAATACTTTAGTAGGGGGATGCGAGGGGTGCAGCCCTCCACAGAAAACATTAAAAAGCAAAGTTCCCGGCACCCTTTTGCTGTGCGTTGGGATGTCAGAGTGCTGAAATAAATTTTCAGCACCCCTGACTTCTGCATAACGGCGATCACCTTTAGGCTTTCGTCGTTATGACTTAGAACTGCCTGGACCCAATGGGATATTATAAATCAATTAAACTTAGTATCACAGGGAATTATGCATAAAAACAGACCCTAAAGATGTGATACATGATAGAAACATAGAATTTGACGGCAGATAAGGACCGCTTGGCCCATCCAGTCTGCCAATTTCCCTACCTGATGGATAAGCTGCAGATCCTAGTTAACCAGCAGCCTAATTCTTCCTATCCCCAACCCCTAGAATTGCCTTACGACTGTCCCATGCATGCTTGAATTCCACCACTGTTTTTGACTCCACAACCTCCTCCGGAAGGCTGTGCCATACATCCACAACCCCCTCTGTGAAAAAATACTTCCTTAAATTACCTCTGAGCCACCCCCCATCTTCAAATTGTGCCCCCTTGTTCTTGCACACCTCTTTTTTTTGAAAGATGCTACCCTCTTGGACTTTGTTGATTCCCTTGAGGTACTTGAAAGTTTCTATTATGTCCTCTCTCCTCCTTTCCTCGAGCTATACATATTAAGCTCCTTAAGTCTCTCATATGTCTTCTGGTGCAGACCCTGCACCATTTTAGTTGCCCTCCTCTGGACAGCTTCCATCCTGTCTATGTTCCATGGAGATTGGGTCTCCAGAACTGCACGCAGTACTCCAGATGGGGTCTCACCAGCTGTCTGTACAGAGGATAATAACTTCCTGTTTTCTACTGGTGATGCCTCTCCCACGCATCCCAGTATCCCCCCAGCCCTCCTTGCTGCCCTCTCACATTGCTTGCCCACCTTTAGGTCATCTGATATGACTACCCCCAGGTCCCTTTCTATTTTTGTTGTTGTTAGTATCTCACCCCCCATTGTGTACTCTTCCCCTGGGTTTTTGTTTCCCAGGTGCATTACCTTGCACTTCTTAGCATTGAATCTAAGCTGCCATACATTTGACCATTCCTCTAACCTTGCCAAGTCCCTTCTCATCCTTTCCACCCCACCTTGTGCATCAACTCTGTTGCAGATCTTGTGTCATCTGCAAAGAGACATACTTTTCTTCCAGTCCCTCTGCAATGTCGCTATAAAGACATTGAAGAGGACCGGTCCTAATACTGAACCCTGTGGTACCCCACTAGTAACCCCCTTTTTCAGAGTGGACTCCATTTACTATTACCTCTGTGTCCTATTCTCCAGCCAATTCTTTACCCAGGCTATCATCTTGGGACCCACTCCCAGGCTGGCTAACTTGTATATTAATCTTTGTGTAGGACTGTGTCAAATGCCTTGCTAAAGTCTAGGTAGGCCATGTCCACAGCCCCTCCTGATCAACTACTTTGGTCACCCAGTCAAAGAAATCTATCAGATTTGTCTGGCATGACCTTCCCGCTGTGAATCCATGCTGCCTTGGGTCCCAGCCCCTCTGGCCTCTAGATACTCGACAATTCTTTCCTTCAGAAGTGATTCCATCATTTTCCTACCACTGAGGTTAAACTAACAGGTCTGTAGTTTCCTGCTCTGCCTTGCTCCCACTTTTGTGAAGGGAATCACATCTGCCCTCCTCCAGTCCTCGGGTACCACCCCATCCTCCCATGATTTGTTAAAGAGGGTAGTCAGTGGTGTCACTAGTTCTACCTTAGTTCTTTTAGAATTCTGGGATGAATCCCATCAGACCCATTGCTTTGTCCACCTTCAGTTTTAAGAGTTCTTTCAGAACCCTTTCTTCTGTAAATGGGCTGGTATCAACTTCTGTATCCAGAGTGTTTCTACTGTTTGTTTTAGGTACCTCCTCTTCCTTTGTAAATACTGAGCAAAAATATTTGTTTAGTATCTCTGCCTTTTCACAGTCACCTCTGCCCACCCTCCCTCCCCTTTATTAAGCCTCACTATCCCTCCTTGGTCTTCCTTCGCTCCCTGATGTACCTATAAAGGTTTATCCCCTTCTTAACTGAGTTGGCTATCTTATCCTCGGTTTGGGCCTTTGCTGTTCTGACTGCCTTCCCAGCTTCCTTTTGCTTTAACTGTTACAGTTCTCTGTCCTGCTCCTTCTGTGATTCCTTGTACTTCCTGAATGCTTTCTTTTCTCTTGAACCTTCACTGCCACTTCCTTTGAGAACCACAGTGGTTTCTTACCTGCTTCGTTTTGTTTATTTGCTTCACACAAAGGCTTGTTACCTCTGTTATGGCAGTTTTATTATTCCCCATTGTTCTTCCACCCTTCCTTCCTGCCCATTTGCTAGTGCATTCCTTAGGCACTCACTATTTTGGCAAAGTCAGCCCTCCTAAAGTCCAGTACTTTGCCTTTGTATGGCTTGACTCAATTGCTGTGTTTATTGTGAACCATACTGTTCGATGGTCACTAGTTCCCAGATGGCTACCAACTTCTACATCTGTGATCCTCTCTTCATCTCCATTTGAGAGAACCAGGTCTAAGATTGCTCCCTCTCGAGTGGGCTCCAATACTAGTTGTCTAAGGCATGCCCCCTGTAGGGCATCTAGAATAACCCCACTGTTCGAAGTGGCTGCTGCAACTGCACTCCAGTTAACATCTGGCATATTCAGATCACCCATCAGCAATATCTCCCCTTTTTCTGCCATTCTAAGTATACTTTCTATCATTTCCTTGTCCATTTCCTCCCCCTGAGAAGGGGGTCTGTATACAACCCCGAGCAGATTGTGTGCCATTGTTTCTCCAAATTACCCACAGTGTTTCTTCTCCTCCTGTTTACCCTTTTGTTCTGTTGCTTTGATTCCTTCCCCTATGTAAAGAGCTACCCTCCTCCTCTTTTACCCTCCCTGTCCCTCCTGTAGATAATGTATCCTGGTATGTTTGTGTCCCAGTCATGGTTTTGTGTGTACCATGTTTCTGTGACTGCCACAATATCCAGATGTTCCTCCTCCATCAAGGCCACTAATTCAGGAAGCTTGCTACTCAGACTACGGGCATTGGTGCTCATTGCTCTCCATTTTTTGATGGCTTTACTTTCTGTTGCAGCATCCCCACTGACTTTTCTACCTCGGTCTTTTTCCTCATTTAGTACCCTGTTTTGTAGAGGCTGGGATTTTCCTGCTGCTTATCAGTGCTTCCCCCCTTGACTAGTTTAAAAGCTTGCCAATGAAGCATTTAAACCGATTGCTCAAAAGACTTGTTCCCTTCCTGGACAGATGCAGACCATCCTGCCAGTGTAGGCTGGTGTCCCTCCAGGTGGAACCCCAGTCCCCAATGAAGCCAATCCCCTGTGCTCCACATCATTTTTTAAACCATTCATTAAACTGCATGGTGCAAAGTACCCTCGCCTCACTGATGCGATTGACAGGCAGCACCTCTGAGAAGGATACTGTGTGTGCTACTTGTCTTAGGCCCCTCCCCAATTCTATAAAGTCCTTCTGCACTGCTCTAATCTCATGATGAGCCAAGTCATTTGTCCCTAGGTGGACAATGACGTCCAGCTCAGACTCCCGTGCAGCTGTTCTCGTGATCCTGAGGATGCGCTTCCTGTCCCTCCAAGCCATGGCACCAGGCAGGCACCTTACTTCAGTTTTCCCTGCTCCCCCCAGTTCTATCCCCCTAATAATTGAGTCCCCCACCAGGAGCTGCTTCCTTTCCTTTAAGCTCTTTAAGGGCATTATTAAGAAAATAAATAGCTATATGTTTTTTATCCTCAGTCTTATTTTTCCCAACAAAATTCCAAGAAATAAGGCACCTGGGCTTTGATATTCAGAGCTTGACTTATGTGATTGTGCTCCATGACTGTCAGATGGTGACTGTCCAGGGAGGTGAGAGGAGGGCTGTGCCAGACGCTGAATTCATGAGACTGGCACTCAGGGTGAGGGTGTGTGTGTGTGGGGCGGGGTTTTTTGGCAGGTAGGCAGATGGGGGTTCCTGGTATGATCAGGGGGCAGGGTGACTCAACCTCCAGGGACTATTACAACAACATAACAGGGGATTGGGGTGGGGGTGGGGGAACCAGTGGACCACCAGGGCCTATTACAACAACCTGAAGATGGGCGATCAGTGTGGGGGGGGGACCACTAGACCACCAGGGAATTTATTATAGATTGGAACCAGGCAGTTGGGGAGGGGGCACTGTGCCACCAGGGCATATAACCAACATGAAAATGAGGGACCAAGGGAGGGTAGGGGGACAGCTTGGCACAGGGTCTGGTGGCTGCAGTACAGCTACCCTACCTTTGGGAGGAGTGGGGGTGCAGTTAAGATGTGGTTTTCGGCAGTGGTAAACATTGCCGCTCAGTGACTATTTACTGTTCCACAAACCTTTGAATATGCCACTGTGCCAGTATGCAAGAAGGGACCCCCTCATTTGCATAGGCACAGTAGCAGATTTAGTGCCGTGGCACTGCCAGGTTTAGGGGATGCTCCAGGGCCTCTGAATATGGCCACACCCAGAGCACTAGTACAGCCTGGGTTAGCACTGGGAAGAGCCACTTTTGTGCAGGCACCAACTTTTGAATATTGGGCTCCCTATCTTTAATGGCATAATTGATATGGTAAAGCATGCTTACAAACAGGAGAAACATACCTTACCTTGATTACTTATGGAAACAGGCACAACATTGTCATTGTCCTTAACTCAGAATATCAATAGGAAGTTGCTGGAAAATTAACACATGCCATTATGTTTCAGTGGATTCAAATGGTAAATCAAAATTAATTATAATCCCACCAAGATGTAAAGGAGAAATACAATGCCTTCAGAATCAGTCAATGGGAATATAATGTCATTATTTAGTAACTGTATGCATTTTCTTCCTGAAACAAAAGAAGAACCAACTGGAAAAACAGGCTATACTTAGATTGTAGAATTGTAATCATGACTTTCAGAAAACTATTTAGTAAAAGTTACTTATATATTATACATAGTAAGGCTAATATTTCAGAACAGAGAAATAATACAAATGAAATGAGAAAAAGAATTGGAATTTCAAATAAAACAATATAACTGGGATATAATAACTGGGAAGACCTTTTTCCCATAGGGAAACCATGGCATAATTTGCTGTTATAAAGAAGTGTTTATAACGGCGAACACGCACTCGGTTTCCCTCGCACTGCGCAGGTGCCCCAGCCTCTGAAACTGTTTCTTCTAACTTCTGTCCGTGTCGTCTTTTCCTCTCTGGACCGCCGCATGAACTCTGCGGTAAGTGCTGGAAGGCAGACGGTAATAGAAATGAGGAAAATACCCTCAAAATGTTGGCTCCAACTAAAGTATAATTAAAAAAAAACTTCACAATAGCGAGCAAGCGAGCGACTGATAGAGCACGCGCTCACACCAAAGCAGACCGCCTTTCTTATTTTATATACTTGCTGTGGGGGAAAAAAGGAAATCCCGGCAATTATATAAAATAAAATATGAATACTCCAGTGTGTAGTTACACACACCCCTCGGGATTGATGCTATGCATAAACCACTCGAGCTTCGCTCTTGGGGTTTATGTAGCATCATACCCCTCGGGTGTGTGTAAATTCACGTTACACACTGAGACCCATACTTTATCCTATATGTAATACATGATTGATGTTTTTTGCCAGAGACACAGCAGCCATCAAAATCCATAATGCCATCGCTCTGACATCAAGAAGTCATAATACCATTAATCTGACATCAGATCAATGATATTATGACTTTGAATCTTGATGCGCACATTAAAGGTTCAAACCATGGATCACAGACTGCTATCATTATTAATTACAATTACTTACCTAATAGGGGGAATGTAGAAGTCATGAAGAATAACTGCCCGGTCAACATGAACAGCAGCCCAAACAACCAGAGCTAGTAGCAAGCTATACTGAAAAGATTGAGGTAAATTTCTCATGGAAAAGAAACAGGGCTGTTGGGATTGCCATAGTGATAGCAGGGTCAGGTGTATGTGGGCATTATGGCACTTGTGGTGAGCGTAGCGACGTTTGCAGAGGGTACAGTAGTGAGTGAAGCTGACAGCATAAGCTCATCTCTTTTTTCAGTTGGGTTCCATTTTGTAAGATGGAGGGATAGTTTTGGTTTAACAGATAGAGAGCCAAGTACTGAAAAAATAGCATATGGTTCACTATCTGTTATGGAGCTGGCAACTCCACCTCAGGATTCCAGTGACAACAGAAACCTCTTGAGCTTCACTATCGAGGTTTATGTCATTGGACTTTGTCAGTGAAATTACAGCTCCATAACAGATATAGAGCCATATGTTACTCTATTTATAATTGGCTTCAAGCTAATAAAAAATTATCTAAGAGCTATAAAATACTATACAGTGCAAAATACTATCAAGTGCCTATCTTGACACCAAATAGATTATTTTAAAAAGGTATTATGGCACACTCCTTCATGCTGGCATGGATGTAAGAAGATAGGCACCTTAATCCATCAGTTCTGGGAGTGCCTTACTATAACGAAATGGTGGGAAAGCACTGAATTGGAAACTGCAAAAATTCTGGCATGCCAAATTCCTTTCAATATGAACATAGTGGTATTTAATGACTTTTCTACTATACAATTGAAACAGGAAAACGCGTACTAGCATTAGCTGCTGTATGCACTAAAAGAATTATATTAGAAAACTGGAATTTACCTACTGTATATTACCAAAATTTAATTATAATAAATGCATGGGAGCATTGTTAAAAGTGTTAAATACTGAAACATTACTAATGAACTTTTCTAACTTTTTGGATTTAATACAGACCATATGAAAAAAATAAGGTTAATTTTACCAGTAATTTTAAGAATATGAAATCTTTACAAAAATAAACCATTGTCCCTATCTGTAGTAATATCATTGTAGTCTAATAATCTAGAAAAGGGTAGCAATGTAAGCAATCTAATATAAATATTAATGATGAAACCAAACAATATTTGCATATTTGTATTAACTGATGTGCAAGATTATGGTGGAATGTGTAAGCTATATGGCAAAAGAAGTAGACAAAGTATTTGGTATAAAAAAAGAGTTGGGATGGTCCCTATGAAAAGAGAAGACATTGGGGAGACATGGTTGCAGTGTTCAGGTATCTAAAAGGGATAACATCAAGGCTGGCCCGGTGGTGCTGAGGGCTGAGGCGCTGGACGCCTTACCTTGTGGCACGCCGGCAACCCGGGTTCGGGAACGAGCTTGGGTCGCTGGGGGTTGGCTGGGAGGGAGAAGGATTGAGCGTCCTAGTGACTGCTGTCCTTCTCCAGGGAGGGGATCAGGATCCGTGGTTTCACTGCCCCTGCCGTGGCTGAGGTCGAACGGGCTGCTCCAAATAGGGATGGAGTGGGCGGGCGCCTGACAGGTGGTGTGGGAGCACGACTATAGCTTCAATTGACGCCATTGCACACCCATTCTGGGGGATACTAAGGGGAAAACACCTCGCGTGCTACTTTAGGGCCAGTCTAGTGGTCCCATCCACCCTGGATGCTCCTCCTGATCTGGCCCCCCGATCTCGCAGTGGTGGCCATGACGCTGAGGGACCTGAGTTGGAACGAGGAAGGGGCAGAGCTTGGGGCTTGGGGCAGAGCAGGGCTGCTAGGTCAGTCCAGACTGGGGAACGATGGGCAACACCCCCCCCCCACCAGCCGCAGAGGAAATAAATAGTATATCAAAAAAATAAATAAAAGGGATAACACTATGAGCTTTAGTTTAACTTTTCAAAATGCACAAGAATAAAAGGACAAAGGGACACTCAGTGTCATTAAAAGGAGGAAGATTCAAGAGGGAACATCAGAAAAAAACTACAATACTTCACAGAACAAGTGTTTAATGCTCAGAATACACTGCCAGATGATTGGTGTCAGTTGATACTGTAATAACCTTCAAGCTCAAGACTTGACAAGCACTTTGAAGAAAATGGGGTGACAGGGCACTCCCACTGAGCTGGTGAGAGGAAGGAACTTAATGTATTGCTGGGCTTGATTCCCCAATAAAGTCACTTCTCAGGCTGCTGGAGGCCAAATCAAACCATGAGTTTCCAGCAGAGTTACTTTGTCTTATTCTCTGATTGGGTTATTTTGTTACAGTATATGGTCAAGTATTGCTGTGTATGGATTTCCATACACTCAAAATCCTTGTTGTGCATGGACAAAGTTGTGCACAGTTCAAAAGGTCATAGAAAGTTGTGCATAGTTCAAAGGTCACAAAACATTGCTTTGTGTGGTTATCTCCTGTTCAGCCTCCTGTCAACATAATAATTATCTTTACTATAGTTACTTACGATGAGCAATGACGGGTAGGTGGGAGAGGAACAGGTGGGTCCTGCTTACTATTTTACATAAACTGAAATTTTCACTTTTGACATACAGTAAGGAGCACAAAGGTGCAAACTGAAGAGAGAATAGCACAGGTGGTAACCAAAGGGGTCAATACCTTTTTGTGTTCACCCTTGTGCTTGAGAGCAAAACAAACATTTTGGTATGATATTGGGTTTTGAGAGGTATGTCTGCAGACAGTATAGCTTAGTGGTTAAAGGCACCAAACTGCAAACCAGGAGACCTGAAGACCTGGGTTTGAATCTCATCAACCCCCAATTGTATACTGTGTGATCCTGAGCAAGTCACTTCATTTTCAATATGTATACCCTAGAGCAAAGGAGGGAGAGAGGTGATATGATCGAAACATTCAAACACCTTAAGGGCATTAACAAGGTGAAAGAGTCTAACATGTTTCAATATAAGAAAAATAGCAGGACAAGAGGACACAGCATGAGATTAGAGGGAGGCCGATTAAGGGGTAATGTGAGGAAGTTCTTTTTTACAGAAAGGGTGGCGGATGCATGGAAAGGCCTACCTCAGAAAGTGGTGGATATGAATACAGTGCAGGGCTTCAGACAGGCATGGGATAGGCATAAGGGAGCAATACAGATGAGTATGAATAGATAGGCCATTGACAGAGCAAAGGCTGATGGCACATTCATAAGGTAGAAAAAGAAATGGGTGGACTGGATGGGCCTTGTGGTCCATATCTGCCGTCAATTTTTATGTTTCTATGTCACTGTCAGTCCAGTGCAGAACAGTCTGCAAGGCGCTCGTCAGTGTCAGACCAAGTATCAGCCAGGCTGATCATGACACTCTTTTGGTCTTGCTGGATGGAAACTTCATTTAGTTCAAAGGACAGAGCCATTCCAACCACAGCGTGGCTCTTTCCTTTGATCTGCATAATGCCACCCAGCAAGCAGGGCTGATCATCATCCTGATCAGCCTGATGTGCCCCCCTCAAGCATAACCTGAAATGAAGGAAGCCATCCTTCAATCCCTCCCACCATTTCTAATGTTTCTGACACCGGGGTGCCCAATCTCCAGTGCTGGCTACTACGCCCACCTTGCCTATTTTCATTATGCTACACCAGAAAGCCTACCCCCAGTTCCGCCAAACATAATAATGACACTGGGGTGTTCTATCCCCAGTGTCAATATCTGAAATAAAGAAAACTGCCTCTTCTATTAATTTTTTTCCATTTTTTAAACACCCTGTAAAAAAGGAAACCATTCATCGATGTCTGTTGCTGCCACCGCCATAACCCTCCCCCTAACTGACCCTCCCACTCAACATCAATTCATTTTCCGACACCAGGGTCCCCAAACCCTGGTGCCAGCTACTACCCCCACCTTGCCCGCTTTCATTGTGTGACACCGGGGAACCCACCCCTGCTACCAGCAAACATAACATCAACACTGGGGTCCCTAGTCCCCTGTGTCGATACCTGAAATAAAGAAAACTGGGGCCGATTCCAGGATGAATGGCATAACTCACAGGCAGCTGTGAGTTACGCCATTTACCGCCATGCCGGGGACCCTGCACCACATTCCAAGAGCAGCAGGGTCCAGGCACTTGGGACATGCAAGTTACACAATGCAGAGGCTAACGCCACTGGCATGGCGTAACCAACCCGCATGTCGCAAGTCACAGCCAGCTACTGGTGGCCCCCTGAAGCTCCATCCCACCCGGAACACCACGATACACACCAGGGGCATGGGGGGCAGGACAGGAGGCACAGGTGTCAGGTGGGTGTGCCAGAGAATGGATCCCGGGGGTCCCCGAGATTAGGGGGGTGGGGGCACAGGGGACACATCTGCACCTTTGTTGCAGCACCAAGGGGCGGGCAGCTGACGGATGGCACTGTAGGTTGCCACTTAGAGCAGCTTGGGGCTGTTCTAAGTTAGCCCCACCACTGCAGCTATTGTAATCACACTTGCAGGTTATGACAGCTGCCCTCCAGGAATTGGGCGAAGTTGCTGTTGTAACCCGCACTTGCGCCATTTAAGTGCGGGTTGCAGCGTAGTGGGTGGCGTAACCCATGATTGTCATAGCCCACATCCGACATGGTGCAGGGTGCCTCCTGGAATAGGGGCTGGCATAACGATGTATAAGTCGCGAATGGCGAGATTCAGCTTACACCGGGGTAGCCCCTCTTGGAGTCGGCCCACTGTCCCTTGTAGACTGTCTTTTATTTTTATGCACCCTGTAAAAGAGAAAAACATCCATCAGTGTCTGTTGCTACTGCCTCTGTTACCCTCCCACTCAGCACCCACAACCCCCCAACCATTACTTACCTATTGGCGGTCCAACACTGTAATTCTTTCTGGACCGGAGACATGTCTTCACTCCTCAACGCTGGACCAGGAGCTGAGGAAATCAAGTATGCAGTTCAATGTATTTACATAGGTTTTGAGCTTGTTCTTATAACTGTTTTGAATATTTTCTCCCAAAATTTTCAACATGGCCTTTTTGGTACTCTACCTCATGGACAATGGCATTGAAATTATGCAGTCCATCCCGGAAGGTGATTTCAAGGTCGCTGTACAAAATCACCTTTTGGACAGGATTTGAAAATTTTCTCCACCCTTATTAATGAGGTGGGTCATAAGAAGACTATGTTGAAAATTGGGGGGGGGGGGAATATTTAAAAACAACAAAGTTATGAGCATACATTGAAAATGTTCAATGCACGCTCGTAGCTTTGGTAATTTTCAATATTTTCACCCCAAATTTTCAACATAGCCATTTTTTCACACCGCCTCATGAATGTGATGGCTGTCATTTTTCAAATTCTGGCCAAAATGTGTTTTCACACTTGTGGCATGAATCATCTTTTTGGCAGGATTTGAAGATTTTCTCCACCTGTGTTCATGAGGTGAGGTCATAAGATGGTTGTGAGTTTATAAGAAAGCTATGTTGAAAATTTGGGGTAATAATATTACAAAAACAAAGTTATGAGTGTATGTTGACATTTTTTAAAGCACGCTTATAACTTTGGTAATTTTCAATATTTTGACCCCAAATTTTCAACATAGCCATTTTGTCACACCACCTCATGAATGTGATAGATGTCATTCTTCAAATCCTGGCCAAAATGTGTTTCCGCACTAGTGGCATGAAATCACCTTTATGGCAGGAATTGAACATTTTCTCCGCCCTTGTTCATGAGGTGGGGTCATAAGAAGGCTATGTGGGGTCATACAAAGGCTATGTTGAAAATTAGGGGTAACAATATCATAAAACAACAAAGTTATGAGCATACATTGAAAATTTTCAATGCACACTTGTAACTTTGATAATTTTTAATATTTTCAACCCAGTTTTTCAACATAGCCATTTTTTCACACCACCTCATGAATGTGACAGCCACTTTTCAAATTCTGGCCAAAATGTGTTTTCACACTAGTGGTATGAAATCATCCTTGGCAGGATTTGAAAATTTTCTCCACCTGTGTTCATGAGGTGAGGTCATAAGAAAGTTGTGGGGTCATAAGAAGGCTATGTTGAAAATTTGGGGTAACAATATTACAAAACAACAAAGTTATGAGCATATGTTGACATATTTCAACACACGCTTGTAACTTTGGTAATTTTCAATATTTTGACCAAAATTTTCAGCATAGCCATTTTTTCACACTGCCTTATGACTGTGACAGCTATCATTCTTCAAATTCTGACCAAAATGTATTTCCGCACTAGTGGCACGAAATCACCTTTAGGGCAGGAGTTGAACATTTTCTCTGCCCTTGTTCATGAAATGGGGTATTAAGAAGGCTATGTTGAAAATTTGGGGTAAAAAAACAACAGAGTTATGAGTGTACTTTGAAATTTTTCAATGCACACTTGTAACTTTGGTAACTTTGGTAATTTTCAATATTTTGACCCAAGATTTACATCATAGCCATTTTTTCACACCACCTTGTGACAGCTGTCATTTTTCGAATCCTGGCCAAAATGTATTTTCATACTTGCAGCACGAAATGACGTTTTGGCCACTATTTTATAAATGACACTTGCCATGTTCAGAAGGAGTGGTCATAAAAAGACTATGCTTAAAATCTGGGGCAAAATATGACATAAAAACAGGTAAGTTCTAAAGAAACATTGAATTGTTCCCCGTTTACTCATCACTTTATTTTTGCAGATTTGGGCCCCTAATGTTCACCAAATTCCTTGTGTTATCCCACCTCCCCCCTCCGAAACTTGTTTTTGTAATTGCACTGCAAAATCATCATGTTAACTGAATCTGATAGATTTCTTTGAGTGGCTGGCCAAGAAACTGGATCAAGGTGGAGCATTGGACATAGTCTGCCTAGATTTGAGTAAGGCTTTTGAAGCCTTTCCACATAGAAGACTAGTAAGCAAGCTGGGTAGCTTAGGAGTGGGTGCAGAGATGGTCCGCTGAGTAAGAAATTGGTTGGGGGCTAGGTGGCAGATGGTGGTGGTAAATAGAGTTCACTCCAAGGAAGGGAAGGTGACCAGCAAGGTGCTTCAGGGATCAGTGCTGGGACCGTTCGTCTTTACTGTCTTTATAAGTGACATTGCAGAGGAGCTGGAAGGGAAGGTCTGCCTCTTTGTGGATGCCACCAAAATCTGCAATAGGGTGTACACTTGGGGGAGGGTGGAAAGGATGAGCAGTGACCTCAGAAAACTCAGTGAGTGGTCAAGCATATGGCAGCTGGGTTTCAGTGCCTAAAAGTGCTAAATAATGCACTTGGTGCCCAGAAACTCAGGGGTAGAGTACAAAATAGGAGGAGTGGTACTGACAACCACCAAGCAGGAAAGAGACTTGGGGTTATCATATCTGATGACCTAAAGGTGGTCAGACAGTGTGACAAGGAAGTTGGGAGTCCTAGCGGTATGCTGGGGTGCATAAGGCAGGATATCACCAGCAGAAAGAGGGAGGTGGTGTTGACCCTGTATAGATAGCTGGTAAGACCCCACGTAGAGTACTGTGTCCAGTTCTGGAGACTACATCTCTGGAAGGACATAGACAGAGTGGAGGCAGTCCAGAGGAGGCAACTCAAATGTTGCAGGGTCTGCATCAGAAGCTCTACAAAGAGAGACTAAAGGACCTAAATATGTACACCCTGGATGAGAGGAAGGAGATGGGGGATATGATAGAGAGCTTTAAATACCTCACAGGGGTAAATAAGGTACAGAGGGAAGTATCTTACAGAAAAGTGGTGCTCTGGAAGGGACACGATATGAAGCTGGAGGTGGGTAGATACAGGAGAGATGTGAGGAAGCACTTCTTCACAGAAAGAGTGATGGATTCCTGGAACAGGCTTCCAGTGGAGGTGGTGGGGGTGAAAACAGTGGTAGGTTTTAAGAATGCTTGGGATAGGCATAAGGGAATCTTATGGAAGGGAGGGGAGAATGGGCAAGAGATCAAGTAGAATTTGTAATGATACTCTAGGTAGGAAAAAATGGGCAAACTGGGTGGGTCAAGCAGTCCATATCTGCTGGCAAATTCTGTTTCTGTGATTTTACCTGGATCAGTCTTCACCATTCACTACTGGTGGGTTCAAGACGGAGGCACTAGGACCCCACGGGAAGCTTATAACTAAGCTTTTCAGCCTTTCCTCTGGAGGAAGGGCCGACACTGGGGATGGTGCCGCCCTCGAGGCCGACGTATTACATGGTGCTCGCAGGTTGGCCAGTAACGGACGCCGTCCCCTCCACCACCCCAGTTCTGTTTTTCCCACCATTAAGGCAGTAGCTGAGGATGTCATGGGAGCAGTACAGCAGCACTTTGTTTTAGAAAGTTCTGTTCACCAGACAAACCGTTACTCACCACTGCCAGTTTGTCGCCGCTTTCGACACTGACCCTCTTTATTATTTTGAAGTTTTGTAGTGTTGAGTTTTTTTCTTTTTCATTTTATTTTTTGCAGCTGATCATGTCCGGTTTGGGACATAAGCGTTCTTCAAAGGCGGGGACTACCTCTATTCATTGGTGCCCCTGTGGTAGTCTCATGACCATAATGGACCTGCATGTCTGGTGTTTTACTTGCCTGGGCCACACCATGACATGGATTCATGCAACGGCTGTTTTTCAATGGAATTCCACACTCTGGTAAACAGCGCAGTGAGGTTGGGGAGAGACCCCCCGACTTTCAGTGGTCGACGTCATACCAGGGCCACCAAGGTAAGGTCTCTGTTGAGGCCTCAGCAATATGCAAGGCTTACATCAGCGGCCCCTCGGTGGCTTCGGCTGGTGCAGTTTCGGCTCCCGACACCAACTCTGGTGTTGGTGAGAGAGGTGGTGCCATTGTTGCCTCTGGGTTCCCTCCCAACACTTTTCTTGGTGCCAGGACTGTTAGAGTGTCCAGGGTCGCCTCTCTGGGGATCTCCTTGATCTCCTCCCCAGTATCAGAGGATGATCAGGATGATCCCAATTGGCAACCCAGCTCTCCGGAGCTCTGGGTGCTTTCTGGTCCCAGGCCGAGGTCCTCCCTTTCACCCTCTTCTCCTGCCAGCACTATCAATGGCACCACCTGTCTCTCTGCTGGTGCTGCCTTCGGCACTGAGGATGCTTCTGGTGCTGATTCCGGCACCGGGCTGGAGGGCAACTTCACAGTTGGTGCCGCCTCTGGGGACAGCACCACAATTGGTGCCACTTCTGAGGTCTGCATTGCGGTCAGTGCCACTTCCGAGAACAGTGCTGCTTCTGGGGACAGCGCCACCTCTGATGCCATGTCCATTGCTGGTGCTGCCTCTGATACCGCTTTGGCTGTCGGTGCCACCTCTGGTGCCGCTTTGCCTGTCGGTGCTGATGCTAATGCCGAGGAGGAATTTGAGGCTGACCTTAGTGCCAGTTTTTTCTTTCCTCCCCTCTCTGAGAGCAGTGGCTAAGGTGAGGCCTCTTTCGAGGGGGCAGTTCTCAGTCCTCTGGTTCGAGTCTGGTAGGGCCCTATCAGGTGCCCCGGTCTGTCCCTGTGGCTTTGGCCACCCAGAGGCAGCGCCGGAGTGCTGATAGGGACTCTCCTTCTCCTGCTAGCGGTCAGAGGCCTGCTGTTGGTGGGGATAGGGGCTGCCCTTCTGGGCCTGTATGGCTCCAGCTTCCACTCCAGGGACTTTCCCCAAGGGCACCACCCTGTTCACTCTCGGCAGGTTGAGCAACTGTTGGTGGCTGAGCAGCACAGCCCCCTCTCTTGGGAGGCATCCTCTGTTTCTCCCACAGCACTAGCAGAGAGTCTACGGTCTCTCTGGACCATTCTCCCCTTTCTTGCTCTCTGCCTCCTCCTCCTCCCCTCCTTCCAGGACTATCCAGTCCCCTGGGTCCCATTACATGGGAACAGTACAGGGCAATGGCAGGTGTCTGTCCCATTTACTTGAAGTTCATGGACAAGATGTTTTTTTCCACCTCCTGCCCAGGCATTGCTGTCCCCTGTACAGAGTCCTTCCACTTTGTCGGATTCCCCCTCAAAGGAAGAGGACACCTCCACCCACATCTCCTCTGACGCTGATTACACCAACTATCAGCAGTTCCTCGTGACGAAGTTGGAGGAACTGCACCTTCCCCCAGCTGTAGACCACAATCCTATGCATGTGACACTCTCCTTCCTCAGGGAGTACAGTTCGGAATCCACTGTGATCCCTCCATGGCCCCATCCCTTCATGGAGAAGTCGCATAGTGTCTGGCAGTTTCCCCGCATCTTCTGTTCCAGCCTCTTGGGACTACCAACACAGGTATTGCACTCTCCCCAAGACTCCAGGAGCTATGCCCCATCCTACATCTGGGCAGGAGTGGCTGGATACCCCCTTGGGGTGTCGTCGTCCCCCTAGAGACCGCCCTCAGAGGCTGACTCTGCAGAGTTTGATCACTGGGGCAGAAGGGTTTTCTCTTCCGCACGTCTCTTGCTCTCAATTTCTGCACACCAGGTGCACAAGGTAGCCTATGCAAGGTGCCTGTGGGCTTCACTGGGGCAGATCCTGGCAGCCATGTCTGATAGTGAGGCAACCAAATGAGCCATCACCATTTCTACACACGGCTTGGAGCTGGCAAGATACCAAGCGAGGGCATCTTGCAATGCCAACACAGTAGCCTCCAGGCCGGTAGGAACAGCAGTCTGCATTAGGTGGATGGTATGACTCCAGCTATCCCGGTTGTCACCCTTGGCCCGGTATAGGGCGATTGCCTTGCCCTTCCAGGGGGCCCGATTCTTCTCCCGTAGGCCCAGACAAGAGCTGTTGAGGCATTCTCCTTCTGAGTGTCAGGAGCCTAGACCAGACCCTGACCAGTCACGGACCTAGCCAGGCCCAGAAGGACACCCTCCTTTTGTGTCTCCCCCACAGGAGGCTGAGGGTGATTTTTCCCTCGGTGAGGTGCCAGCACCACTTTGTGGTGCTTGGTTCTCACCCACCAGTAATGAATGGTGAAGATTGATCCAGGTAAGATATAAAAATTATGTACCTACTGTAATTCTTGATCTTCCTGGATATTTTTACTATTCATTACTGCTTCCCAACCACCTTTCCCTCTTAGGCCCCAGTCTCCTGGGCAGTGCCTCCTCCCTGCTTGCTTTCTTCCTGCTTGAGGCCAATTGCGAGTCTAATCTCACTGGCACCTCTAGGTTCCCTAACTGTTCCTCTAAGAGCACTAGGGAGCTGCCTCTAGAGAGAAGGCAAGAAGGGGCTCTTGCCCCTTTGCCAGAGGCTCCATGGGGCCCCTCAGGACCTTGACTGAGACTCCTTTCAGGCAGCTGCATGGGCTGGGAGTTCCTCCCTGTTTTTCTCCTGAGCTTTTTTGTCTCCCATGCCTCCTTGTGCCTGAAGATCTAGCATTTCCCTCTCTCTCAAGTCCCCATTTTGGTCACAGGGGCGCCGGGGACTGTCTCCTTCCTCTTTGGAGCCTTTGGGTTGCTCCTTTTCTTCCCATTGTTGACCCACTCCTGGATTGCCTGTGGGGCAAGGTCCCCCTTTGACATCCTTAATCCAGCCCCCTTGATCCCTTCTTGAGGGTACAAGTCCTCTGCCTTCCACCATTTTTCTGGTGGTAATAGGCTCAAGGGATTCAACACCCCACTCAAGTATCCGGGGTTCACTTAACCAGGTGACCACCTTCCCTCCCCTGTCCGGAAGGATCTTGCACAGGGTGGGCCTTTATCTTTCTGGACTAAGTCTCCACCACTCATTCACACTAGTGGGATAGGGCTAGAGGCACTAGGACCAAGCGGGAGCCTAAAATTTTCAGAAGGGTCGGTGCGAGAGAGACCACAAGCACGCACCATGAGACTAGTACGCACCTGTGTAGGCTATCTCAGCGTTGACCACTCAACACCTCAGTTCCTTTTCTCCGCCCGTCAAAGGTGCGGCAGATATCGACATGGCTTTCTAGATCTGCGAGTCAAAGTTTTCATCTATCGACAGCAGCTTTTAACATTTAATTTAATATTTTAATAGTAATTTCTTATTTTTACGAACAATAAAAGAAGATTATGAAGAAGAAGAAGAAAAAGAAATTCTTTCCTGCCATCAACAGAGTCGTCCTTAGACGGTAGCGGTGACAGTAGGAGGACTTTGTTTGAAAGTTTTTATGGCAGAGGGGCTGTGTCCGGTCCACCGCCCTTAATAAATGGGGGACTATGGACAGTCCTGTGCTCGGGGGAGGACAGTCCACCAGAGCACAAATCTAGCGGTTCTGGGGAGCCGGCTCCACTTAACCTCGAGCTCTTCTTCCTCGTTGGGGGAAGAAGAATCGGTGCCGCTCGAGGTTGCCCCTTGGCACGTCTGCACGAGGATTGTTCATCGGGAGGGGCGATAGGCCTGAACCAACTTTGGTGTGTTCCCCTTAGCCCTGCTCCTAAGTGCTGCATTCTTGACTCTGAACTCCATCTCTGTCCTCGTTGGAGCTCCGTTGAGCAGTTTCACCTCTGGGCTGCTCCTGTGGAGCAGAGGGTTTGACTTCTCCAGTTTTCCTGGCTGTGTTCCTGATTTCGAGGTCTCCGGGCCTCAGAGCCGGATCGATTGGATCAGGATGAGCGTGGTTCCCTCTTGGTGCCTTCGCCATCATGTCAACCCCTCATGCCTACCCCCCTCTCCCTTTTCCATGCAGGGGCCGGTACAAGCACCACTTTTTTCCTTTTCCCCTTCTTCTCAGGATTTCCATTGGCATTTTCCTTTGGCACCGTGACTCGGTGCCTTGATCGGCGCCGTGCCTCAGAACCGTGGCTCAGTGCCATGATCAGTGTCATGCCTCGGTGCCTTGGTCGGCGCCGTGCCTTGGTGCCTTGGTCGGAGCCATCATCAGTGCCATGGGCTGGCGCCATCACTCTGTGCGGCGCTGTGGGTGCTCTTGTTGCTGCCATTGGTTGTCAGCGGCACTTGTGGTGCCGTGGGTATCTAGGTGGAGCCATGCACTCCACGGGCCATATGAAGCATCCATGAGCAATGCTGAGCACCCATGGGTGCCACGGTTAGTGACATGGGCACCCATGGGTGAGTGGGTGGTGCCGTGGGCATCTGCGGGTGCTGCGGGTGGTGCCAAGCACCCGCAGATGCCGCGGGCCCCCAGGGGTGCCATGGGTGCTTCAGGTGGTGCCAGGGGCACCCATAGGTGCCACAGATGGTGCCATGGGTGCCCATAGGTGCCACTGGTGTCCTCGGGTGCCATTCTTGCCATGGGTTCCATGGTGCCATGGGTGTCAGGGGTGCCCTCGGTGCCATTGCTGCATGGGTGCCGGGGGTGCCTGTGTGTACCACCGCAGGTGCCCTCAGGTATCGCCCAGGTTGGCATAGGCACTGCTTGGTGCCCTCCTGTGCCACGACTGGTGCGGGTGCTGCGGGGGTGCTACTGGGTGCCGTCTGGCAGAATTGGTGACACATTTTTCCTTTTCGGACTTCTTCTCCACAGAACTTGTGGCAGGATGTTTTCCACAGAATGAAGTCCTGTTCTGCGGATTGTTTTTCCTCACATCTTAGTGAGTGGTGGTCTATGTGGGAGCTTGTGTCATCCAGCGGTTTTCTGCTGATGGAACTCTGCTTTACTGTTCTGCCAACGGAATCTCTCATTCCGCTCAGCACTTTCTTGGCTCCCTACGTGGTACCAAGCTCCTCGATTTCCTTCCTGGTGGCGGAGTCTCTAGTGGCTCTGACCTAGACCTCCCTTAGAGGTCCTTCTGGGGTAGAAGTGCATCTTGATGGGTCTTTCCCTGTCCTTATGGTCAGTAATACAGCATATGACTCATTTTATATACTGAAGGGCACGTCCTCTCTATCATCAGAGTCCATGATGGACGATCTTTTCAGTAGTTCCTCAGTATTGGGGTCCACTATAATATTTCAGACTGTGTCCGTGGACCATACACTTCTGCGTCTAGCCTTTTTCAGTTGTCAAGACAATTACATCCTGTGAAACATTCTAACTTAATGGTCGGGAGCCGCTCAGGCTCTTCTGCTCCTTTGATAGGGGTATATAGGCCCCTTGTGATATTGCCCCTTTGATGGCTTCTTCGTCACAGGTGATTAACATCTCTCCAGCTGTGATTATTATTAGTCTGGTCATGATTTCAGTATGGACGCTCAGGCTCCACCTGCACTCAGATGGAGAACATCTTAGTCATTTTGTCTCAGACAATCCTTACGAAATAGCAGCCTTAAAGCCTTGTTAGGCTCAGACTAAGAAAAAAAATTTATCACAGCACAGGGCCTAGCCGAAATGATCTGATACCACCCTTTTGAATCTGGTCAGTTTCCACCTCAGCCCCTGAGGTGCTCATCTCCAGAGTACGGTAAATAGTACCTGACTTCTTCTTCCCCTAAGGAGAGTCTGATCCAGCGGCAGTATGGGTCGTCTCTTTTGCCAAGAGAGATTTCTCTCATTAAGAGACATTTCCTAAACCTAGGCAACTGCCCAGTCTGTTAATTCCCCTTTCTTTTTATCAGGCTCTCTTCTCTTGAGCACAGCCTCACAGCAACAGAAGCAACTCTCCAGTGAGTCGGAACTCAGGTTTCTACTTTCTTGCTTGCTTTAACTTAACAGGCGATATACTCCTTCTTAACTGAAGGTCAAGTAGGTCTTTTTCCTGAGGTAGCTTCTCAAATATTCACACCTTCGGTTCCTGCGCACTGGTTCCGTGGCAGTCTCTCATAAAGCTATCCTCTCCAAGTGCGTGACGGAGTTGTGATGTTTGTTTTTCACCAAACAAACTACACTCCTTTCCTACTGTCTTCAGGGAAGCCAGATTGAGTAGTGCCGCGACGCTCTGAGTCACTGCCGCTTTCAGTCACTTTAAACCTATGGGTTAGCCCTAACTTCGTTGCATCCCTCCTCGATGTATGTTTGCCTTAGAAATCCTACCCCTGTTTTTTTCTGTCAGAATGTTTTTCTGCAGTGGACACGTCCTCCTGTACATTTTTCCTCTCTTCCCTGAGTTCAGAGACTGCTGCTACAGTTGTACACAGAGGGGCAGGATAATTCCTTTTGTAATATAAAATGGGTAGGATCTGGTTCTACTAGACCACCACAAGAGGCTTCTAAGTTGTGCTTTGGGCTTCCATCAGGAGGGTTTCAGTGGCTGACTGAAAACCCTCCTCCTGGATAGGCTAACACCACCTGCACCTTCTTGCTCACCAAGTAAGGGGTTCAAGGGCGTCTGGATCTGTTGCTTGTTTTCTTCTGTGCTTTTCGGTCTTCCCTTAACCAGTAGACTTTACCTCTGGCTTTTTCAGCTCCTGACATCCTTACATTAGATTAGTACATGTCTTTGACACTATTAATTTTGGTCCTATACCAAATTGTGAGGCGGGGTTCTCACCACTCTCCTAGAGTGGTTGCAGATCCTGGCTGAATTAATTTTGTGTCCATTACAGTCGTCTGTAAAGTGGTGTTACAACTCAAGCACTTATCTTGTGAGCACTATATTCTAGATACTCTTTACAAGACAGCTCTTTTATTAGCAGGACAGTCCTTGGCCGTCCTTTCTGAAGTGAACCCTATCTCCTCCACCCGACTCAGGGCTGTTGGTTTTAGCTCGGTGCTCTCCCACTAGTGTTAATGAGTAATGGAGACTTAGTCCAGAAAGATATGGAAATTACGTACTTACTGTAATTATTGATTTTCTTGGACAATCTCTATCACTCATTCACATGCCCACTTACCATCCCCTGGGTTCACTTGTTCTCTTTCCCTGTTTTCATGATCCTATGGCTCAGACTGAGGAGACATTATTCTTTGACCCTTCTTGCAAGGGCCATCTGGGCCCTCTCAGGCCCAGAAGCTCAGGATGAGTTATTTTCATTAGTTATGCTGCACCTCCTCGGTCGAAAAGGTACTGAGGCAGTTGGAGGGTCGAAGCCGAGATAACCTACACAGGCGTGAGCTAGTCTCGCAGTGCTGTGCATGCGTGGTCCTGTCTCGGCACCGACCCTTCTGAAAATTTTAGGCTCCCACTTGGTCCTAGCGCCTCCGGCGCTATCCCACTAGTGTGAATGAGTGATGGAGACTGTCCAAGAAGATCAATAATTACGGTAAGTACGTCATTTCCATTTCCTTATGCCTATGCAGCGGGAGAGAGAGGGGGAGAGATTTGGATGGACCACCACTTTTCTCTCTGTGGACCGGAAGGGTTGTGCCCTTTAAATGGAAGGGAAAGGGATCTCTGTCTCTTGCCTGACACATTCTGTGGTGCTTACTCCATGGATCTTGGAGCTGATGAAGCCTCTTGGCCTGTCTGGAATTCCTCCTGTACTCACCACCCGGGGTCTCCACGCCTAACAAAAAAAAAAAGTGGGTCACCTCTCTGTGGTCTACAGAGGAAACCCCTTCTTCTTAGGGTTCTCCTTGCTGGGGTCCACCTCCTTCAATCTCTCTCTCTCTCTCTCTCTCTCTCTTTCCTTTTCTATCTTCTCTTTTTCCTTCCTCCCTCCTCCCTCTCCATCCTCTCACCCCCATACCTCTCAACCTTTTGTCCCCCAAATGTGGAACATTGCCTGTCAAAATGTGGAACAAATGGGCAAAATGTGGAACACTTAATCAAATCTTTACCTAAGAAGCTTAAAACACTGTTAACATGATGCATTTATGTTCAGAAAGTCTGTTATGAATTGAATAATATATTGTTTGCATCATTTACTATGAATTTTTGCTTTAAAATGTTGACTTTGAATGTGGAACACATCCTCACAATGTGGAACAGGGAGCTTTTGAGAAGTTAAATGAGGAACGTTTCTCATAATGTGGTACAGTTGAGAGGTATGCACCTCCTTCTTGGCCTGCCCAGTACTTGGTGTCTCCCAGGACCCTTAAAGCCCTACCCTTTCTCCTGTGGCCGGCTTTATTCCTTTTTCATTTTATATCCTTTCCTTTTCCTATCCCCTTGGGCTCCCTTGCCCAACCCTCCCTCCTTTTTTCCTCTATTTCTGATTTCCGCTCCGGCGAGTAGAACCGAGGTTGTGTAGGGCTTGTCGTCTATTACTGGCCAACCCTCGAGCACCATGTAATACATCGGACTCAAGAGCAGTGCCGTCCCCAACGATGACCCCTCCTCCAGAATAAAAGTTTAAAACTTTAAAGCTATAAGCTTCCCGAAGGATCCTAGCGCCTCTGGCTTGAACCCACCAGTAATGAATGGTGAAGATATCCAGGAAGATCAAGAGTTACGGTAGGTATGTAATTTTCATTTTCAGTAAAATCATATACTATAAAAAATAAAACATGGGCTAGCCAGCCCAGTGGCACTGAGGGTTGAAGTGCTGGACGCCACAACTCGTGCCAGCCTTGACCTGGGTTCAGGAATGAGCCTGTGTCATCAGGAGTCTGTTGGGGAGGGAGGGGAGGTGGGAACTGGACTGAGCAGCCACGAGGCAGCTCTCCTCTCCTGGGGAGTGACCTTGTCGCTTCCGCCACATGGCTGCCCTTAAGTGGAGGTCTGTGGGCAGCGCAGGATGGAAAGTGGCACAAAAGGGAGGGCATTGCGGGGCCACAGCATGTGCCTACCTCCACATGCAAATGTGCGACCTCAACAGGAAGGGGAGAAAAAGGAGCTGGCAGGCTCCATGATGGTCCCCAGTGGTGTCCCTAGTGATGGGGCTGTCGGCCTTGGTTGGATGCGAGTCTCCCCGACGGGGTGGACTGGAGCTCACCTGCCAGCAACACAAAAAACTGGGGGATAAACACTAATAATAAACAAAAAAAAAATAATAAATAAAACATTGGAAGTCAGCCCAGTGGCCCAGAGGGCTGAAGGGACAGGAAGCACCTTACTTCATGCTACGACATTGACCTCAGTTCAGGAATGAGCTTGGGTTCTGGGGGCTGGTGGGGTGGGAGGGAGAGGGCATGACTAGTCAACAGGCAGCTCTCCTTTCCCAGATGGGGGTAGCTCACCTTCCTGACTCTTGGCTGCCACCAGGGTTGCCCCACCTTTTTGGGTTCTAGATATATGTCTGGGTGGATAGAAAGGAGGAGGCCATGGTTCCAGACCATATGTGTGCCTCCACACACATGCACTGCTGTGCCATGCCATGGCTCCAGGACAGAAGGTGAAAACTAAGGCAGAAAAATGGAAGGGGATTGGGCTACATGAAGCCCTGCCTGAGGTGCCATGGCCTGAACTGCTGCTCCGCAGGGGTATGGGGGAACTTGTGGATGAGAGTCACCCTGGGAGAAGACAGCACATAGAAACATAGAAGCATAGAAACCTAGAAGTTGACGGCAGATAAGGACCGCAAGGCCCATCCAGTCTGCCCATTTCTTTTTCTACCTTATGAATGTGCCATAGGCCTTTGCTCTGTCAATGGCCTATCTATTCATACTCATCTGTATTGCTCCCTTATGCCTATCCCATGCCTGTTTGAAGCCCTGCACTGTATTCATATCCACCACTTCCTGAGGTAGGCTGTTCCATGCATCCACCACCCTTTCTGTGAAAAAGAACTTCCTCACATTACCCCTTAATCGGCCTCCCTCTAATCTCATGCTGTGTCCTCTTGTCCTGCTATTTTTCTTATATTGAAACATGTTAGACTCTTTCACCTTGTTAATGCCCTTAAGGTGTTTGAATGTTTCAATCATATCACCTCTCTCCCTCCTTTGCTCTAAGGCATACATATTGAATTCAGTTAATCTTTCGTCATATATTTTCTGATGCAGTCCCTGTATCATTTAGGTTGCCCTTCTCTGGACTGCCTCAATTTGGTTAATGTCCTTGTGAAGGTGTGGTCTCCAGTACTGCACGCAGTACTCCAGATGGAGTCTAACCAATGTCTTGTAAAGAGGGATTATTACCCCCCTCTTCCAACTTGTGATACCCCTACTAATACACCCCAACATCTCTCTAGCCTTACCTACTGCATTAGAGGTCTGCTTGGATGATTTCAGGTCATCATTGATAATGATGCCCAAGTCTCTTTCTTCCCTTGTGACTGCCAGCAACTCCCCTCCCAGCCTATAGGTGGCTTCAGGATTTCTCTTCCTTATGTGCATGATCTTGCACTTCTTTGCATTAAACCCCAGTTGCCACTCTTCTGACCATTTTGCTAGTTTATCCAGATCTCTCCTCATTCTGCCCACACCATCTGGATCATCTACTCTGTTGCAGGTCTTGGTGTCATCTGCAAACAGACAAACCTTACCCTCCAGTCCATCTGCAATGTCACAGTTGAAGATATTGAAGAGGACTGGCCCCAGGACTGATCCCTGAAGTACCCCACTTGTGACTTGCATCTCTTCTGACTGTATACTGTTTACCACCACTCTCTGTTTTCTGCCTGTCAACCAGTTTGCCACCCAGTTGACCAACGTCTGACCCACCTCGGGCCTACCCAGCTTATTAATCAATCTTCTATGCGGAACAGTATCAAAAGCTTTGCTGAAGTCATGGTAGGCAACATCAACTGCTCCCCCTTCGTCCACCACTCTGGTTACCCAATCAAAGAAATCGATGAGATTAGTTTGACAGGACCTTCCTTTTATAAACCCATACTGTCTTGGATCCTGTGCTCCTATGGATTCCAGGTGTTGCACTATCCTTTCCTTAAGGAGTGTCTCCATAATCTTGCCCGCTACTGAGGTAAGACTGACTGGTCTGTAGTTTCCTGCCTCCTCCCTGCTACCAGTCTTGTGGAGCAGGATCACATGAGCCCTTCTCCAGTCTTCTGGGACCGCTCCTTTGCTCAGAGACTCACTAAACAGTTCTGATAATGGCTCTGCTAGTTCCACCCTTAGCTCCTTTAGTACCCTGGGATGTATGCCATCAAGTCCCATTGCCTTGTCCACCCTGAGCTTATTGAGCTCTTGTAGGACCCTTTCTTTTGTGAAGGGAGTAGTGCACACCTTCCTCCCCTCTGTGTCCATGGTGCTGAGCTGTGGGCCCTGCCCTACCTTCTCTTCAGTAAATACTGAGCAGAAGTATCTATTTAGGATAGATGCTTTTACGTGGTCTTCCTCCTCACATGCCCCCTTATCCCCTTTGATCTTAGCAATTCCCCCTCTGGACTTTCTCCTTTCACTAATGTATCTATAGAAAGTCTTGTCACCTTCTTTTACTGTTTGTGCTAGTGTTTCCTCAGTTTGGGCCTTTGCCTGCCTTACTGCCTTCCCTGCTTCCCTTAGGGAAGTTTGGTATGCCTCCCTATCTTCATCCTGCTGCATTCCCTTATATTTCCTGAAGGCCAGCCTTTTGACTCTGACCTTTTCTGCTGCTGTGTTTGAGAACCAAAGTGGTTTCCTTCTTCTTTTGTATTTCCTTTTCTCATTAACACATTGGGATGTTGCTTCAAGTATTGCATCTTTAATGCTTGCCCACTTTGCCTGTACCCTCTCACCTGTATTTCTTTTTTCCAGGGCTAGCTTAACTCTGTTGGCTATCTTATCAAAGTCAGCTCCTCTAAAGTCTCATATTTTTGCCTTGGAATAGGATGATTTTGTTCTAGTGGCCAAATTAAACCATACCATGTGATGGTCACTGGCCCCCAGGTGACCTTCTACATGGAGATCTGTGATCCTTTCCCTTCCCTCCTTTCCCCACCACAGGGGGCAATTCATGGATCAAATACCCCCCAAGAAGGAGAGAAGTAGCAGATCAACTAATGGCACCCATGGACAGGGCTGAATAGCCACCTGATCAGCCCAGGTTGATAAAAACCTTTATTAAAAAACAAATAAATAAATAAAACATGGGTAACCATGCCCAACTCAGCTCATGTTTTCATCTTGTGGTTGGGATGACATAATGGACCTCAAGAGCACAACTCAAGAGGTCCATATGATGTCATCTCAACCCATGTATGGAAACACAGCCTCACTGTGTATGCTTGCTCATGTATTATTCTCTGTATTGTTGTCTACTGTAGCTCCAGTTCAGTCTGTCACTGCTACTGCTGTGCCATTAAAAGTAACTTTTTGTAGCATGCTCAGAGCTCCCATAGGAGTATGATGTAAATCAAATACTACTACTACTTCTACTATATATGTATGTACATTTATAAAATGAAGCTGAGAGTCAAACCACCTTACATACAAATTAATTTAGCCATGGAAGCATTCTAGATGAAAATAAATGATTTATTTCAGTTTGGAAGAATTATCTGATCTTCCTGGAGTAAAAGTCTCCATCACTCATTTACACTAATGGGACTACACCAGAGGCGCTAGGACCCAGCAGGAGCCAAAAATCTTCAGAAGGGCTGGCGCAGAGATAGGGCAGCACATGCACAGCACCGCGAGACTACCTTGCGCCCATATAGGCTATCTCAGTGTCAACCCTCCAACTGCTTCAGTTCCCTTTTTCCCGCCGTCAAGTGCGCGTCAGTGATGTCGCTCACCTACCGGGAGTCAAGTCTTCGTCTATACGACAGTAGCTTATAGACGTTCTGTATTTGATTAAGTTACTACTTTTAGTGTTCTTTTCTTATTTAAAAAAAGAAGAAGAAGAAAAAAAGACTAATTGAAGAAATTTTCAGCCTGCCGTCAACTGAGTCAAACTTAGATGGTAGCGGTGACAGTAGGGAGACTTTGCTTGAAAGCTGATCTGGCAGTGGGCTGTGTCTGGTCCGCTGCCCTTTGTGTGGGGGGCTCTGACCACAGGCAGTCCAGTGCTCCGGGGAGGGGGGGACAGTCCGCCCGAATCACAAAAAGTAGTGGGCCCATTTCTGACCTCAATCGGGGACCCGGTTCCACTTGACCTCTAGTTCTTCTTCCTCCTCCTCCCATCAGTCGAAGAAGAAGCAGTACCACTCGAGGTCACCCTGTGGTATGTCTGCACAGGGTTCATCGGTGGTGGAGAGCAGTAGATCTGACCCAACTCTGGTGGGGTCATCCGTGGCTCTGCTCTTAATGGCTGCGTTCTTCGACACTGGATCCTCTCTTTGTCCATTGATGGGGCTCCAGTGAACAGCTGCATCACTGGGACGCTCTTATGCAGCAGTGGGTACATTGTCTCTCCCAGTTGCCCTTGCCAGTGGACCCGGTTCCAGGGCCTTTGGGCCTCGGAGCCGCTGGGCCGCAGCTGGGTTGGCCAGGATGTGTGTGTGTGGTGCCTTCTCCAGTGCCAGTGCCATCGACGTTGACTCCACGTGCCTCCCCCCTCACCTTGTTTCCTTGCAGGGGCTGGCACACATACCGCTTTCCTTCCCCCTTTCTTGCAGGGCCAGCAATGGTGCTGGCGCCATGTGCGGTGCTGGCACGTTGGATGGTGCCGAATTCCTCTACGACGATCTGGGTGGCAGTGTCTCCCATGATTTCCTGGCCTAGACCTGCCTTTTGGTGGTTCTTCTGGGGTAGAAGTGGAACTTGATGAGTCTGACCCTGACCTGCTTTTGTCCGAAAATGCAGCGAATGGCTCATTTTATGGGCTGCAAAGCAAGCCTTCTTTATCAGTGGAACCTGTTGTGGAAGATCTTTCTTTCCAGTCTCTCCTCAGGAACATGGGGTCCACCATAGCATTACAGACTTCATCTGTGGACCAAAGCAGACTTCTGTGTCTTGAGTTCCTACATTCCTCAGTACAAGTACACCCTGTGGAACACACTCAGATCAGTGGTCGAGAACCTCACAAAATTTAACGCTAGCGTGGAGCTGCTGCAGACCATTACCAGAAGCATATAGTTAGCAGCTGAAAGCTTCTGTCGATGACTACAACACTGCCTCTAGGGCAACAGCCACTGGCATTTGTAGAAGGTGACACTCCTGGCCCAGAACATCATCTTTCTCAGCCGATACTCAGCAAGTGATTAACGTCCCCCTGACAGTGTTTATCTGTTCGGCCCTTAGGTTGAGCTCTGGAAGCTGCTCAGAACACAGGGCTGCCATTACAACAGCCAGGCTTGCTCCTGCAGCCCCTCAGAGGGTTGGGAACTGTTGACAATTTCATAACAGGCAGTCCTTTCAAGGTAGAGGCTGAGGAGCCTTTAACAGGAACCAACTCTTCAGCCACAAAAGAAAATGCAGCAAAGGGCACAGGGCCTGAAAGCACCTTTGCCAACCTCTGAAGATCCAACCCAGGTCCCACCTCAGGTGTCCGAGGTGGACCTCTCTACGACGGTAGGGGGGCATCTGACTCAGTTTTACAACCAGTGGAAATCTATTACAGTGGACGAATGGGCCCTCAGGATTGTCTGAGAGGGATACTCTTCCAATTTCACAGAGATTTTCCCAGACCTTCCACCCAGACGGCAGCTCAGTCTGTCCGCCTCTCAGTCAGACCTTCTTACTTCTGAGATATGGGGCCTCTTCAGGAAAAGGGCAGTAGAAGTTGTTCCATGGCAGAACAGAACACAGGTTCCTATTCCCATTACTTTCTGGTTCCAAGATAACAGGCGGCATGCACCCAGTTCTCGGCCTCGGAACGTTAAACAAGTACCTGTTCAGGGAGAAGTTCACAAAAAACTCGGCGTTCGAGTCTTCACTTACCTAGATGATTGGCTCCTAGCCAGCCCATCCAGACTGGAGACATAGGAAGCAGTCACCACAGCTTCTCAGTTGCTCTCTTCCAGGGGGGGTGCTTCTGATTCTGGAAAAATCCCAGCTTCAGCCATCCCATTAGCTCCTCTTCTTAGGAGCCCTCCTGGATACCTCCAGGGTGAAGGTTTTCCTTCCGGAGGATAGGAGAAATGACATCTTCAGATGGCTCATTACATCACAGAAAACAACTCTGTTTAGGCTCCTTTTGATGCAGAGGATGCTGGGACTCATGGCATTGTCCACAGCAAGCAGTGGTCACTGTCCATGCACCCACAATTCTTCCACACAAAGTGACAGAGCCTCAGACAAAATCACTTGCATGGTGGACACAGAAGGACTAGCTTCTGCAGGGTCTACCCCTTACCCCACTGGAATCTTAGATCACCATCACCACCACGGATGCATCTCTGATCGATTGGGGAGCTCACTGTCAAGACCTCCACACTTAGGTGTGGAGCCAGGAGGAGTCTCATCTTCACAAAAATGTCTTAGAGATGAGAGCTGTCGTATACGCTGTCTGAGTCCTGAAGGATCTCCTCTACCACAAAGTGATCCTCCTTCAGATGCACAACAAAGCTGTGATGTATTACATCAACAAGCAGGGTGCAGCACTCCCCTACCCTCTGTGCAGGGAGGCCATGAGGATGTGAGAGTGGTGCCTCGAGCACGATGCATCAGTTTAAGCAGTCTTCTGCCAGGAATTCAGAACAACCTAGTGGATCGCCTTAGCAGAATGGAGGTGGATCCTCATGAGTGGTCACTCACACCAGGTGTCATGCAGTTGCCATTTGACGAGTGGGGCAGTTCGGACCTGAACCTTTTTGCTTCCCCACTCAGTGCAAAACTGCCTCTGTCCTACTTCAGAAATCCAGAACCTGGCATTTTCTGTCAGGATGCATTCAGACTGCAGTGGACAAAATGCTTTCTGTACACATTTCTTCCTCTTCCTTTAGTTCAGAGGATGCTGCGCAAGTTGGAGGCACAGGGGGGCAGGATGATTCTCATCACCCCATACTGGCCTTGACAGATATAATTTCCATTGATCAACAGACTGTCAGAAGTACCTCAGAGGCAACTCTGTCTATAAACGGACCTTCTGACACAGGGGCCTCTGGTCCATCCCAAGCTGCACTCCCTTCATCTCCATGCCTGGCTCCTGCAGAGTCAGAAGTGGGCAGGTTTAAGGTTTCCCAGAGAATTGCAGAAATCCTCTTAGCCACACATAAGCCTTCTACCAGGTAGACTTACGTGGCTAAGTGGAAATGCTTCTCCATCTGTTGTGCAAAGTGCCATCTGGACCCTTTCTGTTACTCACCAAGTAAGGTGTTGGAGTGCCTCTTAGACTTTTCAAACACAGGTCTGCAATAATCAGCAGTGAAGGTACACCTCTGCACAATTTCAGCCTATCTTGAACCAGTACAGAATATTGTAAAAGTGCTATTGTGCACTTATCTGTTGCTAATATGTGTTGTTACTCTGTACCTCCCCTTTTCGCCACCCCCCAGGTCTCCCCTGAAAAAGGGACATTCTGTCTCAGTGGGCTTACCCGGTTACCAAAATTCAAAGAAATAAATAAATGTCACTGGCTCAGTTACTGTTAGTCAAGAGATTCCTAAAAGGTATCCTACACACTAAACCCCCGGTCAGGAGATCGGTGGCTGCATAGGATATTAACCTGGTGCTAGATATGCTCACCCGTAAACTCTTTGAGCCGCTAGCTGCCTTTGAATTGAAATTTCTGACCTGGGAGACAGCCTTCTTAGCAGCTGCCACTTTCCCTTGTGGGGTCTCTGAAATCCATGCTTTGATCACAGACCCTCCTTACATCATCTTTCATGAGGACAAGGTGGTACTCTGTACTCAGCCTAAATTCCTACCCAAAGTGGTTTTGGACTTTCACCTCAACCAGCCCTTGCTTCTCCCTACTTACTTCACTAACTTCCAGAATGGAGGAGAGTGCACCCTTCATTCTCTGGATGTTAAGAGGCTTCTGAGATTCTTCATCGACAGAACAAAAGAGATAACGCAAATCCAAGTAACTTTTTGTATCTTTGAGCATGCCTCAACTGGCTCAGCCTGTTGCCATTAGATATATTTCTGCATGGTTAGTGGCATGTCTTCACCACTGCTACTCCATGGCGCTGGTCAAGTTGGAAGGCCGGGTTCATGCTCACTCTACCAGAGTGGTCACAATATCCCTGGCAGAGAATCATAATGTGCACATTGCAGACATCTGCAAGGTGTATACTTGGAGCTCAATGCATACCTTTGTGAAGCACTATGCTCTGGATGTCTATGCCAGACAGCACACTTTCTTTGGCAGGACAGTTCATAATGGACTTCTGTCCTGAGTGAGCTTTGTCTCTTGCCACCCTACTCGGGGAGGGGGGAGATTGTTTTTTACCTTGGTACTCTCCCATTAGTGTGAATGAGTGGTGGAGACTTTTAGTCCAGGAAGACATGGAAATTACATCCCTACCGTCATTTTTGATCTTCTTGGATGAAGTCTCCACCACTCATTCACACACCCCTCCACTATCACCTGAGCTCTGTCATCCTGTTTCTGGTCTTCACTGTCTTGTTAGCTTAGGCTGTGAAGATGTTGTTGGGTTGACCCTTCTTACACGGGTCATCCGGGCTATTTTATGCCTGGATTAGGTTAGTTTCCTAGATTAATTTACACTGCACCTCCTCGGTCAAACAGGTACTGAGGCAGTTGGAGGGTTGACACTGAGATAGTCTATGTGGGTGCGAGGCAGTCTCGCAGTGCCATGCATGCAGAGCCCTATCTCGGCGCCAGCCCTCCTGAAGATTTTTGACTCCTGCTGGGTCCCAGCACCTCTGGCGTAGTCCCATTAGTGTGAATGAGTGGTGAAGACTTCATCAAAGAGGATCAAGAATTACATTAGATATGTAATTTCCATTTTTTATCTCTACTTGGAATGGTCACAAAGGAACCCCTAACCAAAGGGAGTGCAGCTACAGTAGCATAATGTCTGCTGACATCACAATATTTTCTACTACACTCAAAACACAGCAGTGAAATCAAACAGAAATAGTAAAATCCACATATAAAAAGTGAACGTAGAACTTTTACAGTTTAAAATGCATTGTATGAGTTGGACACTCAGTGCCCTGACTCAGAACATGACATGTATCTTCACTTGTGAGAGGCACAACATTTATCATTTACTTGCAGTTTTGCCAATTGTAGGTTATGGTCCTTCATCTTCTCTTATGAGGATAAATGGCATATTGTTCTGACTCAGGCCATTGCATATCCCCTATTTATATTTTGCAAACCATTCCTAAAATGCTGCAATTGCAGGTTTTTTAAATTTCACATGCAAGGATATGCCACATTGAGAAGGATAAGCTTTCCCGTTTTCAGTTGCAGCCTGCAGATATCAGTGGAAAAAGGTTAGGCCTAATCATACCCTGCTCCTATGCAATCTAAATTCCAGTTCCAACATATTTACATTGATTTAGAGCAAAAGATTTAAGGGCCCCATTCACGGTCACAGTTCATGGCAGTGCAAAAACAGGCTGCAAAGAGGTTCCCCAGTGCACCACCATCAATGTCTGCCATACACAAAACACAAACTTAGTGGCAGATGGGGGTCTTCCCTACGACTAAGTTGCAATTTGGATGAAGCGAGCTGATGTTAGTGTGTGCAGATAGTGGTTGCACCCACTAGCATGCTTGTTCACAAAACCCTTAGAGGTTTGGCCATGGCAGTAGCACCGGACTCATGATGCTATACCATGGACAGAGCCCCAGGGAAACAGTGCTACTGCAGTAGTCTTTCCCAACCAGACAGACATTCATCTTTAGGCCCACTTGTGGGCCATTACTTCAGTACATTTCCATTCACTCTTTGCTCCAGCTCTGGTGGTCCAGTGCTCTCTCTCTCCCGGAAGCCCCATCCCTGAAGCAATCCCTAGTATCCGATTGAACCCCTCTCCCTAGCTTCTTTCCCCATGCGTCCACTCCAGATGTCAGCCGATCAACATGCTCCACTGACTCCACGGTGTGCTGTCATGGTGTTACTGCACACTCTACAGGCAGCCTTTAATACTAAGGAAAGGACATGTCACACAACAGTACATATATAAAGGCATGGACACTAATCAGTCTAGAGAAGTCATGTATCTCACTACAAAACAGTGAGCAGTGAGATACAGTAAGTGCATTTATCTAAACAGTTGCATCTATCTAACTAGTTACCACATCATTCACCCCCGCCTGTTCAGCTGGCTCTATACACACGCTGTTGACTTTCACTTTTCAAGTCTAGTGTGCTGCAAACACGTTACCTTGCCTATCCCATTTCACCTCACAAGATAAAATCTCCTGTCTTTTCACAGCTTACCTCACCATGGTTGATCCAGTCACTGGCTCCAAATAAACACTACCCAGTAGCTTTCTTTTTCCATCTCCTGAACTGCAAGCCTACATCCACGCTCTCTCGCTCGCTCCCCTCCTCACTTCAGTCTGAGACATCAGAATGCTCACTCCCATGCTGAACAAACTGCCACATTTTTTTAAAGGTAGGCATAACATTTAGCAGACATATTGTACAAATAAAAGGCTATAAAACTCCTCTGTGACATCACCCTTCCGCCCCGCTTATTAACAGGCACTACCATTTTTGTAAATATTTTTCTTTCAGCCACAATGAACCAATCACCCATCATGTGAGCGATGTCACGAACTTCCAGGTGTCCTAGCATCCACAGCAACCTCAGCACTACGCAGAGCCATAGATTTTAAATCACAAAAAGTCCACCCAAATTTCTTTAAAAATTAAAACAGTATTTCTAACAAATCTGCCTCCACTATCCAGAGTGGTCCCTATTGCAATGAACTATGCAGTGGTGGACAGTTTGATACATGATTTATCTATATTCGTGCAGTTTGCTGTCAAACAACTCACTTGTGGCTTATGTCACTTATGAGGTTACTTGAGATCAAACAGCACTCGTATGAATAAATCATGCATGAAACTGTCCCCCATTGCATAATATATATATATCTATATATATATAGATATATATATATATATATATGTGTTGCAAAAATAACTGTTACTGCATTAGTTAGGATTAAAGCGGCAGAAGTAGGGAAATGTGGTTTTAGGGTTTCCAACCCCAACACCCCACCCCCACCCTGCACGCACCAACAGGCATCAGGGGTGTGCCTTGGGGTCGTCAGACTTAATGCCAGCCCCATCCCACCTCCGTCGTAGGCCTTCTGGATGTAACAGGCTTGTTCCCAGCTTATTGTTCTAACCTTTAGGTTATACTACCAGCCCATATGTAACATATGGAGCCATAAGGAAAATAAATATGCTCTGAAATATTTAAAGACAATCAGGTTACTTGAAAAGATTACAGAAGACATTTACATATATTTTAAACTACATGATAAAATGACTTAAACATTTGCACAGATAATCTGTAGAAATGACTATATTTGAGAAAAGAGGCCTTAAGCTAAAATGACTGATGCAGACCTGTTGTTGTTTTCAGATCACAGCACCTCCTGACAAACCACATGAACAGATTGAGGAAGAGCTGAAGAAGACGTATGAGAGTTACGTGTCTTTGGAGAAAAAGATCTTGGTTACGCTGGGAATGGTCACTGACTCAGAAGAAAAATTGCCCACTGCTATGTGACTTGCACGCAACACAGTTTTCCATCATATCTGCCAATGTCTTTACTCTTATATTGTAAAGTTTTCTAGTATGAGCCATCCCATAGACATTGTAGCAGTATGTTGTGCTACCACTTGGTAGAACAGGGTTCAGACTGGCAGAAGAGGGGTACATCACCGGGGCAATGTGCTCACTTGCTGAATTTGGGAGAACTACAGTAGAGGTCACTCTTAGTCACCTTGACCCACAGTGGCTTTCTTTGAAAGCACCAGTATTTGTTAGTCACCATATAGTTTCTCTTCAACAATATTTTTTTTTTTGGACAAAAATATCAATATACCCATTTTTCCTTTTGTTTTCTTTCATTCTTTGGTCGAGATATAGGAGTTTGACATTTTTTAAATTTCATGTTCTCGTGCCATGCCTGTCATTAAAAATGTGAATATTGTGGTACAGTGCTGTGCTGTTTACTGCTAGAAACACATGCTAGCCCTATTAATACATCCCACAGTATGAATCTAATATATGCATTCAACAGGTAACCACAACAGAAGAGATGTTGAAAAATTTGATTGGCAGCCTTCTTTAATGACGTGAGCCAGTAACAAAATATGCTAAAACCGTTTTAAAAATATCTGCGAAAATGAGAAATACACCAAGGATAAATCTATGGCTGTCCGAAATACATTTTTGCTAAAAAGCTATATGAATGACATTTTTTGACAACTAACAGATATTGCTGCTTTAAGCAGGACTTGGCAGGATGAGGACTGTAGTTGGGTATATGATATCCTGTAGTAACACTAGGGACAAAGGGTGAAAATTACGGTGCACAGACCCAGGATAAAATATTTCTGTTATCCTCTCTCTCTCTTTTTTTATTTTGTATTTTGTTCTGCTTCCTTTTGTTAAAACCCACATCTTTATAGATATGAACATCTTCAACGGGTCCTATTGAATGTTATGTTTATAAAAATATTTCTTTTTGTGCTTTTCTAATATCAGTAGGATTGTTTTTAAAGGAGTTTTTCTATCTTGTATTATAGTAATAGTTAATTATTAAACATAGTGTCTGTTTCTCAAGTCAGTGTGATTTATTACATTTTCAGTATTTGTTTCAACAAAACCAAAGTTGTGCTAACCAGTTCATGTGCTACTGTTAGACAAATTTGATTCTGTATAAATCCATGTACACCTGTTGCTACCGTATCTTTAAAAAAGGAAAACTCCATGCCACATGAATCAAATAGGGTAAAATCAAAAGCTTCCAAGAATCAATCTTCACCATTCATTCCCGCTTATGAGTCTAAGCCAGAGGTGCTAGGACCCCCTGGGAGCAAAGTCTTTTGCAGCTAGGAGGGGACCGACATTGGCTGGTGGCACCACCCATGCACCCGAAATACTGACACTGTGCACATGAGCTAACTACTAACCAATGCCGGCCCCCTCCCCATTCAATTCTATATTTCCACAACATAGAAGGCGTACTGTGGGAGCAGCATTAGTCTGCTGCATCAGCACATGTATCCTCAGTTCATCACTGCATTTACAACCATTTTTGACACTGATTCATCTTCGTTTCAGCACTAAACCAGCTGTGCTACTTATTTTTCAGCTCTGTTGTGTTTCAGCATCCATTTTCATTTTTTTCTCTTGTTTTATTGCTTTTCCATTAGTACAATGCCAGCTTTGACAAAGGGATTAAGAAAAAAGGCTGCAGCCCTCCCCACCCGTGCACTGGTGCCCCATGGGGACCCTATGGCAGCATCTGAACAGCACCGCATCACTCCTGCCTCAATCTGGATTACAATATGGACTGATGTGATGCATGTTTCTCCATGGACTAAGCTTCAAGTTCCATGTGCTAAAGTGGGGTAGTTTGCCTACTGCTTTTGGAGGGAGGTGCTGCACCCATGATGCCAAGCATAAGAGTTTGGGCCTTACCCTTGGGCCTTTTCCCAGTACCTCTTTCAGTGTTCCCTATTATTAAGTTGCAGAGGGGTCATGGTTAAGCAGCATAGGTTTTAATAGCCATGAAAAATATTGCCTAGTTGAGCATAAGGCTGAGGACATGCATCTCCTAATAGAGCTAACACTGTTTGAAAGTGTGAAACAGCTGGTGGTTAATTAGTGCTCACACTAGGGCAGCCTATCTTTAAACCCACTAATTGCCATACATAAAGGTAATTTCTTATTTAAAAGACTTTTATGCTTTATATACTATGATTTCTTAAGCTATCCTAACTTGGGGTTAAAATCACAGTTATTTTAAAAGGTATGCACTAACACACACAGGCAACGTCTTAATTGAATTTAGTGTGTTCTGTGTTTTCTCTCAGATAAAGAGTTATTCATTCTGCAACTTTGACCTTGAAATGCTTTCTTTTGGAAGGGACTCTACCTCTTTTCCTTATCCTTTTTTTAGGTTGATTTTTAAATGTAAATTTAGGCCAGTAGTATAGAGTTTGTATAACTCATCAGATGTTACATTTCAGCCAATCAGCATGCACTATGTCATTTGACAAGTAGGCATGGCCTAAAATGGACCAATCAGAACCATCCCTGTATCACACAGGAAGTCCCGCCCTCTGCACAGGAAGTCCCACCTTAAACGCAGGAAGTGACATATGAAACACAGGAAATGATATGCACTCAAATCCCAGAAATGACACATCATACTCTTTCTATGCTCCTACATCTTTTCTCCTCCATCCCCAATCCCCTCAAACCTCCACAACACCATCCTAGCTTGAACCCAAGTCCCTCCTCTGTCCATTCGAACCTCAACCACCCCATCCTAGCTCGAACCTGAGTCCCTCCTCCTCTATCTGCTCAAACCTGTGTGACACCACCCTTGCTTGAATCTGAGTCCTTCCTCATCCCCTTGAACCTCTGCAACACCATCCTAGCTTGAAACCGAGTCCCTCCTCTGTCTGCTCGAACCCATGTGACACCATCCTGGCTCAAACCGGAGTCCGTTCTCCATCCCCTCAAACCTCTGCCACCCCATCTCTCCTCTGTCACCTTGAACCACTCCCATTCTATCCTAGCTTGAAACTGAGTCTCTCTTTCATCCCTTACCATTCTGGCTTGAGCCTGAGTTCATTCCCTCAAACCTCTACCACCCTGCCCTAGCTTTAACCCTCCTTCTCTCCCTCCTCTCTCCTTACCCCATCATCAGCTACCTTGTACCCGAGTCTTTTCCTTCCTTTCTCCATGCCCCACCATCACCTACCTTGCACCCCATTACCTAGCTCAAACCCGAGTCTCTCTCCTTCTGTGTCTGAGCCCCACCATCACCTACCTTGCACCCATCACTACCTTGCTCTCCCTCAACCTCCCCCTGACAGTCTGTGGGATAACTGCAGGGTGCCTTTTTACTCAGATTTTTTTTTTTTGGTGAAATGTGTTTTGAAGTTCAGAGGACAGTGTGCTTATTATGTAAGAAAGTTATTTTAATACAATTCATTTAAATATGAAAAGCAGAGACCTAGCTCGAACCCGAGTCTCTCCCCTCCTCCCACCTTATCCCAACACCTACCTTCCTCCCATCACCTACCTTGCACTCCTTCAAACTCCCCCTGTCGGACTGTGGGATAACTGCAGGGTGCCTTTCTACTCGGGATCTTTTTGTGAAATGTGCTTTGAAGCTCAGAGAAATGAAAATGACATACCTACCACAATTATTGATCTTTCTGTGTGTCTTCACCATTCATCACTACTGGGTATATGGCCAGAGGTCATGACCTCACGGGAGACTTTTTTTTTTTCTATGGGCGGAGTCTTCATAGGGCTAGCGCTGCCCTTGAGGCCGATGTTCCACATGGTGCTCGTGGGTTGGCCATTATCTGACAATGACTCTGCCCTAGCCTCAGTTCTGAGACACCAGACAGTGTAAGAGAAAAGGGTGGTTGGAGGGGTGGGGCAAGGGAGCCCAAGGGATAGACAAAAGGAAAGGATGTAAAAACCAAAAGGAGAAATAAAGGACCGAGGAGACAGGAAGGAGAAATTAGATTCGAGGGATTGGAGAAAAGGGGGAAGGGCCCCAGTCTCTGGAAAGGAAGAAGGGAAAGAAGAGGAAAAGTAAAGGATAAGGAAGAGGAGGGGGAGAAGAGAGGAAAGGACTGCAACCCTAAAGCCGGTCCTGGACCCTAAGGTTTTGATCAAACTGATGGCAGACAAGAATCATCTGGACCATCTGAACTTGTTTAAGGAGCTGCCAAGGAGGCAAAGCCTGAGTTTGAAAGAGCAGCAGTAGCCCAAGAAGGGCCAATACCTTAAGGAGAGGGGGTCAGGAAATGAGGGAGCCTCTCTCCCCTTCTCCCCCCTAAAATAAAGGGAGAATCTTAAAAATGTTAAGGAGGGATAGCCAAAAGGATGTCCAATATGGGACAAAAAGGAAATAAGGAAAAATAAGGTTTTTTTAGACCAAGGGGAAAAATGGGGGGGTCTCCCCCGATCCCTCACCTCACTCCAGAAAAAGGAGGTGGGGAGAAGACAAGGTGAATGAAGGGGGAGGAAGACCCCACCCTACCCAAAATAAAAAAAAAAACTACAGGAGAAACTCCTCCCTGCATGCCTCCAGAGTCCCCTTCCTCCTGACCACAAGGGAGAGGAGAAAGAGGAAAAGAACAACAGGGAGACACACAGGGGGAGGGGGAGCCCAGAGACTGAGGTCCCAGGGGGAAGGTGGGCCGGATTTAGTGATGAATGGTGAAGATACACAGAAAGATCAATAATTACGGTAGGTACGTAATTTTCATATCCTATCTGTGTCAGTCTTCACCATTCATTACTACTGGGTGAGTACCAAGTCCCCCGAAGGGAGCCCATTACTTCCCTAAAGGACTAAATTCCTAAGCCTCCAGTGGGGGAGACACTGAAGGGGAGAACCCTCATAGGCCTGGGGAGGCCTGAGACTGGTCCAGGTGAGATGGGGAGCCCCCAGAGGGGGAGGGAAAATGTCCTGAAAGCTACCGCCTCACCCTGTGGGAGAAGAGGTGGCTTCTCTGGAAGGAGGATCAAATCACCCTATGCCGGGCCAGGGATAAGCGAAGTCATGCTGTCCACCTAATGCAGATCGCTGTCCCTATAACTCTGGAGGCTACCTCATTGGCTTCATAAGATGCCCTTGCTTGGTGTCTTGCTAGCTCCAGGCCCTGAGCAGAGAAGGCAATAGCTTGCCTGGTTTTCTATGTTTCAGGCATTGAGGCTAGGATCCGTCCTAGCCTGGACCAGAAGAACCTGTCGTAGGAAGCAAAGTGGGCCTAATGTGAAGCAATGGAATGAAGGATCTGTGCTGAATAGAAAGTCCTCCCCCAAAAATCGAAATCCACAGAGTCCGAGTCTGGGGAAGTCAAACCCAAAGAGGGATGAGGCAAAGTACCTGGAGACCGGGGGGGGGTGCAGTACTGTTGGAGCAGGTCCCTTGGGGCTGGAACAGTGGAGAAGGGACGTAGCCAAACCTGATGTGATGCTTCCTGGAAGGGGACAGGCTAGGCAGGAACCACCAGGTTGGCCGCACTGTATTCACCTAAGAAGGCACTTGTCACATGCTCAGGATTGCTCACAGGGGTCGAAGTGAGATGGAGCTTATCCAGCATCCTCGAGAGGATAGCAGATGCTGGGGAGATGTGGACGGACAATTCCTCTCCCTCCAAGGAGCAGGAGGATGAAGATGCAAACGAGCTCAGAGATTCAGGGTCCAGTTGCACGGGAGCATGGTGGAACACCTGCTGGTCCAGGGCACTAAGGTAGGTAGGGAAATGTGCAGCTGAACCTCTGAATTGTTCCCAGGTGAGAGGTCCCCTAGGACCGGGAATGCCTGAGATAGCCGGGGATGGAGGCAGAGGCATGGGGGACAAGCTCCTAGCAGCAGGAGAATGGCCTTTGTCAGGGCAGGGGGGCCTAGAGGAAGCTCCCCACAGGGAGGGAGACTCGAAAGTCCCAGCAGCTAACAGCTGTTTAACTGGAACAGTCAGAGCTGTGCCCATGGGAAGAAATCCCCCTGTGAGGTAACTGAGACTGTGTGAGTCCAGACGGATGGCCCCTGACCTCTGAAGTTGAAGTCCTTCTCGAGGAGCATTCCAGGGAAGAGCGAGGGTCTGCACTGCAGCTCCTTCCAGAACCCGGCCGGGTCCCAGTGAGGGCACGCTGCACCAAACCCTGACCCCTCAACCCTTCAGAGTCCAAGAGGGACCTCGTCCGCATAGCCACTAGCCTAGGTAACTGACAACTCTTGGTAGACTCTGAAGAATCCACCCAGGGAACAATACCCTCCCCTTCATGGGGTGCCCCGGGCTGTCCCAAACTTGGACTGTCCAAACACACCAGAGAAGAGGATGCCCCAACTGAAGAAGCAGACATGCCAGTAGCCCTGCGCTGCATGGCAGCAGCCACATGGACCACTGCTGGCTGGTCAATCCCACTGACCCCAGAACCTACTAGCAATGGCTGACCCCTAGAGGGAGGCTGAGTGGGGGCCGAGGTGCTGGACACTGAGGGATCGGAGGGTTCTGAAGAATCCAGGATACAATCCTGATCAGACCCAGAGTCCCCCTCTGAGGAGGTAGACCCAGAGGCCCAATGCCATATTACCCTTCGATGCCTTACAGGTTCTGGACCATGAGCTGGACCACCTTCAGCCCTGACACCGCAGGTGGCACTGGAGCAAAGCGTGGCACCACGACCCTCCTCGGTGCTGCAAATGGTACCCGAATTGGGAACAACGCTGAGCGCAGCACTGCACTCCACCCCAGTGCTGCGAACTGCCCCAGAGTGAAGATCAGCACCAACCGTGGCACCGCCCCCATCACCAGAGTTGGGAATGCCACCGACTCCAGCCCCGGTGCTATGCACAGAACCAGAGACAGAACCTGAATTAGCACTTCCCATGGCATCGCTGACATCCCTGATGCTGTGAATGGCACCAGGAAGGACACCAAAGGATAGCCCGGCACCAACTGCAGCACTGCCCTACAGGTCTCCGATGCCGAGAATGGCACTCTAGCCAAGGGTGGTGCCACCAGTCGGTGCCAAGGACAGTGCTGGCCCAGGCTCAGAGGCCCAGAAAACAACACTGGGGGAGCCTTCATCTCCGAAGAGGCGACTGCCATAGCAATGCCTCCTGCCTGCCCCCCGAGAGGGGCAGACTGGGCCTCTTGCACCAAAGAAGGATCCCCACCATGGCAAGGCTGAAGGAGGTGGAGGACCCCTCCTCCACGGGCTGTATAGGTCTGGGAGGGGACCTGAAGAAGGGTCAAGAGTCCTGACCTTGGCCACCCGACTGCAAACCCACCCCTTGAAAATTGGCGGCACGTGTCCGACTTTAAATGCACGGATCTCAAGAACTTGACGGTCCATCGAGAAGCAGATGTTGCAGTTGTCCATGTCATGGGCCAGGCCAAGGCAAGAGAGACAATGGTCATGCTGGTCCATCATGGAATAAAGGCGGTCATAGGGGCACTGATGCATTGGTGGCTGCCCCGCCTTCAACGACTTCTTGTCCCCCAGATGAGACATGATCACACAGTAAACAACAACAGAAACAGTACTCGACGTCGCTTAGTAATAAATGAAATGGTCTTACCGGCACCAGAAGTGACGTCAAGCAGGACGAAACAGAACCAAGGGCTGGTTGCGAAAACTAGGCCGCGAAATGACTGACACTAGGCTGTGAACACGCACTTGCTAGAAGTCTCCTCATGAGGTCTGCAGTCAATGGCAGGAGAAGAAGAACTGAGGCTAGGGCAGAGTTGTTGTCGGATAACTGCCAACCTGTGAGCGCCACGTGGAATGTGGGCCTCGAGGGCGGTGCTAGCCCTATGATGACTCCACCCATGGGGGGGGAAAACATTCTCCCATGGGGTCATGACCTCTGGCCATATACCCAGTAGTGAAGAATGGTGAAGACTGACACAGATAAGAAAGAACATTTTATCTTTATTATGTGAAAAAGTTATTTTAATACAATACATTTTAAGCATTTATGAAAATACAGAGATTTCTTTTTTAATAAGAAAAAGGAAATGAGTTCTAACTTTAAAAACAGAGCTTGTGTGTATGTGTGTCGAGCTGAAGCTGATTTTACAAGGAGTGCTTATTCTAAGTAGACTGCTTCAAATCCTAAAGTCTGCTTAAAAAACAGACGTAATCTATATGTACCTTTCTCTTTCAAATTTAAAAAAACAATGCAACAGAATTCTGGTATTTTGATATCAGAAACTAAATGTAGTTTTCTATTTCCTTTGAAAAAAATCATTTACAAGATCGCTGCTTATCAAAAGCACATGTTTCTATTAAATATATTCTAATGTTACTGATGAAAGTATTTAAGAGGGTTTTATCTTCCATGTGTTTCCTGTAAGAACATTTTAGCTTTACTATGTAAAAAATCGATGTTAAAAGAATGCATTTTCAATATTTATGATAACCAGAGGTTTATTTTTTAATGAGAAAAAGAAAATGAGTTCTCACTTTAAAAGCAGAGACAGAAACAATGTTTGTGTGTGTGTGTGTGTGTGTGTGTGTGTGTCCAGCACTGGAGCTGATTTTACAAGGTTTCCTAGTCTAAGTAGAATTCTTCAAATCCTAAAATCTAATTAAAAAACAGACATACTCTCTACACACCTTTTTCTTTTAAGCTTAAAACAGAATGCATCAGAATTTTGGTATTTTGGTGTGGTTATCAAAAGCACATATTTCTATTAAATTTATACTAATGGTACTGGTAAAAGTCATCAAGAGGGTTCTAATCTCCAGAAAGCAACAAAACATGCCCTGTAGTACCCATTTAAACATGAAAAACATGTTCAATTGCTTTCTGAACTCTTTTATACTCTTTGAGAAACCTAAAAAAATTGCCCTGCCCAACGTTACAGTATAAGAAAATCACATGCTAGTCATTCTATGTATCATAAGACAGAATAGCTGCTATTGAATCAATGGGGCCCTTCTTCTGTGTATCATAAGATAGTATAGGACCCTCTTTCACAAAACATGCGCTCATCCCATGTGATAGTCACATAGCGTGAGTTCATACAGCATAGGCTCATTCAGTAAGCCAAAAGACCAGAGGTTCACAGACGTTTTAAGAACGTCATTATTATTATTATTATTTTGACCAGCTGGTGTGATTCTGAAGATTTGATGGGTCATCTATCTGACATTGACATGATGGAAGTGGTTGTAACAATACCATCGCCACAAGATACTTACTTCAGCCGAAAATGTTTAAAAAATAAACTGACTTGGATGCTTTTCAGTGTAAGTAAAAGGCAGCCAGCTTGTGTCTGATTTGTAGTGTGTTTGTTAGATAAAATACAATGTTATGAATCTGCTAGTGTCATTGGGCTTACTACATATTGTTGACTGAAATGTAGGGCATCTTTCTTTGTAGAGGGTGCAAGTGCATATTTTTAGCTTGTGTTTTGGTGGGGGGTGGGTCTTGCTAGGGGTGCATGTCCTGTCCTCTATATGTGTTTTCATCTTGGCATTTGTGCATCTGGGAAAAATGATGTGTGTGCGTGTGTGTGTGTGTGTGAATGAATGCATCTCCATTGAGCACTTGGCTGTGATAATGTGTTTTCTGATTTGCTCAGCACCCCCAAGAATGATAGTCTGTTAGTGGAAGTTGAAAAGTTACAAACAATAAAGTGAAATAGAAAAGTAAAATTGTTTGATTAGTCTACAGGCACTTTGAGTATTTTTCCCATTTTATTTTATTCTGGAGTTGCTTATTCATTATATCCCTAGGTGAGTAGGTGGGAAAGGCTGGTGGTTCATTGATGCATTGTGATATTCTTGTGCTTCACAGATGGTAAGTTTTGTAATATAGTAGTACCATCTTATGGTTTAGCCCCCCCCCCCCACCACCACCATCTGTTGATATCAAGTATGAGGATCTTAGGAGAGATCACTTAAATTATAGAAGGCACTGATATGAGGTAACATAGTGACATAGTAACCTTGTATTTGATGGCAGATTAAGGACCACTGGGTCCCATCCAATCTGCCCTTATTTTTTCTATTTATTTAGTTTTTGTTGACCGGGTAAGTGCACTAGACAAATCCTGCCTATTTTCAGGCACGACCCGGGGAGGAGGAGGATACAGATAAATGCCAACTGACCTTGAACCAGATTAAGCTGTTGATGGTATATTCCCTGCCTGCATCAGTGGTCACTGACCCTACTTGATCATTGGCTTTAGCCCTTACTGCCCACCTCTAGGGTTCCCTTGTGCCTATCCCATGCATGTTTGAATCCTTCCACTGTGCTGCTCCCACTGCTTCCTGGTGTAGATTTTGATCTTGCCAGAGTTTGAGAGGACCATTACAAAATTAACTTTTCTATACATCTTTCCTAGCTCTATCTTTATGCATATGTTTTTCACTGTTCCAGGGATAGAGGTTGGCAACAGTAGGCCAACGGCCAATTGCAGTACAAGAATATATTGGGCCAGTAAAATGTTCCTGTAATTAGCCTTGTGTCCTAGTGCTGGAGGAGGAAACATTTCAGGAAGTACAGAAGTTAGGCCATTGGATTTTCTCCATTGGTAGACCTGCTGGGCAGTTGCTGTAACACTTAATTTTTGACCCCCTGCTGTTGGCAAATCTAAGCTTTTTCAGTGATATCCCCAGAAAACTATTTGATAGCAAAGAAACAACTTACTAAAAAAGCCTTGTTGTTCCGTAGCAGGTAAAAGGTTAACTATTCAAAGAATTTCAGGGCCCATAAAAGATAAAAGCTATTTGTAAGCAGAGTGGTCAGCTAAGTAGCCAAAAGAACAGAAAAAAATCAATGCAAGCTTTCCAGTCATCACCACTGCCATATTTTTAGATTGAAATCTGGAGACAAAGCAGTCCTGTAGTTAGGGGGCAGCGTTCTGAATTTGGAAACCCGGGTTTGAATCCCACACCTGCCACTTCGCTTTGCACAGCCCTGAGCAAGCCACACAACCTCCCTGTGCTTAAGCTCTCTTTAAACTCACTCTGTATCTAAACCATTAGTTCCCAGACTTTGTCACAGTCAACCTTCTCCAAGCCATGGAAACTATCTTGAGCCTACACCAAATATTGAAATTATCGTGGACTTCCCCATAGAAAAATGGCATACTTTACAATAAAGAGAAACTCATTTTAAGTAGTTCACTCTCATTTTATTCAACTTATTTTACCCCCCACCAACGTGTTCCCCCCTGCCAGGCCAACCTAGTTGCTCCACTATTTTGACTTTCAAACTGTTGTTACACCTTGCTGCAATACCTTCTTGGGTCAGACTACTTTGTCCATTCCCACTATCTGAAATAACTTTACTACCTAAATATGCCTCTCCCTCTCTTACTCTGGTCTTAAGCAACTTCTGAGGCATCCTTTTGGTCCCTCCTGCTATTGCTCATAGTACTGTACCCCTCTGCTTAACCCTTGTATTTGAACTGTTCTACCACGTGTGAAATTGGTCAGTTGTACGTCTCATTATTTGTTCATTGTTCCCTTTTTCTTTGCACTGTTGTTCATTTTGTATTGCTTGACTGTTTTGTAGTAACTTTTTGAATTGTATTCACACTCTACCCTTCCTCAGGTACTCCTGAAGTGAGCCTTGGCTCAGTGTACTTATCCTGGTCACAGATTTGTAAGTAAATACAGTACATGTATTGGTATCTTCTTTTAGTTTGCCTCATCCCTTCACACAAAAAATGTGTAACTCAAAAGTACAGTACTTTTTCAGACTGGCTTGAGCCTCCCCTGGAACAGGTTGGGGCTTCACCATTTGAGAAACCCAGATCTAAACTGCTTTAATCTCCCTGTGAATGTGAAATGGCAGTGACATTCTCTTCTGTGTCTCTGATTGTAAATCACTTTGGAAAATTGTGTGTATGAAAGACATTATTTTAAATTTCATTGTCTACCTACCCCTCTCCTTCATTATTCCCCTCTAGCCTTTCTTCTGTTCTATTTTCTACTGGTTTATCCCCTTCTACCCCCCCCCCAACGGCATGCCTATAGCACTAGCTGGGTTTAAGTAGTGTTTATACCCTTGGGGTTCTGCTCCTGTGGGTAAGGCTTGCCTCCCCCCCACTACCTCTTCTCTTCAGTTTTTTCCTTTCACAATTTCATACCACCCCTCACTTACCCCCTCTCTTCCCAAACTCCCTTCACCCTTTCCTCAACTTAGTATTCCCACCTTTCATCAACCTGTATTTCTGTCCACCAAATGATCCCCCCCCCCCTTTTACCCTGCCAATCCATTTGTGCAGTGTGCATCCCGGAGGGTGAATGCTCATTCTGGCTCTCAACACAGCCCTACTCCCACTTCTCCCTATTCCTACAAAGTTCTTACAGTCAACCTTCAAGTTTTCTGAAAGCAAAATGTATCTGTATGTTTTGTGTGTATGTATATGTTTTATGAATATGAGTATTAAAGTAAGTGCATGAGTATATGTATATATATGTGTGTGTGTGTGTACATATAAAATGGATATATGCAAGGGACTATATCTGATGCCAAGTGCAGCCTGCTTATTATTCAAAATGTTTGGTATAGCCTAAATGTATTACATTTTATGTTCAGACTTAGCCTTTTGTATATTTTTAGACTAAGTCTTTTTATATTTTTATTTTGCATCTGTATTCTCTATTGTATCTATGTTTCCCCTTTCCCTCAGGACACAGCTGGAGATTAACTATTGCTGCACAATCTGCCTTTTCTGGTGACACTTTTCAAATAAATAATCTTCCTTCCCTAACAAAGTTTCATAGTAAGCATGATGCATTAAAAGCAGAATCAACTTTCTCTCTCTCTCTAATACCAGTACAAGGGACAGAGAGCGTTGCCTTTTTCATTGTGTGTGTGTGTGTGTGTGTGTGTGTGTGTGCGGTGTGTGTGTGTGTGTGTGTGTGTGTGTGTGTGTGTGTGTGTGTGTGTATGTGTGTTATTCATGAGGTGTAATTTAAAATGTAACACTGCTCCAGTTGTGGTGTGGGGGAGAAATGTGCAAGGAGACTGAAGTGTTAAAATGCACCTCATCCCCAAATGGGTAAATATGCACTGAATAAAGTGAAAACATGTAACAAGTTTGGAGAAGGACAACCCTGTACCCCTCCAAAGAGTTTCCGTATTGCAGCAAAGGGATGCGGGGAGTGGGATGTTAAATGTTGATTTTTGTGTAGAGAAAGGGGTTGCTGAGTCATGGAGTGGAAGATCCAGTTTCCACCTCACCTCTCACTGCAATTCTACTGCTGCTGAGCAAAACAATTAACTTAAAAAGCCTTAGGGTTCCTGCAGCAAGGACATGGTTAACTGTTCAAAGAACTTCAAGGCTCATAAAAGATGACAGCCCTTTATACACAGAGTAGTCTACAAAGTAGCCAATAGAATGGAAAAATTAAATCCAAGGTTCTAACCCCTGTAATGCTCAGTATATTCATAACTTTATGCAATAAGCCTTCTAAGCAGAACTGCCCGGAGCGATGGAACATATGCAAATGATGGAATCTTTTGCATGAGCAACTTTTCAAATGCTGCATTCTACTAACTGCCTTTGCTCTAAACCCCTCAGATTTTTCTGTCCGCCTGTCAAGACTAGACGCTCGGAGATCCTCTCCTCATCATCTTGTTCTGACGTGAGAAAACTTATTATATATATAAGTATTCTTTACATTTCATTTGCTGCCTTTTACTTTTTATAATTTTAAGTAAACCCGTAGTTTTAGTGTTTAAATTGTAAGTTTCTCGGTTTCTCCCGGTTTGATATAACCGGGGGAAAACTGAGGTTTATTTTACATTTATCGGAGTTTTCTGACCAAAAAACTCTGTTATGTTTAATTTTATTTAATTTAGCTTGTTTTAAGAACTGCTAATACTGGTTCCTGAACCGATAGCCTTGGTTCATATTACTTTGGTTTCTGGTCCCGATTGGTTCCTCATCAGTTCCGGAACCGACCGCAAATGTTAAATAAAGTTTAAATAAATACATTTTTTAGCGGTTACAACTTTTATCGGTTTTATATGGAAAATGTCAGAAAAAATGAGAAAGAAAACTGGTGATCCAGGTTTTGAATCATGTGTTGAGAGTGGTGATATTTTGTTAAGGCAAACAGTCTTTGTTTGCCTCTCTGGGCATGTACATTTCCAAGCAGTGAAATCTGCATTACATGTCCTGAGAAAACTATTGAAACATGCCTGTATAAGGCTAAAGAAAAAAAGTTATCACCACCTAAGGGTCCCTCTAGCTCTGACTAGCAGACACCCTAAATTACTGTGGCTGAAACCACAACAATTATTGTAACTGCTACCCCTGAGACGGGTATTCAAGCAGTTCCTAAGAGACTTACTGAACCGGCTGACTCCCTGGTTCTCTCAAGTAAATCAAACACAGAACCTCCTGCTGGACAGCATTTGGGGACTTCCGTGCCTGCTATAAAGCCTAGCAACTCCTGCAGATATTGTAAAACTTTCAAAGAGAAAGTGTGGAAAAAATACCTGGAATGGCTTAAAAAAAAAAAACCTTTAGGCTTGCAAGGGCTGTCTGTTTCTCAACAGCAGACCCCTGCAAAGCAGTCTGTCTCCTCTGATCAGTCTTCCTATTATTAAGAGGAAGAATATATGTTTATGATTAAATAGAAGAAAGGGGAACCTATTAAACTGAGGTTTTCCCTGAACAGGAATTGGGCTATTCCCACAGAGCATTTGAGGATTATTCCTCACTTTTCATAATGTGAGAAATGATTGGGCTGACCCACTAAAAAGCTTCTCCTTCCTGTGAATACATTCTTCAGGAAAGATACTCTAAAGATTTCTACAAATTCAAAGCTCTGTCTTCCCCACTTGAAAAGAGGCTGGATAAGAAATATCAGCTGCACAGGGAGGGAGCTGAATTTTTATTCTCCCACCCTGTTCACCAAGGAGTAGTACAAGTGACAGCCTGTAACAAGGCAAAGATACCCTGGCATTCCTCCTAACAAGGATTTCAGGAAAATTGACAGCACGGCTTTCAAGCCTTTGATGCTCAATACCAGAAGTCACTATGGCAGTCTGTCCTTGCTATGGCAGTCAAGGCTCAGACTTCCCTGTCAGATGATCTAGCTGAAACAGTTAAGTTGGATTTGGGAGCAGCCAAATATGTCATATGACTGCTGTTTTTTCAGGCACTGCTGCCAGATAAATGGCAGATACAGTGGCTCAAAGGAGGTTTGCCTTACTGAGAGTCACAAACCTCATTCAGGATACCCAAACCAAGGCTGTGTATTTCCCAGTTGAGGGTAATTCCCTCTTGGAAGAAAGATACAGGTTTACATGACAAAGGTGGATGTATACCAAATCCGCCTATAGTAGCAATTCTGCAAAAGAAAGCTTCCCCTCCACTAAAACATATGTTAGGGGAGGCAGAGACAGATCATTTCACACCAAGCCTTTCTTTTATCAGGCCAGATTTGTGCCTCAGTATCAGCAGTACCCACAGCAGGGGTACTTCAGGTACCACAGTGAGTTAGGGATTGCCTCAGAGTTCAAATCCCTGCCAACAGTTAAAAAAAATAAAAAAAAGTCAAAACATGTTATTATCACACAGTGGAGCCTGTTCTAGTACAGCAAAAGGTACCACAAAGAAAACGGAGAGTGCTGGCCTGTCTTAGACTTCAGGGTACTAAAGAGGCATTTTTAACAAGGCCAACGTCCTAAATGATAACTTTGTCACTGATTCTGCCAACACTCCAGACAAGGGAAGGGTTGGCATCACTGAACTTAAAGGATGCTTATTTCCACACCCTCAGAAGGGAGTTTCACAGAAAGTACCTCAGGTCCATACTCCCATCAGGTCACTCTCCAAGAGTCTGCACAAAAGTGCTTGGCAGGGGTTCTAGCACACCTTCGAAGACAAGGTGTCACAGTTTTCCCATACCTAGATGACTGGCTGGGGGTTGTAAAATCAACCCAGCAAGTGCCCCAGGGGCTCCTAGAGTTGCTAATGTTCCTGATAAATCTAAAGAAGTTCTGTCTGTCAGCCTGCTTAGGCACTACGGTTCATTGGAGCAGAACTAGATACCTTGCAAGGCAGGGCCTACCTGCCTCTCAGCAGGGCAAGATGTATCCCACTGATAGTGGGCTCATTCAGCCTGAGCAAACTAAGAGCCAAAAGACAGTTTCTTCAGCTATTGGCCCCATGACACCTGCCACTGGCATAGTCCTGGAATCCAGGTTATAGATGAGGGACATTCAGTTTCACCTCTGGGTTCACTAGGAGAAAGGTCCCTCTCTCAAAACTAATTCTGATAACAGAAAACATTGTTACAGGTCACCCAAGGGTGTAAAGAAGAAGAAACCAACCTGAGGAAAGGGGTCTCTTTTTTCAGCAAGAGTCCCCATCAGTTGTTCAGTCAACAGATGCATCATTGCTAGTGTGGGGCTCCCATATTGGGGATCACACCATCCCAGGACAGAGTCACTTCTGCACACAAACCTGCTGGAGCCAAGATTAGTGTTACTGGCACTAAGAGTTTTCACACAACTAGTACAGGGAAGGTGGTATAGGTCAGAAGAGACAGCACCACCACAATGTATTACACAAACAAACAGGGATGGATAAAGTCAAGCCCTGCCTGCAGAAGACTCATGATAATAGGGAGTCAGTCTAGGATGCTCCATTGGGGGGGTGTCCCCTGCAGGTTATTCATCTGCCAGACAAGGACAATACCCGGGCAGATACCCTGACTCAAATCAGCTAGTCCCATCATGAATGGGATTTGGACAGTCAGGTGGTGCAAGTAATCTTTAGGAGGTGGGGTACCCTAGAGGTAGACTTGTTTGTGTCCCACCAGAACCACCACCTACCATTGTACTATGGCAGACCACCAGATACGGGAACAATCCCTCTGGATGCTCTGGCTCTGAATTAGTCAGGGAAGCAACTACATGCTTTTCTTCCTTCCCTCTGGTGTACAAAGTATTTATTAAGCTCAGGTGGCAGTCAACATCAGTGCTCTTGATAGCACCAGACTGAGCTAGGCAGCCATGGTACTCTCTGCTACTCTCCATGTCTGGGTTTGAACCAATACACCTTCCTCAGAGGCACAATCTGCTAAACTCCAACCAAGGGAGGCTCCTGTACCCAAAACTTGGGCTCAAGGCATGGCTCTTGAGGGCCTACAATATGTAGGTTTGTATTTTTCTGAAAATGTCTTGGACATTTTAAATGGTTACAGGAATCCCTCTATTAAGAAAATCTATGCTTCAAATGGAAAAGTTTTGTTCTAATGGTATTTAACTAGGAACTTATACCAGCACATGTTGGGGTCCCAGTTGTGTTTGATTGTTTTCCTATTTACATTCATTGGACTTGCAGTCCAGCCCCCTTAAGGTCCACTTAGCTGTAGCATCAGTCTGCATATCAGCTAGACAAAAATGTTTCAAGTCGCTCCAGATCCTATCTCCAAAAGGCTCTTTAAGGGCTTCACCCATAACAGTACAGGCTGGTGTCCCAGCTGTGCTGGACTATCTTACCTATTGCATTTACTGGATTTACAGTCCAGTACCTTAAAAGCATATACTTATATTTCAGTGGACAGAATGCTTCTCTGTTTTTCTGTGCCTCAGACCCTGTTTTCAAAGGGTTCTTTAAAGGTCTAGCACATTTGCACACACCCTCACAAGGAACCGGTGCCAGCATGGTACCTAAATGTGTGTATGGTTAGGCTCAAGGGTTCTCCTTTTGAGCCTATGTTTTCAGTTTATTTGAGATATGCCACATGAAAATTGTTTCTTCCTTATGGTAATTTCTGTTAGAGAAATCAGTGAGCCCCAGTCTCATTGCATTGAACATGGCTACATTTCATTCCGTAGAGACAAAGTGGTCCTGGAAACAAACAGGAAGTTCCTTCCTAAAATGGGTTTTAATTTCCATTTGAACCAAACCATTACCTTACCTGTCTTTTCACTGAACACTTTGGTTCAAGTGAAAGGAGTCTTCATAGTTTGGACATCAAAGAGCTTTTAGCTACTACTTGACAGCCACTACCATCCATAGGCAGGACAGGAAACACCTGTTCCTGACCTATGAAATGTGGGAAAGGGTAATCCAGCATCAAAGGTTCATTTCTCGATGGATAGTCCAGTGTATCCAGTTCTGCTCCACAAAAGCTGGTAAGGAGCCCCCATCAGGTTTGAGGGCTCATTCCACAAGAGGGACAGCTGCTACTTTAGCAGCTGCCAGGGATGTTCCATTACTGGACATTTGTAAAGCAGCTACCTGGAAAACAGTACACACCTTTACAAAGCATTACAATCTGAATATTTTATTTAGGGGTGATGCTAGGTTTGGCACAGCAGTCCTGCAAAGTCTGTTTCCAAATTAGAGTTCTGTACCCACCTCCAGGGGTACTGCTTGGTAGTCTGCATAAAGTTATGAATATCCTGAGCATTACTGGGGTTAGAAGAAAAAAATTACTTACCATAGTAATTGTGTTTCTTCCCAGTGATGCTCAGATATTCATAACTTCCTTCCCTACCTCCCCTTCCAGAACTTCAGCCTCTGCACCTCTGTATACTGTGCTCTCAGGGGTATAAATGCCATGTCTGCCACATATGCTGTGATTGTGCTCACTATTGTTATTCCTGCTTGTCAGGTGATTCTGCCATTCAGGGGTATTCTTTCATATGCTATGCCCCTCCTGTTGGAGGCCTTTTTCTGGGTGTTAAAGGAGTTCCTACTATAATTATTATTATTTTTATGATTATTATGTTCAATATTGTTATCATTGTCACACTTAGTCCTCGTGGGCCTGTCTTTCCAAGATGCTAGGAAATCTGAGGGGTTTAGAGCAAAGGCAGTTAGTAGACTGCAGCATTTGAAAAGTGGCTCATGCAAAAGATTCCATCATTTGCATATGTTCCATCTCTCCAGGCAGTTCTGCTTAGAAGGCTTACTGCATAAAGTTATGAATATCTGAGCATCACTGGGAAGAAACACAATTACTATGGTAAGTCATTTTTTCTTCCCTACCACCATTACCACAGTTACTAGTTAAGATCAGGAAGCAATGCAGCCACGTAGGTAGGATACAGCATTCCAAACCTGGAGACCTGGGTTTGAATCCCACACCTGTCATTTCTTACTGTGTGACCCTGAGCAAGTCGTGTAATCTCCTTGCGCATGCAGACAGTTGTGGAAAATTGATGTGTTTTGTTGAAAAAGAAAAAAAAATCAGATGGTGTGTGTGTGTGTGTCTAGCAGCTTATTGTGCTTATGTATTTTACAATTTGCTCTGCACCCCGAAGAAGACTGTTAGTCTTTTAGTCAGAGTTGGAAAGTTACAAACAATAAAAGAAAACATTAAATAATTCCCAAATGGCAGCTACTCAGTTTAACAGTTTGGGGCACCAGAGAGAATCTCCGTAGATATATTGTGAAATATCTGGAAGTATCTGAACATATCATGGCTGCAACTGTAGATATCTTTATTTGAGAAAGTATTTGTTAGACCCTCCTAAACCTTTACATGGAAAGGAAAGCCAGTGCTTCTCAGAATGGGGTATTTGGAAAAAACTGCATTTTCCAGACCGATTTTGTTGTGAGTGGAGTAAACCATTGCTGAGTAGAGTATGCTTGTGTCAAAAATGCCGTCAGTCACTAGCATATTCAGGAGAGCTTTGTGTCTGAGACAGTACTACATCTAGCTGCTCTGGTGAAATTGAGTGACAGACATTTTTATTTTACATAAAAAAATATTTTAATGAATTATTATTCAGGCTTGTGTTTGTGGGGATGAGCAGCGCAATATACACAGTTCAACAATGCAGAACAACTAGTACATTTACTAATGGTCACATGAGTCTGATATTGCTATTACAAGCAAATGATCAGCTCAGTTGCTTGGCAAATGGCATGGGGGGAGGTGCAGTCTAAAACTAAACTAAGTTTAGGAGATTCTCTCTGGTGCCCCAAACTATTAAACTGAGTTGCTGCCATTGGGAATTAATGTATGTTTTCTTTTATTGTTTGTAACTTTCCAACCCTCACTAAAAGACTGTCAGTTTTCTTGGGGGTACGGAGCAAATTGTAAAATACATAAGCACAATAAGCTGCTACACACACACACACACACACACTCTCACCATCCGATTTTTGTTTCATCAACAAAACACATCAATTTTCCCCAACTGTCTGCATGCGTAAGGAGATTACATGACTTGCTCAGGGTCACACAATAAGAAATTACAGGTGTGGGATTCGAACCCAGGTCTCCAGGTTCTGAATACTGTATCCTCCCTATATGGCTGCATTGCTTCCTGATCTTAACTAGTGACTGTGGTAATGGTGATGGTAGGGAACCTTGGATTTAATGTTGCCATTCTATTGGCTACTTTGTAGACTACTCTGTGTAAAAAGGGCTGTCATCATTTATGAGCCCTGAAATTCTTTGAACAGTTAACCATTCCTTGTTACAGGAACCCAACGGCTATTACCTTAATTGTTTTGCTGAGCAGCAGTAGAATTGCAGTGAGAGGTGAGGTGGAAACTGCATCTTCCACTCCATGACTCAACAACCCCTCCCTCTACACACAAATCGGCATTTAACATCCTACTCCCCACATCCCTTTGCTGCAATATATAAACTCTTTGGAGGGGTACAGGGTTGTCCTTCTCCAAACTTGTTACATGTTTTCACTTTATTCAGTGCATATTTACCCATTTGGGAATGAGGTGCATTTTAATACTTAAGTCTCCTTGTGCATTTCTCCCCCCACATCACAACTGGAGCAGTGTTACATTTTAAATTACACGTCATGAATAAAAAAAATATTGTAGGTGCCGTACTGGTCCTTTTAAGAACAGATCCAGAAACAAATGATTTGATACCTTTTATTGGACCAACATGGATGTTACAGAAAATAACAAAGGGCTCTAGCTTTTGAACCAACCAAGTCCTTCTTCAGAAGCTTTATGGCAGTTATTTTGAAAATCCCATACTATTAACACCAGATTATATTGAAAAAAACATAAATAATTCTCATTGGTTTAACATATACATTTAAAACATAACAGAAGATTATGTCAGAGAAGCTAATTAACACCAGTATGCTTTTAACTGAGGAGCCTCAGAAGGGCAAAGGTTATGGTAATGGTACCCTGACAGAGGGGGATATCAGGGTTTGTAGAAGCTATTTTCAAACCGCTGGTTATACAAAGGGATAGTTGCATCAACGACACTACTCACTTCCTGCATAAACTTTCTGGTTTTAAGGACTTACCACCTGATACCCTTTTAGCCACGATGGATGTAACATCCCTCTACACTAATATTCCACACACAGATGGCATTTCAGCCTGCCTCAGATACCAGCATGACAAAGAATTGGACCCCAACATTGACCCTGGAGTTGTGGGTAAACTCACTGAATTAATTCTGACACATAACTTCAGCTTCAATGGTAAACATTATGTTCAAACTATGGGAACAGCAATGGGAACCAGGATGGCTCCACGGTATGCTAATCTTTTTATGGCGAATTTGGAGGAGGATTTTCTAAGGCACTGTACACATAAACCACTCGCTTATTTCCATTACATTGATGATTTGTTTATAATTTGGACAGAGGGCACTAACACACTTAAAGATTTTCATCGGGAACTTAATAACCTCCACCCAACTATAAAGCTTTCCCTTGAATATTCTGCTACCAGTGTACATTTTCTGGATACCACTGTCACTATTAAGGATGGAACCCTACATACCTGTCTTTACAGGAAACCAACAGACAGACAGAGATACTTACACAAGAAATGTAATCACCCGAGCCACACAAAGAAATCTGTCATATATAGTCAAGCACTTCGGTATCACCGCCTCTGTTCAAATGAGGAAGAGAGAGACACACATTTGGCGATGTTGAAAAACACCTTTATTGAGCAGGGACACTCGTCCAGAGAAATTGACAGAGCAGTGGAACATGCAACACAGGTCCCAAGAGAACAGCTACTGCAATATAAGGAATGGATGACTACCAACCGAATACCCTTAGTAGTCACATACCATCCTGACCTTGAACTCCTATGTAAGATTATTAAGGATCTCCATCCAATAATTAGGATGAAACCCTTAATTGTATTTTTCAAGAACTATCACTACTATCTTTTAAACAACCACCTAATTTAGCCAACCTGATTATTAGGAGTCAACTTGAACCGGAACAGAATACCATGACATCATATGGTACACGACCCTTTCATCAATGCACATGTAAGACATGAAACCTCATTTCCACTTCAGACTGTGTGGTTACATCACAAAACAGATCATTCAGGATACAGGGGAATTATACATGTACATCAAGTAATGTGGTCTGTTTTATCCAGTGCAAGAAATGTCTTCGCACAGGTTATGTGGGGGGAGACAAGCAAACTCCGCACTAGAATGAATTCACACAGACATTCTATTAATCACAAGAAGACTGAGAAACCAGTAGCCCAGCACCTCTCCCAGGATGGCTACTCAATCTCAAATATGTCTGTGATGGTCTTAAAAGGACATTTCAACAGTACATAACAGAGACGGGCTTCTGAAATTAGACTTAATTTACTTCTCAATATGGTGGCAGATGGAATGAATATTGATGTTGGTTATATGACACATTATTCCACTTAAACTTACACAGACCTTTACTTTAAAAGATGGACATAAATACTTTAGTTCTTCAGCGGGCCTTTGATTTTGTAAGTTTATGGTTATCTACATGTTGACTTCTTACCTTAACACTGTGGTAAGTGTGTGTGAGTGTGTGTGTGTGTGTATGTGTTGTGTTTTTGTGTGTGGTGTGGTATGGTGTGTGTGTGTGTTTTGTTTGTGTGTGCACGGTGTGGTGTGGTGTGTGTGGATTGTTTGTTATATTTGTTGTGTGTTGTGGTTGTGTGGGGTGTGCAGGGTTGTGTGTGTGTGTGTGTGTGTGTGTGTGTGTGGTGTGGTGTATGTACACACGTATGTGTAGGGGGAGTGTGGCATGGGACAGTTGTTATGTGGCTAGGACACTTAGTTTTCACATATAGGTCCAGATATTCAAAAAGGTTGCGCCATGCACAACAGAGTTGCACCTGCGCAAGTCCGAAAATGCGCCATTCTGTGTTATTCAGCGGGGGGCAGCTGCACCACCCAAATTGCAATGCGCAAGAGCGCAATGGTAATGAATGCATGTGCAACCATAGGGGGAGGAACCATGAATAAATGGCACAGTGCGATATTCAACAGCATGCACCATGCGCAATAGGGGAGCAAGCAGAAGTTGTGCGATAGCGGAAATGATCCAAAATAAAAAAGAACAAGAGAGAGGTGCAAGAATGCTATAGGGAAGCCAGAGGTGGGAGCAAGGTGACAGCAACAGAAAAGAAGGTAGCAGTGAGTGGGACTGGAAAGGAGCAGGACAGGGCACACAACTGTGAACAAACAGCAACAGGACAGGAGTGGGGAGCCTGTGCCACTGTGCAGGAGAGACAGGGGAAGTGTCACAGTGGACTGAGGGCAGTGACAGTGGGCAGGACAGCCAAAGGTTTGAGGTGTACCCGGGGGAAGGGGAGCATCACAAAGGACAGCTGGGGAATGGGATAACAGTTGCTGGGGGGGGACACCAGCCTGGGACATGGCCAGTGCCACCTTCCAGATGGAGGCGGTAATGAGGGGTGTGAGAAGGCAGGCAGCAGGGGGGCGTGGCTGTGGAAGGGCCCATCGGTGGTATGCCCCCAACAGGCAGTACCGATCCCGCATCAGCTTCGAGCACTACAGTGACACAGAGATTGTGGGCTGGTACCGCCTGAACCGGGTGATCCTGAGGCGGCTCTGTGAGCAGTGCAGTAATGAGATGCGGGCACCCACATGACGGAGCCATGGTCTGTCAGTGGAGACAAAGGTGACAGCTGTCATGTGCTTGCTCACCACGGGCACCTTCCAAAGACCAACAGGGGACACAACAGGCATAACCCAGTCGGCCGCGTCACACCTACTCACACAATTCCTCAGCGCACTGCTGCCACATGCTGCGGAGTGCATCCATTTCCTCAGCACACCGGCGGAGTGCACAGCACACATACAAGAATTCCACAGCGTAGCATGAATGCCTGGCATGCTCAGGGCCATTGACTGCACCCATGTGGCCATCCGCACGCCACCTGGCCCAAAAGGTGCCACTTACATCAACCGAAAGGACTATGCCAGCATCAACTGCCAGGTGGTGTGCGATGCTAGGGGGTGCATAACCAATGTCTGTGCCACGCACCTTGGGGGAGCACAAGATGCCTTCATCTGGCACCAGTCTGCACTGTGCCACAGGTTTGAGAGTGGGAACATCCCCACTGGCCACCTAGTGGATGAGTATGCAAACACGCAGGATGACATGGATTCCAGGGGTGGCATAGTCAGAGGTGCCATGGCAGAGCAATCTTGACCACCATACTAATGTCCACCCTTTACCCAAAGGTCACAGTGGCTACCCACTCCATCCCTGGCTGCTCACACCATACCGGCAGCCCGCGACCCCATCGCAGCAAAGGTACAATGAGGCACATGCACCACACGCAATGTCATCGAGCGGGTGTTCAGGATGCTTAAGGCATGTTTCCGTTGCCTGGACATGTCTGGTGGTGCCCTACAGTATAGCCCCTTGAAGGCCTGTGGGCTATTCCTGGCCTGTTACATCCTGCACAACATGGCCAATGACTGTGGGATAGCTGTAGAGGTCGAAGAGGGGGACAGCGATGGGGATGATGAGGATGCCAGTGCAGATGATGATGGGCAGCCCCACCTTGGGCGAAGGGACCCCTGCCTGATCTGGATGTCGCAGCTGCACTGGGACACCATCACAGAGGAGCACTTCAACCAACCCAGGTAAGTCATGGGGCCATGTGCAACCACCAATGGAAAGGGCACAACACACAAACTCGCACTGACAAACCCCAGGGGTGCATGGCGGCAAGGGAGTAGGCTGAGCATGGAACCACACATGCCATCAGGGATGGGCAAGGCCTAACACGACACACAGCTGCGCATGCACACACACACACACACACACCCACAAGACATGCACAAGGGGTAGGAGGCACACTGACCCCAACCGCTACCTCTAGCCACACACAGGTCCACAGATGACCACGCCCAGTGCCTGTCATTGTGCATGTCTCAGATGCTGGGCACCATTGCACAGTGGTGGACAGCGCAACACTGGCATCATCATGCACACATCACAGCGGCCAGAAGTCGGAAGGGTGTGCGCATGGACCGTGTGTGTGTGCAGGGCCGGGTACCCCACCCATGCATCGCACGTTGAACAACACACTGCACATAGGACAGTGTCAGACAGTAGCCATGGTGGGAGACAGGTCAGTCACGTGGCACAGTGCCACGGCCACCACGGATGTGTGGGCGGCCCCACCGAGGCCTGCCAGCCATGACAGGCTGACCATTGGCCTCATGGGATGGCACCAACGGTCCCCCAGAGGTGACGCAGCAGGAACGCGACCGTGTTCAAGCACGGGTCTGCAGCTCACTGAACATGCCTGTGCCAGGCATGCTCGGGATGCCCACAGCTGAACCCGGTGTTGACATGGATGGTGTCGCACGACACCGGGAATGGGGGGTGGACATGACACTGCATGGTGTCTGCGGCGTATGGGCAACAAACTGTGTTCCAATGTGGCCATAAGAGCTGTGAATGCACGTGTGTGCCTGTCAGTGGCAGCAGTCACATCCTCCCACTGACGGGCCATCTCTGCCAGGAGCAGAGCGTGGTCTCTGCTGTGCTGCTCCTCTGCCTGGCGCAGAACCGCACTGAGTGCGTACACTGCCCTGACAAGCTGTGACTGCTGATCCACGGAAGCCTGGAGCAGTCGGCTGTGCTCATCAAACAGGTCATCCGCCGGATCGGCATGACATCCCTCATGGTTTTCCTGGCCCTGCTGGGCATCACCCCTTGATGATGGGCACTGCACACCAGAGCCATGCCGGGGAATGGCCACACATGGTGCACTGATGCCGCCCCCCCGATACTGTCCCCTCATCACCATTGGCCGACTGCTGACACTGTCCCTCCGGCCGCTGCTCGCCAGGGCTCAACGGTGCCACCACAGTGGCCGCAACAGCCCCACCGTCCTGGACACACGCCAGTGCTGCCCCACTGGTGCAGACAGGCACAGGCTGGGACTGTGATGTCACGCAGACCTTAACGGCGGCACCACCCACGGCTATGCCTGTGCTGTTACCTGCTGTGGGGCCATCCTGTGTCCCACACGTAATACTGTCCATGAAGTTAACTCCATCATCATCGGTGATGGATCCGGCACCAGTCCGGGTCTCAGCATGCTGGCATCCATGGACAAAGTTATGCTGGGACACAGGCAGGGCCTCCTCTGCACCAGCACCACCAACTTCAGTCTGGACAGACAGGCGGGTACACTGTTGTCCTGACCCTCGGACACCTGTGGAGGTGGATGGGTGCTCTTCTGTGTCCAGGGTATCGCCCACAGTGGATGAACCCACCACCGCTGACCCATGTAGATACTCAGAAGCTGTAAGGGAACACAGTAGCATTAATGTCTCTGCCCTACCCTGTGGCATTTATGCCCACCCTCCACACAGTGACAGATCAGGACCTACCATGCAGTGACGGGCTGCCACCCATCTGGAAGCCACCACCTGGAACACTCTCTAGGGCACAACGCCGCATGCTGCCAGCCACCTGCTCTTCCTGTGGCGTCAGGCGTGGCACGTCAGGCTGTCCACCACCAGTTGCAGCACGTGCTGCCCTGATGGCAGCCACCTTATCTTTTATTCTCCTCCTGTCTGTGCCCACCTTCTTCTTGCACTCCTGCACGGACCACTGGTGGCTGCCATGCTGGTTGACGGCACGTGCCACCTCATCCCATGCCACAGCACGGGCCTGTGGTGTTCCCCGCTGTCCACTGAGCAGCGGTTCCTGATCAAGGTAGGCCACAAACAGGGCATCTGATTCTGTCCGGCTGAAGTTGGGCCTCCTCCATCTCCCATGTCTCTGTTCCTCCTCCTCCTCCTGTTCGGTCATTATTGATCCTGTGGGAATAACAGGTGTTACCTCTGAATGTGCAGTCCCATGCATCTCCCACACACCACAGTCCACTCTGGCAAACAGCATGCAACCCACCACAATAGACTGCAATACCAGACTGTGGCCTCTGCAGCCCCATGTCGCATTTATATAGCACAACGCATGCAAATGAGGTGAGGCGCAACTTTAAGTGGATGCTAATGCAGTAGCTGCACCATGGAATTGCTGATGAGCTGATTTGCATATGCTGGCTGAATATCACGCTGTTGCGCCTTGCGCAATTGTGTTGAGCATGCTCAGGCAATGGTGCAGCTTGGTGACCTGCGCAGTAGGCACCGCACGGTGCATGCCCGGGGTGCTGACGCCAACGTCTGCTGCGCTGCTGATGTGCTGCACGTGGGAGGCAGTGCAGGTCTCGGCCACCACTGTGCCAGTGGTGCTAGTGTGCTGTTCACATGTATGGCACTCATTCCCTGGAGCGCCTTAGGTGCCATGGTGCCACAGCGTGGTAGGCCACTGCAGCGTGTCGCACACTGGCACCCAACCGCACTACACGCAGTGAGTTCCAATCATGCTGTTGTGGTCCGTGCACGACAGACCCTTGACCCTGTGGTCGACCTTTGCCCCCTAGGTGCCATGTGTCCGCATGGGTGCACTCTTATTGCACTGTTCAGTGACAGCACGATGGGGAATGGCAGCGCTGTACCGCATAGCATCTGCACGTGGCGGATGTGTACTACAGAGCGCCATTTTGTGATCCTACCTAAAGCAGTGATGGCAAGGAGGAGAGCTGCTTTATGCAGCCCACTGGAGCTGACCAATTTGGTGGCCATTGTGGAGCCCCATGCTGGGGCCCTGTTTGGGGATGACCCCCTGGACAGAGTAAGGAGTGCAGTTTGGTAGGAGGTGGCAGTAGCACTTGAGGAGGCCACAGGGATTGGTCAAACAGCCGAGCAGTGTCTCCACCGCTACGGGGACCTCTGGCGGAGGGACCCAGACAGGCTTGCCCATCTACGGGCACATGCCAGGCGAGGAGCAGTGCCACGTCCAGGTAGGTGCTCCATCCATACACTGGTAGCGTCTGTACTGGTATCGCAGTGGGCATGTGTCCACCACATGGGGGGCCGTCCAGTGTGGGCAGTGGTGGTGGTGGGGTTGCGGCATGGCTGGGCTGTGCAGGATCACACACACCCGGGAGGGCCTTTGCTACTGGTTTGTACTGATGCTGCCCTCTCCATGTTTGCACCCTAGCTCCTGGGGAGTGGAGATGAGCCAGAGAGGCAGGGGAATGCCAAGAGGCAGTGGAAGCAGGGAAACAGACATGGGCTGATGGGCCCATCCAGCATCAGCGCCTGTATCCAGCCACTGCAGGTGAGTGCCTTTCTTCCAGGATATTCTGTGCATACTGTGTTGTGGGGGTAGGCGGAGGGGCATGGCCACCATCCATTGACACCACTGACATGCACGCCACATGGTACACTCAGCACTGTCCTGTGGCACTGCATGTGTGGGTGTGCATTGCTGGTGGTCCATGCATGCACAGGGTACATGGCTGTGCCACTGCCTTCACACTATATAGCCATGTCACTGTACAGCCACGGTGGTGCTGTGCAGGACTTGGGCAGTGGATGTGTGCAGCGGTTCGCATGGCTGTGTGCACCTGGGTAGGCAGGTCTTGTGGACACGATCACTGTGGTTGGTCGCACACCATCACAGGGGCGTGGCCCATGGCTGTATGCCATGCACAATGGGTGGGCTGCAGGGAGATGGACATTCACACATATTGACTCTGCTCCCTTGTCCTAGGTGGACGGCGGATGATACAGCTCGAGAGGGCCATGCAGGAGCTCCTGCAGATCGCATGGGCATCCTTGGTGATACTCCAGCGCATGGAGCAGCATGGAGTATGCAGGCAGAAGTCAAGGAGGCGCCACAGGGGTGGAGAGCAGGGCAGACGCTAGGCCCTCCATGCCCCCAGATTCACCCTACCCCCTGGACCCACCCTCACACCCCATCTTCCCTCTCCCATTTGTTCACCCCTGCCCCTTACCTACCCCCACCTGGTATGTGGCCCTTCCCCCCCATTATGTACATAATTGTAAATAGTTTATTTTACCTTTCAATAATACATTTGTTTTGTTATGCCTACTGTGGTGGTCTCTGATTTGCAGCAGGCTAAAGGTGCTCAGCTGCAGTGGTGTGCATGGCGTCAGGGGTGGTGCAGGCATGGGCGTGTGTGTGTGTATGTCCGGAGAGGAACCGCCTATGGTGTGGGCATGGGAATCAGTCACTGTCTGTGGTTTGTGTGTTGTTCCCTGTGCACTGGATGCCTGTGTGCAGTGGTCCATGGTGTATGCACTGTGTCCATGGCGCCCCTGTCAGACCGTCCATGGCCTGTGCAGCTGACACCCTTGCATGTCTGTGATCTGCACAGTCTGCTGGCATGTCAGTGGTGGCTATTCATGCTGGACAACCACTGTACCCGGCACAATGCCAGGTTGCCTCCTGTCACCAGTATGGTGGACGTCTGCCTCAGGTGGCACTGTGCCTTCGCTGTTGTTGTCCCCCCCTCTATGCTATCACTTGTGTCTGTTGCAGGGGATGTGCTCCACTGTCTGTCACTTGTGCTCTGGCTGCATGCTGGTGGTGTACGGCTTCATGGTGCCTGCGCAGGGTGGCTGGTACACCTGTGCCATGGAGAGGTGCTGGCCGTGTGTACACGGCTGCCATGGCCACACACCAGTGGCTTTGTTGACCCGCTACTGTGTCCCTGTGTTGGTGTGCCCTTGGGTATGGGTGGGTGTTTGTCCATGTACTGTGTTGCATCCTGTGTGGCGCATGCTTCCATGTACCACTGTGGGTCTCTGTGCTGGCTGTTGTGGCCAGTGCTGGGACTGGGTGTGTCCTTGGGAGGGTGTGCAGGGTGCTGTACCACTGGTGGTAGGATCCAGGGCAAGCCCTGTCGCATGTGGGGTACCTCATGTGCCAACGCATGGTCGGTCTCTCAGCTGTACCTCAGGGGGGAAGTGCAGGGTGGCACTGTGTATGTAGTTGTTGCATCGGTGTCTGCTAGCACCCACTACAAGGTGCTCACGGTGGGGCTGCCTTGCATGGCTCCATGGTGCACAGGGTTGCATTGTCACAGTGGGGGTGGTGGCATGCATGGGGTGTCCTGCACTGTTGGGCGCTACTCCTGGGCAGGGTGTCTGGGGATCATGGTGCAGGGTGTGCTCTGCATTGGTGGGATGGTGTGGCATGGGGTGACCGGACATCCTTGTGTGCCAGTCACAGCTTGCCAGGGGGTGTGCTGGGGCACCATGCCCCTGCTGTGGGATTGTTGCTGGTGTCCATGGGCCGGTGGTTCTTCCAGGTCTCCTCAGGTTGTGTGGTGCATGGGGTGTGGAGGGCAATGACTGTTCTGCTGTGTGCTCCTCTGCCTATCGCTACCATGGATGTTGGACCCCTGCATCCTGTCCCTGAGCATCCCTGATTGTGCTGTTGCACTGCTGCCTTGCTCCACTGAGCATCCTTGGTTGTGCTATTGCGCATCTGACCTGCGCCACTGAGCATCCCTGGTTGTGCTATTGCACATCTGACCTGCACCACTGCACATCCCTGGTTGCGCTATGGTGCAGTTGGCGTGATATTCAGTTGTGTGCAGCAGGCGCATCTTGACCTGCGCAGTGTTTGAATATTGCACTTATTGCACATGGGTGCAGTGGACTTGTGCCTGCTCCTGCTATTGCGCTACTTTCTGGTGCAGTTTGAATATCTGGGCCATAATGTACATTTACTTCCTTCTACTAGTTGTCAGTGGTTGGATTACACACTGTCACATTTTTTAAATCTGCTCATATTAAGATGCATATCTTATTTACTTGGGGGTTCATAAAAAGGTGTAATTCCTTTGGGTTTTCATTTAGATTCCTTAGACTGATTCTGTGCATTTTTGTTATACACTGACTCTGTGTTGAAATCTGCACTTATCAGGCTCATGGTCTCATTTTCTTGGGGGTCCTTGACAAGTATTTTTTTATTTGGCACTTACACTTACAAGTGATACTATCATGCATCATGTATATATGTGTATGTTAATTTGAGGCTTGTTTTCAACTTGCAGTTATATCTAATTTCAGGATTTTGTCTCTCATTATCTGTTCTTTAATACACCAGGACAATTGGAATGTCAGTTGTAAGTTCCATCTTACATGTATTAGAGAGAATGCCACCCCAAGATTTTTTTATCACTAGAATGCTTTCTTAGCATACTGAGACATTTTAAAATTTATGTGAGAAGAACTCTCTGGCTGTTGAGAATTCTTGATAACCTTTGCCCTTCTGAGGCGCCTCAGTTAAAAGCATACTGGTGTTAATTAGCTTCTCTGACGTAATCTTCTGTTATGTTTTAAATGTATATGTTAAACCAATGAGAATTATTTCTGTTTTTTCAATATTATCTGGTGTTAATAGTATGGGATTTTCAAAATAACTGCCATAAAGCTTCTGAAGAAGGACCTGGTTGGTTCAAAAGCTAGAGCACTTTGTTCTTTTCTGTAACATCCATGTTGGTCCAATAAAAGGTATCAAATCATTTGTTTCTGGATCACCTCATGAATACACACACACACACACACACACACACACAGACACAATGAAAAAGGCAACCCTCTCTGTCCTTTGCACTGGTATTAGAGAGAGAGAGAGAAAGTTGATTCTGTTTTTAATGCAGCATGCTTACTATGAAACTTTGTTAGGGAAGGAAGAATATTTATTTGAAAAGTGTCACCAGGTAAGGCAGACTGTGCTGCAATAGTTCATTTCCAGATGTGTCCTGAGGGAAAGGGGAAAAGTAGATACAATATAGAATACAGATGCAAAATAAAAATATAACAAGGCTTAGTCTAAAAATATACAAAAGGCTAAGTCTGAACATAAAGCGTAATACAATTAGGCTATACCAAACATTTTGAGTAATAGGCAGGCTGCACTTTGCATCAGATATAATCCTATAAATACATCCATTTTACACATACACTCACACACACATATATACATATTCATATACTCACGCACTTACTTTAATACTCGTATTCATAAAACATATACATACACACAAAACATACAGATACATTTTGCTTTTAGAAAACTTGGAGGTTGACTGTAAGAACTTTGTAGGAATAGAGCAAAGTGGGAGTGGGGCTGTGTTGAGAGCCAGAATGAGCCTTCACCCTCCGGGATGCACACTGCACAAATGGATTGGCAGGGTAAAAGTGGGGGATGGATCGTTTGGTGGACAGAAATACAGGTTGATGAAAGGCGGGAATACTAAGTTGAGGAAAGGGTAAAGGGAGTTTGGGAAGAGAGGGGGTAAGTGAGGGGTGGTATGAAATTGTGAAAGGAAAAAACTGAAGAGGAGAGAAGAGGTAGTAGGGATAGGGGGAGGCAAGCCTTACCAACAGGAGCAGAACCCCAAAGGTATGAGCACTACTCGATGAACCCAACTAGTGCTATAGGCATGCCTGGGGGGGATTAGAGGGGGATAACGCAGTGGAAAATAGAACAGAAGAAAGGGTAGAGGGGAATAAAGAAGGAGGGGTAGGTAGATTATAGGAAAGCAATGAAATTAAAATAATGTCTTTCAGACACACAATGTTCCAAAGTGATTTACAATCAGATACACTGAAGAGAATGTCACTGCCATTTCACATTCACAGGGAAATTAAAGCAGTTTAGATCTGGGTTTCTCAAATGGTGAAGCTCCAACCTGTTCCAGGGGAGGCTCAAGCAAGTCTGAAAAAGTACTGTATTTAACTTTTAAGTTACACATTTTTTTGTGTGAAGGGCTGAGGCAAACTAAAAGAGGATACTAGTAGGTGAATATATGTATTTACTTACAAATCTGTGACCAGGATAGGTACACTGAGCCAAGACTCACTTAAGGAGTACCTGGGGAATGGTAGGGTGTGAATACAATTCAAAATGTTACTGTAAAACAGTCAAGAAATACAAAATGAACAAAAGTGCAAAGAAAAAGAGAACAATGAACAAATAATGAGATGTACAACTGACCAATTAGACATGGCAGAACAGTTCAAATACAAGGGTTAAGCAGAGGGGTACAGTATTATGAGCAATAGCAGGAGGGACCCAAAGGATGCCTCAGAACTTGCTTAAGACCAGAGTAAGAGAGGGAGAGGCATATTTAGGTAGTAAAATTATTTCAGATAGTGGGAATGGACAGAGTACATAATCTGACACAAGAAGGTATTGCAGCAAGGTGTAACAACAGTTTGAAAGTCAAAATAGTGGAGCAACTAGGCTGGCCTGGGGGGAGGAACAATCGGGGAAGGGGGTAAAATAAGTTGAATAAAATGAGAGTGAACTACTCAAAATAAGTTTCTCTTTATTGTAAAGTATGCCATTTTTCTATGGGGAAGCCCAAGCTAATTTCAATATTTGATGTAGGCTCAAGATAGTTTCCATGGCTTGGAGGAGGTTGGCTGTGACAAAGTCCTGGAACTAATGATTTAGATTCAGAGTGAGTTAAGAGAGAGCTTAAGCACAGGGAGGTTGCGTGGCTTGCTCAGGGTTGTGCAAAGCAAAGTGGTAGGTGTGGGATTCAAACCCAGGTTTCCAGATTCAAAACACTCCCCCCTAACTACAGGATTGCTTTGTCTCCAGATTTTAATCAAAAAATATGGTAGTGGTGATGATTGGAAAGCTTGCATTGATTTTTTTCTGTTCTTTTGGCTACTTAGCTGACCACTCTGCCTACAAATAGCTTTTATCTTTTATGGGCCCTGAAATTCTTTGAATGGTTAACCTTTTACCTGCTACAGGAACAAAAAGTATTTTTCAGTAAGTTGTTTCTTTGCTATCAAATAGTTTTCTGGGGATATCACTGAAAAAGCTTAGATCTGCCAACAGCAGGGGTCAAAATTATGTTTTACAGCAACTACCCAGCAGGGCTACCAATACAGAAAATCCAGTGGCCCAACTTCTGTACTAACTGAAATGTTTCTTTGTCTAGCACTAGGACACAGTGCTAATTAGAGGAACATTTTACTGGCCCAATACAATCTTGGACAGCAGTTGGCCAGTGGACTACTGTTGCCAGCCTCTGTCCCTGCAACAGTGACAAACATATGTATAAAGATAGAGATAGGAAAGACATAAAGAAAAGTGAATTTTGTAATGGTCCTTTGGAACTCTGGCAAGATCAAAATCTACACCAGGAAGCAGTGAGAGCCAGCACAGTGGAGGAATTCAAACATGCATGGGATAGGCACAAGGGAACCCTAGAGGTGGGCAGTAAGGGTTAAAGTCAATGTCCAAGTAGGGTCAGTGACCACTGATGGAGGCAGGAAATAAGGGCAGACTGGACAGGGCCTAGTGGTCCTTATCTGCCATCAAACACTAGATTACTATATCACCACATATCAGTGCCTTCTATAACTTAAGTGATCTCTCCTAAGATCCCCATACTTGATATCAACAGATGGGGAGGGGGGTTGAACCATAAGTCGGTAGTACTATGTTACAAATCTTATCATCTGTGAAGCACAAGAATAACACAACGCATCAATGAACCACCAGCCTTTCTCACCTACTTGCCTAGGAATATATTGAATAAGCAACTCCAGAATAAAATTAGAAAGGAAAAATACTCAAAGTGCATGTAGACCAATCAAACAATTTTACTTTTCTATTTCACTTTATTGTTTGTGATTTTGCAACTTCCACTAACAGACTATCATTCTTGGGGGTGCTGAGCAAATCAGAAAACACATTATCACAGCCAAGTGCTCATTGGAGATGCACTCACAAAAATGCACTCATGCGCGTGTGCAAGAGCACATACATACACACACACACACACACACACACATACACTCATATCATTTTTCCCCAGATGCACAAATGCCAAGCTGAAAACACATGTAAAGGACAGGACATGCACCCCAGGCCAGCCCCCACCTCCCCACCAAAACACAAGCTAAATATATGTGCTTGCACCCTCTACAAAGAAATATGCCCCACAACATTTCAGTCAACAATATGTAGTAAGCCCAATGACACTAACATATTCATAACATTGTATTTTATCTAACAAACACACTTCAAATCAGACACAAGCTGGCTGCCTTTTACTTACACTGAAAAGCATCCAAGTCAGTAAATTGTAAACATTTTTGGCTAAAGTAAGTATCTTGTGGAGATGGTATATTGCTACAACAGCTTCCATCATGTCAATGTCAGATAGATGATCAATCAAATCTTCAGAATCACGCCAGCTGGTCATAATAATAATAATAATAATATTCTCAAAACGTCTGCAAACCTCTGGTCTTTTGGCTTACTGAATGAGCCTATGCTGTATGAACTCACGCTATGTGACTATCACATGGGATGAGCGCATGCTTTGTGAAAGAGGGTCCTATACTATCTTATGATACATAGAAGAAGGGCCCCATTGATTCAATAGCTGCTATTTTGTCTTATGATACATAGAATGACTAGCATGTGATTTTCTTATACTGTAATGCTGGGCAGGGCATTTTTTTTAGGTTTCTCAGAGTATAAAAGAGTTCAGAAAGCAATTGAACAGGTTTTTCATGTTTAAATGGGTACTGCATAGCATGTTTCATTGCTTTCTGGATTAGAAAAATATATTTAGTTTCTGACATCAAAATACCAGAATTCTGATGCATTCTGTTTTAAGCTGAAAAGAAAAAGGTATGTAGAGAGTATGTCTATTTTTAAACAGACATTAGGATTCGAAGAATTCTACTTAGACTAGGAAGCCTTGTAAAATCTGCTCCAGCGCTGGACACACACACACACACACACACACACACACACACACACACACACTCTGTTTTTGTCTCTGCTTTTAAAGTTAGAACTCATTTTCTTTTTCCTATTTAAAAAATAAACCGCTGCTTATCATAAATATTTAAAATGCATTCTTTTAACAACAAATTTTTTACATAATAAAGATAGTGTTCTTACAGGAAACGCATGGAGGTTAAAACCCTTTTAAATACTTTCACCAGTAACATCAGTATATATTTAGTAGAAATATATGCTTTTGATAAGCAGTGATCTTGTAAATGATCTTTTTCAGAGGAAATAGAAAAATATATTTAGTTTCTGACATCAAAATAGCAGAATTCTGTTGCATTGTTTTTTAAAATTTGAAAGAAAAAGGTATATATAGGGTGTGTCTGTTTTTTAATCAGACTTTAGGATTTGAAGCAGTCTACTTAGAGTAAGCACTCCCCGTAAAATTAGCTTCAGCACTGGACACACACACACACACACGCTAGCTCTGTTTTTAAAGTTAGTACTCATTTTCTTTTTCTCATTAAAAAAGAAATCTCTGTTTTTTCATAAATACTTAAAATGCATTGTATTAAAATAACGTTCTTACGTAATAAAGATAAAATGTTCTTACAGTTCTCTGAGCTTCAAAGCACATTTCACAAAAAAATCCCCTGTGTAAAAACGCACCATGCAATTATCCCACAGTCCAACAGAGGGAGGTTGAGGGAGTGAAAGGTAGGTGATGGGAGCAAGGTAGGTATTGCGATAAGGTGGGTGGAGGGGAGAGACTCAGGTTCGAGCTTAGTCTCTGCTTTTCATAAATATTTAAATGCATTGTATTAAAATAACTTTCTTACATAATAAAGATAAAATGTTCTTACAGCAATGTTCTCTGAACTTCAAAGCACATTTCACAAAAAAAAAAAAATTCCTGGGTAAAAAGTCACCCTTAAGTTATCCCACAGACAGACAGGTGGAGGTTGAGGGAGAGCAAGGTATGTGATGGATGCATGGTAGGTGATGGTGGGGCATGGAGACAGGAGGAGAGAGACTCAGGCTCAAGCTACATAATAGGTTGCAAGATAGGTGATGGTGGGGCACAGAGGCAAGGCAAGGGCAAAGCAAAATTTATTTAAAAGATGCCCAATCCCAGAGGCTCTGGGCACCGCACAAAAATACAAACACCTGTTTCAGAAACTATCAATAAGACACAAAATATTTATTAAAAAATAATCCACATAAACATTAAATATCAGATTCTTAGCATCTATACATAAATCAGTACTCATAGATTAACAATTAATCTAAAAATGCCTGGGCAAATAAGAGGACCTTGAGATGGGTCTTAAAAATCTCCAAAGTGGGGGTCCCCTTAACCCCACAGGGAAGCGAATTCCACAGGGCAGAAGCGGAGACACCGAAGGCCCTGTCGCCAGCCAATTTTAATCTTGACATGGGAATTGTTAAGGGGCTTCCACAGGAGGAGCAGAGGGGACGGGATGAGACAGCAGATACAAGAAGGTCTGACAGGTAACCAGGGCCCTGGCCATATAGAGTCTTATAGGGGAGAAGCCCCACCTTAAATAGGATCCTCCATCTGACCATCAGCCACTGCAGATCACACAACACAGGTGTAATATGACAAAACTTCTGCTGCCCAGTAAGCAACTGAGTGGCTGCATTCAGCACTAGCTACAGTTTGCAGAGAGATCCTCCCATGACCCCGAGGTAGAGCGCAATACAGTAGTCAAGCCTCCATGTAACTAAGGCATGCATCAAAGTGGGGAGGTCCAGAGGTGGAACAAGGGGCTTTATCCTGGTGACATTTCTAAGATGGAAAAAACAGGAGCACGCACTCTGTTCAACTTCACCACCAATACCTCCATCTTATCGGGGTTCAGTCGCAACCAACTAGAGGCCATCCAGTCGCTGATCTCAACAAGGCAGCTGTTAAGCACATCCACTGCATTAGATGTTCCTGGGGCAAAGGATAAGTATAGCTGGGTATCACTGGCATAACAATGAAATCCCAAGCCATACTTCCTAATGATACCCCCCCCAAGGGCAGCATATATACTGCGAACAACATTGGGGCCAAAACCGATCCCGGAGGTACTCCACAAGAAAGGAGGCTAGGGGTGGAGGAGAAATTCCCCATCACAACCTGTTGCCTTTTATTGGTTAAAAATTACTCAAACCAGCAGATGACAGTGCTGGTGAGTCTGCAGAGTTCCCTAAGATGGTTAAGCAACACACAATGGTCCACAGTATTGAATGCTGAGGAGAGATCAAGGAGAACAAGAACTGTCCTATCTCCTCAATCTCTTGCCCTGAGCAGATCATTCTGCACTCGAACAAGCACAGTTTCAGTGCTATGCCTTACCTGAAACCCCGACAGAGAGAGGAGGGGGAGAGACTCGGGTTCGAGCTAGATAATGGGGTGCAAGGTAGGTGATGATGGAGTAAGGAGACAGGAGGGAAGGGACTTGGGTTCAAGCTAGGGCAGGGTGGTAGAGGTTCAAGGGGATGAATTCAGGCTCAAGCCAGGACAGTCACATGGGTTCTAGGGGATGGAGGAGAGACTCCGTTTTGAGCTAGGATGGGGTGGGAGAGGTTTGAGGGGATGGAGGAGGGACTCCAGTTTGAGCTAGGATGGTGTCACATGGGTTCAAGCAGATGGAGGAGGGACTCAGGTTTGAGCTAGAATAGTGTCACAGAAGTTTGAAGGGATGGAGGAATGACTCAGTTTCAAGCTAGAATGGTGTCACAGAGGTTCAAGGGGATGGAGGAGGGACTCAGGTTTGAGCCAGGGTGGTGTCACACAGGTTTGAGCAGACGGAGGTGGTGGAGGGACTCAGGTTCAAGCTAGGACGGGGTGGTTTAGGTTCGATTGGATGGAGGAGGGACTCGGGTTTGAGCTAGGATGGTGTCATAGGGGTTTGAGGGGACCTGGGATGGAGGAGGAATAATGTAGGGGTGTAGAAGGGGGATGATGTGCCATTACTGGGGTTCGAGCACGTCATTTCCTGCTTTTTATATTTCACTTCCTGCATTTAGGGTGGGACTTCCTGCAGAGAGGGCGGGGCTTCCGGTGCAATGCAGGGACGATTCTTATTGGTCCATTTTAAGCCACGCCCACCTGTCAAATGATGTAGCACATGCTGATTGGCTGAAATTTAACATTTGACGAGTTATATGAACTCTATACTACTTAGGCCAATGGGATTCGGTTCGTATGTATACACAAACACACACACATACATAGTTTAAAATGAACCTCAAGTATGTTTTATGAGTTCTTCTTAAAAGGTATTTATCTGTTCTGTGACATTTGATCTTGAATTGACTTTCCCTCATAGTAGTCAGCCTGTGTTCTCTATATGGTTTTAAGTTGACTTTTAAATGCAATTTTTAGGCCAATGGGATTCTTTACAACCTTTTTATCTGTTTTTTATGTATATTCTTGTCTTTAGTAGAAAGTATTCTTCCAAAACAACTGGCATTAGCTTCTGATGAAGAACTGTGTGTAGTCTGAAAGCTTAAGCACCTGTTTTCTTTTGTAACATCTATGTTGGTCCAATAAAAGGTATCAAATAATTTTTTTTCCTGAATCTTTTACATTTTTATATGTCTTGTATGCATTGTCTTCTTGAGTGCTGCATATTACTTGGAAGTTTGTGTTCAGCAGGGCCATCTGCCCTTTGATGCTAAGCATCATACCCAAATACCGCCGTCATGGCATTACAAAGGAACCGAGATTGTTTTCAACCAACTCTGTGCTGCAGACTGTGAGGGACTGTAATGACAGCGAAGCTGGGGTGATGAAAGACTAAGACAGATTCAAAGGATCATTGTGCTGCTATATTCAGATATCTCATTTTCCACTTCCTACATTCTTATATTTCAACTGCTTGAAATTGATAATAAAGAAAAATTGAATAAAAACCATTTGAAGACCAGAGGACATTTAAACTCAAAAGATTGAGATAAACTTGAAAGGTGAATAGAAGGCAGTTCAGCATCAGGAGGAAGAGGTTTCAACTGAGAGGGGAATGATACCCTCGTTAATAAGAGACAAAGCCTAAGAAAGATTACAAGGTATAAATTTGACTGTTTCAGGAATTTGCAATATCAAGGCAGCATTCATAAAACTTGAAAGACTTCTGTGTAAGGAATTGGACATAACATATAATATAACATTGGAGCAATATTTAGATAAAGAACAAGCTCCTAGGGGTGTGAGAATACCAATTATTCCATCAAGTGCTTTAGAGACCTTTAAATTTAAAGATGAGTGGCTTAAATTAGCAGCTGAGTGTTCTAAAGGTTTACCAAATTGATCATCAAAGACAGCACTGAAAAACGTGCCGCTATAGCTGATGAAATTAAAGAAGCAAAAAGAGCAGTACTAGAACTGCGGGACAAAAATGAATTTAAACATTTTGAGTTACCGCTTAAACGGAAGTTAAATTCATATGAAGATGCTTTAAGAAGTAAAAAACAGAACACGTTACAGTGAGACCAGGAGGATTATGATAACATGTTATTGAGTGGGGCAGGAAATCAAGGAAGAGTCGGAGTAGGTCCCGAGTGAAGTTTCAAAACAAAAACCAAAGCCAAACTCATCAGCCCAGGAGCGACACTGGAGCAGCGAGTTCCAATTGAGAGCCTTTTTAAGAAGAGGGCACAGGAGATGGAGGACTAGAAGAGGGAAAAGAGGGGGATAGAGGCACCAAAACACAAGAGGTCTGAGCGAGAAAAAAAAAGGATGAGCTACAAATACTGAACCTCTCCTTAAAAGAGCTTACTCACAATCAAGCGTCTGTTCTGAAAAGGGGTTTATATTTTATCCCAACACCTAAACTAAATTCGTTTAAAGTAAATGTTGATTTGATTAAGTTCTTTTGGAAATTGCATTTAAAATATTTTTTCAATGGGAACATAAATCAAGCTGACAACATGGGAATTGTTGAAGAACAAGCTGCAAATGTTGAAGACATTGACTATTTGCTTGCCGAGATCATGGACACCAACATGGAGTTAGTGGTAAGTGACTAGAACCAGAATAATTAGATGCAACTCCCTGTCACCCCTTCCCCATCTACACTGACATCCCTCAAGGCTCAGTGCTCGGACCCATCTTTTTCTCCATCTTTCTAAATTCCCTCCCCTCTGCATGTACATCTGCATCCATACACATGTATGCTGATGACACTGGCAAATCTGCCTCAGGCTCCTCCGTACCTGACCTGACAAACAGACTCCAACTGTCTTTCATCAATATCCAGCACTGGTTCCAGTCAAATCAGCTTTCCTTAAATGTGAAAAAAAAACTGTCTCTATGACTTTTGGTACTAGACAAAAACTCTAAACTGTCAGCCCTGCCCTCCTTCCACACTCTGGATGAGACTAGCCTTGAAAATGTCACAGCTTTCAAGTACCTTGGAGTTTGGCTCAACAGTCATCTAGACTTCTCTGCTCATGTGGACTACTTACACAAAAACGCTTCACCCTAAACTTGGTGCACTGTATAAGAAACAAGGGTGCATCCCTCTGCCGGCCCACAGAGTCATTGTGCAGAGAATGATTCTTTCCCTCTTTGACTATGGTGACACTATCTATGCTAGTGCTCCCACATCTACCCTGGCCAGACTGAATCCACTGTTCCACTCCTTCTGTAGGTTTGCCCTGGATTGCACCCCTCAGGACCCACCGCTGCCACCTCTACACCTCTCTCTCCTGTCCCTCCCTTGAAGCCTGACAGCTTGTCCATTGCTCCTCCCTTACTGCTAAGTACTGGCTGGGCTCCCTCCCATCCTACCTTGTGTCTCTTCTCTCCTCCCCTTCCCTTCAAACCCCTCCTACTCTCTCTGTAGCTCTAACCTCTGCTCTCTAACTCTCCTGTCCAGGCAGACCTTGGCTGGGCAAGCTGCTTTCTCTTTCTGCCTTCCTAAACTCTGGAACTCCCTCCATGTCCGTATTCATTCTGCTACCTCCATCCGCTCCTTCTCCAGTCTTATATGTGATTACTCTGCCCCCCCCATAACTGCCCCTGATTCCACCCCCCAATCTTCCTGGACATAAAGTCTCCACCACTCATTCACACTAATGGAATCTACGCTGGAGGTGCTAGGACCCAGCGGGAGCAAACGTTTTTGCAGGAGGGCCAGTGCCAGAGATGGAGCCATGAGGAGCAGCACCATGAGCCTCTGCTCATGTGGCAATGACTATCTCGGCATCAGTTCCTTTTTTCCTGCCATCGAGTGCGCTTCAGTGACAACGTCGCTTGCCCGGCGGGAGTCAAACTTCAAACTAGCAGCATAGTTTTCAGTTTTTTATTTTGTAGTATTTTTTGAATAAAGTACCACTTACGATAATTCATTCTTACTAAAGAAAGAAGTCTCAGCCTACATTGAGGGAGACAACCATGAGCGGGTCAGGTGATGGTAGGGAGACTTTGTACGAAAGCTGTTCAGTCAGCTGGGCTGGGTCCGGTCTGCCGCCTTCTTTGGAGGGGGGTCTGACAACGGATGGTCCAATGCCTGAGGGGAAGGGTGGTCCCCCTGGAAGCATAAATGAAAACAGTTGCATTCTCGGCACCGCTCAACCTCAAGCTCTTCTTCAGCCCATAGGTCAAGAAAGAGAAGGCATCACTCGAGGTCGCCTTCTGATATGTCTGTGTGTCGACAGTCAGTCATTGGGGTCAGTTACCGGTCTCCTCATTCAGAGTCACCAGTTTCTGTTTCTGGTCACTGACCTCTTCGACATCAGAGCCCTTCCCCGCCTTCTGGTAGGGCTTCCAATGAGCAGTTTCATCAGTGGGCCACTCTTATGGAACAGTGGACTCGGAGATTGGTCCAGCTGCCTGACCCGGTCATTCTGGGGCCTTTGGGTTCTTCAGGAGATTGGGCAGGGTGAATGGGCCTTCCTGGACATGCGGCACCCTCTTCAGTGCCTTTGACTCCGTGCTCAGATGTTCCCCTCCCCCACATGGCTGCGGTGCAGGGGGCCACACCAATGCCTCTATCTCCTGGTATTCTTTCTTCTTTCCCCTGAAATCTGAATTTTCAGGGCCCTGGGTTGGTGTCAGTGCCATCGGCATCAGTGGGTCACTCAGTGCCGATTTCGGCGCCAATGCACCCATCGGCACCGTCCTCTGCTCCATGTGGTTTTTCGGCACCATTGAGTTTCTCGGCACCATCTTTTGTGCCTTGCAGCTTTTTGGCACCGTGTTCTTCTTCAGCACTGTCTGCTTTGTCAGCGTCGTGCGGCCCTTTGGTGCCATCTTCTTCTTCTTCGGTGCCAAGGCCGGGCTTTTTTGCTGCCAATCTTCAGGGCTTCTCCTCTCCAAATTCTTTTCCTTCCTCTTTTTCTATTGATTTTTATTTCTTTCCTGTCCATACAGTCCCTCCTGGACTGTCAGGAGATGATATTGAGCCTGACCCAGATCTTAGACTGGGTGATGATGTGGAAGGAGCAGGACCCAAACCTGTTACAGAGCCTGTGGTCGAGGACCTGTCTTTTAAGTCTCTGTTGAGAAATTTGAATTCCACTCTTTCTCTCCAGACTATGGACATCGATCCTGGAAAGCTGTTAAGACTCCAATACCTTCATGTTCCAGACATCCCTATGGATTTAACTCCCCCGGTACAACCCTACTTTGAGACGTTGTCTCAAATGGTATGGAATAATCCTGCTCTCATTCCTTCTGTGGTTAAGTCCATAGATAGGAAGTATGCTGCTCCCAAGGATCGACCTATTTTGTCCTCCCAAACCTTTGTGGATCCTATCGTAGTCTTGGCAGAGAATGATAAGGTCGTCCTTCCTCAGACTACTACAGCTCAACCTATAAACAAAGAATCTCATAAGATAGATACTTTAGGTAAGAGAGTCTTTGCTGCATCGATCCTGGGTATGCGTATCACCAGCTACCAGGGCTATTTCTCTCAATATGAGTATATTCTTCGCCATTCGCTCAAACAAATGGTTGAAGCTCTACTGGACTCGGATGCTAATTCAGAGCTTCTTCAAGCCATAACCAGGGGTATCGAGTCCAACAACCAACAGGTTAAAGCAACTATGGATACTTTCGATACTGCTTCACGAGGGGTGGTGGGCATTTGTACGCGCCGCCATTCCTGGCTGTGCACTTCAGGTTTCACGAATGATGCCTAGCAACAGGTCATGGCGTTACCCTTCGATGGTGTGTATCTCTTTGGCCCTCAAGTAGAACAAGCTCTAGAGGCCACACAAAAGACTAGGTCAACCATTAAATTGGCTCGACCTCTTCCCGCCCCCTCTCGAGGGGGAGTTAACAAATGCCAGTTTCATAACCATCAGGCAAAGGCATGGGAGGTTTTAATAAAAACCAAGCCCCTCAGCCTCTAAAGAAAATGCAACAGAAGGCACAAGGACCCAAAGTGCCCAGTGCCGCCTTCTGAGTTGTTGGCCCAAGTCTCACCTCAGCTGCCCGAGAGGGACTCCTCTTCAGTGGTGGGAGGTCATCTGACTCAATTCTACAATCGGAGGAAGTCCATAACATCAGACAAATGGGTCCTCTGGATAATCCGTGAGGGGTATTCCCTCAATCTTTTAGAGACCCCTCCAGATTATCCAGGGTTTTATTTAACTCCAAAAATTGATTAGCGTTTTTCTCATAAAATTGCTAAAACATTGTGAAAATGCATAGCACTTGCCTCATTGTGTTTAACAAACATAACACTTCTAGAAAACCTATATAAATACGTTCTGTACAGTTAGTATTGTCCCAAGGAAAAAACTGCTAATCAATTATTTAAAACTCTGTCATCCCCCCAAATGACAGCCCAGACTGTCAGTACTTCAGTCAGAACTTCTCGCCTCCGAGATACAAGGCCTTCTGAACAACAGGGCAGTGGAAGTAGTTCCGCTGAATCGATGGAACACAGGGTTCTACTCCCATTACTTTCTGGTTCCAAAGAAAACCGGGGACATGCACCCCATTTTGGACCTCAGAAAACTAAACAAATTTCTTCCCAAAGAGAAATTCAAAATGATATCACTAGGAACCCTGTTACCTTTGCTTCATCAACACGACTGGGTAGCCTCCCTGGACATGCAGGATGCTTACCAACATATCCCTATTCACCCAAGGCATCACAAATACCTAAGGTTCATGTCTTTGGGACAGCATTATCAATTCAGAGTCCTGCCCTTTGGGCTGTCCTCTGAGCCGCAAGTTTTTACAAAGTGTTGTGCAATACTCGCCGAGCATCTCAGAAAAATCGGAATACAAGTGTTCCCATACCTGGACGATTGGCTTCTAGCAAGCCCTTCCAGGCAAGGAACCCTCAACACCGTTGTCACGGCCTCAGACTTTCTCACGTCCATGGGAGTCCTGCTAAATCTCAAGAAATCACAGCTGCAGCCCTCCCAGAGGATCCTTTTCATAGGAACTCTACTGGACACCTCCTGTGTGAAAGCTTTTCTACCAGAGGACAGAAGGATCGATATCCTGCAGATGGCCTGATACATCAGAGAGAACAGCTCAGTTCTAGCTATCTCGATGCAGTGAATGCTAGGTCTCATGGCATCCTCGGTGTTCACTGTACCCCTAGCACGCCTGCACATGAGAACTTCTCAATGGATGCTCAGTACTCAGTGGTTTCCTAACACTCACCTTCAGTCCTTTCTCATCAAGGTGAAAGAACCTCTGAAGAAGTCACTCACCTGATGGTCACAAGAGGACAATCTTCTGAAAGGGTATCCCTTTGCTCCTCTTGAACATCAGATTTCCATTACCACATACGTGTCCCTGATGGGGTGGGGAGCTCACTGTCAGACTCTCCACACCCAAGGTACATGGACTCAGGAAGAGTCCAAGCTTCACATAAATGTCCTAAAAATGAGGGCTGTCCTTTATGCAGTCCGGGCTTTGAAGGACATTCTCTGTCACAAGAACATTCTCCCTCAAATGGACAACAAAGCAGTGATGTATTACATCAACAACCAGGGCGGTGCTCACTCTTATCCCTTATGCAGGGAAGCAATGAGAGTGTGGGAATGGTGCTTGGAGCACAAGGCTCTAATTCAGGTGGTATATCTGCTGGGAGTACAGAACGAACTGGCAGACCGTCTCAGCAGAACAGAGACAGATCCTCACGAATGGTCTCTCGATCCAACTGTAGTTCAGTCACTATTCGCAGAGTGGGGAACTCCAGACCTGGACCTTTTTACATCCCCACTCAACACAAAACTGCCTCTCTTCTGCTCCAGAAATCCAGGGCCTGGCATTTTCTGTCAGGGTGCATTCAGGCTGCAGTGGACAAAAGGCTTTCTATACGTCTTTCCACCTCTTCCTGTAATCCAGAGGGTACTTCTCAAGTTTGAGTCTCGGGGGGACAAAATGATCCTCATTGCTCCTTTCTGGCCTTGACAAATATGGTTTCCATTACTCAACAGTCTGTCGGAAACCCCTCCAAAAGTGCTTCCCCTTCAGATGAACCTTCTGACTCAGGGGCCTGTGGTCAATCCCAATCTGAGATCGCTTCACCTTCACACTTGCTCCTGAAGAGTAGAAGTGAACAGGTTCAATGTCTCTCGCAGAGTTTCAGATATCCTTCTGGCTGCACACAAGCCAGCCACTAGGAAAATTTACACAACCAAATGGAAGCGTTTTTCGCTCTGGTGTGCAAAATTCTCTTTGAATCCCTTTTCCTGTCCACCAAATAAAGTTCTAGAGTACATTTTAAACCTCTCAAATTCAGGTCTGCAATACTCTACAGTCAAGGTTCACCTTTGTGCCATTTCAGCTTATCATGAGCCAGTACTTTCCTTGTCACTGGCTCAGTTACCTGTGGTTAAGAGGTTTCTTAAGGGTATTCTGCATACCAGACCTCCTGTCAGACGTCCAGTCGCAGCCTGGGACATTAATCTTGTGCTAGACATGCTCACTTGAAAACCTTTCGAGCCTCTAGCTACCTGTGAGTTGAAATTCCTCACTTGGAAAACGGCCTTCCTGGTGGCCATTACCTCAGCCCACAGGGTCTCTGAGATACATGCCTTGGTCACAGACCCTCCGTATACTGTGTTTCATAAAGACAAAATAGTTCTTAGGACCCATCCTAAGTTTCTCCCTAAGGCTGTTTCAGAATTCCATCTACACCAACCTTTCAACCTTCCTACTTACTTTGCGAACTTTCAAAATGAAAGGGAGCGTTCTCTTCATTCTTTGGATGCCAAGAGAGCTTTGCGTTTCTATTTAGATAGAACAAAAGAATTTCGCAAAGCTCAACAACTGTTTGTTTCCTTCAGCGAGACCTCGCTGGGTCAACCTGTCGCTATCAGATGCATTTCAGCATGGCTTGTGGCATGCTTTCGCCACTGTTATTCCATGGCGCAGGTTAAGCTGGAAGGCAGAGTGTACGCTCACTCTACTAGAGTGGTCGCGGCATCCATGGAGGAAATCCGCAACATGCCCATTGCAGATATTTGCGATGTGGCTACCTGGAGCTCAGTGCATACTTTTGTCAAACACTATGCCCTGGATGTACATGCCAGACGACATATTTTGTTTGGCGGAACCATCAATCTCTCCTGCAAGCAGAGAGCTGTTTGGGGTCCGCATCGCCTTCTTTGTTTAAGTTTGGCACCACCACACCGAGCAAGAAATCGCTCCAATTGGTTGGGAAGGGCACGACGGTGAGCAGCTGAGTAGTTAAAAGGCTGCCTCCCTAAAAGCATCGAACTACTCGCAATGGACTGGGGCAGGAGGGTGACTTGCTCAATCGGGTCCCCCCCTTATGCTGAGCCCAAATCTACGGACCGAACCCCAGGGTCGAGGTGCCGGCAGCTCCACTAGTCGGGCAGACATCCCCAGAGCTGAAACTGACCGTGTTACTCTGAAATCTTCTCCTGCAAGCGGAGAGCTGTTTGGGGTCCGACGCTTCCTTTGTTTTAAAATTCCCACCCACCCGCCCGGGTGCTGTCTCGAGTTAAATAGGCAGAGGCCCATCCCACTGCCTCAAACGACCAATTGTGGCGTGCGAGCTATCTTTCTCAGGAGGAGGTCCCTGGCCACAACCTCCGCCTGTTACACCTCTAGCCAGGACCCGCAGGAGGTGGGCACGTTTTTTGTAGCTCTGCAAGACTCTCTATCCACCTGCTGCCACAAGAATACCACCTGGAGATTTTTATTCCTATTTGGACAGAATAATAAACCCATAAACTGATTGTTACACTGAGATGTAGCATACACTCCGAACACTACTTCCCAGACTTAGAATCCTACTGATCTTGCTGCTAGCAAACCTTATGATATAATTGTGACACTGTACACCTGTTATTGTTAGTCTACTTATATACGATTTAGAAAGGGAACCTAGAATTTATAGCGTATAGCACTGCAATGTCTAAAGTACCTCTCTTGCTGGACTGACTTAGAGTTGCTATTCACTAGTGATAAGCTCCTAACCTGCCGCACGACGCTGTATTCCTAACTGTTCCCTGCCATGTGCTAGGTCACTATACAATAATCTGAAACAGTGGGTACAGCCATAGCAGCAACTCTACTACCTTATAAAACTATAGGTAGGAAGCCACTTTCTTAGCGCACCATGTGCACCTCATTGACTAGCCAAACGGATAAGGAGCAAATCTTAGCCATTGCTACCTATTCTGAGTGCACCTAACCAGTACCGTATTGCTCCCCCATAACGCAACTTAACGGAGCACAGCTGGCCAGCACTGTTCCCTGCCTGCCAGGTAACTACGCAATACCCGGTACTGGTACTCATAAGGCTAGGTATTAGAACAAGGGGTGCACCCAGAAGTTTTTTCTTTGAGGTCCTAGCTGGGGACCACAGAAGAGGGCAAGATGGGATCCCGGAAACTGAACAGTGGCATCCTCCTTGCATCTCTATATATCCTGGGTTTACTATGAATGGACTGGCTTGATAGTAGTATCTGCCACTCCTCTCATGCCCGGGAAGGGATGGGAAAGCACTCGGCAAGACACTACCACTGTCCTTCCCTGACATGCAACATCACCCTTCTAGTGGCACATGAATTCTCAAGGAAAGGGATCCTTTATAGATCCCTTATCCTTACTAGGAGTGTAACCCTCTGTACGACTCTACCATCCTTAGCCCTCACTCTCTGCCTCTTGCTCACAGCTCTGCTGCTACTGGCGGGGGACATCCAACTGAACCCAAGACCAGGAACTCCTAATGTATCAATTTCCTCCCCCCAGACCAGTTCTGGTATGCAGCTAAGGGTCTGAGGCTGGCGCATATGAATATTTGCAGTCTTAGGCCCAAGATCCACGAAAGTTCAAGCGTGGCTTGCACTGTATAAACTGGACATCCTAGCAGTCTCAGAGACTTGGCTAAAGCCCCATATCCTGGATCATGAGGTTGCTGCCTCTGGATATGTCTCCTACAGAGAGTATAGACCTTCAAAAAGGGGGGGTGTGTTCTTATATACGCAAAGGACACACTGACCTCCTCTTACTTGATAGCACACCCCATGGCAGGTCCCCGGAAATTGAATCAATTTTTATACGGCTCACACTAGGCGGAGCCAAGCACCTTACAGTAGGTTGTGTATATTGCCCCCCTACCAATGCTCTCCACTCTCTGGAGACGCTCCTGAAGGACCCAGTCATTGAAGCTGCATCTGAGCTTATCATATTGGGTGATTTCAATCTAAACTGGGCCCAAGAGGCAAAGTCTGCCATTAATGGCTTATTAAATCATACAAACCTTGCCCAAGTTATCTCACAACCGACCAGAATGAACCACAAATTGGGAAGGCACTCAACTATCGACTGGGTCCTGGCGTCAACCCCAAAGAATGTAAAAATAGCAGGCACCATGGCAGATGCCTTGAGTGACCACTCGGCTATATTCGCTATTTGGAAGAATAGTGCGAACAAAATCCAGCCTAGAGTGATCACCACCAGGGACTACTCCTAATTCTATCCCGAACAATTCAATTACTACCTAGATGGCATTGACCGGAGTCCAATAAGATGCCTACCTACCCTGGAGGAGGCCGTCAAATGTTTCCTGACAACTCTCATGAGCACTGTTGATCTCTTAGCCCTGATGAAAACCCATCGAGTAAAGGGCAGCTGCTATAAGTGGATCACGCCCTCTTTAAAAGCCTTGATGGTCACCCGTGACAAGGCCTGGAGAAAGTTCAGGAAATCTACGCTACCTGCTGACCTTGCCTGCTATAGAGCCCTTAGAAACCAATGCAAGCAAGCTATAAAGCTAGCTAAAAAGGCCTACATCACCAATCTACCAAAAACTAACCTAGGCAGCCCGAGGTTTTTCTGGTCATACATTAATGAACTGATCAAAGGCAACAAAAAAACTGCCCCTGGCCCTATCAAGGCCAACGGGCAGTTACTGGAAGATGGGACACTCATCGCAGAGGCCCTAAACAGCTACTTCATGAACCTGGATGAATATAAGGCTGGGCTCCCAGATAACAGGAATGAGCCTAATGTACAGGTGCCCCCAAACCTAGACTGCCCATTGTTTCACTTGAGGCTGGTTAGGGTAAAGGAGGTCTCGTACATCCTTAAATCCCTGAACTCAAAAGGATCAGGGGGCCCTGACGGCATCCAGACTAGAATCCTCAAGGATGGAGCCCCAGCACTAGCTAAGCCCCTTACCTGGCTGATAAACAGGTCCCTACTGGATGGGTCTGTCCCTGAGCTATGGAAGCAGGCTCACGTGGTCCCCATTCACAAGGGTGGGCCAACCCGAGCCTATAGGGAACTATAGGCCTATCTCCTGCTGTGCCATCGCAAAAATACAGGAAAGCTAGTATACTCCCAGCTCAGAGAATATTTAGAAGCCCACCGCTAATCTCCTGACCCAACATGGCTTTAGAGCCAAACATGGGACAGATACCGCATTAACCAAATTCTCGGCTGAGGTACTCAGCAAAAGCGACGCAGGGGCCTACACAGGCGCGGTCTTCATAGACCTTTCCAAGGCATTTGACTTGGTAAACCACAGGCTCCTACTCCAAAAAATGTGCCAACTAAGCCTTGACATTCACGCACTGGGATGGTTCAAGAGCTATCTCTCAGGATGTACACAGAGGGTCAAGTGGAAGGACAAAATCTCCGACCTATTGCCACTCAAAGAAGGGGTACCACAAGGGTCGATACTCGACCCCCTACTTTTCTTACTTTTTATAAATGAGCAGCATAACCACTGTGGGAGCAGCAATGTCATCCAGTATGCGGATGATGTGGTCATTTACAGAACCTCTCACAACCTAAACGATCTGGGGACAGCCCTCCAAAGAGACATCCTAGAGATGGAGGAGTGGCTCACCGTGAACAAAATGGTCCTAAACACTAATAAAACAAAGGTGATGCTGTTTGGACCCAGATCCCTAGGCTCCGAGAGGTCACAGCTCCTCCAACTCAAGTCCAGGTGGGGTAAAAAACTTGAAGTGGTTGCCTCCACAAAATACCTTGGACTTACTGCTTCACATTAAAACAACATGTGGACCAAGTCACTAAGGTCATCCATGGTAAACTCGGAACCCTCTACAGACTAAAGGACCAGCTGATCCCAGAAGCTAGGGCAGCCACTGCGTCAAGCGTATTTCTTCCTACACTCACCTATGCGGCCCCCGGTACTCCAGGGTGTGGCCAAGATGGAGCTCAGCAAGCTACAGACCTTGTACAATAAGATATTCCACTTTGCCTCACTGTCCCACCCTAGGAGTCACCACTGTGAGTCACTAACTAGACTCAGATGGCCGTCTTTCGAAGTTCACCTCATGTACCCAACTCTCTGCCTTACTTTTAAGCCAATTGGGCCTACACCTCCCCCTAGCCTTAGTGGTCTTATAACAGTAAAAAGATGCCCACGGAATCTACGGACCACAGGCCAAACTTTCCTCGTGGTCCCGAAGGCGAGGACAAAAGCCGGGTCTATGTCCTTCGCTCATGCTGCCCCCTCCAACTGGAACAACCTCCCCCTGGAGGTGCGGGAAAGTCGAGTCGATCACCTGCTTCCGAACTAGACTCAAGTCTCACTTGCAGAAAAGGAGCAAATGCTTATGCTACAGCACCTGATCCACATAGCACTACTCCGGTAGCTTAATGCACCTACCTTAAGGACATAACAATACGCCAGACGTGGGGGCACTTATGCGTCAGCTTGTCTCCTTCCCCTTTGTCCATAGACGAGGAACCACAGGACCTAAGCCAAACTCCTCGCCCCCAACACTGTGCACACTGTAATACAACTTGAACTCACTAAGCAAGATGTTTCTCCATTTGTAACTAATGTGTTCCTCCTGCTTGTATGTCTTCCTACCACAATCTTCCTGTCATAAGCCCATGTGGACTGTTTTGTCTACAACAAGTACTGCATCTGTATGTACTGCCTCTTTTACCTGTAATAACTGTAACTCCCGGGTTGCCCCTGAAAAAGGGACCTCCGGGGCTCAGTAGGCCTACCCGGTCATCAAAATTCAATAAATAAATAAATAAATAATGGACTTCTGTCCTAAATTTGTGAGCTCTTGGTCTCTCTTGCCACCCTCTCAGGGGATTATTAGCTCGGTACTCTCCCATTAGTGTGAATGAGTAGTGGAGACTTTATGTCCAGGAAGATATGGAAATTACATACCTACCGTAATTCTTGATCTTCTTGGATGAAGTCTCCACCACTCATTCACACACCCACCCACCATCCCCCGAGCTCACCTCTGTTGCTGTCTTCATTCCCTCAACCTTTAGGCTGTGAAGACTTCTTTCTTGACCCTTCTTATATGGGTCTTCCAGACTATCTCATGTCTGGTTTTTGGCTAGGCTATCCTTCTAGGTTAGTTACGCTGCACCTCCTCGGGGGGAAAAAAGGTACTGAGGCGGTTGGAGGGTCAATGCTGAGAGAGTCATTGCCGCAAGAGCAGAGGCTCATTGGGCCACTCCTCACGGCTCCATCTCTGGCGCCAGCCATCCTGCAAAAAGGTTTGCTCCCGCTGGGTCCTAGCACCTCTGGCGTAGATCTCATTAGTGTGAATGAGTGGTGGAGACTTCGTCCAAGAAGATCAAGAATTACGGTAGGTATGTAATTTCCATTTATTGCCCCTATACCTTCCTCTTCCTGGCTCTCCACCCCCTTCTCTCCCCCACTTCCCTAACTTTCATATTACATATCTACCCTCCCCCCCATTCCTCTACCTCTTCTACCTACCGACCCTAATTCTGAATCGCCGTTGTCTCCTTCTTATGATCTACTTTCTCTTTTCTCCCCCTCTCTACTCTTCACTCTTTGATAGACTACCCTTAGCCACTTGCACTAGCCTGGTTCATCTCCTGTTCTTGTAGGCAAATGTTACTTTCTGCTGTTGTTGCATTGTCTTTAAAATAATCCCTATGTATATGCTTTTGTACATTCAATGTATATTAGTCAATGTTAATTTACGATATGTTGTATAAAAGTGTGCCTTAATATGAGTGTATATTCCCTGTAAATATTTTTACACTGTACGGATATGTATTTCTCCCTCTCCCCTAGGACTCTTCTGGAAACGAGTTGTTTATGGTTCAGTATGTCTCTCCTGGTGAAACTTTTGAAAAAAATAAATAATTTGCAAGCTGACCATATCATGTACAGCGAGGAACTTGAGATACTTATATAATTATTGCAGGGTCACTGCCGTGGAGATGGAGCACAGTTTACAAATACAGATGGGGCTGCATCAGACATGATGAATTGTCAGACTCGGCACATGTCATTACTAGAGAAAGAAAGCAGCAATTTAAGGGTAAATCTATTTTTACACCTAATGTCAGTAACCCTGTGATTGTGGCCTTTGAAAAAACTGTTAGCAAACAAGTGAATGAATTATAAGCAGGTGTTAAACAACCCACTAGTCATAGTTTAACAAAATCAGAATATGAAGCTTTACAGGACCTGATGAAAATGGAAGAGACTGTGATACAACTGGCTGATAAAGATGGAAATGTAGTGGTACTTGATAAGGACCACTACAATGGAATTGCCAGATCCTTGTTAAATGTTGATGAGAATTACATGAGATTACCATCCAATCCCATTTCTAATTACAAAAAAGAGTTACACTGTTTACTGCAAGGGGCCATACTGGAAGGGGTTATCTCAGAGAATGAATTTAGATTTATGTGTAATGAGTTCCCATCAGCACCAGGGATCTTACTTCAAGGAAGGCTCTTGCAGCAGGCCACACTAGTAGGATTAAGCCATCAGGTGCCAGCACCATATGGAATACTTCTAGCTAGCAGTCTACCATGGGGGACCACCCACTGCTGACGTCAGCCTACCCTATAAAGGTGGGTGGTCCCCCACACCTACCTCAGTTATTTTCCTGTGGTTGACCCACGCACATTGGACCTTAGTGGATGCCGCAGCTACAGTCAACCTTCATGACCTGCGCTTGCCGCACTTTTAAATTTTTTGTTCTTTCTAAGTTTGAAACATCAAATTTTCTGTGTTTTCCTCAACGAGTTTATGTCTTCTCCATCAGCCTGCAGCAAACAGATCCCTGAAAAGGACTGACACTCTGCATGTCTCATCTGCCTAGGCCCCAGTAATAACACCAAAGCCTGACAGTTTTGACAAAAACTCAACCAGGCCACTTGGAAACATTATCTAAAAACTCTGGAGATCCACCTTTTGAAGCAGAAATTGGTCACAATGGAGAAGGAACTGTAGGCCAGGAGCTCTTCGGCCTCACTGGCACAATCTTCTGAGGCCTCAACATCTTAAAAAGAGAAATCCAGGAAGCATGAGCACTGGGACAAACACCTGGACCAGGCCTGGTCAGCTTCCCACTCGGCCTACTAACAATCAACCGTGATGGTCATTCTCCCATGGGGGTTTGGCCCCTCCAGTCCCTCTAGCCCTCTCTTCCTCCAGTCTCCCATTGTTTCCCCTGACCACCCTTATTGCTATCTTGGGCAGCGGTTCTTCAGGGCATAGGACTTCATCTTCTGCTCCCTAGCCCCTGACGCTCAGGCCCATATCTTCCATGGGGTCTCAGCCAGGTGGCTTGGCCGATGTTGGTTCCTTGGGCGTCAGTTCCATAACCATCGCCCCCCCCAGCCATGGTGCTGCCTTCATCGCTTCCCACTTCTGGGTCTGACATCAGTCCTTCCAGGCGATTCCCACAGCAGGCTACTGCCATCTCCTCCTCTCTGGCATCACCTCTGCCTTTGCCTCAGGGGCCTCCTTCCCCTCAGGCACCTGCTTCTCTGGCTTGGCCGGCACTGGAGGATCCTTCCCCCAGATGCTCCAAGCTGATGCCTTCTGGGCCATCACCAGTGCTGCCATAGCCCCAGCCTATGGGCCCAACCTCCATCATCACCCCTGCCACAACCTGCACTGCAGCCAATGCCTGTTGGGCTGACATAGGATCCTGGCGGCCCTACGCCTTGGTACCCAATGCCAGCTCCTCCGCTGTCATACCCTTACCCAGCACCCTCTTATCCTTTTCCACTGGTATACAATGTGCTGACCCTGGTGGATTATAATGCCATCTTCTCACCGTAGTGGTTCTTCATCCAGAGGCAGACCCCTACCCCTCAAGGGCCACCTCCGGCATCTCCCCTCCATCCACCAGCCCCAGAACCCTGACCAGGCTCAGCCAAGTGAACCCCACATGTCAGGGTCCTCCAGGGCTCGACCTGACATCAGCTCAGATTCTCATAGGGACCAGCGCCGGCCTCTGGCATCAATCCCAGATAGCGAGTGTACTAAGGATGAATCTGATTCATTGGGGTCTTTCTCCTCACCTGGGGAGTGCTTGGATGGGGACAACCCTTCCAAGGAGGTACCAAAGTCCCCCCCTGATGATCCAACTTTCATGGATGTTATGCACCACATCCAGTCCATTATGGGCTGGGAGACGGAGAAGCAGGACACGGAGAGATGCTGCCTGGTTGTCTACCTCCAGCAGCAGGATGCCCTCCTGTGGTGGTACCCCCCCTTGATAGACTCCTATGAGTACATCACTAGGGTGGCATGGAACCACCCATCTGCGACCCTTCCTCTGCCTAAGAAGGTGGACCATCTTTACCATGCCCCAGCTGGCAAACCCTTTTTAGCGGGCCACCCTAAGGCAGATTCTGTGATGATTAATGTGGCGCATGACCGTACTAAGAAGCCCAAGCACCTTAATACCCTTCCCCCAGACCAGGAGTCCAGGCAGCTGGATCACCTAGGCAAACATGTGTTCACTTCTACTACCCTAGCTATCCGGGCCCTGAATTATCTGGCCCATATGGTCCAATATCAAAATTTTCTTTGGGACCAAGCCATGGAGCTGGTGCAGACCTTGCCAGAGGACCCACCAAGATGCAGCTCACCCAACTCATGAAATCAGGCTCGGACATTGGCAGTCATGTCCTCTGGGTTGTTTATGATGCTATGGATGCCTCTGGGCATTGGACAGCTGCTGGTGTCTGTCTCCAGTGCCATTCTTGGCTCCAGGTATCCGGCTTTGCCTCAGACATACAAGCCAGCATTTTGGATGCCCCCCTTCTGGAGTTCAGTCCTTTTCAGAGGGGAAGTCCAGGATATTATTTCCACTCTGCAGGAGGCAGGGCGGGCCCTCAAGTCAGTCCATTCACTCTATCATACTCAGTTTAGAGCAGGCCAATGTTAGTCCTTTCACAGGTCCTTCCGTAAGCAATCTCAGAAACCAGTCTGCCAAGGTTCAGCACAAGCATAAGGCCACAGCAGCCCCTGTTGCCATCAGAGCCCCCAGGGTCCTCACGGCCCCCCTAACTGCACCTACTCCCACCATCTGATTCCTTAGCCAACCCCCTCCTCTAGCTGAGGATCCAAGGGAGGCAGTTGGGGCCAGGTCTCCCTCCACCTAGAAGGGTGGAGGGGTGACCACAGACAACTGGGTGCTTCAGATCTCAGAGCATGGTCACACTCTGGAGTTTCTGGAGTGACCTCCAGAAAATCCCCATGTAAATTCAATTGGATTCATGATAGTCGGTCAATAATTTCATTGTCGACTGATGTTGCAGTGACTCCTTTATGTCGACTGCATTTGTGGTTGGAATAAAGGATGTCACTTCAGATGTGTTTTCTTCCGGGGGCTTTGCCCCCAAACCCCCCTCATGAGAGCTCTACCCCCAAACCCACTGCTACCAAATTAATCAACTCTGAGTAGGAGTTGCTTCGGGGAAGGGGTGCAATACCCGCAGAAAGCAGTACCGGGGTCCCATGCTGACACTACAGTGACCTGGTGCTATTGTCACTGTAGTGTCGATTGTGGTAAAGTTGTCGCCATAGTGATGGCATACCAACTCCATTTGTCCTCCCACCCACCTGTCGCTGGTTTAGGAGGAAATTCAGGCTCTTTTTCAAAAATGAGCCATAGAGCCTGTTCCCCCAGCTCAATAGGGAAGGGGATTTTACTCCCACTTCTTCCTCATCCTCAAAAAGACCAGGGATCTTCTGCCCATCCTGGACCTGAGCCATTGGAATCTGTACATCAAGTACAGCACACTTTCCAGGGGCAGTTACCCGTTTTATTTATTTATTTAGTTAGTTTTTGTTGACCAGGAAGCAGGACTAGACAATTTTTTGCCTATTTTCAGCCTTGTCCCGGGGCGGAGGAGGATACAGATGAATGCCAACTGAAACTGAACCAGATTTTAAGCTGTTGGTGGTATTGTTTTAGTGGATTTGCACCAAGGGGACTGGCTCTGCTCTCTGGACATGCAGGATGATTACCTGCACATCCAGATCTTTCCTGCTCATCATCACTTCTTCCACTTCCACTTTCAGGGAGCCCATTGCGCCCTCACTTTTGGCCTTTCTTTGCCCCCCATGTATTTACCAAATGCCTGGCAGTAGTACTGGCTGCATTGAGGAGGCAGGGCTTCTATGTGTTCCCCTACCTGGATGATTGGCTGCTAGCAACCTCCTCTAGGGATTGCCTGGTTCAGACTGTGGAATACAAATTCCACCTTTTTCAGGCCTTGGGGGTCACTGTCAATCTACTGAAGTCCTGCCTCTCCCCTTGTCAGCGCCTTCAATACATTGGGGCAATCCTGGACACTAGCCATGGCAAGGCCTTTTTGCCTGAGGACAGAGTGGAGCAACTGATGGAGCAAGCCTGTCTGGTTTCCTCCAGCCGGCAGGTTCCCACCAGTGTTTCTGTGACTTCTGGGCCACATAGCAGCAGCTATTGCCACAATTTCCCCTGGCCCGTCTGCATATGCAGGTTCCTCAGTGGACTGTGAGGGTCCATGCATGCGTGGCACCACGAGACCAGCTCACGCCTGTGTAGGCTATCTCGGCATCGAGCCTCCAACCACCTCACTTTTTTTCTCCCGCCATCGAGTGCTCTTGGATGTTGACGTCACTCGTCTGCCAGAGTCAAAGTTTTCATCTATACGACACCAGCTTTTAGCCGTTTAGTATTCGTTTAAATGGGAGCCAAAAAATTTTCTGAGGTGGAAGACTAGATTTGCTGGCCAAGGCACCTAGCTTCACCTGAGCTCTATTCTTCTAGGTTGCTTGAAAGGACAGAGCAAATAACCTTACCAGAGCAAGGGAAAGGATTAAGGCTTCTTCTGGCTAGGCAGCTTTACTGTGTGTTGTTATTTTTATTTTGTACTCGGAGGGACTGTTACAGCTTGTTGCTAACATTTTATTGCTTTATTTTTCTCTGATTCAAATTGTTGTTGCTGGTATACCTTCTGCTGCATTATTACAAGGTGTGCCTACAGGTGTGTGCTTACAGATTACTGCTGTAATCTTCTGATTCAAATTGTCTTTTGCAAGGTATATCTTCTGTTATTACTTTATTTTTCTCTGTAGCAAAGTGTTTCTTACAGGGTATATCTTCTGTAAAATGATGACGGGTGGTGCTTTACAGGTTTTACAGTTTTATCTATCATTAGGATAAGCTTTCAGGGCTACTGCATTTGTTGCTGGCTGATTGTTTCTGCTCTTACCTCGTTTCTTTCGTCTGTGGTTCTTTTTCGGCAGAGGAACACAAAATCAAACATTTGCATTCATTTTCATCCTTCTAATTACTCTGATCAGGTTATAAACCCAACAACTTATCTGGAATGGATATCATTAACTGTAGGTACTGAGGAACACTTTTCAGAAGGGCAGTTTTACAGGATTTAGGACACTGTCCTACATGCTGGGCCACTGGAGATCTAAGGGCTCAGCTCCAGGCAGCATGGGCAGAGATTGCGCACCTCAAATTGCATATTCAAGAGTAAATATATTATAAGAACTACCCGCCATTTCCCCAACATCCAACAGAAGCACCTCGACTGCAGAGGGTAGTTGGTCTGGGAGGCTGGCAGGTGGCTAGGAGGGGCAAATCGGGTGCCCCATCACTCGGTGCTCTCCAACATGTCACTTCCACAAACCATATAAAAACTACAAACAGGTATCTGCCTCTATCTCTGAAATCAAACAAAGGGGCAGAGGACACTGCAGAGCAGGAGCTAGCACAACAAAACTCGCACAAAACAGGAACCAAAACAAACAGGAAATCCAAAAACTTCTGGTCATAGGAGACTCTATGATTCGGGGAGTTGATACGTATCTCCAGCCAGGGGTAATGGTCATATGTCTCCCAGGTACATCAGTGTGGAGAGACACTGACTGCATTGCTAAAATTGTTTAGGAAGCAGGAGAAAACATTGACATCCTGGTACGCATTGGAACTAACAATCTCGCCAGCCGGTCAGTTGTGGAGACCAAGGAACACCTGACCAGGCTGGGTAACGAACTATCATCCATTTCATCCGGCATCTCCTTCTCTGAGATCCTGCCAGTCTGGGAGAGGGGGCAGATGGACGGAAGGTCAGAGAAGGGGAGATAGAGGAGCTAAACATGTGGCTCAAGGGTTGGTGCCAAGAAGACAGACACAAATTTGTGACTAAGGAGGGAGTCAGTGCATTGGGGCAGAAGTTTGATGCCTTTGCAGAATATTTAAACTAGCAAATGAGGAGAGGGATGCAGCACTCCATATGTCGAATGGGAAGAACACCCCTCCCCCCCTCAGCTAGTGGTCAACAGGAATTCAGCATGTTTGTAGTTCATTTGCATCACCAGGTAAGAAAAAAGGTCCGGCTCCCCATACGACGCACAGGGGAAATGCCAGACCTCGCCCAACAACTAACACACCAAAATATGGCCAATGGAAAATCATATTCACAAATGCTTGCAGTCTGGGAAACAAGATCCCAGACCTGCAGGCAATAATGACAGAGGCTAAACTGGACATAGTAGCATTAGCGAGACATGGTTTACCAGTAACCACACTTGGGAGACTTCAGTACCTGGCTATGTACTGTTCAGAAGAGACTGAGGTACAAAAAGGGTGGGGTGGTGGAGTGGCCCTTTATGTCAATGAAAATATCAAAGCTACAGAAATTCGGAATACACATAAGGAGCCAGAAGAACTGTGGGTCACCCTGGAAACAGGAAATGGGACAGCCATACGAACTGGGATTGTGTACAGGCCTCCAGACCAAGGGGAGTACATAGACACATCACTGTTAAAAGATAGACAAAACATGACAGCTAAAGGGGAGGTTCTGATAATGGGAGACTTCAACATGCCAGATACAGATTGATCAATACCAGCAGGAACATCTGCCAGAACTAGACACATGGTGGATTCCCTGCAGGGGGAGGGCCTCAAACAACTGGTACAACAACCCACAAGAGACAGGGCTATCCAAGATCTAGTACTGACTAACAGGAAAAGGATCACAGATCTCCAGGTAGAAGGTCACCTGGGGGCCAGTGACCATCTCATGGTATGGTTCAATTTGGCTACTAGAACTAAATCATCCCATACCAAGGCAAAAATATGGGATTTCAGAGGAGCTGACTTTGATAAGATGGCCAACAGAGTTAAGCTAGCCCTAGCAAAAAGAGGTGAGGGGGTAAAGGCTAAGTGGGCAAGGATTAAAGATGCAATACTTGAAGCAACATCCCAATGTGTTAGAGAGAAAAGGAAGTGCAAAAGAAGAAGGAAACCACTTTGGTTCTCAAAAACAGTAGCAGAAAAGGTCAGAGCCAAAAAGCTGGCCTTCAGGAAATATAAGGGAACGCAGCAGGATGAAGATAGGGAGGCATACCAAACTTCCCTAAGGGAAGCAGGGAAGGCAGTAAGGCAGGCAAAGGCCAAAACCGAGGAAACACTAGCACAAACAGTAAAAGAAGGTGACAAGACTTTCTATAGATACATTAGTGAAAGAAGAAAGTCCAGAGGGGGTATTGCTAAGATCAAAGGGAATAAGGGGGCATGTGAGGGGGAGGACCATGTAAAAGCATCTATCCTAAATAGATACTTCTGCTCAGCATTTACTGAAAAGAAGATAGGACAGGGCCCACAGCTCAGCACCATGGACACAGGGGGGAAGGAGGTGTGCACTAGTCCTTTCACAAAAGAAAGGGTCCTACAAGAGCTCAATAAGCTCAGGGTGGACAAGGCAATGGGAAATGATGGCATACATCCCAGGGTATTAAAGGAGCTAAGGGTGGACCTAGCAGAAGTATTATCAGAACTGTTTAGCGAGTCTGAGCACAGGAGAGGTCCCAGAAGACTGGAGAAGGGCTCATGTGAGACTTGAGTCCAGGAAGATCTTGAAAAGAGACCCCTGTGTAAATAAGATGCCAGAACACTAGCCTGTATAAAAACAACCTTTATTCTCCCAAGAGGAGAATTTCAAGTTAGCAGAATAAACTCCTCAAGCTCCCCTATGAGGAACGAGACAACAAGCATAACTGAAAAGAATCCAGGGGCACAAATACTATCTTCTTGCCACTCCCAAAGGAGCAATGAATACAGTTTGTGAAAGGAAGATGCTAACAATCATGAAAACATGAAAAAACATGTCATCCATGCATTGGTCCCACTTAGAAACATAGAAACATAGAAGCTGACAGCAGATAAGGACCGCAAGGCCCATTCAGTCTGCCCATTTCTTTTTCTACCTTATAAATGTGCCATCGGCCTTTGCTCTGTCAATGGCCTATTTCTTCATACTCATCTGTATTGTTCACTTATGCCTATCCCATGCCTATTTAAAGCCTTGCACTGTATTCATATCCACCACTTCCTGAGGTAGGCAGTTCCATGCATCCACCACCCTTTCTGTGAAAAGAACTTCCTCACATTACCCCGTAATCAGTCTCCCTCTAATCTCATGCTGTGTCCTCTTGTCCTGCTATTTTTCTTATATTGAAACATGTTAGACTCTTTCACCTTGTTAATGTCCTTAAGGTGTTTGAATGTTTCGATCATATCAGCTCTCTGCCTCCTTTGCTCTAGGGTATACATATTGAGCTCCATTAATCTGTCCTCATATGTTTTCTGATGCAATCCCTGCACCATTTTGGTTGCCCTTCTCTGGACTGCCTCAAATTGTTTAATGTCCTTGTGAAGGTGTGGCCTCCAGTACTGCACGCAGTACTCCAGATGGGGCCTAACCAGTGTCTTGTAAAGAGGGATTATTACCTTCCTCTTCTGACTTGTGATACCCCTACTAATACACCCTAACATCCCCCTAACCTTATGCACTGTTTTCGTGGTCTGCTTGGATGATTTCAGGTCATCGGTGATGATGATGCTCAAGTCTCTTTCTTCCCTTGTGACTGCCAGCAATTCCCCTCCCAGCCTATAGGTGGCATCAGGGTTTCTCTTCCCTATGTGCATGATCTTGCACTTTTTTGCGTTAAACCCCAGTTGCCACTCTTCCGACCATTTTGCTAGTTTATCCAGATCACTTCTCATTCTGCCCACCCCATCTGGATCATCTACTCTGTTGCAGATCTTTGTGTCATCTGCAAACAGACAAACCTTACCCTCCAGTCCATCTGCAATGTCACTGATGAAGATATTGAAGAGGACTGGCCCCAGGACTGATCCCTGAGGTACCCCACTTGTGACTTGCATCTCTTCTGACTGTATACCGTTTACCACCACTCTCTATTTTCTGCCCGTCAACCAGTTTGCCACCCAGTTGACCAACTTCTGACCCACCCCAACCTACCCAGCTTATTAATCAATCTTCTATGTGGAACAGTATCGAAAGCTTTCCTGAAGTCAAGGTAGGCAACATCAACTGCTCCCCCTTGGTCCACCACTCTGGTTTCCCAGTCAAAGAAATCTATGAGATTAGTTTGACAGGACCTTCCTTTTGTAAACCCATGCTGTCTTGGATCCTGTGCTCCTGTGGATTCCAGGTGTTGCACTATCCTTTCCTTAAGGAGTGCCTCCATAATCTTGCCCACTATTGAGGTAAGAGTGACTGGTCTGTAGTTCCCTGCCTCCTCCCTGCTACCACTCTTGTGGAGCGGGATCACATGAGCCCTTCTCCAGTCTTCTGGGACCTCTCCTGTGCTCAGAGACTCACTAAACAGTTCTGATAATGGCTCTGCTAGTTCCACCCTTAGCTCCTTTAGTACCCTGGGATGTATGCCATCAGGTCCCATTGCCTTGTCCACCCTGAGCTTATTGAGCTCTTGTAGGACCCTTTCTTTTGTGAAGGGACTAGTGCTCACCTCCCTCCCCACTGTGTCCATGGTGCTGAGCTGTGGGCCCTTCTCTACCTCCTCTTCAGTAAATACTGAGCAGAAGCATCTATTTAGGATAGATGCTTTTTACATGGTCCTCCTCCTCACGTGCCCCCTTATCTCCTTTGATCGCAGCAATACTCCCTCTGGACTTTCTCCTTTCGCTAGACTCTTTTCAGTCGTCAGGACAATTAGACTCTGTGGAACATTCTAATTCAATGGTTGGGAGCCATACAGGCTCTTCCACTTCTTTGATAGGGGTATTTAGCCCCATTGTGATACTACCTCTTTGGTGGCTCCATCGGCAACAGGTGGCAATATCTTCATCATTTTTGTATCAGGCAATCCTCACAAGATAGCAGCCTGAAAGCCTTGTCAGGCTCGGACAAATGGTAAAGAAAAAAAAAAGAAAATCATCACAGCACAGGGCCTAACCCAAAATTACCCGATGCCATCTTTTTGGATCCGGCAAGGTTCCGCATCAGCTCCTGAGGCGGTCATCTCTAAACTACTGTATGGTGAAGAGTACCTGAATTCTTCTAGTGGAAGTCCGATCCAGCAGAGGTATGGGTCATCTCATTTCTTCAAGAGAGATTTCTCTTATTCAGAGATATTCCCTAGGCCTAGGCGGCTGCCCAGTCTGTTGGTCCCCCTTTTTTTATCAGGCTTTCTTCTCTTGATCAGAGCCTCAGAGCAACAGAAGTGACTCTCCAGTGAGTCGGAACTCAGGTTCCTAATTCCTTGCTTACTTCAAGTTAACAGATGACATGCTCCTTTCTTGACCATAGGTCAAGTAGTTTTTTTTTTCAGAGATGGCTTCTCGATATTCATACCTTTGGTTCCCGTGCACTGGTTCCATGCCAGTCACTCACAAAGTTACCCACTTTGAGTGGGTGATGAAACTGGGATGTTTGTTTTTCATCAGCAAGCAAACTAGAGTCCTTCCTACTCCCTTTCAGGAAGGCCAGAGCGAGTGGTGCCTCACCATATTGAGTCACTTCTGCTGTTCTTCAGTCTCTTTCAATGAATGGGTTAGCCTGAACTTGGTCCTGCTGCGTCCCACCTCAATGCACATCTGCCTGTATTTGCCTTAGAAATCCAGACCCTGTTTTTTCTGTCGTAGTGTTTTTCCGCCCTGGACACGTCCTCCTGTACACTTTCCCTCTCTTCCCTTAGTAGTTCAGAGGCTGCTACTACAATTGTAGGCACCCAGGGGCAAAATGATTCCTTTTGGAATATGAAGTGGGTAGGATCTGGTTCTACTAGACCACCACAAGAGGCTTCTAAGTCATGCTTGGCCTTCCATCAGGAAGGTTTCAGTGACTAACTGGAAACCATTCTCCTTGATGAGTCAGCCCCACCTGGACACCCCTTTTGCTCACCAAGTAAGGGGTTCAAATGCTCCTGGACCTGTTGTTCGCAGGTCAGCCATTCTTGGTAGTAGGGGTTTCCATCTGCGCTTTCTGGTCTACCTTGAACCAGTAGACTTTATCTCCAGCTCTTTCAGTTCCTGAGATCCTTTAAAGGTAAATTAGTACATGTTTTTGATGCCATTAATTTTTGTCCTAGATTAAATTATGGGGCTGAGTTCTCATCACTCTCCTAGAGTGGTTGCGGCCTCCTGGCAGAGTTTCATTTTGTGTCCATTGCAGTTTTCTGGAAAGTGGTGAGTTAGAACTCAGGCGCTTATCTTGTAAGCACTATGTTCTAGATGATCTTTCCAAGACAGCTCTTTTCATTAGCAGAACAGTCTTTGGCCGTCCTTTCTGAGTGAGCTCTATCTCCTACCACCCTAATCAGGGTTGTTGGTTTTAGCTTGCTACTGTCCCACTAATGTGAATGAGTGGTGGAGACTTGAGTCTGGGAAGATATGGAAATTATGCACTCACCGTAATTATTGATCTTCTTGGACACAGTCTCCATCACTCATTCACACGTCTGCCCTCCATCCCCTGGGCTCACTCGTTTTTCTTTCCTGATCTTCACAGTCCTATGGTTCAGTCTGTGAAGACATTGTTCTTTGACCCTTCTTGCAAGGGCCATCTGGGCCCTCTGAGGCCCAGAAAGTCAGGATAAGTTATTTTCATTAGTTATGCTGCACCTCCTTGGTCGAAAAGCTACTGAGGTGGTCGGAGGGTTGACACTGAGATAACCTACACAGGTGCGGGCTAGTTTCATGGTGCAGTGCATGCGTGGTCCTGTCTCGGCACTGACCCTTCAGAAAATTTTTGGCACCCATTTGGTCCTAGTGCCGGAGGCGCTATCCCATTAGTGTGAATGAGTGATGGAGACTGTGTGCAAGAAGATCAACAATTACGATAAGTATGTAATTTCCATTTTCCTCTGTATATGCCAGAGCTGCTGCCCATTTCTTCTTTATCTATACTCTTCCTGTCCAAATAGCTGATAATGGACTCTGGCTGCTTATACCCACTACCCAAACCTTATTTTTTTTCTAAGTTGGTAGTTGGGCTTTATTTTGTTATTATTTGTATATCCTACATCCTTTACCTATCCCTTTGGGCTAGAAGTCTATAGCCCTTTCTTTTCTTTCCACTTGTTTCTTCCACTGGCAAACAGAACTGAGGAGGGGAGGGGGCTGATGTGGGTTACTTGCTAGCTTGCGTGCACAATGTCAGTACGTCAGCTGCATGGGTGGTCCCACCAGTCAATATCAGTCCCCTCCTACTTGCAAAAGGCTTTGCTTCCGTGGTGTCCTAGCACCTCTGGCTTAGACCCATAAATGTGAGTGAATGGTGATGGTATTGTGGAAGATCAACAATTACGGTGAGTACCTAATTTTCATTTTCAGCATGTGTATGGTCAGTCATATTTTTAATTCAGCACAATGGGCTGTATGCACCAATGTGGGCCTGGTACACACTGAAGACACAGACTCCTTCTGCACCCACCTGCACCCCGAACAGGCGTGCATAACATGCCGTACACTACAGTCATCTGCATGGCCATGGCCCCACCCCTCAGGTGCAAAGGAGCCCAGCAGGAATAGGGGATGTGGATGCCCTACATGCCGATAAACAGGACCCCCTGCTCACAGCAGAGCAGGGGTTGTGGGAGAAGCCATTAACAGGAAGCGTAGAGCCTCTGCCTATCAGATTTAGTCTAGGACATAGCAAGAGACTTAAAAATTGAATTTAGGGTTCCCGGGTTTCGAGCTTGATACTCGATCTAGGTCACAAAGTAACAGTGCTTTTCATTCATCAAGTATTGTTTGTAATTGGTAATCTTGAAAATCTTCACATTAAGGTCACTATAAAAAGCTTCTAAACCATTAAGGTCACTCTGCATCATCTTTCTCCAGTACCTCACTGATATCAACCTGGAGATGGTGCCAGTTTCTAACCCCAGGAATCACTCATTATGATTAACTTTAATGCAGTCAGCCTCCTGTGTTGAACTGCCCAGAGAAATGGAATTTTATGCAAATTACGGAATTCTCAATTGGCTCATGCCACTTTTAAACTGCTGCCCTAGCAACTGTTGCACTTTGAGTGCTTCAGATTCTTTACTCCGTCTGCCTAGTAAGAACGTCCAGGAGAGCTCTCCTTGAACTGTCTTCAGAATAAAGTTATCTGGGGATAAGTACTAAATTTTAGTTTCATTTTCAATTGCTGCCTTAGAAACATTGTTTAGTATATTTTATTAGTGTTCTAGTAGTTTTTTGTCTTTATTTGCGGTTCCCTCACGGTTCCTTGGAACCGAGGGTTCCGCGTCTATTTGGGAGGTTTTTACCTCAGTTTTGCTTTATTTTATACATTTAGCGATAGGTTCCTTGAACCGCTTTATTTTTGTTTAAATTGTATTTCATCAGTTCCTTTTTCTTCAGGAACCAAATAGCGATCGGTTCCAGGAACCGTTAGCGGTAGTTATATTTAAAGAACCTCCGGTTCCGAGGTATTTTAAACATCTCCAACCTCTATCCCTGGTATGGAAAGAAAGCTGACAAGAAATATCAGCTTGACAGAGCTACAGCTGATTTCCTTTTTACTCATCCTGATCCTGAGGGAGTAGTACAAGCTGCTGCCTGTGACAAGGTCAGGATCCCTTTGGCTACCCATCCACCAGACAAAGGCTCAAGAAAAATGGATGCTGTGAGGAAGAAAGGGTACATGGCTGCCTCTTTATTAGTTAGGCAGGCCAATTACATGGCATATTTAGAGCAGTACCAAAAAGCTTTATGGAACTCGGTTCTAGCTTTGACTGATAAGGTTTCAGGTGAAGTGGCTGTAGACTTACAGGATACAGCAAGGGCTGCACTTGATGCTACCAAGTACTAATTTCATATGGCAGTGGATGCCAGTGATGCTGCATCCAGGTTTATGGCTTTGTCTGTTTCACTTAGGAGGTTTTCTTGGCTTAGAGCCACCAACCAGACTTTAGACACACAGGCTAAAGCAATGGATTTTCCCCTGGAAAACAACTCTTCGTTTGGGGATAAGACTAAGGCATATATCAAGAAGGTGGAGGAATATAAATCCACCTATCGGAGCAATTCCAAAGATAGGCCTTCCAACTTTTACAGATCCCAGAGAAGGGGAGATAGGGGTAGGGGTTCTTACCCCAGACCTTTCTTTCAAGTGCAGGCTTCTCAGCCTCAACAGCAGGCCAGAGGTTATTTCAGAGGAAGGGGCAGGAGAGCCATGAGAAGAATGGCCCCTGCAACACAGGTTCAGGCACAGCCCACACAGAACCCCTGACGGGCTAGTGCAGGTCGCATCCCCTATTTCAGGACCACCAGTAGGTGGCAGACTGGCTCATTACCTTCACGCTTGGCATTCCATCACCACAGACAAGTGAGTGTTGGAGGTAGTGAGCCAGGGCCTGGCACTTAGTTTCAAATCACTTCCAAAGCTGAGAACAAGAACCTTTGCTCCATCAACAACTGCACACAGGATTCTGTTGGAGGCAGAGGTAAAAAATCTACTGGCAATCAAAGCAGTAGAGGTAGTGCCTTTAATAAGCAGGGCAAAGGTTTTTATTCCAGGTACTTCCTCATAAGGAAGAAAAATGGGAATTTGCAACCTATTTTGGATCCAAGACTTCTGAACAAGTACATTTTGAACCAAGGTTTAAAATGGTCACTCTTGCAATAATCATTCCCTCATTGCAAAAGGGAGACTGGCTTACCTCCCTAGATTTAAGGGATGCTTATTTCCACATTCCCATCAGACCATCTCACAGAAAATTCTTGAGATTCAGGCTGGCGTCAAGCCATTATCAGTTTGCAGCTCTCCCTTTTGGGCTAACTTCGGCACCAAGAGTTTTTACAAAGTGCCTATCAGTGGTGGTAGAGTTTTTGAGGAAACAAGGGGTAACAGTCTTCCCCTATCTGGACGACTGGTTAGTAGTAGGACAGTCCCTGCAGCATGCTGCACAGTCACTGGCACTAACAAAATCTACACTAGGGTCCCTGGGATTTCTGATCAATGAACAGAAATCTCAGCAAGTACCACTCCAGGTGCTGGAGTTTATCGGAGCCAAATTAAACACCAGACAAGGCAGAGCCTTCCTGCCACAAGACAGGGTGACAAGCATTCTATGGATTGCAAAATTCTTTGTCTCAGAAACCCAAACCAGCCAGAGAATTTCTCAGGCTGCTGGGCCACATATGGCATCTGCCACTGCAGTGGTAATGGGCTGCAGGTTTCAAATGAGAGATTCAGTTCCATCTCAGACAGTACTGGTCTCGAAGGACGGATCCTATGTCCAAACTGGTTCCAGTCACGAAAAGCTTAGTCCAAGCTTTACAATGGTGCCTGGACGAGCACAACCTCAGAGTGGGTGTACCTTTTATAAGGGAACACCCTTCAGTAATCCTCACAACAGGTGCCTCACTTCTAGGTTCGGGGACACACATGTTGGAGCACACAGCAAGTGGCACATGGTCACCACAAGAGTCTCTGTTGCACATAAATCTCTTGGAGCTCAGGGCCGTTTACCTGGCTCTAAAAACATTTGCTCCTTACCTGCAAAGCAAGGTGGTGCAAGTCAGAACAGACAACACCACAACCATGTATTACATCAACAAGCAAGGAGGTACCAGGTCAGATCTGCTGTGCACAGAAGCAATGAGACTATGGTCCCTGGTATACTCCATGGGAGTATCCTGTCAGCCATACACCTTCCAGGGAAGGACAATGTATTGACAGACTCTCTCAGCAGGATAAGTCAAGACCACCACAAGTGGTGCCTGAATGCTCAGGTACTCAATACATTTTTCAGGAAATGGGGCGTTCCAGAAGTGGATCTCTTTGCCTCCACAGAAAACCACCAGCTTCCAACGTACTGTTGCAGGCCTCCTCTAAGGGGCACAATTCCCCTGGATGCCATGGCTCTGGATTGGACAGGGAGGTTTCTGTATGCATTTCCCCCCTTTCCTATGATATTCAGGACCCTACTGAAATTGAGGTCCCAACCAGCAAAGATTATACTGGTGGCTCCGGATTGGGTGAGACAGCACTGGTACTCTCTTCTACTGTCTCTGTCAGTGGTTCCCCCTATCCACCTGCCCAAGAGGCACAACCTGTTAACCTCCTTGCAGGGCAGGATACTGTACCCCAATCTCAAATCACTGAGACTCAAGGCATGACTCTCGAAGATTTAGAATTTGCTAACCTTAACCTGTCAGAACAGGTGCTGACAGTTCTTAGGGGTTCCAGGAAGCCGTTTACTAACAAGACATATTCCTCTAGGTGGAAAAGATTTACTATATGGTGCACTGGTCAGGGTGTGACCCTGTCAGGGCTGATTTGGCTGTTCTTCTAGATTATCTTACACATTTACATTCCTTAGGTCTGAAACCTTCTACCCTCAAGGTCCACTTAGCTTCACTCTCTGCTTACCTGTCAGTTGGTAAGGAGAGGTCTATGGCCTCTCATCCAGTATTTAGAAAATATTTTAAAGGCCTTAATCTTCTGCACCCTCCACTGAGGGAACCAGTTCCTGCCTGGAATCTAAATGTTTGCATTGCTAAACTCATGGATGCATGGCAACTGCAGATTTGAAGTATGTCACTTGGAAAACTGTTTTCCTGGTTGCCATTACTTCAGCCAGAAGGATCAGTGAATTACAAGCTCTGTGCACATATGTGGACTACATCTCATTCCACAGGGACAAGGTGGTCCTTAGGACTAATAGAAAATTTCTTCCCAAGGTGGTGTCTGATTTTCACTTGAATCAGTCTATCACTCTACCTGTCTTCTTTACAGACAACTCCAGTTCTCCAGAAAGGAGACTTCATTCCCTTGATGTCAAAAGGGCACTTAGCCACTACATTGACAGAACCAAGTCTCACAGAACAAGTCAATCGCAGCTCCTTCCTCACAAATGGTGAAGTTGGTAAGGACAGAGCTGCAACAAAATGTACAATTGCTCGCTGGATAGTAGCATATATAGTTTTGTTATAGTAAGGTGGATAAACAGGTTCCTCTGGGCCTGAAGGAACACTCCACCAGGGGTACAGCTGTTTCAGTGGCAGCTTCAAGAGAAATTCCACTACTGGAAATCTGCAAAGCAGCTACATGGAAATTGGTACACACCTTCACAAAGCATTGTAGCCTGGACTTTCAAGCCAGAAGTGATGCTAGGTTTGATACAGTGGTACTGCAGAGCCTGTTTCCTAAATAGGTTCTCTGCCCAACCTCCAAAGGTACTGCTTGGTAGTCTGCATTAAGTTTAATCATAATGAGTGATTCCTGGGGTTAGAAGAAAAAATTACTCACCATAGTAATCTTGTTCTTCAAAGGGATCACTCATTATGATTAAAAACCCTCCCTCCCTACCTCCCCTACTAGGACCTATAGAAGTTACTCTGCACCCCTGCATTAGGATGTTTTTTCTTTTCTCATATACAGGCTAAGGTAGAGACTCACTTTGTTTAACCAGTTGGTGTCCAGGTGGTCTTAAAGTTTCTTAGGTTTGTTGGTTAAGGATGTTTTGACCTGAAAGGGGCAAAACATTTTATTTAATGTTGTTAATTTTAGCTAGTGGGTCTTTTACCCAGTTAGGCTCTATAAGAATCTGAAGAACTCAGAGTGCAACAGTTGCTAGGGCAGCAGTTTGAAAGTGGCATGAACCAATTGAGAATTCCATAATTTGCATAAAATTCCATTTCTTCGGGCAGTTCAACGCACGAGGCTGACTGCATTAAATTTAATCATAATGAGTGATCCCTTTGAAGAAACAAGATTACTATGGTGAATAATATTTTCTTTTGTGCTGTGATTGCACTGATAATATTTGCTCAGTCTTGTGCAATTTTTGCACGATGTCATGTCAAACTTGATACCAAGGTTGCATCAGTACTGAGAAGAGAGGCAAATTTTGTTTACATTAACCCAGCCTTGGTTTTACCAACTTTCCTTCATGAACTGGAAAATCCCAAGGAACGGTTCCATTTTCTTTTTTTCTTAACTTGATTCATTTTTATATAGAAGACTCACAAATTTGATGCACCACAGCACGAGAGCAGTACATGCAGAATACAGTACATTACCGTAGGAGGGGAGTCTCATTATGCCCAGGTTGTTACATAAGTGAGGGCAAAAGAATGGCAATTATAAAAAGACTATCAGAAATGCTGCAGTCTCATTGGCTGTTAGGATTCCAACAGCCTTACATTAATCCCCGTTAAACTGTCATGTACAGCCTGATCACCACGGCACATGGATTCTTCCTATCAGCATTCCATCCTCTAGCACTGTTGAATGACTGAAATGATGCATTCTGATTCCAAACCAGCATTCTTAAACTGCTGGTGGAAGAACTATTTTATTAAAAAATATCCCTCTAATTGAGGAAAACATTCAAAAACTATACTTTTAACACTTTTCTTTTGGAATATTTTTTTATAATAGCAATAAGGCACTCCCAGGAGTTAAACTAACAGTCAATTAATCACCCTCTAGGGTCAATATGGCACTCGGCTGTGCCTCGCGCAACATTACACCCCTAGGGGGTGATTAACAGACTGTTAATCTAACTCCTGGTCATGCCTTATTGCCTTAATAAATGATCTCAAATGGAGTTAAATATGAGAAATGCATAAAGATATATCACCAAGTGAGGACCTGTATTATAAATCTTAGTGTCCAGGATGGTTGCAAGTGACTTCTACAGCTACTAAAGTTCCTGTAGCTGCATGGAATAAAATCTTCATCTCTTGCTGTGTCTCATGAAATTCCAACAACATTTCAAAGACAAGTAAACCACAAGAATAGTACAAAATTATTGAACTGGATACATTTATCAGCATATAAAATCCATGATTAGAGCCCTTAATTGAAAGTACAACGTTATGAAGAGACAAAGAAGATAGAACCTAAATACACTCATCAGAGCTTGCCGGATCCTGAGAGCTATCAAAGTTAATTATTGTCTTTGGGAATACTGGAGTCTGTACTATCCAGTAATAATTTTGGCTCTTAGGTGCTGATTCTAATATAGGTCGTTTACTTGATGTCAGAAGAATCCATAGTATCTACCTTGATTGAACTGGAGTTAGAGCTCAGTCAATTTTCTGAAGTGTTTCCATCAGCCCCACTTGCAGTGGAAGTAAGTAATAAAACATGACAGTGTGTGGGTAGTAGTGTGATCAGCACATGCCCAGTAACGTAATGAGGCATGAGACCACTGGCCAAGTGCCTCATTGCCGCTGGAAGTGCAGTGATCACATTACTACCCACACACTGGAGTGTCTTAGTGCACTCATCATGCAGTATTCTGTAGTATTAAAAACTACTCTGAGAAAAAGATACGAGTTTACATATGGAAATTATTTTATTTAGGGTTGCGTATTATTATTATGCTGGAAAAAGTCATCCCAAATAAATTTGTATTTATCTATTTTTGTTTGCAGCTACAGATGCAGAGTCTTGGCCCATCCAGCTGGTTCACTAAGCTTGCCCCTGAACTCAGCTCACCAGCATAGGATCGTCATGAGACACCCACTTGGCCAACAGCCATCCCTGCGCACGATGCTTCTTCATATTTTATTTTTTTTAGGTGTTTTACCCCAGATGTTTAACATAGTTTTGTTTTTATGATCTCCTATGAAGAACATGACAGGTGTTATTTATAAAATACTGGCCAAAATGTCATTTCACACGACAAGTATGATAACACATGTTGGGCAGGATTTCAGAAACATCTGTCATATTCATCAGGTGGTGTAAAAAAAAAGGCTATGTTGAAAATGTAGGTAAAAATATTGAAAATACAAAAAACTCAACATTCCTTCATCATTTTTTGTTTTTTAATGTTTTGTCCCCAAATTTTCAACATAGTCTTTTTATGACCCCACTTCATGAATCTGGTAAGTGAATTTTTAAAACTAGGGTGGAAAGGTGATTTCACAGTTGCTCTGTGAAATTACCTTTCAGGTCAGATTTGAAAATGTCACCTCCCCTGTTCATGAGTTGGAGACAAAAACGATCATATTGAAAATTTGGGGTCAAAATTTAAAAGAATTATGAAGTTATGGGTGACCATTGAAAATGTTTACTGTTCACGCTTAACTTGGTCATTTCACCATATTTTTTTTTACCAGTGTAACCCCTACCAGGTATGCCATTTCCATCAGACAGCTCTACTAGGTGGGCTGGGTTCGGGTAGGAACATGTCACTTGGCACGTAGGCTAGGTTTGGCTACTCTGCACAGGGGCACCCAAGTAACCCCGGACAAAGGAAACAATAACTGTAATGTCCAAATCCAGAAGTGGGATTCTAAAGTGAAGCTTTTATTCACATCCAAACAGAATAAACAAAGCATAGATGGACCCCTACGGGGCTACACTCCTGGTAATGCAGATTAAAGGAGACCAGAACACATCCTCATCACTTTAGCCCTCAGGCTCTGAAACACACCGGGCACACAGCCCTAATTTGTACACTGCTCTGCATTCTCCCTGGCTCTGCTCCCTTGCCTGCCACTGGGACACTTTCCATACATCATGGAAACATTTACTGGTGACTCCCTATACCACCAAAGAGCACCTCTGCTCCATAAGGGAATCTTCCTATCAATCCCACGTCTGGGTACTTTCCTTAGGCACTGGCCAAGTACCTGAGAGAAAGCAACAGGTGTCTTAGAGCAAATCCGTAAAGATGAATTTGGTTACTACTGATGGGGGGGGTCTCCCACCTCTCGCTCCCACAAATTATACCCAGCCATTTCTCTGGACTGTAACACCTCATCCTTTAAAACACTTTGCTGTGTAGATTCCTTTTAAATGTCTTTCACATTCAGTCTACTGTCTTTTCTTCCTATTTGTGCTGGACTTGAATATACTTAAAATAAGTGGCATTGTTCATTACTCTAGACTCCCCCCCACAGAGTTAAGCAGTCCAATCCCCACATCTTCCAACTGTACTAGGCTGTCTTTTCCTGACCCCACAGTAACAGTCAATTTAGTTTCATTCTGTTTCAGGTGAAAACACATGGTCCTGTTGCAGAGCGAACTCACCCTTCAGTTGCAGGTGCCCCACAGGCGTTTCCTCCTCAAGGAATCTTCCTTCCAGAGCTTCTGGTGCCTCAGCACAAACTTAAACAGGCAGCTTCTTTTCTTCCTAGCCAGACCAAGGGGGTTGCCCCTGGAAAACAGGCTGATACCTTCCCCCCATCCCCGCAGGGATGGTGCCCTGAACCATTGAAAGTGGTCTCCACCACTTCAATTAGCAGTTCCTGTGTTCCTCTTCTGGTGGAAACACACCTAAAACAAAAGTAGCTCTTTAACAGAGCTTAAAGCTCTGAGGGCCTGCAATCAGCAGAGCACCTCTGCTGCACTCCACAGAACTCTCACTCAGACTGAACCAGACTGACTTCAAATTCCCCAACGTTCTACTCTAACCTCCAACTGCAACATTCCAGTGTAGCTTATGCAGCTGTGACAGTTCTAAATGATGTCATCTCTCAGTCTCAGCTGAGACTGAGAACAGAGTGAGACAGTGTGAAATCCATTTAACTGGAGTTTCACAAACTGCCTTGCCTGCCTACCACTAGGTCTTACTGGGATTCTAGTAACTCCGGGTAACAGGGGGATTACACTCACCCTGGGCCAGGAAAATAACTGTCCGCAGTCATTATTCACCTGGCTTAGGCCATCTCACCCCATGTGTTGACTACAGGGAGGTAGCACTACCTTCTACCCTACAATGTGCTAGCACAGGCAGGCAACACTAAGGGCCTAGAGGCCTTTGGCTGACATCTCAGCCTCTACTCTACCCGCTAACTATGGGTACCTAGAGGCTCTGGTGGAACTGTCCACAGCATAGCCCTAATAGATCAGCCATAGCAGCACTGCGGCCCCTACGGCTGTTCAGGATCACAGCCTGTCTATCCCCCCTAGCCCTCTAGGGAAAACCTGTCTGCCTCTAACTCAAATTTCCCAAAACAAAACAAACAAGGGACCTCCCCAACCATGGACACCATGCAACCATACACCAGGAGCTAATACTTACTCTATGCATTACTCCCACACTCCCCCACAACCATACCTGTGGAAGAAAAAGTTACAGTAACAACAACAACAGTACTTTAAACACTACACTCTAAAGTACTAGTGAGGGACTCCACCGAGTCCCTCCTCCTCTTCTTGTCTTCTCGTCTATCTTCTTCAGGAACACCTGCAAGAAAAAGAAAGACAACACACACTCCTAATCTGCATACACAGTCTATCTAAACCCCTTCCATCAAAACACTGGAGAATCCCAAAAAGATTTTTTTTAGAAAAGTAGAAAAACAGTATAAACATTAGAAAACAGTAGAAAACAATGACATTATTTACAATACACCATATTTGGGGGATGGAGTGCCCTAAGAGTCCCATCTAGTGACCACAGTGCCCGAAGGCAAGTCCATTAATGAGTCTCTCCTGGGTCGGAGCCCGGTGAAGCACAGTTCTAGCAGGCCAAAGTCCCGAAAGGGAGAGTCTTTGAGGACAGCTCAAACATCTGGAGTCTGCTAGTGTAGGGTGTGTACTGCAATGTCATAAGAATAGAAAAGTCTGGACTTACCAGTCCCTTGTAGAATGGAAAATGGCACCAAACCTGGTCCTTAGCCAAAGACTCTCCCTGGCAGCATTCTTCCGATACAGCTGGGCAGACATCTTCCGGGAATGACAGGAGAGCACATCTTTGAAACTTCTGGGCTGATGTCATCTCTGGAGATGGAACCTTGGAACAGGAACAAAAAGGAAAACAGCTGGTCTGAAGTCATCCGATTACCAGGCGATGAGTCAGGATACAGCTGGGCTGGTGTCCTCTCTGGATCTGAAGTCATCTGGTGGGCCAGTCAATGGACTCTGAAAAGTCAGTACACTGTAGAACTGATGAATGTGGGGCACCTGAGTCCTGGACATCCATACTGGTGGAACAACATAGGCACTGCAATAGCTGGAGTGGCAGCACTGGCTACCACTGCTCTGCTTTCCATTTGGTAGGCATGGGCACATTCGAAGAAAGGTCTTTGCATTGTGGCCAATAGCACAACGGGTTAGGTGCCTGAATCATTACCCTGTCTGGGCGCTCATAATTCACACTGTGAAAGGTTTCATGTTCCTCTCCATCCACAATTCGAACAGTGTCCTGCCTCTTTTCCACTGGCTGTATTTGTCATGAAACATTCTGTGCTTGGCGTGCTTGTTTGCACCAGGATGCACACATTTCATTGCTTCTGCCCAAATGCAGGACTTCCTGTTTTGTTCAATCTCCTCCCAGACTCTCCGAGGAAAGGTAGGAAAGGACATCCCATAGATTTCATTCGCCTTCCTATGAACCAGTCTTTCCTCTTTACTAGCTCTGGTCAACATGAGACCTCTGGCCTGGCTTGGGGGAAGCCAGTCCTGGTTTTGCCAGCTACGCATTCTCAAAGACACAAAAAATGGATCCCTGGCTTCTTCTTGCACAGCCAGAGCAGTGGAATCACCACTCTCTTCCATGCATTCCTCCGAGGCAAGAGCTTGAGGCTGTGTACCAGTTCCTTTTTCACAAGGCCACATAGGTTCCCCCTCTTTTTCTTCCTTACTGAGAATCTGTGCACAGGAGTGAGCAGTCATCCTCACTCCTGAGACTATCCACTCTTCGCTGGGTGCAGAGGTCGAAACCTCCCATTCAAAGGCCTCCCTCATCTCGTCTTCACCTATGAGACTTGGGCTAGGCCCCCCTCTCCAAGGGTCTACTGATGCTCTTCCTGATATGTCTCTCTGTGACTCAGAATCCAAAACATCAGCACATTGTTCTGTCTGTAAATCTGCACCCTCTTGCTTTGTGCCACACTCCCCTGAAGAGCCTTCTCCAACAGGCTCCATCTGGTGCTGTGTGCTGCCAACTGCAGATTCTTGAACTTTTGTCCATGTGGGAGCCAAATGAATCTTGGGTGCTTTAAACAAACCATATTTCTCTAAGCACCCAGAACAGTGAGGTACCATGAAGATGTCCCTTCCAGCATTTAAGCACATCACACACATACTCGTACTGGACATCCAGGAATCGCCACATGAGGAGGCAGTTGTCCTCCATAGTAACATCTCTCAATGTCCCTCAACTTGTTAATTTCTACTGCTACCACAGCCCGATCATGATCCAGGTAGCGGGCTGGTCCTGAAGCCATGACTGCAGAGAAAAAACAAACAACGCTCACTGTTATTTCAAGTCCCACATCACTGAAAACTTTCTCTCTCTTTCAAAATGGCTCCTCTGCTGCTGTGTTTACATTACTACCCCACCCTGTAATGGCGGGGGGGCATCACTCCTACGCATCAACATTCTGAAATTGGGTCAAGCCACTGTGCATCCAATTTACACACTCTACTGATAACTTTGCTCAAACTGCACAAACTTGCACTGTTCTTTTTCCTAGCACATTTTTATGATTTACCACAGAATTTTCACTTGCTGAAGACATTGCTCTAGCTTACAGTCCCTTAAAGCCTCAGTATTTCATAGCACAGGATTGCCTGTAATTCTTGCTGCATATATGATACAACTCATAGTCTCTCTCATGGATTTGAAACTTATACTGACGCTGAACCTATAATTATGCTCACAGTCGATGGCTCAACTGCTTGCTTTTGCTGGTAAAACTTAACACAGTCCTTCTTTGCTAAAGCGATTACACTGCTACACACAGATTCAGCTGGCTTTGGGCAAAATCACTTACTTTGAGCAATCGTTTCTGTTGGTACTCACTGTTATCAGTAGCTGTTTGCTGTGATGGAAAACAGCCTGCAGCCAGTCTTGGAGGCCTCTGGAAAGAAACGGGTTGCAGTCCTGCCGATTGTCTCTCTGAACACTACGCTCACAGTCCAGTCGATCGAGATGTAGATTGAGCCCGAATTTAAAGAGAACAGTCTGTTTTTAAACTTTTTACAGTGCTTTCAGTCACCGCGACTCTCCTCCAGTAAGCCAGTTCGCACTCTCCACTCACTCTCCCTCTTGAATGCTGTGCAGTCGCTCTAGAGCTGGCTTGGGGACTGATTGCAGTCTCACCAATCACTCGACGCCATGCAAATGAGCCTCTTTTCCTCTCATGCTCTTCTCCTCACGGAGATCGTCAAGCAGGCAAATTTGAACTGCAAAACCACTTTTTTTTTTTTTCAACTGCAGCTCCTCGGCGGGAACTCATTTCAACCATTTTTCATGGCCAATAATCACAACAAGTCTCTCAGTTCACAAGAAAGCATTTCTAATGTCTAGGGCACAATTTTTCTTTTGCTACCCACAGTTTTCCACACTTTTCTTTGTCACAAACAGTTTTAAAAGCTGGCAAATGCTGTAATTTGATGCAGGACGAGGGCATACACTCTCAGGTTTTACTGCTCCTTGGTAAACAGTTGGCATTTTAATAGCAGCACATGGATAACAGCACACAGAGGCACATTAGTTAACATTGCTTCAGCTTTTTTGGTGGGAGGGCTACCCACTGCCAGATAACCAAAATGCTAGCCATTGTCCGAGCAACCTTTCTTACAATCCTCCCTAAATTCCAAACCCAAATCCTTAGCGGTGCCTCCATTTTTGTAACCCCAGTCCGGTATGCCGTTTGTATCTGACAGCTCTACCACGTGGGCTGGGTTCCGGGAGGAATATGTCACTCTGCACATAGGCTAGGTTTGGCTACTCTGCACAGGGGCACCCAAGTAACTCCGGACAAAGGAAGCAATAACTGTAATGTCCAATACCAGAAGTGGGATTCTAAAGTGAAGTTTTTATTCACATCCAAACAGAATAAACAAAGCATAGATGGACCCCCATGGGGCTACACTCCTGGTAATGCAGATTAAAGGAGTCCAGAACACATCGTCATCACTTTAGCCCTCAGGCTCTGAAACACACTGGGCACACAGCCTTAACTTGTACACTGCTCTGGGTTTTCCCTGGCTCGGCTCCCTTGCCAGCCACTGGAACACTTTCCATACATCATGGAAATATTTACTGGTGGCTCCCTATACCACCCAAGAGTGCCACTGCTCCATAAGGGAATCTTCCTATCAATCCCACATCTGGGTACTTTTCTCAGGCACTGGCCAAGTACCTGACAGAAAGCAAAAGGTGTCTCAGAGCAAATCCGCAGTGGTGAATTTGGTTACTACTGATGGGGAGTCTCCCACCTCTCACTCCCACAATTCATACCTGACTATTTCTCTGGACTGTAACACCTCATCCTTTAAAACATTGCTGTGTAGATTCCTTTTAAATGTCTTTCACATTCAATCTACTGTCTTTTCTTCCTATTTGTGCTGGACTTGAACATACTTAAAATAAGTGGCATTGTCCATTGCTCTAGACCCTCCACAGTGTTAAGGAGTCCAAACCCCACATCTTCCAACTGTACTAGGCTGTCTTTTCCTGACCCCACAGTAACAGTCCCTTTAGTTTCATTCTGTTTCAGGTGAAAACACATGGCCCTTTTGCAGAGCGAACTCACCCTTTGGTTGCAGGTGCCCCACAGGCATTTCCTCCTCAAGGAATCTTCCTTCCAGAGTTTCTGGTGCCTCAGCACAAACTTAAACAGGCAGCTTCTTTTCTCCCTAGCCGGACCAAGGGGGTTGCCCCTGGAAAACAGGCTGATACCTCCCCCCCCATCCCTGCAGGGATGGGGCCCTGAACCATTGAAAGCAGTCTTCACCACTTCAATTAGCAGTTCCTGTGTTCCTCTTCAGGTGGAAACACACACCTAAAACAAAAGTAGCTCTTTAACAGAGCTTAAAGCTCTGAGGGCCTGCAATCAGCAGAGCACCTCTGCTGCACTCCACAGAACTCTCACTCAGACTAAACCAGACTGACTTCAAATTCCCCAACATTCTACTCTAACCTCCAACTGCAACATTCCAGTGTAGCTTATGCAGCTGCGACCGTTCTAAATGATGTCATCCCTCAGTCTCAGCTGAGACTGAGAACAGAGCGAGACAGTGTGAAATCCATTTAACTGGAGTTTCACAAGCTGTCTTCCCTGCCTACCACTAGGTCTTACTGGGATTCTAGTAACCCTGGGTAACAGGGGGGTTACACCAGATTGTCATCATAGTTTTTATGTCCCCCACCTCCTGAACCTGGTAGGTGGATTTTTTCAAATCTGGCCCAAAAGCTGATCTCACACAGTGACTGCAAAACCACCTTTCTGTCTGGATTTGAAAAATTCATCTCCCCTGATCTTACCTGTGTCAATCTTCACCATTCATCACTGTTGGTGTCTGCCAGAGAAAGGCACCCCATGGGTGACTTTTTTTTTTCTGGAGGAGGGGCCAACGCATTGAGTGGTACTCACGGGTTGGCCAGAAACGGCCATTGGGACCTCCTTCACCTCAGTTCTGCTTCTCCTGCTGTCCAGACAGCACCTACAGCTCGAGACTCTTCGTGGCCTAGTTGTCTGTCAATGCCTTAGTTCGACACCTTTCAATTTCCTTCGACTCCACCTTGGTTCTGCTACTCAATGCCGCTTCAGACCGGTAAGACCTTTCCTTTAATGTGTGTGGCGTCAAGTCTTTTGCTTGTTTGATTTTTATTACTGAACTGTCATGTCTGTTCATTGGGACAAAAAACGTTATTAAAAAAATGGTCAGTCCCCTGTGCATTGGTGTCCCTATGGCTGACAGATTTCCATTACCGACCGACATGATGTTTGTCTTTCCTGTCTTGGACCACAACATAACATGGATTCCTGCAATGCCTGCTTGTCAATGGACTATTGAGTTTTAGAACACCACACATTGAAAGTCTGCAGGGCCCCGTCGACTTTTGGGGGGTTGTATTGCTCGCGTTGGTCCAAGCTCAGGACACTCTGCCCTACCTCCAGGTCCCTTCCTGGGCCTGTATGGTCTGGTGAAGAGGGAGTCTCCTCTTCTTCAAGCCTTGTCATGGAGGAGGTTCCTACTGTGGTGCCAGAGGGCTGGGCCAGCTCTGTTCAGGGCCGGGAGCACCGCTTTGGCAGTCACCTCCTTGGAGGTGCAGGCCCCTCTGTTGTAGGGGCCCATGGCTGTGGGTCCTGGTGCGGGGTGTTCCTTGGTGCCACCACAGATCCCGGAGCTGCACATGGTGCTGGAGATTGGGGCAGCACCATGAGGGGTGCAGGGTGGGGTCACAGCACCAAGACCAAGGGAGCCCTCAGGGCTGCTGACCCAGAGCCCTTCATAATTGTCTCCTCCATGGAGGTGGATGATTCTGAGGCAGATCCAGATTGGCTACCTAATTCTTCAGATTCAGAAGGATCCCCACTACCTAGCGCTCTTGTGCCTCCCCAGGTGCCCCCTCCTGCAGCTTGGGTGACAGTGACCCATACTGACCACTCAACCAGTGGTGGCTCAGGGGGTCAGCTGCAGACTAGTGGTCCCTCTGCTGCTGGGGTGGTGATCAGGTTCCTGAGTGAAGGGGTGGCTGCCATTCTGGTGCCATTCCTCCTCTTAGGATCAAGATTGAGCCTCGTCCTTCTGCGGCCCTCCCTGAGGGGCCATTGGAGTTGAGGGGGCCTTCAGCACAGGGGTTGAGGAAGAGAGCTTCCTCAGAGTCCTCAGGGTTGAGGGAAAGGGGGCAAGGAACTGTGGCACATTTACCTGGCCCTCCGGGGTCTGGGAAGGAGCCACAGTGCTGAACCCTTTATCCTCCCCTCGTCTTCTCCTATGGAGGTCTCTCTGGGTGGAGCTGGGGTCTGCCCTTCTGGATCGATGCCCCCCAGTCCCCTCATAGGGTAGCTCACCCTACAGGGTTAAGCCCTCACCATTATGATTTCCAGGACAGGATGGTGAATCTACAGACCAGCAGTTTTCCACTCATGCCAGGCTCTCCTGTGGATTCTGCTAGCCCTGGCAGAGGTACGTCACGTCAGGTGACAGGCTCGACAGTGCCTCTGCACCCAGCTCCCCTTCTTCCAGGCCACATTGGTCCTCTGGGACCTTTGACCTGGGAACAGTTCAGATCTCAGGCTGCGGCTTTTTCTCAATACATTAGGGCTATGAACAAGCAGGTCTTCTGACCAGTTCCCTCGCTGCAGCAAGAGTCTGACTCGTCAAGTTCCTCGAACCTCCTTATCCTCCTCCAGTGGGGAAGAGGAGCCTAATGTCCCCCTGTCCTCAGATGCTGGTCAGGCCCAGTATCAGTGCTTCCTGTTGAGGTTGGTCAGGGACTTGCACATCTGCCATTATGCGAGGGACAATACCGAGCATGTAACACAATCCATTCCTTGCGAATACGGGGCGCACCATTTGGTGGTTCCATCCTGGCCATTCACCTTCCAGCAGGCATCGTGCAGCACCTGGCAGCATCCATACTTCCTAGAACCAGCCCTTATGGGCTACTGGAGATGGTATTGCATGACCCGTGGGTCTCCAGGTGCCTTACCTCATCCACCTTCTGGACTGACGTGACTGGACACCCTTTTCAGGCTTTGACGCATGGTCCGCGACATGCCCCCTGAGACTAACTCTCAAGAGTTTTATCGGCTGGGGTGAAGAGTTTTCTTTTCTGTGTGGAGCCTGTTGGCAATCATTTCACATCAGGCACACCACACTGCCTACAACAGGCATCTGTGGGTGATGTTAGGTCAAGCATTAGCATCACTGCCTGATTCGGATGTTACCCGGGAAGCCATAGCCCTCTCCACTATAGGCCTGGAGTTGGTGAGGCACCAATCAAGAGCATCATACGATGCCAATGAGGTTACTTCACGGCTTGCGGGGACAGTGATCTGCATTAAGCGGATGGCATGGCTTTGCCTTTTGAGGCTGTCACCTTTGGCCCGGTGTAGTTTACTAGCCCCCCTCTTCCAGGGGATCAATCTCTTCTCCCACAGGGTGAGACAGGAGCTTCAGGGCACCCTCCTTCCCCTAAGGTTCAGGGGAACCCATCTTGTTCTGACTAGTCCCAGCCTTAACCAGCTAACGGAGGGTCCCCCTTCCCCCGTTGTCCCCTCGGGGGGAACGGAGGGATGTTTTACTTCAGGGTTTATTGGGCCCCTTTTGGGGGTGCTCAGTACTCACCCAACAGTGATGAATGGTGAAGATTTATACAGGTAAGATATGAAAATTACGTACCTACCGTAATTCTTGATCTTCCTGTGTATCTTCACCATTCATTACTGAATCCCTCCCACCTTCCCCTCATGAGGTCTCAGTCCCTGAGATGTGCTGCCTCCCTCTTGCCCTCCCCTCCCCCCACTTGAGTTATTCTCTGCTTCCCAACAGCGTCAGGGGTCTTTGGAGGTCGGTACATTCGAGTGCAGACTTCTTCAGGGTTGTTTCTTTAGGGTGTCTTGGGGCCCCTTCTCTATCCTGGACCTCCTTGAATGGCCTACATCCTGGGGGTCCTTCTCTAATCCAGGATGAGTGCCTTGGGCTGCCCTGGATTCCCTTGCCCTCTCCTTTCCCTCTCTTGTGGAGGGTATATTCTGGTGTGTCCCTTCTCTCCCTACCCTCCTTCTCCTTGAAACTCCTGTTTGTGGTCTTCGGGGGGAGGACAGCAAGGAGTGTAATAGTCACCTGGGTATCTGGGATTGAAGCTGGGGGTGGTCTTCCCTTCTAAAACTCTGGTGGTGAGTTACCACCATAATTCTTGGTGATCTCCCTCAACCTCGCCTGAATGGGACCAAGCCACCCCCCCTTCCTCATCCCATCCCTCTAAAATTCCCTCTCTCTCTATCTCTACCATTCCTCTCTTTCTTCTACTCTATTGGTCGTTTAGGGACTGGGGCCTCCTGGCCTACAACCCTCAGGCCCCCTTTTCTTTATGTCTGTCCTCTTGTCAGCATATTCTTTTTCAGTTGCTCCTTTTCCTTTTACTGTCCCTTGGGCTCTCTTGCCCAACCCTTCTTTTCTATACTATTTTTCTTCTGTCTCTCCAGTGTGCAGAACTGAGATGGAGGAGGTCCCAACTGCCGTTTCTGGCCAACCCGTGAGTGCCACGCAATGCGTTGGCATCGTGGGTGGCACCAACAGTGCCAGCCTCTCCTCCAGAAAAAAAAAAGTCTCCCGTGGGGTGCCTGTCTCTGGCAGACACCCAACTGTGATGAATGGTGAAGATACAGTAGGTGCATATTACGGTAGGTATGTAATTTCATTTTGTGAGGTGGGAGTCAAAAAAAAGGCCACGTTGTAAATTTGGTGACAAAATATTTAAACTTTTTTTTAAATTCATTTGGTAGCTGAATAAGGCACACTAGACACAAGTGCTTGATCTTATCTATGTCAGTCTTCACCATTCATCACCTGTAGGTTATGGCCAGAGGTCACGACCTCGCGGGTTGGCCGTTAGGTGTTGTCGACTCTGCCGTCCCGCCAGTTCTTCGTCTCCCACCATAGAGGTTGCACCTCGTGAAGAGCTACTCTACAAAAGGCCTAGTTTTTCCCTGAAGATCAACGCTGAAAAAGTCTCTCGATGCCGAAAAGTCTCTCAACGCTATCTATTTATCCTGCCGGTTCTGTTTTTGCCTCCACTCGACACCGCTGTGGTAAGACTGTTCCTTTCTTTATTTTGTCAGCGACGTCGAATCTTTGTTTAGCTTGTTTTACCGTAGGTCATGTCTCGATCAGGGGGCCAGAATTCGTTGAAGATGGGGTGGCCCCCTATGCAACAGTGCCTGTGCTGCCGTAAATACTCCATCACTGACCAGCATGACCGTTGCCTCGAGTGTCTTGGCCCACTTCACGACATGGATTCGTGTAATGCCTCCTTCTCCATAGATCATCGTGTCATCCAGCAACGTGTGTTGAAAGTTGGACGAGCTCCGCCGACTTTCCGGGGACAGGCGTGCACTCATTGGGCCAAGCCACGGTCTCTTGGCCTTTCCTCTGTGTCCCCTCCTGGTTCTGTATGGACCATGGAAGAGGGGGCTTCTGCTTCTAGTAGCCTCACCATTGCAAGCCCCTTCCATGGTCTGGGAGGCCGATCTGTCCCCGAAGAACGGACGGGGGACACCACACTGAAATCGCCCTTCGGCAGTGAGGCTCCCCGGTGTTGTTTCCTTGGGCTGGGAAGCCTGGTTCAGCACCATCCTTAGCGCCATCCATCGGTGCCATTCGTGGCACCGTAGGCCCAGATGGCATTGTTGTCGGTGCCGGTCCGTCGCTCGACATCATCTCTGCTTTCGATGCCATTCACAGCACCGATGGTGCTGATGGTGCCGTGGGAGGTTCTATGGCACCATCTTCGACCGCTTCTCACCTCGGCACAGTTCACAGTGCTGAGGCTGAAGATGTTGCCATGTTTAGCTCTGGTGCCGCTTGCATTGCTGAGCAGTACCATGAGGGTGTCATCCTCAGTGCTGCTCTCGGTGCTGAGGGAGCTGTCAGTGCTGTCGTCGGTGCAGTCCCTGACTTAGGCACTGCTTGCGGCACCATGGGTCAGGACGGCACCATGGCAGGCATTGACTCCGCTTCTGCTACCACGCTCGGCGCCATGTCTTCTTTGGGCACCGTTCATGGTGCGGTTGGAGATGTCAGTGCTGGCTATGGTGCAGACACCTGGACTGGTACCTCCTTCGGTCGGGATGGCAGTGGGTGCCTGCGTACTGTCTGGCGTCGGACTTTGGTCTCTACCTCCTCTGAGATGAAGTTGGAGTCTGATTCAGACAGGCTGTCTGACTCTTTGGAGTTGGCAGCCCACATGGGCACCCTGGTAGTTTCCTCAACTGACCGGAGCCAGCCCCCATCTGAGTGGCGGGCAGTTTCCCCCATGTCCAGGGTCATGGGTGCTGACCAGAAGGCAGTGGTGCAAGCCACTATTGTTCTGCAGCCTGGGCTCAAAGGGTTTTCTGCCCCCTCAGTTGTTGTACCCCCTCAGGTGGTGTGCCTGGATCGCCCAACTTTAGGGCCGATCGGAGCACCCACAGGAGGGGAAGGTGCTACTCCCTGGGTGGCCCTTCAGGGACTGACCAGGGTTGTCAGCTGCCTAGGCTGGTCTGTGCAAGGAGGAGGGCTCTTTTGGACTCCAAGGGGTTGGGGGTTTGATGCGGCAACCCTTTTCCAGGACCCACCCGGGTTCAGAAAGGAGTCGTAGCATGGACCATCATCCTTCTTTCTCGGTCTCCTCAAGAGGGCCCTGGTCTTTGGAGGGTAGGGACCATCCTTTTGGAATTCCATGGTCCTGGTCACCTCAAAGTGGGAAATCTTCAGGGCACAGCCTAGGCAGTTCTGGTATGGTTGATCAGCTGTTGGCTGTAGGGTTTTCCAGAGCCCCTTCTACCCTTGGGGCCCCTGGTGCTCTCTCTTGCCCGGACAGAGGACTGTCGCCTTCTGCCATTGGCCTCGTCCCCACTTCTCTGTCACCTTCGCCTGTGCTCCCAGGCATTCTTGGTCCTAGAGGACCTCTCTCCTGGGAGCAATTCAGGCGTGTGGCTGCTCATTTCCCTTCATATGTCAGGGCCATGGACAGACAGGTGTTTCACCATCACCCTGAGCAGCCAACCCCTGGATCTCCGAGGTCCTGCACTTCTTCATCCCCCTCTTCAGAGGGAGAGGAGTCCTCTGTCCACATCTCTCCTGCTGCTGATCTCGCGGAGTATCAGCGTTTCCTCGTGAGGATGATGGAGGACCTGCATGTCACCCCACCCACTCAGCACAATCCAGAGCACTTGACGAGTGCCTTCCTAGGCGATTTCAATGCAGATACCCTTGTGGTGCCTGCCTGGCCTGCTCCTTTTCAGGAGGCGTCATTGTGATTCTGGCAAAGACCCTTTTCTGGAGTCCCAGCCCCTAGGGATCTGAGCCAGAGGTATTGTGTCCCCCCCCCGAGTCTCCAGGTCATATGCCTCATCCTCAGTCAGGACTGACACTGCTGAATACTCCTAATGGGCCTCACGCCCCCCATCGTGATGGGTCCCCAGATCAAGATTCTATGGATTTTGACTTCTGGGGAAGGAGGACCTTCTACTTGGCATGGTTGCTTCTTTCAGTTACTGCACATCAGGCCCACTATGCTACCTATGACAGGTTTCTGTGGTTCAGACTAGGTCAACTCCTAGCCTCTTTGCCTGATACGGAGATAACCAGACAAGCCACTTCTCTCTCTCTATGTGGCCTGGAGCTAGCAAGGCACCAAGTGAGGGCATCTTACGACGCCAATGAGGTAGCTACCAGGGTCACAAGGATAGTGATCTGTACTAGGTGATTGGCATGGCTGCGTCTTTCCCAGTTGCCACCCTTGGCCTGGCGTAGGGTGATTTCCTCCCCTTACCAGACAACCCATCTTTTCTCCCATAGGGTGAGGTGGCATCCATCTGGGCAACTTCCCACACCCTCCGGGGGGTCCCTGTCTCACTTTCCCCACTCTCAGGCCTCGCCAGGCCCATAAAGGTTCTCCCTCTCAGTAGCTCACCCACTGAGGGCTAGGGGACTTTGTCCTTTAGGGTTTAGGGCCCCCTTTGGGGGGGCTCAGTACTCACCCACAAGTGATGAATGGTGAAGATTGACACAGATAAGATATGAAAATTATGGTCCTACCATAATTCCTGATCTTCCTGTATATCTTCACCATTCATCACAATCCCGCTCTCCACCCCCTGGGGCCTCAGTCTCTGGGTCCCCCTTCCTCTGTGTGCCCCCTTTCTCCCCCCTTCCTTTCCACTGTTCAGGAGCAGGGTGACCTTGGGCACACAGGGAGAGTTTTACTCCCTGTCAGTAGAGGAGAGGAAGCGGGGGAGGGGGCATTTTCTCCTCAGTGATTCGGCTCCACCCCTTTGGGGTGGGAGTTAGTGTTTTCCCTCTTTTCTTTTCTTCTCTCCTCATATCCTACTCTGTTTTTGTCCTTCGGGACTCTTCCGTCCAATGAATTTAAGAAACTTTGTTTCTCACCTCCAGATATATGGTTTTGGGGTGGAGTACACCCCTATATCCTGTCTTCTCCAGAATAGCCACTTCTGCTCATGTCGGAGTTTATTGCCAGTGATTCTGTGCCTTGAATTCTGGCAGTTTAGCCTTCTGGCTACTCTTTTACAGTTCCTATATAATCTGGTGACAGGTCAAAGGATTGGGGTATGTCTTCCCCCTTCCTATCTCTAATTTTTCCCTCCCTCCTTCCCTCTTGTTTCTGCTTCCAGAAATTGGGGCCCCTCCCAATCCCCCTAGATTTCTAACTCTCCTTCTGTCCTCTCAGTTATTTATTTCTCCTTTTAGTTTGTATATCTTTTCCTTTCTCTGTCCCTTGGACTTCCTTGTCCCTCCCTCCTAACCCCTTCTTACTCTACGGCGACTCAGAACTGGTGGGAGGGTGGAGTAGACAACACCTAACAGACAACCCACAAGCACCTTGCAGTGCATCAGCCTTGAGGGTGGTGCCAACTGTGCATCGACTCTGCCCATCCCCCCCCCAAAAAAAGCTCCCGCTGGGTTATGACCTCCGGTCAGAACCCACAGGTGATGAATGGTGAAGATACACAGAAAGATCAGGAATTATAGTAGGTACATAATTTTCATTTTTCTGGGGTGACTCGGGAGCACTGGGGAAGTTAAGTGACTTGCTCAGAGTCACACAGTATGAAAGCAGAGGTTGTGGGAATCAAACTCAAGTCTGCAATGTACCAAGCTCATTCACAGTTCATTACTCCAATCTGTAGGCTATACTGTCAGCCCTAAATAACAAAGTTATGAGTAAAAGTTCAAAATGCTTTGAAACTAGATCAACGGCACTTGCCTTGTTTCCTCAGTTTGCGATTGCACTTCAAGAAGTAGGACATCTTTTGTAGTGAGAGTGGATCTACATCAAGGACCCTCTGTAGGTGGGTGTCAATGTGAGGTGGGTGTGGGGTGGTGGGTGCTAAGTGGGTGGGTGGGTGGGGGTCAGGGGAGTTACAGATTGGCAGGGACCATATTGTTCTGTTCAGGGTAGGAAAAAATGACCTTCAAGGGAGAATTTTCTTATTTTAAGGGATACTGACACTGGGAATTGGGCTCCCCTATCAGCAGAGTTTTCAGTGGCACTGGAGGTGGGCACCCCAGTGTTGCCAACTATGTGTGGGGGGTGGGTGGCTTCTTATTCAGAATGGGGGACACTGTCTGTGGCACCTGGTTTGACAGCTTATGGCACTGACGAGAAAAAACTAGCAGTGTCACTTTCTTTCAGTTTTGTCTTGCTGTTTTACTGTGAAAATAATGGCTGCAAATTCTAATTTTAATGGAATGTGCTGGCACATTGATTAAGGGTTGCTGTCATAAAGTGCTGTGACAGACATTAGTTTATGCCATTGGTAATAATGCAAACTACCAAGGGCTAGTATACAGTCACAACTGAGAATTTGCCGGTGCCGTATTATAACCCCAGTTTCCAAACAATGTCTCTCCTAATGGATTGCCAATTTCAGTTAGCACTGTATTTCCCCAACAGGGAAGGACTGAAAGTCTCAGTCAGAGCCTATTCTGCTTAAACAGTAGCTACCTTGGTGGCTTTGCTGGAATCAGTCACTGTCACAGATATGCAGAGCTTAAATCCAGAGTAGTGTTCACACTTTTATCAAACACTATTCTTTAGAGGTACAGTCTTGGAAACATGCAAGTTTTGGATTAACTATACCTTTGGGTTTCCTCCCCTTGTGAGCTCTGTCTCCAACCACCCCAGACCAGGGACTGATACAGCTGGTCACTCGACCAAAGCTTATGCAGACTTTCATGAAATGTTGGGCTCCCACTTAAAAATGAATATGCTTGTACTTGAGTAATAATCTACACAATATTGCACATGGCTGCATCAATGTATACTGTTGTTAACTTGTATCCTAGGACTTTTCTGAAACTGGGCAGATGCCCAATGGAACAAGTAAGTAGTAGTAAAAGGCTTTCTTTATATAGGAAATAAGTGAAAAGGTTTTACATCTTTTCACGACAAACTCCATTAAGACCTATAAGGCCCTCTTTTCAAGGCAGTCCTGTTTGATGACATACAACAATGTTTCATAAAAGGTTACAATACAATCAAGACAAAAGACTAATAATATATACAATTAAACACTATAAATAATCAAATATTTTCCTGGTAAACAAAAATCAATTATATCAATGAAAATCAAAGAGTCGGGCTCTATACAGAAGATTGATTCTTAGAAGCATGGAAAGTTACTTACTGCAATCCTCATCTCGATTTGAGTACACTAGATTTGGTAGACAGATATAAATACGAAGGTCCATGGGTTAATCATTTTCTAAACTTAGTTTACACATAAACCAACTCCAAATATAAATTCCCTAGTGGCTGGGAGCCCTGAGGTGACACAGATGGATCCTTGATTGAATCACAAGGCAAAAAAATAGTTAAGTAGATGCTAGTTCATCTTTATCTATGGTAGCACAGTTTATCATTTGGCAAACAAAACAAAACTGAAGAAACTAGAATTGCAAATTAGCAAGAGTGCCTTATGTGTCAGTTGCCCCCTTGTACTGTGGCATTTTGGTATTTGGTCTGCCACGGGACCTCTTACGTTCTCCAGTATTCTGCTTTCCTATCAGTTGCTTCTGCAATGGTTGCCTTGGTACCGAACATACTGAGTCGGATGCATAAAATAATAAACAATATAAGGTTTATTCAGGAATACAAGCAGGGACATCTCATCAGCAAGAGGTACAGACTAGACTGACTGTTAGGCAGGAAGTTGGGGGTTCCTAGCCCCTGCTGGAACAACAGTAATTAGAATAACACATGACTGTAGCTCTGGCTGCAACATTCTGTTCCTGGTTAAAGAGGTGGCAGTTATTCCTAAGCCCCATACATAACCTATACTCCACATCACCCTGGGGACTGTAAATGCAAGTACCACTCGAACAAGAAAAAGCATTACTATGGCATTTCTTTAAAACAATAATATAGAAGAAAATTGTGAATAAAGATTTAACATTTCAGCAATAATTAGCAATATACAGCAATATTTTAGATCGAACTGTTTTGATTGACACTTTCAACACCATGCTCCTCTGCAGGGGAAGGGAGGAAAGAATATGGACTACACTGGTGGCCAGTCAGTGTAGTGCCAGGGGAAGGGGAACACCATAGCACTTGAGGCTTGACCATGCCACAAGCACTAAAGTGCAGGGAAGAGAAAGGGAAGAGAGGGGGAAGGGAGCAGCAGAAGGAACTTTAACTATAAGTCCATATTGCAATCATCAATATGTCGAAGACCTAGGAAAAAAATTATTATTGCAACAGTAAAAGCTTTTGAAACATTTAAGCAACAGTTAAAGAGCAGGTGACAACTTCAGGAGAACTTTAACAAAACATAATATTTAGATAAAGTTCAGCTTGTATTTCACATTAGTTCTTTATTCATACTCCCCATTATTTATTGCTGAGGTCATCTGCATGAAAACAGGATTTTTGCTCCTGAACAGTTCATCTATTTCTGTTGCTGTCTCCCTATCTGCAGTCATAATGCACTGCTTGTGACATTACAGTTACTCTCATAGCAACAGATTTTGATGTCACAACAGAGCATTATGACATGAAGTAGGGAGTAGGCTATAGAGGCAGATTAACTTTAAAGTAACTGTAAGGGATAAAAATCATGTATTCGTGCACATTTCCTCAGTAATAAATAATGAGGAGGAGAAATCTAGAATATATATGTAATACAAGCAGAATTTTACCTAATTACTATGTTTTTCAAAGTTTTCTTTCAGACATCAGTAGCTCTATCAAGGACTCTAATAATGCAAGAATAACTGAGCACACAGTTCTCTAAGGCAGACAATAAATGAATAATCACACAGAGTTCAACATGACCACTGAGTTCAGAATTAAAGTTCACAGTTTTTTGCAACTTCTGCGGACAGTTGGAATGGACTTGTGTGTGGATTGGACCAGTTCCTGACAGGATGGGGTCAGGTCAGAAAAAGGGACCCAAGAGTTCTGCAAGCTGTCATAACCACACCATTTTACCTGATAAGTCCAGGATCTGTTGACATATTTTTTGTGCAATATCTTCTCGATCTAATATACAGGGGAGTTCTGAGAAGAAAATGCATCAGCAAATGATTGAGAAATTCCCAGTAGTCCATCAGGCTAAGTTGACAAAACAGGATCCGGCTGATTGTCAGGAACATGGGGTAGTGGAGGAACTGGTCTCAAACTGTCTGCATGAAGTTCAGTTTCTGAAAGTATAGCAGATTCAAGTGCAGCATCATTACTTGGGGGACTGGGATCATCAGGGAGGGTATCATTCAGGTACTCATGTTTCAGTCTGTTGATGTGATTTTATTGTGTACCAGCTTTCCATTGTCTTGCAGCGCAAGCAAACATGAACAGGAGGAAGATTTTCCACAATATAGAAGTGTCCAGTCTAAAGGCGAAGCAGTTTTTTGGTGGTGCCCAGAACAAGGCCAGGTCGGTACAAGTATACAATGTTCCCAACAGAAAATGCAGGTTCATGGAACTTGGCTGCTGACTTTTTCTGTATTGCAGATTTTCTCTGGCCCAGTGTGTCACTTGCAACACATCTTGCAAGTTCAAGCTGTTCCAACACTGGAATAATGAAGGATGAAGCCGACGTTGGGACCTCTAGCAGTGAGAGTTCCTTGTCCAGAGGTGTTCTTGGGTGACATCCATGGACTAGAAAAAGTGGTGTGTACTCTGTACTGTTGACACAAGAGTTGGTGTTGTAAGTAAATTGAATGAAGGGAACAAAATCACCCCAAGTGTTGTGAGTCTCATCCAGGTACTTGGATAGTGTATTAAGAATGGTAGACATCATTCTCTCACTTATTCCATTGCTTTGTGGCTGATAACTGGTTGTGAGTCTTTTTGATGTCAAGAAGTTTGCATGTTTCTCACACAATAGTTGAAAGGTAGTTAGTGCCTCTGTCCGAATGCAGGTATGCTGGAGTACTGTGACGACAAATGATTGTGTTGAGGAAGGCACTTGCCACTGTAGCAGCTTTAATGTATTTTAGGGGGATCAGTTCCAAATACTTAGGTAGTCCACAAAAAGAAGAACGTACTTGTTGCCAGAGTCAGGGCATGTAAACAAGGGCCCAAGGATGTCCGGGATGACTCTTTGAAATGGTTCAGTGGCTACAGGCATTGGAATGATGTGTGCCTTTGTTGGTTTGGCAGGAGGCTTTCTTTGGGAGCAGGGCTGGCAGGATTTGACAAATCAGACAATGTCTTTGTTCATGTGAGGCCAGAAGAAGTGAAGCCTTGTCTTTTTGAGAGTTCTGTGGATTCCCATATGACCTCCAGAAAGTGGAGAGGCATGAGTGGATTGAAGCACTTCGGTGATTAGAGAGGCTGGCACTACTAACTATATGAGCTCTATCTGTGTGATGGCCCTTGCCTTCCCTGGTCCAAATGTGAAACAGCACACATTTGTTGAGAAAATACTGTGAAACAAGGAAATGGACGTCCTGGCGGTGTTACTTTTGTTGTGGTTTCAGTCTCTAAGTACGTGATTATGTCTGTAATTGAGGATCAGTTCTTTGTTGTAGTTTAATTGTTGCCAGGGAGATATCAGTATTATAGGTTGTAAGAAGCTCTTCGGCTGCTTGCAATAAGTGAGGATTAGCGGTTTTGTCTGTAGAAGCAGTTGGTAGCAGCAAAGCAACTTGAGGTGCTGTAGGAGTGTCCACAGGGAGCTCATTTCTGGAGTGGAAAGGAAGAGCTTGTAGGCAGGCTTCTTTGTCTGGAGAGGCTGATGCAGAGGGATACCATCTCCAGCTTACAGAATTGCCATTAGAGTAACCTCAACCTGGTCTGTATTGTATTTCAAAGTTGTAGCATTGCAAGATGGCAATCCATCGGGTGAACTTTTCTACTGGCTCCTTCATTTCGAACAACCATCTGCAGGCAGAGTGATCCACGATAGCTGTGAAGGAGGAGTAGTAAAGGTAACAGTCAAACTTCTTTACAGCAAAGACCATGGCTAGGCATTCTTTTTCTTTGATGCCATAATTTTGCTCAGCGGATGATAGAGTACCTGGCATATGAAACAACTCGTTTTGTTCCATCTTGGATTTGACACAGTGAAGCGCCCACTGCAAAGGAGCTAGCATCTGTGTAGAGCTTGAATGGTTGGTTGAACCTGGGATAGGCCAGTACTGGGGAAGAAATAAGTTTTTCTTTCAAGGTTTCAAAGGCCTCTTTAATTTCGGAAGTCCATATGTAGTCACATCCTTTTTTAGTGACAGCGTACAGCGGAGCTGCAATCTTGGCATAGTTGTAAATGACGTTTCTGTAGTAGCCAGACAAGCTCAGGAAAGCTCTAAGGTATTTGAGGTTTTAGGTTCTGGATAGTTTTTTACAGTGGAGAGCTTATCTGGGTCTGATGAAATGCCTTGCGAACTGACCACTTGTCCCAGGTAATGGATTTGATGCTGTGCAAAGCAACACGTCTCTGAGTGAAGTTTGTTGCTGGCTTGCCTGAGATGTTTGAACACCTCTTTGAGATGCTGGAGGTGCTCTTGGAAAGTTCTGCCAAAGACAATAACATCATTGAGGTAAACTAGGCAAGATTTCCAAGACAGATCATGTAATACAGCTTCCAGGATGCATTGAAATGTGGCCGGACTATTCCAAAGTCCCATAGGCAGATGTTTAAATTGAAAAAGTCCCAAGTGGCAGCACCAGGCTGTGTATGGGCATGAAGCTGGGTCAATAGTAACTTGGTAGAATCCACACTGAAGGTCTAGAGTGGTGAAGTAAGCTGGGCTGGCCTCACCAAGGCTCTATAAGGCATCTTCGGTTGTAGGTAAGGGATGCGCGTCCTGCACCGTGTAGGCATTGAGCTTTCTGTAATCCACCACAAACCGATACCCTTTGTCCTTCTTAACCACCAGCAATCAAGGTGCACCTCAGGAAATTGTAGATTCCTCAATGGTGTCTTGTTCAAGCATGTCCTTGATTAAGCCCTCCAGGACTTGTTTTTGTTAGTGTCTCACTTTGTAGGCTCGCTGACGGATTGGCCTTTGTTTGGGCTGCACCTCAGTGGTGTGTTGCAGGATATCACAGCATCTGAGTTTGTTATCAGGGCCAACAAAGACATCTGAGTAGTTCTCCAGGAATTCCAGAAGTTGCTGTTTCTCTGTTGGACATGCTGGAAGTTTTGAGGCAGATAGCCACTTACTGATGGGTATCCCTTTTGAAGCTGAAGTGGTAGTAATGGTACTGACAGGACAAATGTTAGTGGATCCAGGCTGAGGCTCGTGCAGAAGTTCAAGCTGGTTCCCTGAAGACAGACAAACTTTCTGATGTTGGCACCCTTTGAGATGACCACTGGTTCATCTGTGAAGTTGCAGCAGTTTTGGAATACTGAGCCACCATGCACAGCAGACAAGGTGTTCCCTGGAAGGAGACCTGAGGAGTGCAAAGCTGAGGATCCCATGACAATGCCAGCAACACCTTGTGGGAGTGGTTCACCTCGAATCTTGGCAATCAGAACCATCTCTGATTTAGGAGGCACAGTGACTGAGTTTATAGTTGTGAGCTGCCTCTGGGGATCTAGAGAAAGTTTGTTTGTGGCAAAATCCAGGATGTCTTGGTGTGCGTTGAGAAAGTCCAGGCCAAGAATCATGTCTGATTGTAGTTCAGGCACTAGGTAGAATTCAACAGTAGCTTGTTGTGAGACGAAGTGGAGCTTAAGATGGACCACGCCTGTGATAGGTACTGTAGCACTACTTCTTGTGATAATGTACTTTAGATCAGCTGGAGCAACAGTAGGTATGTGACGAATTGCTGGATTGTCTAGTATACTGTTGTGGATAACAGAGATTTCTGCTCCAGAGTTGACCAAGACATGCGTGGACCAATTCCCAAGGGTGACAGGGCCGTAATTGGCAAGGAGAGGTGACCTGATGATAGGAACTTTTGCTCCTTTAGGTGAGATTGTGCCTGACTTAGCAGCTGGAGGGTGCAGTTTGTTTGAGTTACAAGAGTCAGTGGGGCAGTCAGTTGCTTTATTTTCCTGCCCAACAAAAGCCCCTAGTTTGTTGGGTAATACTAGTTTCCCTGGTCCTGTGAATAGTTGCTAGCATTTTGCTGATTGCGCTGCAGTGGATGCCTTTGGCTTTCTTGATTTCTGTGAAAGTTTTTCAGCTTGCGGCAGACCGCAGCAGTGTGACCCCTGAATCCACACCACTGACAGGTCACTGGCTCCCGTGAAGGTGGAGGTGGCTCAGGTTGCTGTGGAGGTGACTGCAGGACATTGACAGGAGTTGCAGGGGAAGCTGCAGTACTGGAATGTAAGCTGTTGACAGTTGAGATAAGCTTGTCAAACATTACTTCTTGTTGAACACAAGTTGCTAGTGCAGCCAATTGTGAGGACTATGACTCCTGGACAATGGCAGGCCAGAGCATGGAAATAGACTCCTGGGCTAGCCATGCAGCTTGGATTGTGTCCATCCAGATGGTCGGTTTCTGCTGGATAATGTAGGTACAAAACTGAGGAGGCAGTCCCCAGACAAAGGCCATGATATGGTCCTTCTCTGATTTTTGCAGACATTTTCACCGTGATTCAATGTTATAGAATCATCACAGAATCATAGAAGCTTGATGGCAGAAAAGAACCATACCGGCCCATCTAGTCTGCCCTTTTTTCCTCCCTACACTTCCCCCTCCCTGTCGGCCCCTGCCCTCCTCCTCCCCGATACTCAGCGTCATATGCTTGTCCCATGCCTTCTTGAATTCTTCCACCGATTTAGCCCCCACCACGCCATCTGGTAGTCTGCTCCAGGGCTCCACCACCCTCTCTGTGAAGAAACGTCCTCTCACATTGCCCCTTTATCTTTTTCCTTGCAGTCTGAGGTTGTGCCCTCTAGTTTTGACCCCTTCCTTCCTCTTAAGTAAACCCTCTTCTTCCACTTTATTGAGCCCCTTTACATATTTAAAAGTTTCAATCATGTCTCCCCTTTCCCTCCTTGTCTCCAGCATGTACAGATCCAGCTCCTTACACCTCCGCTCATATGACTTTCCCTGCATACCTTGCACCATCTTGGTTGCCCTTCTCTGAACCCTCTCCAATGCATCTATATCCTTGCAGAGATGTGGCCTCCAGAACTGAACCCCATACTCCAGGTGCGGCCTCATCATGGCTTTGTAAAGGGATATTATTACCTTCCTCTTTCTGCTAGTAATTCCCCTGCCTATGCATGCCAGCATTCCAATGGCCTTTCCCACCACCCTTGTACATTAGATTCCTACTTTAAGGTTCAAGGAGACTATGATCCCCAGATCCCTCTCCTGTTCTGTTACTTTAATTTCCTCCCCACCTAGGGTGTACCCTGCTCTTCTGTTCCTACTCCCCAAGTGCATCACAGCGCACTTCCTGGCATGAAATTTCAGCTGCCATGTCCCAGACCATTTTCAAGCATCTTTAAGTCCTCCCTCACATCCTTCACCCTATTACATATTTTCATATCATCAGCAAATAGGCACACCCTCTCCCTCAAACCCTCAGCAATATCACTGATGTAGATGTTGAAGAGAAGCGGATCCAAAACTGACCCCTGTGGCACTCCGCTCTTCACCCTCACTGTCCCGGATTGCACCCTATTTAACACCACCCTCTGAGTTCTTCCTGACAGCCAGGCCTCTACCCAGCTTGTTATTTTCCCACCCAACCCCAGGCTTTCCATCTTGCTCACCAGTCTCCTATGGGGGATGGTGTCAAAGGGCTTACTGAAGACCAGATAGGCCACGTCCACAGCCCCTCCCCCCCCAGTTGTCACAGCATGTGGGAATAAATTCCAGAAGAGGCAAATTTAGAGGTTTAAAACACACCATGGTGTGATATTTATTTTTCAAAGGTTAGAAAAATAATAAATAAAAAAAAAATTTGCAAAGAAAATCACTACTTAACATCAGTAGTTTCTCCCATAATACAATCCTGGATCTTAGAGCTCCTAAGACACTTCTCATCTGCATTCAACAGCTTGTCTGCGCAAACAGTAGATCCTCTCTTTCTCTCTCAGGGCTGAGCCCCACTGGACTGAACTGAAGTGAACTCAGTGAAAAGGTTTAATATCTTTTGGGTGGGGTCACCTGACTAAGCCCTTTCTATTTTCATGTCTGAACATGCTGTAACATATCTGGAAATGCTGTTTTAAAACCAAGGGAGTTTGTTTGTTCCAAGGGACTTCCTGGTTCAGTTAAAGGTACAGTGTATATCTCCACAGATATTGACTCTATATCTCTGATTCATAATGACTAAGCATTTTTATAAAGCATACCACAGTTTTTTGTTTAGCTTCATACAGTAACAGGTTTATAATGTGAATTTATGAAAATACCTTAAGGATTTTGTATAACTGTACTAATCATGAAATGATTGGTTTGATATGGCTTCTGAATCCTTTTTATTTAAAAAGGCTTTATTAACTATATTTATTCCTATTTAAAATAGCCTTCATGCTTTTTGTACACAAAATGCACTTATGCAGTGTACACAACACCTCTCCGGATGTTTGGCATCATTCCAGGGACTGGATGGATAGAAATGGAGAAAGAATGAAAAGAGAGAACTAGTAGGAAGTTTAGTAGGGACAGTAAAGAGCTACGCTAGGTGGCCAACCTAGGTAGGGGGAAAAGGAAGAAAAGCAAAGAGAAAAACATTAACTGTTGCATAACAGAAGCTTCAGTAGCTAGTAAATAAGGAGATATAAAAGTAGTCTGTCGGTCACAGCTGAGGGTGTGGCCTAAGTCCACCACACACCTTCCTCCTTAAGAAATAAACAGTTCTCAAAACTATACTGTTTTTTCAAGAACCCCCTCTCAGTCATAAATATTCTACCAAAACAGTTGAATGGGGGTTGGTTGAAGTTTTCTCTCACCCACTATGAGAACTTCACCCTAGGGTGCCTCAATTCAGATATTTTTAGTATTGTCCACCGTACGAAGTTACTGTAATTCGACAATACTTTCACAACATTACCGTGGGGCTGTCATACAGCTCAGCACAGTACCCATCTATGATCTCAGAGAACTTCAGTCTGTAGTGACTGTCTACCCCATAGCTATTTCACTCTGGTTATTAAAACTCAGACATTTTATATGTAATATCAGGCACCCATCAATAGGCATTGTTTAAGCACCCATCACTTAGCATCATTTCAGAATCCTGTGCACTCACTATCATAACTTCATCAGTACATTGAAAAAGAGGAAGTAATACACAGCAGTTTTATGCTGACTTCTAGCTTCCTCTATCTAGATATCAGGGCATCCATACAGGCCTATACCACAACTTTCTCTGGGGTGAGTTGTGCCCAGCTCTAACCCCATTCTAACACATTGTTTCCACTCAGGGGCCCATTCATAGGTTGCACCCCGTACCTAGAGCTTCCAAGACCCTAGGTTCCTCATTTTATAACATACTGTATAAACATTTCTTTTAGGTTATATATTTCTTGTAATCATTTCATACATTTCATTTCATATCACAGGGGGTTCAAAACATGGGGAAGTCCCTTTAGCCACCGTGGTGTCTTTTTTCTTGCTTGAAGGTTTCCACCCCAATACAGCATCCCTATCAACAGTCTCACCTGGGGTCTTATCTTCCTGGTCACTGTCCTGCACCAAGTAACAGCCCAGGAAAATTGGGAAACAATGGGATCTCAAAAGTGGCTGGCCATAAAGGTTCCATCGGGGATCCTCCTCCTCTAGAACCCATGGATCCTGCTCCTCAACTCCGGCCACAAAATCCTCCAGCTGGGAACCCTCCATCAGCACCTAGCAGCAGTGCTCCGCCTCTCTTTGGCACTGGTCCGCCTCCGCATTCCATCGAACTCCAATCCAGTTAGTAATTCCCCTTCGGTACTCCTCACCTGGGCTCTGGTATGCACACCGGGAAGACCCTCCTCCTGAACCTTGTCCTCCACGGGATCCTGTAGGTATGCCATCCTTGCTCTTTGCACCTTATGTCTGGATACCAGGGCTGGTATCTGGGTACTGGTCTCCCCCTTGTTTCTCTGGACAACCAGTACTATCCCACTTCTGAAACCAAGTTTGTCACAGCGTGTGGGAATAAACTTCAGACGAGGCAAATTTACAGGTTTAAAACACACCACTGTGTGATATTTATTTTTCAAAGGTTAGAAAAATAATAAATGAAAACAAAAAAATTGCAAAGAAAATCACTACTTAACATCAGTAGTTTCTTCCATAATATAGTCCTGGATTTTAGAGCTTCTAAGACACTTCTCATCTGCATTCAACAGCTTGTCTGCGCAAACAGTAGAACCTCTCCTCCTCTCTCAGGGCTGAGCCCCACTGGACTGAACTGAAGTGAACTCAGTGAAAAGGTTGTATATCTTTTGGGTGGAGTCATCTGACTAAGCCCTTTCTATTTTCATGTCTGAACATGCTGTTATATGTCTGGACATTCTGTTTTAAAATCAAGGGAGTTTGTTTGTTCCAGGGACTTCCTGGTTCAATTAAAGGTACAGTGTATATCTCCACATATATTGACTCTCTATATCGCTGATTCATAATGATTAAGCAGTTTTATAAAGCATACCATAGTTTTTTGTTTAGCTTCATACAGTAACAGGTTTATAATGTGAATTTATGAAAATACCTTAAGGATTTTGTATAACTTTACTAATCATGAAATGATTGGTTTGATATGGCTTCTGAATCTTTTTTATTCAAAAAGGCTTTATTAACTATATTTATTCCTATTTAAAATAGCCTTCATGCTTTTTGTACACAAAATGCACTTAAGTATTGTACACAACACCTCTCCGGGTGTTTGGCATCATTCCAGGGACTGGATGGATAGAAATGGAAAAAGAATGAAAAGAGAGAACTAGTAGGAAGTTTAGTAGGGACAGTAAAGAGCTACGCTAGGTGGCCAACCTAGAGTAGGGGGGAAAAAGAAAAGCAAAGAGAAAAGCTTTAACTATTGTGCAACAGAAGTTTCGGTAGCTAGGAAATAAGGAGATAGAAAAGTTGTCCATCAGTCACAGCTGAAGGTGTGGCTTAACTCTGACACACCGGTCAATCACCTAAGTCACCCAATCAAAGAACTGGATTAGGTTTGTCTGGCAAGACTTTCCCTTCATGAAGCCATGCTGTCTGCTGTCCTGCAAGCCACTCTCCTCCAGGTAATCCACCACCCTCTCCTTGATTAATGCCTCCATTACCTTCCCCACCACTGATGTGAGGCTGACAGGTTGGTAGTTCCCCTTCACCTCCTTACTACCTCCCTTGTGTAAAGGCACTATGTTTGCCCTCTTCCAGTCCTCCAGCACTCTTCTCGTATCCAGGGACAAATTGAAGAGCCTTGTCAAGGATGCAACCAACTCCTCCTTCAATTCCCTGATTACCCTGGGATGTAACCCATCAGGCCCCATTGCCTTGTCCACCCTCAATCTATCTAGTTCTGCCCTAACCCTACAGACAGTGAATGGGCTCAGATCCACCCATTTGCCCTCCTTTCCATTCAACTTTAACTCAGGTCTTCTACCATCATCCTCCTCCATGAATACCGAGCTAAAGTATTTATTTAATAACTCTGCTTTTTCACAGTCCCTTTCCAATTTTGTGCTTGCCTGGATAAATAAAGATTTGATTGATTGATTTTATTTCTCCCTCCCTCCCCCACCCTAGTAATTCCCTGCCTTGCCCTTCTCTTCTCCCTCACATATCTGAAAAAGGTTTTATCCCCCCTTTTGGCCTTTTTTACTATTTTCTCCTCAGTATCTGCTTTTGCCCTTCTGATCTTCTTCCCTGCCATACTCCTCTTTTCCCTATACTCTTCCTTATCTTCCTCACTGAGTGTCCTCTTAAATTTTTTTTGAAAGCCCTCCTCCTTTCCCTGACTGCCCCCGCAACCTCTTTTGTAAACCAAAGCGGTCTCCTCTCCCTTTTGCTCTTCCTAACCTTTTTTATGCACATTTCTGTGACTTTCAGTACCCCTTCCTTGATAGCTTGCTCCTTTCTCTACTCCTCCATTGCTCCTATATTCTTTGTACCCTCCATTGTCTCCCTTACTGTCCTTCTCATCTTGTCAAAGTCTGTGCATCTGAAGTCCATGACTCTAGGACTGGTTTTACTTGTCTCACTCCCTGCCCTGACCCTGAACATTACTGTGCTGTGGTCACTGTTGCCCAAGGCTTCTCCCACCTGCACCTCCTCCATACTCTCCTCATTTGTCAGGACCATATCCAGCAGGTTATTGCCGCTTGTAGGGTCCCCGACTAGCTGTTGAAGGAATACCCCCCAAAGTGCAGCTAGTATCTCCTTGCTTCTTGACGATGCTGCATCCAGGATATCCCAGTCTACATCTGGGAGGTTTAGGTCCCCCTACCAGCAGTAGCTCTCCTTTTAGGGCCAGCCTTGTGACTGCCTGAATTAACTGTTGATCACCCTCCTCCCCTTTGCGTAGGTGGCCTGTATACCACCCCCAGTCACAAGGAGTCTCTCGTCCTCCTGCCTAGCGTTATCCACAGTAGCTCAGTCTCCCCGTCCTCCTCTTGTCCTTCAGTTACACTTATGCCTTCCCTGATGTATAAAGCAACTCCTCCCCTTTCTTATCCTCCCTATCCCTTCTGAACAGTCTGAAACCTGGGATAGTCATTTGCCAGGTGTGCAGCTCTGTCCACAAGGTCTCGCTTATTGCTACTATATCTAGTCCTTCATCCCCCATGAGGACCTCCAAGTCCACCATCTTATTTGCTAAGCTCCTGGAAGTTGCTAAGCCCTTCCACCAAATTCCCTCTCTATCCCCCTTCTGTATTCTCCCTCATGCCCAGTATTTTAACACTATCCTGGGGGGGGGGAGGCTGGTAGCCACCCATTTCTCCCACCTTGTGGTGTGGATCCCCCCCAATCTAGTTTAAATTGTAGGTTTCTTCTATGAACTCTCTTAATTTGCTTTTTAGTGCTGCCGCACCCTCCCTATTCAGGTGCATTCTGTATGAAGCAAATAGGCTCTCATCCCCCCACATGGATCCCCAGTCCCCTACTAACCCATACTCCATTTGCTCACACCACCCTGCCAGCCACTCATTGAACTCCTTAATCCTCAGCCTCCTAGCAGTACTTGCCTTTGGTACTGGAAACACCTCAAAGAAAGACACCAATTTGAACCCCAGACTGCTGCAATATCTAGCAAGTGCTCTAAATCTTGCCTGCACCTCCAACAGGCTTTTTCCCACCAGGTCATTTGTTCCCAGGTGGAACATCAGGTGTGTTTTCTCATATTGCTGTTTCTCCCTTGAGGGAATATAGTGAATGACCCCCGCCGCCGTCATGCCTGGAAGACACTCAAGCCATACTGCACTACTCTTGCCCACTGCCCCCCATCTAATTCCTTTTATCATAGAGTCCCCAACAAGTAAAACCCTGTTCTCCATAACCTTCTGTTTGCATTTCCCTTCTATCCTTCTCCCAACCCCTTCCATTTAATTTACCACCATATTCTCACTATCCCCTTTGCTCGTTTCAATCTCCCGGTGTACTGTCTTTCCCCTGCACTCCCCTAGCGCCATGCTCCCCGCAGGCATTTACTGCTAGGCTGCCCACCTCTGCCCCATCATCTGCAAGCTTTTTTCTTCCCCTTTGATTTGCCCCTAGCCATGCCTTGCTTGAATTCCACGGAGAACTTTCCCCTTTCCCAGCCCTGTCTAGCCCTAGCCCTTTTTTTTTTTTTTTATTTGCCCTTTTTCTGGCAGGACCACCGGGGCCATCCGCCCTGGTCACGGCCCCGGAGACCTCTACCCTGTCAATTGCCAGGGACCCAGCCACCCCAGCTTGCCCCGAGGAGGCAGGGCTGAGCCACCGTGACCCCTGAACTGTAACTGGTCGGGGTCCGCAGCGGCCGAGCGGCAATGTGAGGCTCTCAGGGAGGGCTTCATAGATCAGTGGTCCTGCCCACCTTCTTTCCACCAGATTTTTCTCCCGGGAGGCGGGGCGTGCAATGACCAGCGTCCGCCCAGCCTCCCACACCAGGCGTCGGTTGCGTGGAACTCCCGGTCTCCACCAGGGTCCTATCGCACTGAGTGCTACCCGTGCCCTCCCCTGATTGGGAGAGCTGCCCACCGGACGCTCGATCCTACTCCCAGCTGGCCTCCGGCGGCCGGATCCGTTCGAACCGGGTCGCGGCGTCATAGCGGAAATCACCGCTCGCCCGATGGGCGGCTCTCCCTAGCCCTTTTGAAACTGAGCTCCCCGTCTCCCCCCACTTTTGGGTTTGCCCTTTCTGGGATGTGTTCACCCCGCACCCCTATCCCTATGTTTACTACCTTCCTTGTTCTTTCCTGAAAGGGCATCCCCCTTTTCCAATTTTCCTTCATCTTCCTTAATGCCTGCTTCTCCTATCTCCCCTGGATACTACTCAACTCCACTTTCCTGATTTTCTCCCCCATTTAGTGCCCCTAGTGGAGCATATCTGTTTCCAATGATTCGGAGGGTTACATAGTGCGTTCCCATAGTTGCTGTTCCAACAACCAGGGTGGATGTGCTTGTAGGAAATGGTCCTTGAAGGCAGTATACAAGGTGGCTGTGTCCCCTCTCGTCTGATCTGGAAGTGCATTGAACCACGAGATGGTAGTCCCTCTCAGGAGTAAGCGCATGGCATTAGAAATTCGCAAGGGATCCATCCAACCATTGAAGGAGATCCAGGCCTGAAATTGCTCGAGCCAGTCAACAGCATCTTCATGGGGTAGTGCTGAGAAAGGTACTGGCTGTAAGCTGGTATGGACAGTTGAATGAGATAGCTTTAATATAGGTGAGGTTGTTCTGAATGGCCTGCACAGTGGGCATCCCTTGAGCAGAGAGGGAAGATTGAATATCATGCAGGATACTTTCAATTGTGAGACCCCATGCTCTTGAGGCAGGTGCAGGTGGATCCCTGGAGTTTGCAGTGCTCGAAATGGCATTGTCCCCAGACCTCATGGTCGGAGATGAGCTGCGTGTCACTGAACGGAGGTCGTAGGAATGAGTAGGAGTGGTTGTCATGTAAAGAACAAGACATCTTGGAAGAAATAAACTGCCGAGAGAAAAATATTTTTGTAGACAAAAGTACAGTTATTTGTAAGCAATTTTCATTAAAGGATGGCTTAATAAACAATTTTCACTCTATTTTGGTATTGTCTGTTATTTAAATAAAGTTTTATTACAAGATTAATTATTTGGTGTACTGTCTCTTTAATTGCATAGGTTTACCATTGACTTGTATTGAACCATTGATTGCTTTGACTGTAGCAAAACAACACCATGTGGGGGGGGGTGAGGTTACTGCTTATGGCACTGTGTGGAAGTAGACAAGATGGAGGCTCATATAGAAACATAGAAACATAGAAGTCGACGGCAGATAAGGACCGAAAGGCCCATCCAGTCTGCCCATAAACTGCTGCTCCTTGCCACAGGGTTGCTGAGCAAGGGATACAATGGACAGTACCAAGCTGCAGGCCTTCCTCCCCACCTACACACACAGAGAAATGATGGGCTTTTAGACTTTTGGTAAGTGGCAAAAGGCTGGGAAATTTGTGCATTTATTTTGCTGCACTCCAGGTTACTTATTGTGCTGATTTTCCTTCTTGTATGTCCCCATTGTCCTCCGATTATGTTAGGTTTTTGCCCCAGGATTTGGTTTCTCTTCCTCTGTCTCTCCTGTTTTATTTTGGTGTACCCCACGTTTTAGTAATTGCACACTCTATGTCACTCACTAGCCTCATTTATTGATTTATTCTGTGCCCAGCTGCAGCTTTGGTTTATGTGCTCCTATTGTATTTATTGTCCTGCGTTTTGGTTCTGCAGTATAGTCTGCTTGCCGACTGTATGTTGAGCCCCGCTGGAAGGGCTGTGGCTCTGTTTAAATATTTATTTATGTTCTAGTCTGATTGCTCCCATTTTATGTATGATATAGGCCCACTATGTATCTTGTAGTTTGCCTCAATCGGCTTCTGATGCTTTATGGCTCCGTTTGAGCGGAACCAATCTGGGGAACAGAGGCTCCATAATTGTAGGAGTGGTTGTGCAGAGAGACTGCGCTGTGGCCTGAGCCACGATGTTCCGCAGAGAGGCTGTTGCTTTATGGCTCCATTTGAGCAGCAGCTGGCATAGAGAAGCTGCAGTTGTGAGGGCAGAGCTGAGGAGAGTGGGCCATGCTGAGGAAGAGCCGCGGTCTATTGCGGCAAGAGGTAGGAGGGCCAAGTGTGGAGCGGTGGCTCCAATTTTGTACTCTGCAGCTGAGGGGAGAGTGGAAGTCATGGAGCGAGCCAGAGAGTTTGGGTCAGGTGGGCTGAGGCATTTTCTTTATTTTGTTTTATAGGAGCACTCCCCTGAGGAGCAGCCTTCCACACCGCAGGTTGGAAGAGGAGGGCTGTGGCACTGAAGTCACAGTGGCAGGCTGGTGCAGGGCCATAGGCCAGAGGCAGCATCAGGGGGTTTAATTAGGAAAACTGTGTTGTTTTGTGTAGCTGCCAAGACAGTGTGGTAGTGGCTGCATTTCAATCTGTGGCAGTTGCTTGACTTGGAAAACTGAACTGTCTCTGAAGGGAGCTGAAACGTAGAGCAGCCGATTGCTGCTGGGCCAAGGGACAATTTTTTAAATGTTGGGACCCTTTTGCAGTTGGCTTATTTCCTATTAAAAGACTACACAGGGCTGGTTAAGTGCAGGCCCTGCTACGAGGTAGGAGCTGGGGGTGGGAGTGGGGTTGCAGTTTCAAGCTCCGTGGAGGAAAATTTGTAAAAGTCAGTTTTGTTACTGCAGTTGGTAAGGCTGGAGCACCAATGTCCCATATTCATGCACATTTATATTGAAGCACATTTATATTGCTGAGGGAGATTGCAGGAGGATTAATGTAGTACGATACAGTTGAGTTTTATTTTTCCTTTATGCTGCCAGGTTGTTTTTTCTGAGCATACAAAGAGTTCAGGTACATTTGGGTGATGACTCTGGGGTACCCAACGACACAGATAAGTGAGATGGGGGTCTGGTCAGAAGAAGGGATGCAGTCTCCACCATGTGTGGCATTTTGGTATTTGGCCTGCCCTTACCTTCTCCAATATTCTGCTTTCCCATCAGTTGCTTCTGCAATGGTCGCCTTGGTACCGAACAAACTGAGTCGGACGCATAAAATAATAAACAATATAAGGTTTATTCAGGAACACAAGCAGGGACATCTCATCAGCAAGAGGTACAGACTAGACTGACTGTTAGGCAGGAAGTTGGGGTTCCCAGCCCCTGCTGGAACTAATTAGATTAACACATGACCATAGCTCTGGCTGCAACATTCTGATCTTCCCTTGTCAATCTTCATTCATTACTGTTGGGTGTAAGCCGGATGCGCACTCACCATAGTTAGTTTTTTTTTTTGGAGGGGAGGAGTCGACACGATGGCACCATACGTCAGCTGACTTTTTCTTGCGCCAGGTTGGTCATTAGGCACGTGACTCCTCCATCCCAGCTCTGTTTCTTCCATCTTTGAGGTTGCACCTGCTGCACAAGTAAGCTGAATTTAGTCTGCGTCATAGGCCTTCGTTGTTCAATGCCGCCTCTCCAGTTCTTCATTCCCGGTTCTGAACCACCCAACGCCATTGGTAATCTGGTAAGCCCATTCCTTTTATTTCTTCTGACGGTGCCGGGCTATTTTGCTAAAGATTGATTATATTGTTTTCGGTTCATGTCTGGTTTGGGGGCCAAGAGAAAATCCAAAGCGGGCTGTGCCCCCATGCATCAGTGCCCCTGTGGCCGGCATTTTTCCATTTCAGACCGGCATGATGTTTGCTTGCAATGCCTGGGACCCAATCATGATATGGATCATTGTGATGCCTGCTTCTCCATGAACTGCCATGTTCTCAAAGTTCATGCATTTAAAGTTGGCAGGGCTCCGACTACTTTCGGAGGACAGCATCGCTTGAGGGTGACCAAGGCCAGGACACTTGACCCTTCCTCCAGTTCCCTGCTGGGTCTGTACAGCTCAGTGAGGAGGAGGCCTCCTCCAATTCTCACCTTGCCAAGCAGGAGGCCTGTTTTATGGTGTTGGAGGACCAATGCGATTCCCTGCGGAGTCGTGTTGCTGGCACCACCCTGGCAGTCACCTGCATGGAGGTGCAGGCTCCTCCAGTGTCGCGGTCCATGGCTGCTGGGCCTGGCACTGGTGGACTGTCAGAGCTGCCTCTGGTGCCATCCTGAATCCCTGTGCTATTTGAGGTGCCGGTGATCAGGGCTTAGCCATGAGGCAGTGCTGTGTCCTTGGCCTTTCATCACCAGGGGCCCTCCCGGGGTTGATAGCCTGGAGATCTACCTGGTCACTTCCTCTTTGGAGGAAGATGACTCACAGGCTGATCCAGACTGGCATCCCAACTCCTTGGCATTGGAGAGCCCCTTGGGATGTGGTACCAGGCGGCCCTGTGCCCCTATCCCAGAGTCCCCAGAGTCCATAGTTCCAGTGGATCCTATGGCTGAGGCCGGCTGGTGTGGATCCATTGGGGACAGTGGCCTGGGGGCTCAGGGTGGGGTGTCCTTTCCTGGGGTGGCCATGGCAACTGCCACTCCTGGTGCTGCCCTGGCCACCCATGTGGGGACTGGGACCTCCTCCTCTGTGATCTCCCTTAGGGGGCCTGCGGGATTGAGGGCCAAGCTTCACTGGGGTCGAGGAAGAGGGCAGCGTCTGAGTTTAAGGTGTTGAGGGGCTGTGGCGAAGCACGGGTACCCCCCTGCACTGTCCTGTGGGGAGTGGGGAGGAGTCAACGTGCTGAACCCCACCTTTCCCTTAAGGTCTCGGAGGCATCCTTAGTGGGCAGTGTGGAGGGTTGCCCTTCTGGAACCATGCAACCCCAGTCACATAACAGGGTAGATTCTCCCTCAGGGCTCTTCCGGAGTTTGCCATCTCAGACACAGCCTTCACAGCCCAGTTTGGCCCCAGGGTCCCCCCGTCCAGTGGAACCAGTCTCTGGGCCTCAGAGCCCTGGCAGAGGCCAGACTTTATCAATTCGGTGCCCATCTCCCATCCCTCTGCAGACACCTCCTCCTCCTCTCCCAGGCCATGTGGGTCCTATGAAGCCCTTAACCTGGGAGATGTTCAGAGCCACCACGGCGGCCTTTCCCACTTATGTCAGGGCCATGGACAAACAGGTTTTTCACCTGTCTCCCCCACCGAAGGAGGACTCTGAACATTCAAGCTCCTCTTCCTCCTCATCTCTCTCTCCTGAGGGAGAAGAACCTTCCATCCACCTGTCCTCCGACACTGATTTCACTGAGTATCAGCGGTTCCTTTCGATGCTGGTCCAGGAGCTTTGCATCTCTCACGTGCTGAGAAGCAATACCGAACGGGAGACACGCTCATTCCTGAATGAATTCAGTGCCCACCATCTGGTGGTGCCCTCCTGGCCCATCCCTTTCCAGGAAGCGTCTCTCCACAACTGGCAGTCTCCAGCCACCCCTTCCCCAGCAGACTGCAGGAGATGGTATTGCACCCCCCAGGAGTCTCTAGGTTCCCTACTTTACCCGCCTTCAGGGCTGACAAACCTAGACACTCCTTCAGGGCTTCAGTGCCTGGTGCATGACTGACCCCTGGATCCAGATTCTGCAGAATTCGACGGTGTGGGCGAAGAGTTTTCTCTTCAGCTCATGCATTACTCTGTATAGGTTTTCATCAGACTCACCACGCTGCCTATAACAGACATTTGTGGTAGATGCTGGTGCAAGTCCTGGCATCTTTGCCTGACACGGAGCAATCTAGACAGGCCATAGCCCTCTCTGCTCAGGTCTGGACCTTGCAAGTCACCAAGCAAGGGCATCTTATGATGCCAATGAGGTGGCATCCAGACTTGCAGGGACAGTGACCTGCATTAGGCAGACGGCATGGCTTCATCTATCAAGGATGTCACCCATTGCCCGGTGTAGGGTGATCTCCTCTGCTTTCCAGGGGACCCAACTTTTTTCCTGCAGGGCAAGGAGGACCTTACAGGGGCGCCTCCTGTCCCCCAGCCATGGGGGACACCTCCTCTTCTTGAACAGCCTTAGATCTTGTTGGTCTAATGGGGCTTTAGGGTCTCCCCCTCCTGTGCCTCACCCATCAGGGGCTGAGGGATCTGCTCCCTCAGGGCTGTGCCAGGTCCCCTCCGGGGGAGCTTGGTACTCACTCAACAGTAATGAATGGTGAAGATTGACAAGGGAAGATATGAAAATTATGTACCTACTATAATTCTTGATCTTCTCTTGTATCTTCACCATTCATTACTGAATCCCATCCTCCATCCCCTCATGGGCCTCAGTTCTTGGACATCGCCTCCACCCTGCTCGCCTTCCTCCTCCTAGAGGCCAATTGGGGGCTGAGTCACCCTGGTACCTCAGAGCTCTCTGTCTCCTTCTCTAAAAGTCACAGAATGTTCAACCTGGAGGACGGCGAGTAGGGTCTTTGCACTAACCTCTGAGGGAACTCCCTCGGATTCTCTTCATGATGCACTAAGGTGTCCACCTCTTGGGGCTTGGATAATCCTTTGGCTTATGTCACACTCTGGTTGTCATTTACATCAGTGCAGTCCTAGGCGAGTCCGTGGGATTTTATTTATTTTATTTATTTATTTAGCTTTTGTTAACCAGGTAAGTACACTAGACAAGACAATTTGCCTATTTTCAGGTACGACCCGGGAGAGTACAGAAAATTACATACTTACACACTTGGGACAACATGGTACATAATTAGGAAAAGATTACACGTCATGAGACAACAAGGTACAAGTTAGAAAAAAACAAACTCGCATGTCACGTGTGAACATCATAATGTAGAATACACAAAGTACAAGGCATATGAGGCACATTTAGTTAGAATAGGTACAGCAGAGTAAGCGGTGTGTGCCAGTTTTGGAGCAGTACAAGGTAAGGATTGGTAGCAGCAAGTACAAAACTATCATCTTAAGGGCCAGCTGTTATGCATGAGTGCTAAGTGCTAACATATGTCACGGGGGTTTTTGGCACCCGCGAGGCGATCCAAGTTTGAGATGGTTCCATAGGGAGGAACGCAGGCTGCCCTGAGAGGGGGCAACACGGACCTGGGCTGGGAAGGTGATCCAAAGTTTGGGGGCACATGCTGCAAAATCCCTTTCATCCATTTGAGTCTGAGTCACAGGTACCTTGAGTGTGGCAAATCCCTGAGACCTAAGGTGATAGGATGAGGGAACAGTTTGGGCTGGCAAACTTGCCACCCCTGGAGGGGTGCCTGTGTTGAGGACCTTTCCTGTGAAGCAACCAATGACAAAGTCAATGTGATTTGAGGGCGAGAGCCAGTTTAACTTATTGTAGAGATCACAGTGGTGAGTGAGCCAGGGGGCCGCTAGGGCGAAGCGGCAGACATTGTTGTAGGCCATCGACCACCCTAGAGATGGGCCTTAGTGGTGCTGGCAAACAGCAGGAGCCCATAACATAATGAGGGAAAAGCATACTCTAGCAAGAGCGTCACGACAGCCGAAGCGTGAGGTTATTTTTTTTGGTTTGTAAGCCAGGACCCAGTTTATAAAGGACAGTTTAGCATGTCTTCTGGATATGGTGGCCAAGGTCAAGCTGTGGGTCCAATGTTGCACCAAGGTATTTGAAATTGTCCGTGATTGGGATCGGGACGTCTCCCTTACCGGAAACACAGAACGGCACAGGGGAGGCCTTAATCTTAGCCCAGGACCCAAAGAGCATGGCCTGGGCTTTTTTTTAGATTAAGGACTACCTTATGGTTCAGGATCCATGTCTGAATGTTTCTTAGGTCATCACTCAGGTGGTTGTTAATGACCCCCACCTCTGGGGAGTGAGACAGGATGACCAGATCATCTGCATAGAGGATTGGTTTACAGTGAGCAGCGGTTGGGGAGATTATTAATGAAAATGGAGAGAGCATTGGTCAAGGGCCGGAGCCTTGGAGGACCCCCATTGTTACTGGGATGGGACCGAGAGCTCTTTGCCATATTTAACCGCTGCGTACTACCATGTAGGTAGTTGGAGAACCAACTGAGAGCGGCAGTGGATAGTCCAATTGATCTAAGCTGTGTTGATAGCATGGCATGGTCGACCAGGTCAAATGCCTTCGAGAGGTCTATAAAGATAGCCCCCGAGAGTTTGCCTTGCTCCATGGCCTCCCTAATCCACTATGAAACAGTAACTAGGGCTGAGGAGGTACCATGCCCCTTCCTGAATCCATGCTGTACAGGAGACATTACGTCATATGCCTGTAAGTACTCTGAGAGTTGCCCTGCCACAACTTTCTCCAGAAGTTTGCTAACCACGGATAGGATGGATATGGGGCGCTAGTTCTCTATCAGTTTAGGGTTCCCCTGTTTAAGGATTGGGACTACCCTGGCAACCTTCCTTATGTCTGGGATAACTCCAGTTGACAGGGACAGATTGAAGATGTGTGCCACCAGAGGGGCAAGCCAGGGGGCACCGAGACTGAGGAGCTTTGGTTCCAAGCCATCTTGGCCAGCACTTGAGAAGGGTGAGAGTCTAGCTAACAATTTCTGCACCTCTTGAGCCACCACTGCCCTGAACAGAAAGGGCAGGCGGGGTGATGATGGTGCTATGGGCTGGTTGCCGCTGACACCACCACCATTGGGGAATGTCGAGGTGTATTCGGACAGATCAGAAAAATAATGATTGAAGGAGTTGGCAATGGTTTCCGAGTTGTTGCAGCTGGAACCTTCAATTATCATATCAGTGGACTCAGCGCTCTGTGTACCACTCACAACGTGTTTAATATTCCTTCAGAACCTCCTTGGATCCCTAGCCGAGTTCAGTAACGAAGATTTGTAGAACTCACTCTTGGCTATCCTTATGTTCTTTTTGCACTCATTTCTGAGTTTCCTGTATCTCTGAAAGATAGCCTGGTCAGCTGTAGCTTTAAACTTGGCCCAGCACTTATCTCTGGTGTTGAGGAGGGCCAGGAGACTACCATGAAGCCATTTAGTAGCCATTCCCCTCACCCTCCGTCTGATGAGGGGGGCATGTTTCTCCTGCAGGGCCCTTAACGAGATGAGGAAGCGACTGACAGCGGATGTGGAGTCCTGAGCATTCTATACTGCCGACCAGTCAGTGTACTTGATATCATTTTGAAAGGAGGACAGATCAAACCTAGAGTAGTCTCTGATCTGGATAATTTTATGGGGTATTTTCAGAAGTGGGATCCGCCAGACACAGTACACCAGGGAGTGATCAGAGATAGAATCAGGTAGGATACCAGATGAGCTGATCCTATCAGGTCTATTTGTCAAGATCCAGTCCAGGAGGGAGCTTTTACCACCATTTGTAGAGCATCTGGTAGGATCCTTGACAAGCTGTGTCAGTGAGAGACTGGCAAGTGACGGTTCAAAGGTTTTGGTGTTGCCACCCAGCCAATTGAGGTTGAGGTCACCCAGAATGATTAGCTCATTCTGCCGTGTTACTGCACCAACTGTGTCAAGGAGGCCAGTCAGTCCCTCTATGCCTCCCTTTGGAGGATTGTAGGTGCATACAGTGTGTATCTTTTTGTCATCCCTAGTAACAGCGCTGTGTGCAGTGTCTCACAGGGGAACTGCACTGTCTGTTCCTCCCTCTCTTTTTCTTGTGGCATGGATCTCCCATGGTTCTCTTCTTCTGAAGTGGGGACTATGCCAGTACTCCCATGGGAAAACTTCTACCAGATTTCTTTCCCTACACCTAGGTCAGGACTCACTCCTCTTCTGAGCAGGACTGATCGCCCTCCAAGAGACAGTCTGTGAGACTTAGGCTCTAGGATTTTCATAACAATTATGGATAAAGGGTGGGAGGAGAGATCTGCCTCCACCAAGACTGACAAGACCATTAATCCCCTTCAGACCTTGATTCTATAACCTCTATGACTAGCGGGATCCTTGCTCCCTTGTCTTCAATCCTGCAGGGGTTTTGAAACTCTCAAGCCAGTGGTCTTCCATTTTAGCACGGCGGAGAGCCCTCCTCCCTCCCCCCCTTTATCCTTTACTTCCACCTCTTCTATCTTTCTTCTTTCTATCCTTTGCTTTCTCCTTCTCCGGAAGGATTGAGACCTCCATGGCCACTTAGGGTAGGGTTCTCTCCTTTCTGTCCTCTAATCAGCTTATACCTTTTTCAGTTTATAGCCTTTCGTTTGTCTATCCCTCAGCTTTCTTGCCTCACTCTCTTTCTCTAAAAACTGTTTCTCCTCTCTGACTCAACAGAACTGGGATGGAGGAGGTGCCTAACAGCCAACCAGCGTGCACCACACAGTGCATCAGCCACATGGGCAGCGCCATCGTCGCCGACTCCTCCCTCCCAAAAAAAAAACCTCCTGTGGCGGGTGCGCACCTTTGGCTTACACCCAACAGTAATGAATGGTGAAGATACAAGAGAAGATCAAGAATTAGGGTCGGTATGTAATTTCCATTTCCTGGTTAACAGGGCGGCAGCTATTCCTAAGCCCCATATTTAACCTATACTCCACAGTACTATCCACCATTTTAGTTTGGTAGAAGATTTTAACTGATTACCACATTCCGTGAGAAAAGAGGAACAATTCTTAAGTGACATTTGTGCTAATTGGCAGCAGTTAGTAATGATCTTCCAGGACTTTAAGTCTTCACTGTTTAGTCACACTTCTGGGTTCTATGCCGGAGACGCTAGGACCCTGTGGGAGCCAAAAATCTTCAGGAGTGTCAGCACCAATGCAGGACCTCACATGTGCGGCACTGCCAGACTAGCTTGCACCATATGGGCTATCTCGGCATCAACCCCCCAATCACCTCAGTTCCTTTTTTCCTGCCATCAAGTGTGCTTCAGTGATGATGACGCTCGCCCTCCGGGAGTAAAAACTTCTGTCTATATGACAGCAGCATTAGTCATTCAGTTTCGTTAGTTTTACTGTTATTCTTTATTATTTAAAACAAAAGAAAAATTTCTCTCAGCCCTGCCCATCGATGGAGTCGACCATAGATGGTCTCAGTGATGGTAGGGATGCCTCTGTGCAAGGCTGCTCTGGCAGCGAGGCTGTATCCAGTCCACTTCCCCTCTCCGGGGGGGCCGATCATGGGCAGTCCAGTGTCCAGGAAGGAGGACAGTCCTCAAGTGTACACAAAAAGAAGTGGGCCCGTTCTCAATCCAGGTAGGAGACCTGGTGTGCTCAACCTAGAGCTCTTCCTCTTCCCGTAGGAAGAAGCAGAAACAGTACCACTTGAGGTCACCCTTTGATGTGTCTGTCAGGGGGTCTCCAGTAGTTGAGAGCCCTCTGGGTTCCCCGGTGGCTTCTGTTCTTGACAGCCTAGACTCTCACCACCAGAGCCCTTCTCTGTCCTCTTGCAGGGCTTCCAGTGGACAGTTTAGTCATTGGGCCACTCTTATGGAGCAGTGGGTTCAGTATTTGGCTCATTTTCCCTTGCCAGCAGACCCAGTGTCTGGGCCTACAGGCCTCGGTGCTGCTAGGCCACAGCTGGAGCTTTCAGACTGGGATCTGCATTAAGTGCTGTCTCTGGTGCCAGCACGGTCGAGGCTGGCCCCACGTGCCTCTCCCCTTATTCTGTTTTCATGCAGGGGTTGGTACAGGTACCTACTCCTTCCTCATCTTTTTACAGGGATGGCTGGTTGCTGGGATCCTTGGTGCCACTACAGCATCAAAGTCATCAGTGACGCATTCGGCGCCGTCAGTTTTGATGCCGTGTGCAGCACCATCGGCTTTGGTGCTGCATGTGGTGCCATCAGCTTCAGTGCTGCATGTGGTGCCATCGGCTTTGGTGCCGTACTGGTCCTGGTGTCACCAGCATATCCCTTGTCCAGGTTTGGCCTTAGTGGGGCAATTCCTGATTTCTCCAGGGCAGATGTACAGCTTGACGAGTCAGATCCTAACCTCATAATTTCTGATAATGGCAACGTTGACTCATTTTACAGCTTGGACAAGAAGCCCTCACTTCCAGCTGAACCCATAGTTGAAGACCTGTCTTTCCAATCTCTTTTTAAAAACATGGGTTCCACTCTGGCTCTACAGACCTCTAATGTAGACCCAGGAAGGCTGTTGCGACTCAAATTTCTCCACATTCCTAATGTTCCAAAGAACTTTACACCTCCTGTTCCACCCTCTTTTGAGACCTTGTCACAGGTGGTGTGGGAGTGGCCAGCTCTGATTCCTTTGGTGGCCAAATCCATAGACAGAAAGTATGTTCCCTCCTTCCCAAGGAGAGGCCCTTCCTAGCTTCACAACCCATTGCAGATGCTCTGGTTATCCACATTGAGAATGACAAGGCTGTTCTCCCTCAGGAGACAACAGCTCATCCTATCAACAAGGAATCTCATAAAATTGATACCTTGGGGAAACGACCCTTTGCAACCGCAACCTTGGCATGCGGATTGCAAATTATCAGGGGCATTTCTCTCAGTATGAGTACATCCTTTGGAACTTCCTCAATGTCTTAGTGGAGAACCTCCTGGAGTCTGACACAAAAATGGAGCTGCTGCAGACTATTACCCAGAGCATAGAGTCCAATAGACATTAGCTCAAAGCTTCTATGGATGCCTACAACACTGCCTCCAGGACAGCTGCCACTGGGATCTGTGTCAGGCAACACTCCTGGCTTAGAACATCAGGATTTTCTTCTGATGCTCAACAGCAGGTTATGAATGTTCCCTTTAATGGTTCTCACCTGTTCAGCACTCAAGTGGAGCAAGCTGTAGAGGCCGCTCAGAAAACCAGGACTGCCATCAAGACAGCCAGGCTGGCTCCTTCTGCCCCTCAAAGGGGTGGGAACCATCATCAGTTTTGCAACAGGCAATCCTTTTTGAGGTAAGGGCTGGGGGGCCTTTAGTAAAAACCAGCCCCATCAGCTGCAAAAGAAAATGCAGCAGAAGGCATAGGGCCCAAAAGCACCAAGTGTCACCCTCTGAAATATTGGCCAAGATCCTGCCTTAACTGCCTGTGGTGGATCTACCTTCAGCAGTGGGAGGTTGTCTGACTCACTTTTACAGCCAGTTAGTTACAACAGACAAGTGGGTCATCCGGATTATCTGGGAGGGGTAGTCCCTCAACCTGTTGGAGATCCCCTCCCGACTTGCCACCCAAGCGGTAGCAGTCTCCCCACTACACAGTCAGACCTTCTCACTTCAGAGATTCTGGGCCTTCTTCAAAGCAGGGCAGTGGAGCTAGTTCCCTGGGAAGAAAGGAATACAGGGTTCTACTCCCAATACTTTCTGGTCCCAAAGAAAACAAGTGGCATGCGCCCTATTCTCGATCTCAGAAAGCTGAACAAGTATTTGTTCAGGGAGACATTCAAGATGATCTCCTTGGGGACTCTTCTACCACTTCTCCAGCAAAAAGACTTGCTCACATCTCTGGACATGCAGGATGCTTACCAGCATGTTCCAGTGCACCCAAGTCACCCCACGTACCTTCGCTTTATGGTCTTGGGTCAGAATTACCAGTTCAGAGTCCTGCACTTTGGGCTCTCCTTGGCACCTCAAGTCTTTACAAAGTGTTTCGTGGTTCTTGGCACACTTTGACAGCTAGGCATCCAAGTCTTTCCCTACCTGGATGATTGGCTCATCACGAGTCCATCAAGGGAACAGACTGAAGAGGCAGTATCCATGTGATCTCAGTTCCTCACATCCTTGGGAGTGCTGCTGAACTTGGAGAAGTCACAGCTTCAAGTCTCTCAGTAGTTTCTCTTCATAGGAGCCCTTCTGGATACCTCCAAAGCAAGAGCCTTTCTTCCAGAGGACAGAAGGAGCAATATTCTCCAGATGGCTCCATTCATTAGAGAACACAACCCTGTATGAGCCCACTCCATTCAGTAGATGCTGGGCCTAATGGCTTCTTCTGTCTTTACTGTGCCTCTAGCCCGATTACACATGAGGACCACTCAGTGGATGCTCAGCATGCAGTGGTCCCCTATGACACATCCGCAGTCTTATCCCATAAAAGAGACAGAACCTCTAACAAGGTCACTTGCACAGTGGATTCAGGAGGACAGCCTTCTTCAAGGTCTCCCCTTTGCCCCACTAGAGTCTCAGATTACCATCACAATGGATGCATTTCTGTTCGGGTGGGGGCTCACTGCTAGGACCTCCACACTCAAGGAGTGTGGATTCAGGAGGAATCTCTTCTGCACATCAATGTTTTGGAAATGAGATTAGTCCTGCATGCTCTTCGAGCCCTAGATAAAGTCCTCTGTCAAAGGGTACTTCTTCAGATAGATAACAAGGCAATAATGTATTACATCAACAAGCAGGGAGGAATGTACTCCTACCCCCTGTGCAGGGAAGCAATGAGGATATGGGAGGGGTGTCTTAAACACAGTGCTCTGATCCAGGAAGTTTACCTGCCAGGAGCCCAAAACAATCTAGTGGACCACCTCAGCAGGACAGAGGTGGATCCTCATGAATGGTCGCTCACACCAGATGTCATGCAATCGCTCTTCAATGAGTGGGGCAGTCCAGATGTGGACCTTTTTGCATCCCCACTCAACGCAAAACTGACTCTCTTTTGCTCCAGAAATCTAGAGCCTGGCATTTTCTGTCAGGATGCATTTAGACTGTGGTGGACAAGATGCCGTCTGTACACATTTACCCCGCTACTCCTAATTCAGAGGGTGCTGCTCAGATTAGAGGTGCAGGAGGGCAAGACGATCTGAATTGCACCATGTGGCCTTGGATTGTCCTCCGAGGCAACTGCCTCTGTGGATGGACCTCCTGACACAGGGATCTCTAGTTCATCCCAATCTGCACTCCCTTCATCTCCATACCTGGCTCCTGAGGAGATAGAGGTGGGCAGGTTTAAAGTTTCTCAGAGAATTTCCCAGATTCTTTTGGCAGCACGTAAGCCTTCCACTAGAAAAACACACAGCAAAATGGAAGCGTTTTTCGATTTGGTGTGCTAGGATCTCCCTGGATCCTTTCCAATGCTCACTGAATAAAGTTTTGGAGTACCTGTTAGATCTTTCAGATGCAGGGCTGCAATATTCTGTGGTCAAGGTACATCTCTGTGCACTTTCTGCCTTTCATGAGCTGGTCCAGAACATATCCTTGGCTCAGCTTCCTTTGTTCAAAAGATTCCTCAAGAGCATTCTACATACTAGGCCCCCAGTTAGGAAGTCAGTTTCTGCCTGGGATATTAATTTCATGCTGGATATGCTCACTTGTAAACCTTTTCAGCCTCTAGCTATATGTGATTTGAAGTTCTTGACCTGGAAGACCACCTTCTCGATGGCCATCACTTCTGCTCTCAGGGTCTCTGAGATACATACTCTTGTTACAGACCCTCCATACACCGTCTTTCACAAGGACAAGGTGGTGCTCTGTACTCACCCTATGTTCCTTCCCAAAGTGGTTTCAGATTTCCACCTCAACCAGCCCTTGGTTCTGCCAACTTACTTTGCTAATTTCCAAAATGAAGGAGAAAACATCCTTCATTCCCTGGGTGTTAAGAGAGCCCTAAATTTCTACTTTGATAGAACTAGGGACATCCGTCAGGCAAAGCAACTCTTTGTCTCTTTCATCATGGCCCAGCTGGGCCAGCCGATATCCATCAGATGCATCTCTGCCTGGATAGTGGCATGCCTTCATCATTACTGTTCTATGGCACAGACTAAGTTGGAAGGTCAGGTACATGTCCACTCATCTAGAGTGGTTGCTGTGTCTCTGGCAGAGATACAATCTGTTCCTATAATGGAGATTTGCAAAGCAGCAACTTGGAGCTCAGTGCACACGACTGTGAAGCACTATGATCTGGATGCCCATACCAGACAGCATGCTTTCTTTGGAAGGATGATCCTTAATGGGATTCTGTCCTAAATGAGGTCTGTCTCCTACCACCCAGCTCAGGGGATTGGTTTAGTGTGGTATTGTAACCCAGATGTGTCACTAAATGGTGAAGACTTAAAGTCCAGAAAGATATGAAAATTACTTACCTACCATAATCCTTGATCTTCTTGGAAAAGTCTTCACCGTTTAGTCACACACCCACCCACCATCCCCTGGATTCACTCATTGTGTTTCTGGTCTTCACACCCTCATTTGAAGACATTGTTTCAGTTGACCCTTCTTATATGGGTCGATCAGGCTATTTTATGCCCTCGTTAGGTTTTTCCTAGTTTTATTATGCTGCAACTCCTCAGAAAAAAAGGTTCGGAAGCCATTGTGGGGGGTCAACACCGAGATAGTTTTGACAGCGCAAGTCAGTCTCTCGGTGCCACGCATGCACGGCCCTATCTTGGCACCGACCCTCCTGAAGATTTTTTGGCTCCTGCTGGGTCCTAGTGCCTTCAGTGTGGAACCCAGAAGTGTAACTAAACATTGAAGACTTGTCCAAGAAGATCAAGACTTACAGAAGGTACGTCATTTTTCATTTTCTGTCTATAGAAATAAAATTCATACCTCCAAATGATCCATACTTCACTGCTGCTGACCAAATACTGATGTGAAAACTTATGTTTTTAATTGTTTTCTTGTTATGGACAATATTTTGCACAATTATCGTCATGGAACCAGTTATTTAAAGTTTTTACTATGTCACGGTTTGTATATGGAATGCTAAGCATGAGCTGTTGATCTATTAGAACTGGGCTCAGAGTTCTGTACACAAACCATGACATTGTTAAAACTCCAGGGGCCTGATATTCAAAAGTTTGCATGGACACTAACAGGTGTTTGCTCAAGCAAACCAGGTTTTGCACTGGAGCCCAATATTGATAGGGCTCTGTTGTGCTGGCAAACAGGTGCAGCACCCATGCAAACCCAAAAGGGGGGTAGGCATATGGTGGAGCTGGGACAGGAATATTGGTGCAAGATGATATTCAGCATATTTGTGCAGCAGAAAAGGGTGTTGTGCAGTCCTTTTGTGCTGCACAAATACTACCGAAGAAAATCTCCTTTTACTCCATGCAACCCTACCAGCTGCTGGAAGTAATGCAGCCAACCAGCCAATTGGTTGCTGGGAGAGCATACCTGTCCCATGTGGTCCATGGCACTCACCCAATCACCAGTCCCTAAGTTTAAAAACAAAACCCTGGTGCTAGTGGTCCCCCCTTCCAATTGCCAGTCCCTAATGTGAAAAAAAGTATCCCTGGCGCTAGTGATCCCTCCCCCTGCTCCAGCCCTAATATGCAAAAAGAATCCTAGTGAAGTGGTCCCCCTTTGTCAGCCCTCATTGAAAAACTAGAATCCCTGGTGGTAATGGTTCCCTCTCTGATCACCAGCCCTAATATGAAAAAAAAAAGTCCTGGTGGTAGTCATCCCCCTCCTGACTGCCAGCCAAATGTAAAAAGGAGTCCTAGGCAGCTAGTGATGGCCCCCCACCTGCAATTGCCAGCCCAAAATTTAAAAAAAAATCCCTCCATGGTGTCCAGTGCCCCCCCTTGCACCGGGCCCCCTCCACTCACCTGAGTGGCATTCAAGGTGCCTCCCATGCATACAGTGACTGGCACAGCCCTCCTCACTCCTCCTCAGCTGGCCACCATATATCTAGGCAGGGAGCGCACCTCTTATTAATAGAACAGGGTGTCGTGCCCTGGTCTATAAATATGAGGTGTGCTCTCTGCCTGGACATATGGCGGCCAGCTGAGGAGGAGGTATGAGGGGCTGTTGGTCCCGGATGCACCCACCGATACCAAGCAGGGAGCATAGATGTGCTCGTGCTGTGGTGGGGGAGGACCACTAGATGCCAGGGAAGTTTTTTTTTTTCATTCCAGGATGGCAATCGGCAGGAGGAAGGGACCACTAGCACCAAGGAGTCTTCTTTTCAATGAGGGTCTGGTGATTGGAGGGAGGGGGGACTACTACCACCAGGTATTCTTTTTGTACATTAGGGGCTGGCAATTGGAGTGAGGGGGGAACCATGAGCACCAGGGATTCTTTTTTTACATTAGCAGCTGGCCATCAGAGGGAGGGGGGGACCACTAACACCATGGATTGTTTTTTAACTTAGAGGCTGGCAATCGGGGGGAGAAGACCACTAGCACCAGGGATAGCTAGAGATGCCATGGACATCTGTGAGGTGACATGGCACTACCTGGCTCTGCTACCCATGCAAATTGGCCTATAATGGACATGCAATTGATTCCTTAGTGCCTTGCTTGCCCAATGGACTCATTTTCATGGGTACCATTTAAAACTGGTGATAGCACTCTGCCACTATCAGCTCTTGAGGCCAACTTCAGAACCCATGTCAGGGCAGCGCTACCTGACTTAGCCCTGCACTGGCATGGCACTCTATTCAGTCGGGTAGTGCCTGCCTGAATATACGATCCTGGGACCCCTGGGCAATTGCAAAGCACAGTACAAATGTTTGCTTTACTCTTTACACCCTACTGAATATCGGGTCCCAGGTCACGGGTTCCATGAAGAGAACTGTAGCAGAATGCTGGCCATATAAACAATTACAGATTGAGGGAGCACTCCTGACCAATTGGAGTGTTCCTTTGTTCTGCGTCTGAGACACTTATTGTCTGAAGAGAGTCTCACATACTGCTCAGCCCTGGAAATGGGCACATTTGGGGCAGTTTTTTTTATTGTAAATTTGAATATACTATTAATTGATCTCAATCAGTAATATATTAATGCAGCCTCCGAGACCACTCTTATGCTTCTAAGAGTGGTGTCACTTACATCCTTAGGGTATCCAAATTACTAACCTTTGGTTTATGGTTCTCATGCCATAAGAATGTGTGTGAGACCACTCTTGCAACCCTAGGAGTTGTCTCTGCAGCTGTATTAACATAAAAATAATGCAAAATGCAAGTCTTTTGCATAATTTTTTTTATTCAGGTTAGGTTGCATATGGATCATTAAGGATATGAATTTCATATCTGTAAAACGGAACGTAATAAACAGCTACCAGTTAGAAATAATTTCCTGTACTTAAATAATAAATCACTCCCCTAATTTACTAATCTCTAGATTTTCAGAACCTCTTCAGTTTATAGGATGCAGACCACTGAAGCCTGGTCATACCTAGGGCTAAATTCTATTATAGTCAACTGCTTTCTTCAACTGCAGCCTCATTGTGGAATAGACTCTCTCAGACTCTTTAAATAATTGACCCTATGTAGTTTCAACAAGGCTGTAGGTTTAGTTGGATCCTGGAAATGGACTAGAATTGGGTCACCAACTCAGGCACAGACAACTGAATGTAAAAAAAAAAAAAATAGAGCAGAGGGTGCATGTTCTTCTCTGAAGATTCTCAGTAATCACTGGGAAAAATATATGCATACAATACATATTAGCACATTTTGCTTAAGATAAAAATGCTATAATTACTGATGACTGTCACAAACCCACTCAGCAGGTCAGCCCTCTACTCCTAAAGTGCCAATCTCCGAGTGCAGTCTTGTGAACAGTTAACAGAAACAGGGTAACCCTCCTGTCTGTTTTTGTGGGTGCAAATCAACCTTTGGTCTCAGTTCTGGAGGGATTCAAACTGTGAACCTCTTGTTAGCGTACCCAATGCACAGGCTCAGATAATTCTGTCTTCGGGGGACCAGATATCTTTGCCTATGAGTACCTAACCAGGTGTACAGAAATGAACCCGTAAAAACTGTAAAAAAGACTTCAGATTTCTCTTACCTTTTTCCAGTTTGGTATCACCATTTATGCTTATGCACAGTGTCTGCTTTAACCATATATACTCCACTTGTTAAAGAAAAGAAATCAAAGACAAACAAAGTAGGCTCCAAAAATAGAGTTTTACTAAAATAGATAAAAAATATGTAAAACATAAAATACAGAACCAATATCACAAGAACCATACAATCTTTTAAAATAACAAGGTTTTAACAGTGCAATTCCTACTACAGTACTTAGATTTTTGTCTCTTTCTCTAAATACCTGCTTAAAGTGCTCAAAGATGTTTCTTTGTCAGAGTCTAGATAGAAGTGCGTCTGAAGGAAAACAGAATATTCCTTAAAAAAAAACTGTATTTGCCAACCCCTTTGTGTGAGGTCACCTAGCTCCTCCTCTGTTTATTAAAAATCATACACCCAGGAAGTTTTATCATTTTAGAAGGAAAGTTAATTAAGGTTACATCAGCAGAAACTCCTTTCCCCATGTGACTTCCCCAATCAAGTCTGTAAATTTCCTTTCATCTATGAGCAGTATCCCCTCTCACATAGACATCAAAGCATCTTTTATGACTTCGCACTAAAACGTCATAACCTGCTCTTCTTCCTCTAACCTTTATAAAAGTTTATGATCTATCTTGGCAGTTAGGTATCTTCTAGCCTGTAATTAGCTTCTGGCCTTCCAGGTAACACCTTGTATCTAAAACCTGTGTGTGTGTGTGTGTGTGTGTGTGTGTGTGTGTGATTTCACATGCTGTTTCAGCATCTCTCATGAGAGACAGTCAATAACACATTTTTATATTACAAAAAGCATACAGTGATCAGAACCAGCTGTCCAAGTGTCACAGTGACTATAAATATCAACCTGATTACTGTTTTGTTAAAAATGCATATCAACAGGATTTCGGGTGATTATGCTCCAAAGGCAATAATAACCTGAAATCCAGTTGATATGACACTTCATAATAATCCAAAATCCAGTAGATATGACATTCCCCAAAGGAACTGCTGCATTCCTAGTGTTTCACAAAAAGTATTTCAACTGCAGTATTTTCAACTGTGTTTTATTCATGTACAGTTCAATTTCTTCAAAAATTAAACTGCACTCTAGCTAAAAAATGTCTTTTTCTTTCAAGCTGCTAGAAATACTGTCTAAACCTCCACACCAGCAATTATAAAAAATTAAGGATAGGTAAGTTTGATGTTATGGATTTTTTCACACACCCTCAGTGTGTGATGACTACATAAACCTCTCCAGCTTCACTCTCAAGGTTTATGGGTCATCACACACCTGGGTGTGAAAAAAATCCATAACACACACTTACCTATCCATTATTCCCTATATCTCAGAGAATCCTAGCTAGCTGGATAAATTTTTTATCTTGTTAATAGGGTTCATCACTACTGTTTATCTTCTCAATGGCCTATGTCACTCTATCTACCTCCCACTGAGTGCTGTGCCTTGCACTCTGCTGAACCATGGGCTGGCACTAGGCAGCCTTTAATGAACCAGGCAGTAGTTGCAGATCTTATCTGTGTCAATCTTCACCATTCATCACCTTTGGGTACATGGCCCGGAGGTCATGACCCCGTGGGAGCTTTTTTTTTTTTAGGTAGGTGGGGCCGACGCACCATTGGTGCCACCCTCGAGGCCGATGCATTGCATGGTGCTCACGGGTTGGCCGTTAGGTGCTGTCGACTCCGCCTGCCTGCCTGTTCTTTGTCTCCCCGCTGTAGAGGTCACCTCGTGGGAAGCCAGATCCACTTTGAGGCCTACCGCTTATGCAGTTCATTCTCCAGCTATTTCTCGTGCCGCAGTCCGTTGGTGCCGTGTCATGCCGGTTCAAGTTGCCTTACTCGACATCGCTGGTAAGATATTTCCATATATTTTATTCTTGGTGACATCGAGTCTGTTTTTGGTGTTTTTTTCTTCGTAGGTCATGCCTGGGTTGGCGGGCAAGAAGACTTCGAAGACGGGACGGCCTCCCATGCGATGGTGCCCTTGTGACTGTAAATTTTCCGTCACTGACCAGCACGACCGTTGCCTTACATGTCTGGGCCCGCTTCATGACATGGATTCGTGTGATGCCTGTTTCTCCATGGACGCCGGGTCATCGAACAACGAAGGGAAAGTGGGCGTAACTTCCGCCGACTTTCAATGGTGCACACTGTCGGGCTGGGCCACATACTCTCAGTCTTTCCTCCTGGTCCCTCCCAGTTCTACATGGACTGAGGAGGAGGGAGCCTCAGCTACTAGTAGCTGGCTGTTGCCGAGGGGCTCCTTCTACTTGTGCAGGAGGCCCGTCCCACTCCTTTCGAGGGTGGAGTACCGCCATGTGTCGCCCCTTCCGAGTGAAGGCTCCCCGGTGCTGGACCAGCGGGTTCACAAGGCTTGGATCAGTGCCATCCTCGACACCATCAGTCAGCGCCATTGCGGGCCTCAGTGCCATTTGAGGCACCATGGGCCCTGATGGAGCCGTTATTGGCGCCAGTTAGTCGCTCGGTGCCATGGCTGCTGTCGGCACCGTTCATGGCACCGATATTGCTAGCGGCACTGTGGGAGTTTCTATGGCACCGTCTTTGTCTGCATCTCACCTCAGCACCATCCGCGGCGCCGAGGTTGAGCACGGGGCCATGTCCTCAGGACTCGGCACCGTGGGGGCATTGTATTCCACTGTCAGCACCGTTGTCAGTGCTGCCTCTGCCCTCAGCACAGTTTGCGGTGCCGTAAAGCTGTCTCCACCCTTGGCGCTGCTCACGGTGCCTTGAGGCCGGATGGTGCCGGGCCTGGTCCCGACTCTGGAGCTGCTGTTCAGGCTGGGGCCATTCCCTCTGTGGATTCTGCTCACAGTGCTGTAGGGTGCACTGGCTTGGGCATGGTTTTGGTTTCTGGCAATCCCTTTGGTAAGTATGGCAGTGGGCACCCTCCTACGGTCTGGCACAGGGCCTCAGCCTCTGAGTCACATGAACAGTCTGACTCCTTGGGGTTGACTGTTGGGGTGGGCAGCCCTGTAGTATCCTCAACAAGCCAGAGTCAGCCCCCTTCTGAGGTGGGGTCGGTGGCTGCTGAGACTGGGGTCAGGGGTGCTGACCAGTGGGCAGTGGTGCAGGCCACCATTGCTCTGCACCCCATCTTGGTGGGTTCACTGACCCCTCAGCAGTGGTACCCCTGCCTGTGGTGTGCCTGGATTGCCCAACTTTGTGGCTGACCAGAGCACCTACCAGAGGGGAAGGTACTGTGCCCTGGATAGCTCCTTTGGGTGCTGGCCAGGGCTGTCAGCTACCTAGGCTGGCCTTCTCGAGGAGGAGGGCTCTTTCAGACTCCAAGGGGTCGAGGGGCATGGGGTCTGCATGGCAACCTTTTTCTGGGGCCCACCCAGGCTCTGGAAGAAGCCATAGTGTGGATCTCCACTCTTCCTCCTCCTCGGTCTCCTTGAGGGAGCCCCATTCTTTTGAGGTAGGGGACCGTCCTTCTGGATCTATACGGCCCAGTCACCTCACAGGGGGGGGATTATTCTGGGTGCAGCCAAGACAGTACCGAAATGGTTGTTCAGCTGTCAGCTGTGGAGTCTTCCGGAGCACCTTCTTCTTCCGGTGCTCTTGGTCCACTCCTTAGCCTAGGTGGAGGTCAGCCGATATCTCTTCTCGGCTCTGTCCCCATCCCTCTGCCACATTCTCCTGCGCTCCCAGGCATCCTTGGTCCTAGCGGGCCTCTCTCCTGGGAGCAGTTCAGAGCTGTGGCTGCTTGGTTCCCAGCTTACGTTAGGGTAATGGACAGACAGGTTTTTCAACCTCCCCCCAAGCAGCCGCCCTCTGAGCAGTCGGTGCCCTCAAACTCTTCATCCCCCTCTTCTGGGGGAGAGGAGCCTTCTGTCCACATCTCTCCAGCCGCTGATCTCGCTGAATATCAGTGTTTCCTCGTGAGGATGTTGGAGGACTTACACCTCACCCCTGCCACTGTAAGCAATCCAGAGCACTCGGCACACGCCTTTCTAGGTGATTTCAGTGAGGCCACCCTAGTGGTGCCTCCCTGACCTGCTCCCTTTTGGGAGGCGTCGCTGCGCTTCTGGCAGAGATCCTTCTCCAGAGTTCCTGCCCCTAGTGATCTCTGCCAGTGGTATTGCGCCCCCCCTGGAGTCTCCAGGTTCCATGCCTCCTCTGCAGTCCGGATTGCTGCAGTTGGACACTGCTGATGGGCTTTGCGCCCTTCCCCGCGACCGGGCCCCCAGATCAAGATTCCTCAGAGTTTGACTTCTGGGGTAGGAGGCCTTTCTACTCAGCACGGTTGTTGCTTTCCATTTCTGCACATCAGGCCCACTATGCAGCCTATGACAGGTTCTTGTAGTCCAGGCTAGGTCAATTCCTAGCTTCGTTGCCTGACATGGAGCAAACCAGACAAGCCATTGCACTCTCTATGCGTGGCCTGGAGCTAGCAAGGCACCAAGCAAGGGCATCCTATGATGCCAACGAGATAGCTACCAGGGTCGTAGGGACAGCAATCTGCTCTAGGCGGACGGCATGGCTGCGTCTTTCCTGGTTGTCACCCTTGGCCCAGCGTAGGATGATTAACTCCACTCACCAGAGAACCTATCTCTTCTCCCATAGAGCGAGATGATGTTTGTTGGGGCAACTTCCTTCCCCCTCTGGGGGGTTCCTGTCTCACTCTCCCCACTCTTGGGCCTCTCCAGGCCCTGAAGGTTCTCCCTCTTAGTGTGTCACCCACTGAGAGCTAAGGGACTTTGTCCCTTAGGGTGTAAAAGAAACCCCTTCAGGGGCTCGACACACTCAGCAGATGAATGGTGAGTACTGACACAGATAAGATATGGAAATTACGTACTCACCATAATTATGATCTTTCTGTATCTTCACCATTCATCACAACCCCACCCTCCATCCCCCTGGGGCCTCAGTCTCTGGGTCCACCTCCTCTGTGCCCATCCTTGCCCCCCTCCTTTCTTTGTTAGGAGTGGGGTAAACAGGGGCACATAGGGGAACAATATTCTGGGTAGAGTGGTCAGCATGGGGGGCATTCCTTCGCCAGTGCGTTTGCTCCACCCCTGTGGGGTGGGAGTTGGTAGTTGCCCTCCATTCTCTCCTCCTCCTTGTCCCATCCATCTTATTTTTCTTTGTCCTTAGGACTATCCTTTATTACATAAAAAAAAAAGAAAAAAACTCCTTTTCCTTTTTCACCAAAATCTTTCCTTGAGAGGGTCTTAATTCTCTGTGCCCTGTCCTTCTTCCAGAATAGCCAATTCTGCTCAGATGGAGTTTTTGCCAGCCATTCTGTGCCTTGAATTCTGACAAGAAGCCTTTGGCTACTCCTTGCAGTTCCTATACAGTCTGGAGATGGACCAGGGTCTGGGATGTGTTAACCTTCTCCCCTCGCTTACTACCTTCTAAATTCTTTGTCCCACCCTACCTCCCTCCTCTATTTCCAGAGATTGGGGCCCCTCCCAATCCCTTTAGTTTCTGACTTCTTCTTTATGCCCTCTCAGTCGATATTTCTCCTTTTAGTTTTATATCTTTTCCTTTTTCCTGTCCCTTGTACTTCCTTGTCCCACCCTCCACTCCCTTCCTCTTACCTCTCCGGTGACTCAGAACTGGCAGGCAGGTGGAGTTGACAGCACCTAACGGCCAACCTGCAAGTGCCACGGAATGCTGTGCCCTCGGCTGGCGTACGCTGGTGCATCGGCTCCACCTACCTGAAAAAAAAGCTCCTCATGGGTTCATGATCTCCGCCATGTACCCAAAGGTGAGGAATGGTGAAGATAAACAGGAAGATCATAATTACGGTAGGTACATAATTTTCATTTCATTTACACCAACAAAACTATCTTTTTTAAAGCACTTTAAAAAGTGCTAATGTAAAGGAGATTTTATCTTCATTTTTTGTCAGTGACTTCTTCTGTCCTCAAGATTGGCTTTAATAGTCATGAAGGTCAGAGGTCACTAACCAGCCATGAAGATAAAAACAATATGTCATAGCTGCCTGTCACATATCCCCTGTTTAGCCTGGCCTGGTGGTACGGGGTAGAGTACTGTACTGTGCTGTGTAGTCACATAGGGACCTGGGGCTGGCAGCAAAGCATAGAGGTTAGAGTAATGAGCTGTGTACAAGCTGACATTCAGCAGACATGAGTTAAATTCCCGTAACCTCCACTTGCATCCTGTGTGATTCTGAGCAAGTCACTTAACCTCCCCATTGCTCCTGGGTTGCCCCTGAAAACAGGCACTTGTGCTTAGTGGGCCTTACCAGGTTACAAAAGAATGAAAAAAAAACAACTTGAGCCTGAACCCCATGCCCTAAATCAGGAGGGCTATGACATCCTATAGAGGCAGCGTGCTTATACTCAAGGTGAAGGGAGCTGGCTTGCCCACTCTGGCAGCACCTCCTATAGTGTGAGCTGAGACAACAATGATGGTGTTGGTGATCATGTGATGTCAGCCATCCTCCATGCCCTGGAATGATGTAACAGGTGGCTATTATTCAGAGTTTGTTAGAAAGCTTAAAAGGGAAATTACTTTACCCACACACTGATGATGGCTGCAGCTCAGATGACCACCTCACAGCCTGCAATCACTCCCAGCATCCACTCTCAGCATCCTGTCCTGACCTGATCCTTGGAGTTTTGCCCCAGTTGTGCCACAAGCAGAAAGGGGCTTCACCACTGGGACAAACTGTATGAAACAGGAATGCACACAAAGGATAGCTGGTGCAGCTGCAGATCAGGGAAACCAGAACTGCACAACAAAGAGTTGCAACGCACACAAGAGACCATGTACAAAGATGCAAAATTCAGAATTTATTAAAACTGGTTTCCTCGGGAGTCCAACATGCTAGTGCTTTGTGCCACTTTTGCTTTTCCTTAGGGAACAGTAGTGCCTCACGAGCATCGTCTTTAAATACAGCTCCACTGAAAGTGATATTAACAGAAATTTCATTAAACAGTGTTTTATTCCAATGTCATAGAAATATTTAGATCACACAAGTGTCACAGTATTAACCCGCATGTTTTCAACAATACCAGTAGTCAAAATGTTTAAACTCTTAACAATGGAGCACATGTTAAAGGCAATCAGCTGTATAGATAGATAGATAGATAGATAGATAGATAGATAGATAGATAGATAGATAGATAGATAGATAGATAGATAATGTTTCAAGTGGTCAGAAGGAATGCCTAGAAGTGAGTCTGGCGCAGCTTGACAGTCTGAAGGTAAGGAACAACAAGTTGACTACTCGCTGGGGAAGAGGGCATGAAGTAAAGTAAAAAAATAAGAATGAAACATTCTTGTCAGGTTTAGGTTTCATTTGCAAAACTGTTTCTTCCACCTTATAATTCGCCACGTCTCTCCACTGGTCCCCCCCGCCAAAATACTTCATGGTGGGATTTGTCCCATCCCAGGCTCCCAGCTGAAACACAGGATCTGGTGAGATAGTGGGAAGGCCACCTTCATATACAGTAGGTGGCAGAGTAGCTCTGCTAGAGGGAGGGACTAAAGCAGCAGCATTTGCTAGAGAGTTACACTTCCTTATTTTTCTCACTGTTGTCTCCCCCTTCAGCCACCTTCCCAGGTGTAATCCTAGTCCAACTCAACCTTATAACCTCTAAATGCTGCCACTGGCATCTACCAGTACTACACTCCAGTCCTGTGTTAAAAAGAGAAAGTACTGAGGCAGAGGCAAGCTCAGGTCAGCTAGTCACATCTTTCCAGATTTAGAACATGCACCCAGTATACTGACATGTCAAGTGTCTCCCCATCCACCGTGAATATAAGGTGTCATTTTAAAACAATCGGAAGAAACTAACCCATAAAAAATGTCAGGTTAAAAATATTAAGATGGGAATTCTTTCAAAATATCAGTTATATACTTTTAAAAAGCAGCATCAATCTGCTAGGGGAGGTGGCGGTGGGGGTCGCATTTACATTTTTTTCATAATTGCTGTAATTAATTTGTCACCATCCTTTAAGAAGCAAAAGCTCATTAATATGGATGCAGATCTTTTACTTGCTGTGCACAGGTCCATACATAATGCAGTATTCTGCCTGTTGCCAGGTTTCCACGGCTAGGTCAAATGGCATGTAACTGAGTAAATGCTGTCAGGCAGAACTGAAATGTATCGGAGCAGGGTAGATTAAACACTGTATGGGTGAATTCACTCTTTCCATGACTCGCAGACCTGTCTAAGGGTCGTATTCTCCACTGAAACAGGCACCCGTATGGTCAAAGTGCTAGCAGAATGTGAAACATGTGTAATTTAAGAATGGGTGCCTTGTTCATAAAGGTGTAAGTGAACAACGTCCACACTCAGTTTCCTCCCGATTTATCAGGGCTGTTGATAGTCAAGGTAAAAGATCTCAAAGCAGAAGGGTTTTCAAAATACTACTGTTTACAAAAACCTTTGGTCAAAAATCCAAATTGTTTAAAGCCCCTACCTTGTATAATTCACTTCCCAGTGAAATCGTAAACTGCCCTAGGCTGGAAACTTTTAAAAGTCAGACTCAGAAAATGACTATTTAACAAAAATGTTTGTTCCTGCTTTTGATGGTTTTCTGTATATGCCCTCTGTTAATTTAATGTTTATTGTAGTTTGATATAGATATATATATAAATATGACGTGATTTTTCTCATTGTACTGGTTTTGAATCTGTTTTAATTGTATGCTTGTCACTTGTGAAAACTGGTTTTTTATGCTCTTCAGCTAAGTATAAAAAAATGAAATAAAACACACACACACACACACACACACACACACACACACAAGCTACTTTCATATTACACTGAGCTGGAGCGTTGCTGACATGAATCGACTAGCTCCACTCCACTTGCACCGCTGCCCTTTCCTTTCACACACTGCAGCTGTGCAGCTTTCCAGATGGCACCCCCACCCTCTGATCACCTGTCCCCCTAATAATCTCATTTTCCCTAGTGTCTAGTGGCACTCCCCACCCTCTGATTGCCCGTACCCATAATAATCTCGTTTTCCATGGTGTTTACTGGCACCCCCTGCCCTCTGTTCAGGCATCCCTGTACAATGTTTGTTGTCCCTGGTGTCTAGTGGCTGGAGGGGTGCCACTAGACACCAAGCTAATGCACGTGCCCTGGATCATGGCTTTAGATTTGAAATAGAAAATTATATATATCAGAGCCCTTGCTTTTGCAGCACAGTTAGTTTACTGTTCTCAGGAGTCTGTCAGTTGCTAGAAAATCATTTTTGTTGACAGTACTTAGAAAAACACCAGACTCATCTATGCACCATGTTAGCAGTGCACGCACTGGAGTCCGCAGTCCACCCCAGTTAAAGATGGGACATGTACATGTTAAAAATATTGAAAAACCATAACTGAAGGCACGTTTTTTGTTAAAGAAGCAGTACCTATATGATGAGGCACTGTGTCAGATATGTGTAGGTAGCCTTTTAAAATGGGGCTAAAAATCTGTTAAAAGCTGACAGGGTCCCTTTAAAACATTTGCTGTTTTTTTATCCCCCCACTGTAGTGGCTCAGCAGACAATACTGTTTGTTTTACAGACAGCGTTTCAGCATTTAAATCATGCCTGTTGCTTATTTGCTTAATTGGTTCCTGCTTTAGCCCCATTTTTGTTTTGGAGGCTGGGGGGTTTGGCATTCTGTCTAAAATCTGTAAGAATTGTTCAGAGGGTACGAGGCAAGTGTTAACGGTCTTACTGTTACAATCTTAACTTAGCCTTATCTTCGGGCCTCGGTAAGCCTTTTTTGTAGTTTTGGTTTTTCTTTCAGAACAGTTTTCCCTCTCTCCTTTGCATCATCTGCTCGTTATTTCCTCAGCACTGGCTGGCGCAGGTTGGTTTTTTTTTTTTTTTGCCCTTTTCTATGAGTTTTTGGTACTCCACTGGGGTCCTTTGATATCTTTGGTGTTTAATTTTTTTTTTTTTTTACTATTTTTCACTTTCTGATTGTCACCATCATGTTTCGGCATAATTTGTGGCATTTTTCCCATTCTGCTTCATCAACAGAGGGGGTTTGCATCATTTTGGTAAAAACTGATGCAACTGCACACAGATTTGGATACAAGGTCATGGACTTGATGCCAGATATAAAGAAACTGACAGACCTGCACAAAAACTGACACAAGAGTACAAGCATTTTTCCATGATAGAGTGAAAAAGAAAGCACCATGACTTTCCACGGGCCGCTTTCCGTTACTAAGAAATGTAAAGCATGCTGTAATATTTGAAGACAGTCTTTTATGGTGTCTTCTGTTCATTCTGTATTAGCAAAGACAATGCTAATTTCTTGGCAACCAGATCCCAAATACTCCATGATCCAGGTGAGGGTACAACTCGATTCACGTTTGGCAGCATCGACAGAGAGCTACCCATGCCTCTCCTTTGTCAACAAGCTGTTTTACAAGAAAGATAAAGTGACTAGGATGCAGAAAAGAGACCCTCTTCATACACCTGATTCACAGCAGACTCCTCCCTCTGGGGTCAGGACAGGTATGACCAGATATAATAGGACAACCACCACAAAATTTGGGCAGAAAGTATGTTTTTCAAGATCTGAATGCATCCCTAGACCTGTTCAGGGAAGGGACTACCCCTCAGCCAGAATCTCTGGAAAGCTCCCAAGACGATACTAATCCTACTGACCCTCAGGATTCTGGAGGGAGTGAAGAATGTGAATTGGTTGAAGAGAATCAGTCTTTCTGGATCCCACTGCTACTTGTCCCAAAGCATATTTCTTTCCAGGTTGAGGAGACCTGTAGAATTCTGCTGCTACTTGAGTCACAGTCCACTGCTTTGCTAAATGCTAATCCCATCTTGTCCTCCTCAGGGAGTGAGTTTAAGTGCTTCCCTGAATTTGAATATTTTGCCAGATAGTGTAAGACAAATGGGAATAATATGGGCAAGAAAAAGCAGCTTTCTGAGTCAAGAGCAACGTGCTGTCCATTCCTGGATGTGCTGGTAAAAAATGGGAGGCTACTGATGTAATGAATGCAGCCATTTCTTCTGTAGTTAAACGTAGCTATTTTAGTAAAAGGCCCAGCAACTCTTTCAGACCATGATAAGCTTCTGTAAGTAGCCTGTAAACATGCATGCTTTGCATCAGGTTTGGTTTATGGGGCACGCCGGCCTTGGCATTGGTAATACTGAATGACTGGTCAATGGCAGTAGCAGATGAAGTTCCAGAGAATAGCCCAGTCAGAGACCTCCTTCCCTTAGTACATATGACAGCCTTCTTTTCAGGTAGTTTCATGTTAGATCTCGTCCATGGTTGAGAGAGAGGTTGTGCTGCAGCTGTGGTAGCCCTTATATCAGTTTGGCTGATACATTGGTTGGCAGACCATACATCCAAGTTGCACGGTAGTCTGTGACCATAGCAATCGAGACTGAGTGCCTAGAAAGATGGTGACTCAATGTCAGCAACTGTGATCATGGCTACCCAGGGAAGAGGGTGACCAGTTAGGGTGGTTGGTGAAAACCGTGACAGGAACTAGCAGGTATACGCAGGTGCGCACACACCCGCGGAGGGGGGGGAGGCAGGGGAGGGATGGCATGTGGGAGGGGTTGCAGTGAGCAGCTACTGAGTTGGATCACTGGCGTCATGGGGAGGGTGGTTGGCTGGGAGGCACGGGTTCTGGTTTGGCATGGTGCAGGTTTTTTTCTGCCTGGCGGCATGTATTTTTATCAAGTTTTTCACCCCCCTGGAGTTGAGAATCCATAAGTAGGAGGGTGCGGGGGGGCACAGCCCCCCTCATTAAAAATGAGACCTATAGGTCTCAGGTGCCTTTTTTTCTGTGCTGTGAGTGTGCATCACCGAAACTGATTTGCAGCGATGTACACTCGCCATAATAGCGATTGCTGTTTCTCGATCGCTATTATGACATGGAACCAAGTCACACTTGTTTAGTGAGCCTTTCACAGGTGCCATTTTGTTCAGCCCACAGTTGGAAGAATTTTTTTATGGCTCTTAAGCATAAGAAATGTTCTTTGCCAAGATCCAAGGCTCAGCAATCTAATAATGATTTTGGAGGTCAGTGTTTCACATGTGGATGCAACTCCAGTGGCAATTTTCTTTTTTAAAACTTCAGGTTTGTTAAAGGTCTCATGAGGCAGTTTACAAAGAGCACATCAGGTACAGAGCATGTCTACATTACTAAACAGAACTGTGTAATGTAACATACAGAGCAGAATGCATCAAGGCAACGGCAAATTCTGTTGAGACAAAGGTACAGTGCTTCACATTGTCTACATTTGTAGGAATGATAATGGAACCTTGTAATTAAAAACAAACAGGATAAAAACAATTCAGCTTCTAAACAAAACTGCTTGTCTGTGTCTTTCAAGTGCCTTGTCTCTGTTACCAATTTTAGAGTTTTTAAGTTAACCCCTGTCCAAGGTGACTCCTAACAAGTGATGTTTGGGGATCGGTGTGTCAAACCTCGGTCTGCCAGTTTCCCATCTTGTGGAAGAGTGGGTTCTGGTGCCATTCCCACTTACACCATTTTTCCACAAATGTCTCCTTTGTTAGGTGTAATGTAGCTGTTATTCTTTCCATACCCATTTACTGTATTTGTTTGAAAATTGGTGACTGGGAAAGGCATACTGAGCCAAGGCTCACTTCCTGGTGTGACCCGGGAGAAGAAAAAAGTGAAGCAAATACATAGCATAGACACAGTACACAGTTGAATGCAACTGCATAGAACTGACACAGTTCATAGTTACAGCAAAGTGGAATGAAGTACATGATTAAACCAGGAGTATGTACAAAAAGAGCTAGCACCAAAAATCAGGCTATTCAGCCACACTTACACCAGGGTAGGAGGCAAATGTAACACAGGCAGACAGATGGGGGGGAGGGAAGAAGTTTCAGCTGGTACTTGAGGGAAACAGGGGAGGTAGTGAAATGGAGGGAGGCTGGGAGCAATTGCATCTACCCTTGTCCCGCCATTTGCCCACTGTGGGTAATTATGGTGATAGCAGATGGGAAGTGATTCCTTTGGGGCTGCCAAACACATAGTTTGGAAAGCGTCTCTTCTGGTCCCCACTCTTCTTGGTGGGGAATCCAGAACACAGATTTGGAAACATAGAACATAGAAACATAGAATTTGACGGCAGATAAGGACCGCTTGGCCCACCTAGTCTGCCCATTTTCCTACCTAACAGATAAGCTGCAGATCCTAGTTAACCAACAGCTAACTTCCTCTTACCCGCCCCTAGGACTGCCTTATGCCTGTCCCATGCATTCTTAAAGTCCCCCACTGTTCTTGACTCCACGACCTCCTCGGGAGGCTGTTCCATCATCCACAACCCTCTCTGTGAAAAATACTTCTCACATTACCCCTGAGCCGCCCTCTATCTTCAAATTGTGCCCTTGTTCTTGCACATCTCTTTTCTGGAAGATGCTACCCTCTTGGACTTTGTTAATTCCCTTGAGGTACTTGAAAGTTTCTATCATGTCCCCTCTCTCCCTTCTTTCCTCAAGAGTATACATATTAAGCTCCTTTAGTCTTTCTTCGTATGTCTTTTGGTGCAGACCCTGCACCATTTTGGTTGCCCTCCTCTGGACAGCCTCCACTCTGTCTATGTCTTTGCGGAGATGAGGTCTCCAGAACTGCACACAGTACTCCAGATGGGGTCTCACCAACTGTCTGTACAGAGGGATAACAACTTCCTGTTTTCTACTATTGATGCCTCTTCCTATGCATCCCAGTATCCCCCCAGCCTTCCTTACTGCCTTCTCACATTGCTTGCCCACCTTTAGGTCATCTGATATAATTACCCCCAGGTCTCTTTCTATTTTTACTGTTGTCAGTATCACCCCCATTGTGTACGCTTCCCCTGAGTTTTTGTTTCCCATGTGCATTACCTTGCACTTCTTTGCATTGAATCTGAGCTGCCATATATTTGACCATTCCTCCAACCTTGCCAAGTCCATTCTCATCCTTTCCACTCCATCTTGTGTATCAACCCTGTTACAGATCTTTGTGTCATCTGCAAAGAGACATACTTTTCCTTCCAGTTCCTCTGCAATGTCACTTATAAAGACATTGAAAGGACCGGTCCCAGTACTAAACCCTGCGGTACCCTGCTAGTAACCCTCCTTTCTTCACTGTGTACTCCATTTACTACTACCCTTTGCGTCCTGTTGTCTAGCCAATTTTTTTATCCAGGCTACCACCTTGGGACCCATTCCAAGGCTGGCTATCGTGTGTATTAATCTTTTGTGTGGGACTGTATCAAATGCCTTGCTAAAATCTAGGTAGACCATGTCCACAGCCCCCTCCCTGGTCTACTACTTTGGTCACCCAGTCAAAGAAATCTATTAGATTCGTCTGACACGACCTTCCCATCGTGAATCCATACTGCCTTGGGTCCTGTGCCCCACTGGCCTCTAGGTACTCAACAATTCTTTCCTTCAGAAGTGATTCCATCATTTTCCCTACCACTGAGGTCAGACTAACTGGTCTGTAGTTTCCTGCCTCTGTCCTGCTCCCACTTTTGTGAAGAGGAATCACATCTGCCCTCCTCCAGTCCTCGGGTACCACCCCTTCCTCCCATGAAATTTGGAAGCTTGAAGGATTTTCTAGGCCCCAGATCCTGCTCAACTCAGGTTAGATCTGAAACCAGAATCCCTGCACTTAAGGGTATTGCCAGAATGTGTGGTAGTGGCTTCCCATTTCACCATATCCTCTCCAATACCTGTCTGTACCCCCCCCAAAATGAGTGGTAATAGTTTGGGTGTGAAAACATCTAATGAAGATTTTCCATCAGAATTCCCATCAAGTTGGGGATGCTGGGACCTTTCACCCCTCCTTCAAATGTTTATTACAGTCCAAGCCTCAGATGGGTCCGCCTGTCTCTGCTTCCCATTTCTTCTTAACTCCCACCAGAGCTGGGTTACTAACAGATTGCAGTCGCTTGTATGCCAGTGTGATGTATTTACCATGCATATTTAGCAAGAAAGACCAATAAAGAAAATTATCACAGGCTGTCATTGGTTAGTGACCTGCTCCTTTTGCTGGTCTTTATTGAGGTATTGTCACAATTGTAGGTAGCGGAAGAGGTCTCTATTTAGGAGTTTGTTTGTCTGTTTGAAGTGTTCAAAGTAAAGGAAACAATACCCCCCCCTTCCCCCATTCACTAACTGGGCATGTTTGGTAAGGGGTACCCTGCTCCAGCGCCAAAACTGGGATCTCTATACATCGGGTTGACTTCTGGGTCCTCTGCTATAGCAGTTAGTGGACCTATTTCATTTGGAGGACTGGTAAGCAATGGAAAAGATTTCGAGCCTCCCTCAAATTTGGAAAAAAACAAAAAAAAACTCCCCCCATAGAAAAACATATCATATTTTGCACAGTACACCAGGAATAAAGTGAGACTAAAAAAGTTTACTGAGTATATTCTCTTTTTATTCAACTTTTTGTTCTCCACCCCCAGCTCCACACCCTAGGTTATCCTTGTCACTCTATTTTCTGACTCTTGGGCCCTTATTGCTCTGTTTTCTCTCTGTCTAGAACAACTTATCCAGTCACCTTCATCTCTCCCCCTCTTACCATGTTGTTAAGCAGCTTTATGTACTCTTCCCTCAGGTGACACCTGAAACAAACACTGGCTCTGTGTGCCTTTCCCAGTCACTCATTTGCATATAAACATCTACTGTAAAAACAAGCCTTGGGCCAGTGTGCCTTTCCCAGTCGCTCACCTGCTTATAAACACCTAGTGTAGAAACAAGCATTGAGTCTGTGTGCCTTTCCCAGTCATCAATTTACATATCAACAAATACCTACTGCAGAAACAAGCCTTGACTCATTGTGCCTTCTAATCACCAAATGACATATAAATACACACCTAGACACAAGCTTTGGCTCATTGGAACTTTCCTGGTCACCAGATAGTGCATAAGTAAAGAAATTCAGCTGCCATTATTCATATTTGGTTTGTTTCAACCCATTGCACAAAACATCCAAAACTTAAAATGTTAATACTGTACATTCTCAAACCTGATCAGGCCTCCCCTGGAGCAGTTTGGCGTCTCCCTTGGGAGGCTGGCCTCACCATTTGAGAACCACTGGTCTAATCTTTTTGACCACTGTCAGAGATTGCCTTGTCCAGGGGTTAGTAATACTCCTCAGCAAGGAGAGGGTCAGTTTGGCTGCTGGTAAAGTAAAAAAATGGTGCTGGCATCTCTGCCCTGTTTTCCCGAGCATACCACCTTGAGTTTAGTCTCTGTTTTATTACTGTAACTACCTGGGCTGTTTGGGCTGCTAAGTAGCAATGTTCAAAGTGAGGCTTCCCCATCGGCCTTTTTCTTTGGGGAGGCAGAGCATATTTAAGCACACCAGGACCCTATGCCCCAGCCACAAAAATGTTGTTAATTACTTGAGCCTCGACCAAAAGATACATGGACATTTTATCGATAGGGCTTGGAAAATGAACATAAGTTGGGGTAATGCATTCATTTCTAAAACTTCTATTCCATCGGGGACAGGGACAGGCTACCACATGTTTGCAGGTTTCCAGCAATCTCCTGTAACAGAGGCAGGAAATTTAATGCGTAAAACTTTGCCAGCCTGGGAGTGATTTTTATACGCTGATATCTGAATGTGCTTCTTGAAGCCCACCTAAAGGGCAGTGCGTCTCTAAAATCCGGGGGGCTCACAACTGAAATTACCATGGCTTTGGACTTCGCATGATTGATTTTATAATCTGAGATGTTACCAAATGTCTGCAATTCTTCTAGGAGAGTTAGAACTGACTGCTGGGAATCTCTAACAAAGAAAAAAAGTTGTCTGCATAAAGTAACATTTTTTTTGTTCTAACTGACCCACTTCCACACCCTGGATGTCCATGTTTGCCAGTACTGCCACTGCCAGGGGCTCTGTACAGAGTACAAACATCAAGAGGGAGAAAGAGGGCAGCCCTGCTGAGTACCTCTACCCAATGGAAATCTAATGGACATGATCTCATTCATCCTAACCATGACTGCTGGGGTGGAGTACAGAGATGAGATGCAGGCAGTAAACTTGGGGCCACACCCCATCACCTCCAGGGTGTGGAAGAGATAGACCCAGTCAACCCGTTCAAAGGCTTTTTCAGCATCCATTGAAATGGCCAGCTGCAGAGTGTTGTGCTGGAAGGATATTCAGGAGGTGCCAAATGTTAGCATGGAGGTTCCGCCCCTTAAAGCAACAGTGCAATGAAATATGTTTTTCCAAAAAAGCTAGCTTCAGCTATAATTGAGAAAAATATTAGCTTACCTGTCAGATTTACTTGTCTAGGTACCTCCTATGCTGTGCATCATGAGTCTTTTTTATTGTTTTCAATCCTAACCTTTATAGTGTCTACAATGCTATTTCTATGCAAAATGTAGTGCCCATCTATTTTCTTGTGAAAAAAATCAGTTAAAATTAAACCCCCCTACAAATGGGGGTTCCCAGAAGTCTTCCTTGGGTGTGCCTAAATGCACACTGCCAGGCTGGTGTCTTGTGTCTTAACCATTTAAAGCATTTGCATGTGTGTGCCTTTATAGCCTCTGTGTTCTGTCTCTTTAAGAGCTGCCTATATTGCAGTGTATAATTAATCTGGGTGGGGGCTGAGTGTTTCTAAAGCTCGAGTCCCACCTGGTCTGCCAGATAATTGCTCCACTCTGCCATTGCTAATTGTGCAGAAGGAGCCCTGTTAGAAGCTGTACTTATTTGCTGATTATCTGTTCTCATAGTAATGATACCGTAGTTTGTCTAACCTGCCTTCTTTGCAACATGGACATTTCTGTGAATCATCACCATCTTGGTTCTGGACTGCCACTGTGGACCAATCAGTACCTTTAGGGGCCTTAAAATGGAGCCTGCCCCCAGGGGTCTTGTGGGAGTGAATTTCTGTAGGAATTATAGTTTTTCCACTTTGGCACCTAAATGGACTGGGGGGGAGCCCTTGCTGTGACAGACAGATGAATCAACAATCGAACCTTTTGGATCCGAGGGAAAGTCCCAAGCTGCCTGCAGCAGAGTGTCAGTCTGAGACTGGAGTTGAGAGAGTGAACAGCTCGAGACATTCAAGCAGCAGCTCCTGTGTAGTCGCGTGGGAAACTGGTAGAAAGGCTGAGATTGGCCTGTCTGCCTGCTGCCCCTCGGAAGGGATCCTTAGAGAGTGCTCAAATCACCGGACTGTATCCGAACCAATTGTGACAAAAGCCACCGAATTGTGACTGTACCATTGCTTGAAGAAGACTGAAGATTTGCTGTATGTGATCGGCCTGTCAGGGCATCTGAAATCACCACAGAGATCACGGTTTTGCTTAGGAAAGCTGAAATTGCAACCTGACTGTCATCCAACCTGTGGTGTTGTGTTTTGTCTGACTATAAGTGTGCTGAATGCTGTTAGTGGGTCGTGATTTGGTTCCCCACTTCCTAATTGTGTCACGCTTGCTGGAAGCTGCATCCAGCATTTCCGTACTGAATCCGAACTGTTCACCTTGCCTGGGCCCTGCCACCTTGGCCCAGTCAGCTACTCCAGGCACAGAGATCACCATTGACAAGAGACCCACCTGTGGATCAGCCCCCTGCTCAACCATCTCGAACAGGAACAACATCTCGGTGACTCGTGTGGTCCCTGCTTCTCCTGGCATACCAGCTTGTCAACCTGCAGTCTCTATTTCATCCTACCTGTGTCTCATATTGGGTAGCATGAGTAAACCCCAGGGTAGCTCCCTGCAACATCAGCTAAATTAAAAGTGTTGTCATCTGATTCCTTTGTTGTTTCCTTGTCACTAACTGAGCGTCCAGGCTCCAGATTACAAATTGTGTGTGGTTGTGCATGTTTCTTCTTTCCATCACAGGGTCCCAACAACTGCAACACCAGCCTACCCCAGGCAGCGAATTAGGCTAGCCCACCTTTGTTCCAACTGGGTACCCAGAGTGTGTGACTGTGAAGTGACTCGAAAGTGCATGCATGATTGCCTGCTTGAATCAGTTACAGAACTAATCAGCCAAATTATGCCCCTCCCTTGTTCAGGCCACCTGAATAAATCAGGTCTAATTCTTTTTGCATTTAACCTGACTGTGGTTCCATTTTGTAACAGAAGCAGTGTACTGTTGTTACCTGCTGTGTCTAACCTTATTTTACAGGGGGTCTCCAGGGTCGGACTGATGGAATCAGTCCTGGCGGTAAGTGTAAACTGAGTGGGGATGTGTATGCTGATTAGGGGTTATTGTAACTATGTCTGTAGTATGTTGCTTAGGCCACTAGAGGAGAAGGGGGGGGTTACAGTGTCCCGGAGGGCTGTACCCAGGTCAGCTATGCTACCAATAACCCTGTCCTCCAGGTGGAGGCACCTGTTTTCCGTACCGAGGCCCCTTAACCTGCACCTAGCCACGCAGGCAGGGGTAGTAGCCCTTGGGATAGTGCCACCTAAAGGTTGCAGTAACATTCATAAAATGCTGAAATTATGGTGGATTTAGAAAACTGTACCAAAAAATAAAACTGGAAGATGCCTGTAATATTTTATTGTGAAAAATGTTAGGTCAATTTTTTTTGCCTAATTTTGTTGCACTCCTGCTTTAATGAATCCAGTTTGGTCTGGGTTGACCAGGTGTTTTTAATTTTTATTTTAGTTTTTGTTGACCGGGTAAGTGCACTAGACAAATCCTGCCTATTTTCAGGCATGACCTGGAGGAGGGAGATACAGATGAATGCCAACTGACCTTGAACCAGATTAAGCTGTTGGTGGTATTCTTACTGAATGAGGGAAATTTGGCCAAGACACCGGGGAAATTCCCCCTTCTCTTCTGCCAGCAGGGGGCTTGACTTCCTGTGAGTAGGGATGGAGGAGCCCAGTTGGGAGCCGGACCGAGGAGGAGGAGGAAGTGCTGATGTGGCAGGGGAGATGGCCTCCACCCATGACCTCATATTGCAAGAGGCTACTTTACTGGAAATAAACCAAGAATTAGCTCAAAATAAACAAGAAGAGATGTTTTTCTCGATCGAGGGCTTGAGTAATATTGATGGAAATAAGGACTGTGAGAGAACGCCAATGGAAGGAATTAAAGGCAAAAGTAAAGAAGAACTTCTGCAGGCATTAGAGAAAGCCAAGGAGAAATATGCAGCTTTTATGGCAAGAAAACAAGCTGAATTAAAGTTACTGGATCACAGTGAAGAAATTGACAATGGGTATGGCCCAGCTGACAGCTCTGAATATGATGCTTCAACATCAAAGGACGAGGAAGGAGCAAGCCGACAGACACTCCCGCAGGTAAATCTTCACCCTATTATTGCAACCACTGATGCAAATGTGAACAGGGCTGGCAGGAAAACTGAGGGATTCGGTGTCTAGAGCCCCAAGAGGTGAATGTTTTGAATAACCTCAGGAGGTAGAGGGCAGTGATATTAAGGCAGAAGTTCCTACTGAAACTAGCTCTAAAACTGAGCAAAGGGCGAAGGTTTAAAACTGCTGTACAAGATAAAGAAATGCCTAATGTAGTTTCAGGACTGGAAAACAATCCTAAGTCTGGTAATACAGTCCCCAGTTCAACACAATGATTCAAAGCGCCCAAATACAGAGAAAGAAAACTGGAGAGTCATTTTCCAAAATAATCCTTTGAACAGACTGATGCTACCATTTTCTTTCTTAGCACGATCTGCTAAACCAGGATCAAAGGAAGGTAAAAACAGAGAGAGGCTATTATGTTGGCAAACGCAATCTAGTTGGGCCTAATACTCATAAAGGGCCTGTAGAACACAAGGGACAAAATATATCTATGCAATCCTGTCCAACAACAACAACAGAGGCAATTGGCAAAGCATTTTCCCTACACAGTAATCAGTACTTGAACCCTTCTGCAGTTGGTCACGGGAAAAGCCTACAGGAGGCAGGTGGAAGAAATTGCCTTTAGGCCAGTGGTTTGCCAGACCCTCCGTGCCTACAAACACCCCAGAATGGTGTCCCAGGGTTTGCCTCAAATCTCTGTTGGGAAAAGGGAGTACAAATCCAGACTCTGCCCAAGATATGGGGGATGAAAATATGGGACAGCTTCAGAATATAACGGAACTGATTATACTGAACAAAGAGCCTTTAGAGAAAACATCACGGAACCCGGGGATCCGACACAGGACAGGAAGAATGAAACAACCTTTGCAGGGACCCCAGATCTCAGAAGACGAGCAGCACCTGAAGGTGAAGAAAAACAAACTGACCACCCTGCCCAGCGCCCACTATTGTCAGAACTCTTTGCTAAATCAAAAAAAGAAGCTGCTCCTAGAAGGAATGCAATTAGATTCGGTACAAAGGGGTCTGGAAATCAGGCCAGATCGGCAATATGTGGGGAGAAAGCTCCTGAAGGACTCACTACACTTTTCACCAAAAGATGTTTATGCTTTTATAAACATCTCAGGAAGAGACAACTATGACATTAGTTTCAGATCTGCATACACCCTGGATTTGTTCTGGCAACGCTCAATCAAGTTAATTTTCACCTCTGTGGTCCCCTTTATGGTGATCCCTTGACAAAACCCCTCATTAAATATGTGACAGTGATGTTTCGAACGAAGGGTACACGCTGATGACATTACATACTGGCTTCAACAAAAATGTGAAGTATTGAGTGCACCATAAGCACAACTGGATTCTGAGATGTTTTGGACTGGGGATGGAAATATAAGGTTAAATTGAGGCAACTGGAGAGTGATATAGCGCATATACCAAACTCCTTCATGCTGGGTAGAGATAGAGGAGTGTGTTTTTATTCAGGGCAGCCACGAGCATGCTACAAGTGTGGGGCTAGGACCCACCTCTCTAGCATATGTGATCGCCCCCGCTGTGACAACTGTGGGGAGGTGGGGCACTTAGGTATGCAATGCGCAAACCTGACACGATGTGAGTTATGTGAGGACACAGGTCACACATTTCCGGAGTGTCCGTGGGCTGCAAGAAATAAGGCAATAGTCATTAGCCCTGAGCTTCTTATCCAACAAGCTCAAGAGGAAGCAGCCAAAAATGGTAGAGGCTGAAGCCCCTCCTGTGGAACACAATCCCCAGATAAGGCTCCTGACCCTATTCCAGGCAGAAAGGAGGAAGTCGAGACTGAAGAGATAAGGAATAGATGAGAGAATCATCCACTCTGTCCCAATCCTGATAAGCCCATCCAGTGGGGGACCTACTGCCGGTTTGCTACACAGATAAGCAATCCACTGATGTTCAGGTGATCCTCTTCCACCCCAAAAAACCCACCCTCCAAGAAGGACAACTAGGAATACAAAACCAAATCGCCCCCACCCACAAGTGAGCAAGCAGGCCTAGCAGAACCTAATCCCTCTGAGGTTTTGGCTCCACAGGTAGAATCAGACACAGAACAGATGGATGTAGCTCTTACACCCACACAAGCTGAAGGAGGGAAGAATGATATGCTTGAGTACAAAGGAAGAAAAAGAAAAGGAGGAAGAAAGGGCCTTGAACTCTTAAATTAAATGGTTAGATTATCCTGGGGTCATGTAACTGTCATAGCCTCTTACATTCCCTTAGGAGAATGGCATTGTTTCACCTATTGCTAGATCTAAAATTAGATATCTGTTTTTTGCAAGAAACATGGATGCTCACATCGGACCAACTTAGGCTGTTCCAGGCTGAATGGATATGGGGGCCATCCTATTGGTCCTTTGGGCCAGACAGGGCCGATGGAATAGGTATCATATTTAGTACTTTTTCCTTCCAAATAACCAAGATGGTGGATTTGATTCCAGGGAGGCTGTTCATCCTAGATGGATATTGGGATAAGGTCCCATATAGATTAATAAATGTATACAGCCCACAAACAAAAGCAGAGTAGCTCTAATTTCCAAACTTCAACCTTACTTACATCGTCCACTTATGTAATCCTCGGGATTTTAATTAGACTTACCAAAGAAGGGACTGAGGAGAAGAGTGAAAACATACTGCGATTCAAATGCCTTGCAAAATGTGTTGATATTGGCGAGCTGAAGAATTGTGTGCACTACCAATCCCAACGGCCCAAATATACATACAAAGGGACACCTGACATCAAATATAGACCATATTTTTGTTTCTAGAATCTCCTGACCCAAACTTTCATACTATCCCTATAAATTTTCAGACCACCTTCTTTTACAAATAACGTTTCAAACAGCCCCGAAAATAAGGAGGAGAAAAGATGGAGATTAAATGTTTCAATGCTCATAGACCCTTTTGTTAAAGAAAAATTTCTTCATTACTCTGGGCTAGGACCTCAGTGAGTGATCTCTCAGAATTTGGGGTATGGTGAATGGACACAAAAAAGAATAGCAATATGGTTCCAAAACTATGGCAAACATAGGGCACAAAACAATTTTTTAGCTATTTAAAACTAAGATCAAAACTTCAGAACATGCTTTCACAGTCTGCTATGTCTAGACAAGATTATGGCCCTGACATTGAACAGATCCAGGATGAAATGAGGAAATTTCAGTATGACAGGGCAAAAACTTTAAATACAGAATTGCAATTTGGAACACAAAAAAACCCAATTGGAGACCCCTTTGAAGCCTGTAAAAAGAAGAAAGATACTTTAGATATGTTTCAATTAGTAGATGATAGAGGAAACATAGTGGAAGATGAGATGGGGATCCATGAAATAATCTGTGGGCTTTTGGCATCACATGAGAGTTCCCCTCCTCCTTCTACAAATTTGATTAATTCTTATTTGGAGAAAAGCCAGGTAACCTTGGCCCGGGAGGATCAGGAATTTTTAACCTCTCCTTTGAAATTACAGGAAATAGAAGATGTAATTATGGAACTAAAAAATGGATCTTCGCCCGGACCTGACGGACTGCCTTATGAGTTTTACAGATCATTTTCCAAAATAATGGCAAGGTGTTTAGTAGAACTGTTTTCAGCATTTTTTGACAAAGGGGTGGTCCCCCCTCAATTCACAGCAGGTCTTTTAATTTTTATATATAAGGGAGGGCGAAAGGTAGACATCTCAAACTGGAGACCTATAACCCTCCTGAATGCTGATTTTAAAATATTGTCTCAGGTTCTTAACAATAGGCTAAGGCAAATAGCTCCTTTATTAATACATCAGCCCAGTTTTGTGGGATCCCTGAAAGGAGCTACAACATGCCTTAATGATTATCAGAGATGTAATAGAGATGTGTGGTGCTGCACAAACATCCGGTTGTATCATTACTTTAGATCAAAGCAAAGCTTTTGATAGAGTATGCCTTCTTTTCCTCTTTCAGACCTTATTACATTACGGTATTCCAAAGGAATTTGTGCATAAAATCCAACTTCTATATTCTAGAGTCCATGTGCAACCTATTATTAGAGGGTTGGTAATGAAAGGTATCACCATAAATACAGGGGTTCAACAGGGCTGTCCCCTCAGCCCACTCCTTTATAACTTTTCCCTGGACCCTCTGATTAGAGTTCTGAGCAATACTCAAGAATGGGAAGGTTTGGGGGGGATCCCAGGCCAAATGGAACTGAAAATCCAAGCCTATGCGGACGATATATGCCTGTTTATAGCAAACCTGGGGCAATTACCAACAGTAATAAAACAACTGCAGGAATATTCTAGAGTATCTAATGCCACCCTCAATCTAAATAAATGTAAAAGGTTGTACTTAGAAAATACAGAGAGGGCACCTGTAACAGTAAACCATATTTATTTCTCCTCAGAGCCACTAAAAATCTTGGGAATAACATTTGGACAACATAATCTCCCGCTTGAGAATTGGGAAAGGGCTCTTTAGGGGGCTGAAAATAAAGTCCAGAGATGGAAGTCATGGAGGTTGTCTAAAATAAAAAGGGTACACATAATTAAAAGGTTCATTATACCCACTTTGTTGTATACAGCCATGATTTTCCCACCCCCAGTGATCTTAGAAACCAGGTTATATGCATGCTTTTTTCAGATAGTTTGGGGATCCAGATTGAACCCAATAAAAAGGTGTTTTACGTACTTGTCTAAACAACAAGGGGGTCTGGGTATGGTGGACCCTATAATCTTTTTCCATAGCCTTTTCCTGTCTCACATTCTTAAAATTGGGCTAGGGGAACCAACTGGTATGATATACCATTTGTTTTGTAAAACTTGTAGTGCATATTTGGAAATTTGGACTGGAAACCTTCCCCCAAAATTGCCCACCTGTATCAAAATACCAGAATACATTAAACCAGCGCTCAAAAAGCTTTGCAAATGGGAGATCAATAAGCGGATATCTCCAGACTCTCAGGACGACAACTGTACTCACACATGGTGAGTCAAATCCATCCGGAACAACCTGAATTTAAAAATTGCCCACCAGATCTAAAGGGAGGGGTGTTAAAACAATTAAATAACAACAGAATTCCAGTGCACATGTGGGAGGTATTATGGCTTTCAGCTTACGGGAGACTGAATGTAAGAGGCAATGCAAAACACAAGGCCCAAGAAGAAAGGAATTGTCCATATAACGGTTGTATAAATATTGAAGAGACAATGGATCATTTCCTTTTTACCTGTTCCTATGCAAAAGCCCTATGGGGATATTTAAAGACAGAATGGAATCTAATTTGGTTAGACAGTTTAACCTATGAGTCTTTGGTCCTTGGGCATTGTCCCAACCTCAAGATAATGTATGATTATGATACTTTAATGGTGTTGTTTTGCTGTTTAAAGTTTTACCTTTGGCAGGCTCGCTGTCAATGGACACTCCAACAGAGACTGATGTCATATACCACCTATAAGACACTGGTAGAACAAGCTATGGGGCAGTGTTTAAGAAAGATCTGCAGGCTAATCCTAAGAGCTATGTTTTAAGGAAATGGAAAGGGTTGTTTGGATTTATCAAATACAAGTAAGGAGTGTAGACTAAAACCTATTTCTAAACAAGATGTGTTTAAAAGTACTACTGATTTTGCCCTAATAGTTTATTGGTTACTCAGTAGTTGGAAAATTATTTTGAACAATCACTTTTAACCAGAGTATGAATGAAATACTTGTTTATTTGGGATTAAAATTGTATTCTTTCATGTGACTTAACACACTCAAGTAATTAGGTTTGAGAGCTACAACTAGCAAAATTCCCTGCCACAGTGGTATGGGGAAAGATAATAAGGGGGAGGGGGGAAGGTTTCTTTGGGGTTAAGGAGTGATTATTGTGTGGTCTTTAACATACTGCATCAAGTGTGTGAAGTGAATACCTGTTGTTCTTTCTTTATGTTTGTTTTTTCTTTCCTCTTTATTTTTTGTACAATGTATTATGATTTGTGATGATGTGATATCAATAAAAAATTCCCCTACTCTTTTCGATAAGTGCCATGGGATCTTTAACATCCACCTGAACTACCACCAATCCAGGCAGATGGGACCTCGGTTTAACATCTCATCCAAGAGACAGCACCTCAGAAGTGCAGCACCCCTCTCATGCTGCACTACAGTGTCAGTACTGGGATATATTAACCCAAGTGCCAGATGTGGTAACTGAACCCACAGCCCTCTGATCTCCCGGACTCAGAGGCAAGTGTGCTACCTACTGAGCCACTGACACTGGGTGTTGCACCACCCCCTACACCCTGGATGCTAAAATGACCATAAATATCTTAAAGAGCTAGTGTACTGCCTAAAATTAATATTAGTTTTTAACCCTTGCTGTGCAGTGGATTGATATATCAGTCCAGAATTCCTACATGTTCTAACTCGGTCGGCAGCCTAAGGGAAGCAGTCAGCTATGGCCTTTATATCTGATGTGCTTTTTCTTTTCCCTTTTGGTAGTTTAGAAGGTTTTTTGCCTGATGTTAGTAGGTGTGGTCTGTAGAACAGCACTCTGTCTGGCAGCTGATATATCGAGTTCTATTCCATCCTCTACATCATCAGCATTGTGACCTCACTGACTATGACATCACAACTGCTCAGGAAGAGCCACTCCACAGCTGCCAGGTCAATCACCTGTGATGTCACAGTCAGTGAGGTCACAATGCTGATGATGTTGTGGAGGGAACAGAACTAGATATGTCTGCTGCCAGCCAGAGGGCTCTTCCACATATCCAGCATAATTCTGTCACATAGAAAACGTCCTAAAAAGCACATGGAAGAAGAAAAATACTTCAGAAATAAAAAGTTACAACTGACTACTGTACATAAAGTTTGTAACATTTTCCTGCCTGCTATTTTTGATTCTACTAGCTCTTCAAGGTCAGCTGGGGTGTAAGGAAATAGGGCGGTATGACTTGGGTGTAGGAAAAGATGTCATAGGAAACATGGGAACTGGAAACTTCATCCCAGTGTAACCCAGGTGCCATGTACCATTGGGCTACTACCCCTGCCTGGTGACTACAGTACAGGTAAAGGGGCCTGGGTTTTGTTTTGATGACAAGCAGGGGTTCTAACTGAAAGATAAAATAATAAAAGTGGGGTGCCTCCACTCAGAGTAGAATATAAAGTGAGTCAGATATTTCGAGCAGTACAACCCCTTGGGATTCTGTACCTACCCGCTTCCCCGTCACAGTCACCCCAAACGTGGATTACCATAAACCATAACCATATTTCAATACACTTGGAATTATCGATTTAAGCTAATAATATGTTCACTAATAATATGCTCATGAAACATTTGTAAAAAGTTACTCAACAATTTATGTAACCCTGGCACCATTATACGAAGGGCTGCTACCCCTGCCTGCTTTCCTAACTGCAGGTTGAGGGGCCTGGGTTCTTGACTAACTTGTACCAGGGTCTATCTACCAGCAGCAGTGCTACAATTATGGTGCCTCCACCCAGAGTAGTGCTTAAGTGGATAATTATTACAACAGGTACAGCCCTCTGGGAAGTTAATACCACCCACAATCCCGCCTAGTGACCTTCTACTCATAATCTGGTAATTGCAGTTTTTAGCAGTTAAAATATAACTCTGTACACACATTAATGATATGCTCATGCTCTAACCACTTTCTAACCAGGTTTGGATCTCTGGTTTACACCCTGTGTTCCCCTACGAGAGACAGTTTCAATGCAGCCATACACTTTTAGGTTATTCAACATATAATTTAGCACTGTAATCCAAGTAATAATATGCTCATGGCTCTGGTTAAACGTGAAACAGTAAATCAGGATTATTTAGGGACTTAACAAGGAAGGGGTGAGAATCTGAGTTATTATGGCAATAAATACTTGTAATGAGCAGAGTTAAACTACTGGTAGAATTTAGTCCCTGGATTTGCGCAGTTCATGCAAACACTGGGTACCCAGAATGTAAACAGACATGCTTGACACGGTACCACGGATTGGCCGGCATTGCAGCTGTGTTGGGGCCCTTGGTGGAAAGAAAGGTGATTAAACATAGGCAACACACATATAAAACACTGAAGCATTTGTAATTCCTGCCCAGGTGGCCCAGTCACATCGGAACACTTTAACTTGGCAAACAGAATGAGATGGTACCATAGTTTAATTGATTGCTTAGTTGCAGGGAACTACCCTGGTTTGTACTCACTGTACCCAGACAGATGGAACAAGGTGCTGGCGACATCCAAGACCTGTGGCTCTTTCAAGCTGCTTGTGGGGGGCCGAGGCCAACATGACTCTCCTCCACTTCACAGCCTTTCCCTGTAAGTGGATGCAACCTGTGCGTAGCTGCATCACAGGGGCTGATTCTCCAAGGCTGGTCTCTCACCAGGATACTGCTGCTGGTGGTACAGGAACAGTCTGGCTGGGCCAAGAATGGCATAGGCCCAGGCTGTAAAATGTCTTTTAACAGTTCGTTTCCTTGCTGGGGTTCTCCCAGCTAAAGTTCCAGAAAATCAGAAAACCCACAGACAAACTTTTCCACTTGAATACTGGCCAGAGACTCTCTACACAGAAATTGGCTCCAATAACAAAGCAGGAGTCCCTGGAGCACTCTCCACACTGTTGCGTGTATCATCCTGAAGTGACTGAAAAAACAATTATTTTCCTCTTAACTTAAGCTGGTTCCCCAGTTCTAGCACTGGGCTACAGAAACCACACAGTCCACTTCTTTTCTGCTTTAAGCAGTCCTGGATTCGACTGATCCCTTTTTGGAACCGAGCAGGTCCACAGAAGGCAAGTACAGGCTGTTTCCCTGCATTGTTCCTCAGCCCTCACAGGAGCAAATTCTCGGTGGCTTGAGCAGACTCCAACTACACAACAACTGAACTTTTTCAACACAGTCCTGTCTGAAGATCAGGATTCCTGGATTCTAGTTGGCTACCCTTGCTGTCAATCACAGTTTGAGGATCCTCATTGGTCAATTTAGGTACCAACAAGAAAGTTCACAATTTCACCCAGCAGGCATTGCAATTAGAGCCCCCTCGAGGACCCTACCTCTGATTGGTCCAAACTGGAAGTCCAGGACCAAAGATGGTGGCTCCCATTGGGGAATCAATGCTGGCAGTTATAAAACAGTTTATTGGGCTGGCCACCAGGTCCCGACTCCCGGATAACAAGCTGCAGATTGCAGCACCCCGAGTGGTGCACAGCACAGGAAGACACTGCCTACAGCTGTCTCATCATCCGCCACCTTTCCCAGACACTGCATCACTCCTAGGGCCGGCCACCTGGTCCCGACTCCCGGACAAGAAGTCGCAGATCGCAGCACCCTAAGCGGCACACAGCAAAGCGGTGCCTATGGCTGTCTCATCAGCCCCCACCTTTCCCAGACACTGCATCACTCCTAGGGCCATCCGCCTGGTTCCAACTCCTGGACAACAAGCAGCAGATCATAGTGCCCTGAGTAGCGCACAGCACAGCACAGCACAGCACAGCAAGGTGGTGCCTATGGCCGACTCATCAGCCCCCACCTTTCCCGGACACTGCATCACTCCTAGGGCTGGCTGCCTGGTCCCAACTCCCAGACAATAAGCTGCAGATTGCAGCGCCCCGAGTGGTGCACAGCACAGCAAGGTGGTGCCTACGGCCATCTCGTCAGCTGCTGCCTTTCCCGGACACTGCATCACTTCTAGGGCCAGCCACCTGGTCCTGACTCCCAGACAAGAAGCCACAGATTGCAGCACCCCGAGCAGTGCACAGCACACCAAGGTGGTGCCTATGGCTGGCTCATCAACCATCACCTTTCCTGGACACTGCATCACTCCTAGGGCTGCCTGCCTTGTCCTGCCTCCTGGACAACAAGCCGCAGGTACGCCGCTATTTGAATTTGGAGCCAGGCTGCTCTGGCAGCTCTCTCAATGGTTGCAGCATTTCCCTAAGGCTCCTGATTGGGCCAGCTGTGAGGAGCATTGCTCCTGATTGGTGCATCTTTTCTAGCCAGCTTCTCTGGCTAGCAATACTCGTATCTGGGGACTCGTAGCTTCCCTCTTGCCTGTTCTTTTGAACTAGAACTGTTAACCAAAATGTTGCCTAACTGTATAGAATAGAACTGGAAGAATGCCTAATTTGTATGCTAGCTAAATGTTAATCTTTGGTGCATTGCCTAGACGTACCTAACTTAGTACATTCATTGTGTTGTAGGAACTGTGTGATTTTCTGTACCCACTGAAATCCTGCCTCTCCTGTCTACACTTGTTTTCTTTTTCCTTTTTATGTTGCTTGCACACATGTGCAAGAAACACAGTGCCATCATCCGAGTTTTCAGAGGTGTGGCACCCGTCTTCCAATTCAGTCAGTGTGTTTGCAGGCGCGGCCCCAGTTCCCCAATCACTGCTGCAGCTGTCTATGACAGCAGTTGAAAATGCAGTGGTCATACAGTTGAAAGGAGGCTCTGCTTCAGTGAGCAGAGCTCCCCTCCACACACACACACACACACACACACACGACAAGCATACTGCATGCTCATGCCTCCCCATGCACACACTGTATGGCCCGTGAGGTACCCAATCCCCATCGGCTCCGCCCCAAAGGTTCCAGATGCCACTCTAGAACCCACCCCAACATGGCAAAATTTGTTATGGCCGACAGGGGTGCCCAATCCCCCATCGGCTCCAGCCCCCCCAAACAGCCTTCCAACTGCCATGCTGGGAGCCCACCCCAGTGTGGCAAACGTTCCTTATCGTCTTATTAAAAAACAATAAACCTGTAAATACAAAAACTGTCCCTTGGCGCTTCTCCTAGCCCCCCTCCCACAACCTGCACTCACCCACTGCGCACCCTGCCTCCCCACTCCTCCTCCACCTCATACTTACCTCCGGACCTCGGCGCGATGATCATCGGTGGACCGGGAAGACGTCTGCACTCTTCAAAGCCGACCGCAAACTGAGGAAATGCTGGTAAGCTGTATAATGGGATAGATAGGGTTTTTTCAACTTTGCAGCATATCTCAGGCATTTTTTGGAATTTTGGCACCAAATTTTCAATATGGGGGTTTTTGAGACCCCTCATCTTGAGTTCTGTCACTGTCATGGCATTAATCGGGCCCGAAGGGTGATTTCGGGGTCACCGTGCGAAATCACCTTTTGGGACCGATTAACAAAACAACAGTGAGAGTGTTCATAAAGTGGGCTCTCAAAAAGCCTATGTTGCAAATTGGGTGAAAAAATTCTTAAAAATGACTGTTTTACGAGCGTACATTGCGCAGTTCCTATGCACGCTAGTAAGTTCGCAAATTTGTAATATTTGCAGTCCAGATTTTCAACATTGCCATTTTATCACACCTCCTTATGAGCAGTACAGCTGTCATTTTTCACATCTCACCCAAATGTGTTTCCGCACATGTAGCGCATAATGGCGCAGTCGGTGTGTGAAATCAATGTATGGGACACATTAAGAAAATCACAGTGACACTGTTCATGAGCAGAGGTCTTAAAATGACTATGTTGAAAATTTGGTGAAAAAATTGCTAAAAATGACTGTTTAAGGAGCGCGTTGTGCAGTTCCTACACACGCTTGCAAGTTTGCGAATTTTCAATATTTTCACTCCAGATTTTCAACATTGCCATTTTACCACACCTCCTTATGAGCAGTACAGCTGTCATTTTTCACGTCTCTCCCAAAATGTGTTTCCATGCCTGTAGCACACAATGGCACAGTCGGTGTGCAAAATCAATGTTCGGGACAGATTAAGAAAATCACAGCCAAACTGTTCATAAGCACAAGTGTTAAAATGGCTATGTTAAAAATTTGGTGAAAAATTCCCAACAATGACTGTTTTACGAGCATTTGTTGCTGATCCTTGCGCAGCTCGTGGTTCGCAAATTTTCAATATTTTCACTCCAGATTTTCAACATTGCCATTTTACCACACCTCCTTATGAGCAGTACAGCTGTCATTTTTCACATCTCGCCCAAAACATGTTTCCACCCATGTAGTGCACAATGGTGCAGTCGGTGTGCAAAATCAATGTATGGGATACATTAAGAAAATCACAGTGACACTGTTCATGAGCAGAGGTCTTAAAACGGCTATGTTGAAAATTTGGTGAAAAAATTCCCTTCAGACGTTCTGCAATGTTACTAATGAAGACATTGATCAGGACTGGCCCCAGAACCGATCCCTGCAGCACCCCACTGGTCACCCCTCTCCCTAGACTGCAAACCACTTACCACCACTCCCTGCCTCCTGTCTGTTAGCCAGCTTCTAACCCAGTTTACCACCATTTCCCCCATGCCAGGCCTGTCCAGCTAGTTTATCAGACTCCTATATGGGATGGTGTCAAAGGCTTTGCTGAAATCAAGGTAAGCGTTATCCACTGCCCCACCTTGATTCACTTCCTTTGTCACCCAGTCAAAGAAATCAACCAGATTTGTCTGACATGATGTCCCCACTGTGAATCCATGTTGTCTATGGTCCTGGGCTCCGATGGCTTCTAGATGCCCCACTGTCCCTTCTTTAAGCAATGTCTCCATGATCTTCCCCACTACTGAGATGAGGCTGAATGGCCTATTGTTCCCTGCCTCCTCCCTGCTGCCAGACTTGTGTAGAGGGATCACATGTGCCCTCCTCCAATTCACTCGTGTTGAATGACTCAGTGAACATGGCTGCCAGAGGTACTGCTATCTCCTTTGGCAGTTCTCTTAATATCCTCGGGCGTATGCCATCTGGTTCCATCATTTTGTCCACCTTCAATTTAGTCAGCTCCTGCAGGACTCTTTTGCCTTTGAATGGACTATTGTCCACCTCTTCACCCCATTGGCAACTGCTGTACTGCTGTGGCCCTTGCCCCTTCCACTCTTCTGTGAATACTGAATGGAAAGACACAGTGGATGTCTTGGGAGGAAGGCATGGAACTATCACTTCCAAATACCTAAACAGCTCATACAAGCAAGCAACATTCAGCATTGACAAATGCTTGTTTTTTCTGACTTTAAAGATCTTCCTACCCAACCCCTCCGCTCCTCTACCTGTCCCACAACCTGTTTCCTAACTAAGCTCTGCAATTTCTGTAGCCTCAGCTCGAACTTGAACCTGCCCTCCTGTCCTGCAGTAACCTTACACCCTGTCTCCTGTCCTCCCCCTCTCTTGTCCCATTCTGACCCCACCCTCGCCAACACTTAACTACTCTGCTTTTTGTCTTCCCTCAGTCCCCCCCCCGGCGACTGTCTGTAGCCCCCCACCCCTTAGTGACTCCTGTCCTTCCTTCAATACTTTTACTCTTGCCTTCTTTTCCCTCTGCAGATCGCTGCGTCCCAAGTGGTGCACAGCATAGCAAGGTGGTGCCTACGGCCATCTCGTCGGCCGCCACCTTTCCCAGACACTGCATCACTCCTAGGACTGGCCACCTGGTCCCGACTCTCAGACAACAAGCTGCAGGTACGCTGCTATTTGAATTTGGAGCCAGGCTGCTCCAGCGGCTCTCTCATTGGTTGCAGCATTTCCCTAAGGCTGCTGATTGGGCCAGCTGCGAGGAGTATCGCTCCCGATTGGTGCATCTTTTCTAGCCAGCTTCTCTAGCTAGCAGTACTCATATCTGGGGACTCGTAGCTCTCTCTTGCTTGTTCTTTGTCCCACCCCTCCTCCCCCTCCCAGGCCACCTTTTAAATACTCCTCCTGCCCCTCCTTCTTCAGAAAATCCCCTCCCCATTGGTTCGTCTCTCCCTGCTGACACCTCTGGATCTAGGGCTCCAAGATTAGGCAGGACAATCTCTTCTGAACTATCTAGACTCCACTAGTCTACTAGGATTTGTCAAGTTAATTTGACTTACTACACAAACTGTAATCCTAGTTGCTCTCTCTGCGGTTCCTACCAGGCATTTAGCCTCTGCCTGGGCCACAGAACACTACAATGTACAAGCCTCACTCTGCTCTCTGCCTGTTTTCGCAGCTTGCCAGGACTGCTATAATGGGCAGTCTATATTGGTTAGATTCCCTTGCTTGTCTTATTTCTCTAAGCTGGTATGTGGACTGGGTGATAGCTGGGGCCCTCCAATACACTGCGGGTAAAAGTTCACCTCCCTCTCCAGTTCACATTGAACCAGAATCCCCGTCAATACTTCTCTACATCTCCTGTCTGCCAAAACAAGATACAGCTCTCCTTGGGTACAGGCTGCATAAATGACTCTTTGCTCCCAATGTTACCTCTGCCCCTGTTATCTTCTCTTCCGGCACCTTGCCCTGGGTAACTGTCTCTACTCTCCTCCTGCTGCTCCAGGCTGGGGACATTGAAACCAACCCTGGACCTGCACTTCATTCTCCCCCTACCCAGTCTGCAGCATCTATACCTACTATGAAAGGTCTAAAAATAGTACACATTAACATTCACAGCCTATGCCCTAAAATGGCTGAATTGGAAGCCTGGACCATACAAATGTCTCCAGACATACTATGCATATCCAAATCCTGGCTAAAACCTGCCGTCAAACAGCATGAGGTGTCCCTTCAAGGCTATGGCATCTTTAGACATGATAGGATAGGCAAAAGGGGTGGTGGTGTAATGATCTACTACAGGACAGGCCTCAACATCACTGTCCTCCCCACTCCTGTCTCCTCACCTCCTCTCGTTGAGTCCCTTTACATCACCCTTATGCTTGGAAACATTAAAAAACTCATCATAGGGTGTATTTATATGCCCCCCAACCTTGCCACCTCTGGCCTGTCTCCTCTCCTCTCCTTGCATCCTTAGGCAGCCTCCCAAAGCATGACCTCATCCTATGTGGGGACTTCAATATTGATTGGCTTCACCCCAATATTGGTAATGTCCGTGCTTCACTTGCCGATGGTAACCTTACCCAGTTAATCCATGATCATATACGAGTCAATCCAAAATCTGGCAGTCATACCATGCTAGACTGGATGGTCACCAACTGCCCACTTATAATCAGATCTGCTGGCACGCTCTCAGATTGCATAAGCAATCACTCTCCCACCTTCTGTGTGTGGAGAAACAGCTATACCAACCCTCCTTCCAAGATTTCCCTGGTCTGGGATATGATTAAATTTGACGTCAACAGGTTCCTGTCATCCATTAACACTATAGACTGGGGCCCCATTATTACACTTCCAGATATAAACCTAGCCCTGGATTTCCTAATCTCCACTCTCACCAAAATAATTAACCAGCATGCCCCTCAGAAGAAATGCAGATACAAGGGTGTTAAAGCCCCATGGCTCTCCGGGGATATCAGATCTCTTATGGCCCTTTGTGACAAAGCATGGCAAATGTATAAACAGAGCAGACTCGCTTCGGACTGACTTCTTTACAGACAACTCAGGAATAAGTGTTAAAATTCTGTATAAAAAGCAGGGTTTTAAATAATTGATTATCAGTTTTTTTCTTGGGACTATGCTAACTGTACAGAAAGTATTTATGTAGATTTTCTAGAAGTGCTGTGTTTGTTAAACACAGTGAGGCAAGAGTTATGCATTTTCACAAAGATTTAGCACTTTTATGAGCAAAACGCTAATCAATTTTTAGAGTTAAATAAATCCCTGAAAAGCTAAGAGACACCATCTCAAATCTCTTCAAACTGAGCATCTTAATAACCCCAAGGGATTCTGGAGACAAGTTAACTCTTTAGTAAAAAGAATGACTGTAGAAAACTCAAGCTCTGTTTCTGTCAATGGCTCCACCCTCGACGACCCACTCTCCATAGCCATTGGATTCAAAATTTCTTCACTGACCTCCAAAAATACACCTCGACATTCCACAATTCTCCCTCTCTTCATACAACTCTCCCGTCTGACCTAGGGGGTCGTCCCTTAATTCCATTTGAAGCTAGCCACACTCAAAGAGGTGCAGCAACTTCTATCTAACTTAAAACCAGAGGGCTCTCCTGGATATGACTGCTGGAACCAACATTTCTTAAGCTGGGTTCCTCTGCCCTAGCTCACCCCATCTGTGACTTGTTTAACCAGTCCTTCCTCTTTAACATTGTGCCAGATAAGTGGAAGGTGGCAGCAGTAGTCCCGGTCAACAAAGAGGGACCAAACTCCATCATAGAAAACTATCACCCTATATCTCTACTTTCTCACCTGGCAAAAATCCAAGAGCGTATCGTTTATAATCATCTCCAAGACTACCTCGACTCCCACAATCTGCTATCACCCTGCCAACATGCTTTTAGAAAGAATCACAGTACTCTCACTGCACTCATAAAAGTAACATCGGACATCTTCTACGCAATGGATAAGGGCCAGGCCACTGGAGCCATATTCGTGGATCTCACAAAAGCATTTGATCTCATGAATCACAGGCTTCAGCTACACCAGCTGTATCTACTTGGCCTGGACCACAATGCACTGCTCTGAATCAAGAGCTATCTGCCTGATCGACCCCAGAAAGTTAAGTGGGATGGCTCCCAGTCTGAACAAAAGCCAGCTTCCCATGGTGTCCTGCAAGGCTCCATTCTGGACCCTATGTTATTCTCGCTTTTTATCAATGATCTCCCCAACCACTGCGGGGGTACCACAGTTCATCTAAATGCAGACAATGCCATCATCTACCGTTCTTCTCCAGTTATAGACCAAATCAATTGAGACCTTGCCTCAGACTTTGTCTCCCTGGAAGCCTGGTTCCAGTGTAATTATCTTGTTCTCAACTCAAAGAAAACAAAATGCATGGTCTTCGCTCATCGGCTCACACAAAAGCCTAATCTACCTACCCTTAGTATTTCTCCTATCAAGAGAGACTCTTTAGATGTAGTCCACTCCTTCAGATACCTGGGTGTTACCTTGGACCCTGCCCTCTTGTTCAACTCCCATGTCTCTTGCACTATCAAAAATCTCACCCAGAAACTCAGACTCTATCGCGTTCGACCGCACCTTGCACTTACCTCTTGCCAAAAAAATAGCCTCTGCATCACTCCTTCCGCTCCTATCCTATGCTGCATCCATCCTCCTCTTCACTAATTCCTCCTTCATGTCCCTCCTCTCTCAGGCATACCACAGGGTTGGTCGTTTTGCCGTGGGAGCACCTGCCCGCTCCCACCATTGTGATGTTCTCACCTCTCTGGGATGGTCCTCCTATGAAGCAAAATTGAGGTACTCCACCTTGAGCCTCATGTTCAAGCTTGTCCACGAATTCACCCCATCCTGCCTCTGGGATCTTATACGCCTCAAACAAGCACCACGCACACTTCGCTCTGCCTCTCTCCCCCCTTCTCATCATCCCCAAAATACATCTTGCTGTATCCAGACACTCCTTTTCATATGCTGCTCTAACTGACTGGAACTCCCTCCCTTCCTCCATTCTCTTCTGCTCTTCCCTCTCACAATTTCAGTCCCATCTGTCTGCCTTTCTGTCTACCTCTATTACCTGCTCTTGCTTTCGCTGAAGGGTGCCTACCCAGAAACTCCTCTACCTTACCTACGGCTGCCTTCTCCTGCCTTATTCTTCTCTCACTCCACTACTGCTACACCTAGCATAATATGAGAATAATACGTGTAGAATCTATGATCCTAACCATTTCCATATATATTACTAGTATACTTACTGTGAAGTTTTGTACTATAACTGCCCTGTATATAGACTTCTCCTCTACCTAGGCTTGCATCAGGCCATTGACTTCATACATCGCTTGTCAAGAGAAAGTCTGTAGTCAATTGTTTGTGTTCTTGCAATATTTTGTCTTGACGTACTCTGCCTAATGCCAGCTTTGTAACACGAGAAATGCATTACTGGTTGCAGTTGTACCTTCGTGGTTGATTCTTGACCCCGGGTCAACCCTGAAAAAGCGACTGTAATTGTCTCAGTGGACTTTCCCAGTTATCAAAACTCAAATAAATAAATAAATTCATTTTAAACAACAACACTCTAAGTTTAAATATTTATATTACATGCTAGGGCTCCCTCTGCACAATTAGCGACTGCAGGGTGGAGCTGATCAGGGAAGAGCCTGGCTGGTCATGAGCGTTATAGTACTCGGACAAGCCCAGGCTATGTACACTGTACACACTGCTGGAGCACTTAAAGGGACAGTGCAGCAGCACGGATCTGCACATATACGCAAGACAACAGCACAGCAGCACTAAACATGGATATAAGTTCCATCACTGGATGTCTGCCAGGCAGTGGGCATCATGGAAGCCCAGGGAGACACTCAAGGTAAGCTCCTGAATTTGGGGGTGGGGGGGCTACACTCTCCTCTACCCAGGAAACTTGGTATCTGTGTCAAGTCTATTAATACAAATAACCATATCTAATAAGGCCTTTGTTGTATACAAGTCTAGACTTTATATTAGTATATACAAAATCTGTGCAGGCATGAAAAAACTATACACATTATACTATGGCTTTTACTAGATACATAGACACTGTCAGCAGCTAAGGACCTGTGGCCCACCCAGTCTGCCCATTTGAGCTTGTAAGTTCACTTTATGTTTTCCAAGAAGTCTGTTGCCCCTTACCCTTGACCTTCAGAATTCCCTTATGTCTATCCCATGCATTCTTAAATCCCATGATTGTTTCAGCCCCCAGCACTTCCTCTGGCAGGGTGTTCCACTTGTCCACCACCCATTCTGTGAAGAAATTCTTCCTCATGTTTCCTCTGGATCACCCTCCCTCCAACATCGTCCCATGCCCTCTAGTCCTGGAACATCTTTTTCACTGGAAAATAGTGTGTTCCTGCACCCTGTGCCTCCCTGTAAGGTACTTGTATGTCTATATCATATCCCCTCTCACCCTTCTCTCCTCCAGGGAGCACATATTCAAGTCATTCAACCTTTCCTCATAGGACTTGTGATGCAATCCCTGTAATATCTTTGTTACCCTCCTCTGAACCTTCTCTACCCTGTCTATGTCCTTACGTAGGTAAGGTCTCCAGAATTGTAAATCTGTTGTCCTCCAGTCTTTGGGTACCTCCATGTTTCCAGTGATCAGCTAAACAAGATTGCCAGAGGTTCAGCTACCACCTCTCTTAAATGACTCTAAATGACATTTTGCTAGCATTTTGCTAGCTATTGTATAGTTTCCACAGTTATACTTTAGTCATGACATTTGGCATATACTGGTTTCCATTTAATCACAGGAAACAACATTTGACCTTTGGAACCCTTTTTTAACACTTGTTTAGTGTAAACAGATATTGAACACCTTTCAACTGACTCCTTTAACTCTATAGTGGTGACCCCTAGAATACTGGGTGGAAGACTTAATTATCACCTTAGAGGATGCAGTAAACACTAGTTTGGGCAGGGAATTTGCTGTAACATATACCCCTTTATGAACTACATTCATGGGCAGGTCTACAGGCTTTCCTGGTAAGTCATAAGAGAGTCGAATCACAGGCTATACAGTTCTGTCTGAACATCTTGGCAAAGGGGGGATTGGCAGTTGTCTTTCAGCATCAGCATTTGGGTTAGCTACGTCCGGGTCACTGCCCAGCAACAAGACAGCTTCTGATGAAAAGGGTACTACTGCACTCTTTTGAGATTCAGAACTGGAGGTATTACTTGTATTTGGTGTAGCACGTGAACTTTCTGGTTCTTGAGACTCAGGTTCACCTTAAAGAGGTATTTCAATGAAGTTTGAGTCATCCAACACACAGTTAGCATCTGCAGGGATAGCACCACTTTCTAGTTTCAGCTTACTTACTTCAGCATCACTTGAAGGTTCGCTAGTATGGTCATTATCCTCTTGATCATAATCGACCATTTCAATCTCAGACAATTCCTCCAAAGATAAGGAGTCAGCTATTTCAGGGGTCACACTTTGAACTTCACTTTCAAGGGGTACTGGTTCAGTTGAAAGAGTAGGATTACCTGGCATTACTGGACTGTTGAAACTATCTCCAACATTGTAAGGAGTGATTCCTTGGAACAGCTGAGCTAGTTCAAAAGAGGGATAGCAAACAGCTCCATATTCACTGCCATTAGCTTCAGAATCAGCATCATTATCAACTAAATCACCTGTAACACAAGGTTCTGGCTGTTGAGCAGCAAGAGGCTGACTTGACTGTTGCTTACAAGCAGCAGATTGGGTAACAGGGCCTGAAGGAGCCACATTTGGAAGCGTAGTGTATATGACTATTTGCCCAGTTGGCAGAAGGTGATTCATCTGGATTGACTTTACAGCATGAGGATCTCCTTCTGGATGCACCTTGTTTACTGGCAGGTCATGCAACTTGCTAATTACTAAGTAAGGTGTGTGACTCCAATGGTCGGTTATTTTACGTTTTCCTTGGAAACCTAGATTTCACATTAATATACGATCTCCAGCTTTCGGCTCTCGAGCTTTGACTCTTCTGTCATGCTGAACTTTGTTAGCTAAGTTTTTCTTTGCAGCCATGGTGTTGGCGAGCTGATACACATCATTGAGTTGTGCTTTGAGCTTCTTGACGTAGTGCAGATAGTTGTCTGATTGAGCCCCATCAGGTGAAACTCCAAAACAGATATCTACTGAGAGGCAAGATTCACAGCCAAACATTAGATGATAGGGAGAAAAGCCTGTTGCATCATTCTTTGTATAATTATAGGCGTGCACAAGGGTACTTATATGCTGGCTCCACCTCGGTTTATCCTTTGGATGCAGAGTGGTAAGCATATCAAACAAAGTCCTATTAACCCTTTCAGGCTGTGGATCTCCTTAAGAGTGGTAGGGAGTGGTCCTGAATTTTCTCACACCCCAGATGGAAAAGAGTTCTTTTATGAGATGACTTTCAAAGTCCTGGCCCTGATCAGAATGTATTCTCTGGGAAGCACCACAATGTACAAAAAATTTCTCCACAAGGACTTTATCTACAGCGGCAGCCTTTTGGTCTTTGGTTGGATAGGCCTGAGCATATCTTCTAAAATGATTGATGACGACAAGCACATTTCCAATATTTTTCAAACTGGGATCTAGGTTTAGGAAATCAATGTACACTAGTTCCATTGGCTCACTAGTAATTATGTTAATCAGTGGCATAGGCGTAGCCCGGGGGGGGAGGGTTCCTGGGTGCCCATAAACCCCCTCCTATCTTGCTTTGATTATGTTTTCATAAAAAAAGTGTTTGTACACAGGGATTAAAAAATAAGACTTCCTTCGTGGAAACCCTCTATTCTTAAACCCTAGCTACGCCCCTGAGTGGAGCTGCTCTTTGTGGTTGAGCCTTCTGTTGCAGACACCAGCTGCAGGTATTAACGCGTTGATCAGCATCCATACCCATCTTAGTCCAGTAAAAACATGCACAGGCTAAGTCCAGAGTCCTTTCACTACCTAAATGTCCCATTTGATCATGAAGGGCTTTTAAGACCACGTATTTAAACTTTGAGGGCAACACTAGTTGTTTTTTCGCAACTCCCACATGACTGTTAATTTTAGATATAACAATCCTTCTCAGAATTTAAGTTTAGGCCCATCTCAAAACAGTAATGCGGTTTTGGGATCACTCAACCGCATTTTGGAGACATCATTCCCTTTCTGTAAAGCAGTTACAACTGGTCTGATCAAGGGGTCATGATACTGTTATTTCTGAATATCAGCTGGAGTTAGCTGGGGCAATGCACTTAAGCCTAATGCTGAAAAGTTATAGTATGCCACTGGTAAGCATGTATCAGGCAGTCCCACACAGTTAGCTAGGCAGTTTACAGTCTCTGTAGAGGGAGTTTCATCTCTATCAAACCTATGACACAGGGCCTTCACAGAATGCTCAGACATGTGTATCCACTCTTGGTTGGAGACAGGTCTTCTGGAGAGAGCATTGGTGTCGATATGGTTTAATCCAGGCCAATATTCTACTGCGTAGTCATACGTAGATAAAGCAGAGAGCCATTGGTGTCCCATAGCATCTAACTTGACAAAGGTCTGAACATAGGTTAGTGGACTGTTATCTGTTCTAACCAAGATTTTTTGCTCCATACAAGTACTCATGAAACTGCTCCATGATGGCCCACTTGAGAGTGAGAAACTCCAATTTATGAACTGGGTAGTTTTTTTCTGATGGTGTCAGACTTCAGCTCGTAAACGTCACTGGGCACAGTCCCTCTGTGTATTCCTGGTACAGCATGACTCCTAGGCTGCTCAGGCTGGTGTCTGTGTGAAGTACATATGGCTTAGATGGATCAGCATAGGCAAGTACTGGTGCATGAGTGAGGTGGTAAATAATCTCTTGAAATGCTGAGTTGCAGACTGGGGCCATCACTGACCAAAGAACTCATGAGGCTTAAAGTAGGTTGTGTCACTTTCTTTAACAGTGCTTTCTTGAACTTCTTTTGAGTGGGTGGATACCCTTGAATCAAGTTTAGCAATGGTTGGATTACCTTGGTAGGGTCTTTGAAGAGCAGTGATAGTAACCACAAAAACCCAGAAATCTGTGCAGCTCTTTTAAGTTGTTTGGCTTTGGCCAAGTGGTCAGTGCTTCCACTTTACTAGGGTCAGTCTGAATACCGTCAGAGGACACAATGTGGCCTACATATTTTATAGGGCTCTGAAAGAATTGACATTTGTCAATTGACAATTTTAAGCCGAATTCTTCAAGCCTGTTCAATACTTTGAATAAGCAGGCCTCATGCTCCTCGAGTGTTTTGCTGAAAACTATAACATCATTGAGGTAGACAAGACCCTTCAAGAGATTCATATCTCCCACTGCACACTCCACTAATCTTTGAAAGGCTGCGGGTGCACCTGACATGCTTTGGGGCATGCGAAGGTATTTGTAGAAACCCAGAGGACAATTGAATGCAGTTTTCTCCCTGTCCTCGGGAGCCATTGGGATGTGATAGTATCCGCTTTGCAAGTCGAGTATGGAGAACCATTTACTCCCATTTAGATAGTCCAGGGCATCCTGTATGTGGGGCATTGTGTACTGATCAGGTATGGTTCTTTAAATGTCCTGTAATCAACACACATATGGACAGAACCATTTTTCTTATGGATCACTACAATTGGAGAGGCATAAGGGCTGTGTGACTCCTGGCTAATTCTGGCTGCTAACATCTCCTGTAGGTGGCGCCTGACATCATCAATGTCAGCAGGAGCTAACTGGCATGATCTCTCTTTGAAGGGTCTCTCGTTGTGAAGCCGAATGTGATGTTCAGTACTGGTAACACAACCTATGTCCCACTCTGTTAGAGAGAATACTTTGTTCTTTTTGGCCAACCTTTGGCTGATTTTCTCCCCCCCCATCCATCAGGAATGGGTGATTCTCCAAAGTCAAATATGTCAGGTGACACTTCGCCATCTTCCCCTTTGTGGAACTTAGACGGCAACACAGCAATATCTGCGCAATATACTTTGGCCAGGGTGCATTCTTGAGTGACTTTGATGTCTCAGCCAGTAACGTTATGGACCTGGACCACAACTCTCCTAGCGTAGGTATGAGCATGAACAGGAAGCACACTAGATTTACTAGGAGTCCTTAGGACAATCTTCCCTCTTCTGGGGCATCCAGCATGAGTATCTTATTGGTCACATCCTTGCGCATATGCACCTCTCACTGACACTGCACTGTGCATTTGGAGGAAGAACAAAAGTAGAGGAGTCCTTTTTCCAGACAAATCCCACAGCCTCATCTTTGCCACCTTCCTCCAGGTGCATTTACATCTCATATGCCTTTTGTATCATGGCATGGATGTGTAGGGCTCTCTCTGTCTTTTGTGCTTGCCTTTCTTTACACATTTGAGCAAGCCGGCTGAACATATGTACGTTAGTGCCAATCAGAACTGGAATCCCGTCATACAGGACAGAGGGGGGGGGACACACTAATGCCAGAGTCTCCATGGGGTCTCCTACACCTGCCACAGAGGAGGAGAAAGAAAGCCATACTTGAAGAAAACCAAGACAGAGATATGACTTGTCACTTAACCCCCACACATGTAGTCCATCAAGGGGCTGTAGAGGATGGTCAGATAGGTGCTGATCGTACCAGTCTTTGAATATTATCATAACCTGGGATCTGCTGTCTAGTATGGCTTGGGCCAGGATGCCATCTACATGTACAGTAGTCTCCATAGAGGGTCCCATCATTTCTGCCCAATCAGGAGTAGCATTGTTTTTAGGATGGGTAACTGCAGACTTCACTACGTAACGCTTGTATGGAAGTTTGGACTGAGGTTTTATATTGCTTTGTCTGACCTTGTTGAGCAGTTTGGCTGTTACTCTCTGCAAATCTTCAGGGGCTCGACAAATAGAAACATAGAAACATAGACTTTGACGGCAGATAAGGACCACTTGGCCCACCCAGTCTGCCCATTTCCCTACCTACTGGATAAGCTGCAGATTCTAGTTAACCAACAGCCTGCTTCCTGCCACCCCCCACTACAATTGCCTTGTGTCTGTCCCATGTATGTTTGAATTCCCCCACTGTTTTAGCCCCAACAACCTCCCCAGGAAGGCAGTTCCACGCATCCACCACTCTATCCGTGAAAAAAGATTTCCTCACATTACCCCTGATCCGTCCACCCTCTATCTTTAAATTGTGTCCCCTTGTTCTTACACATCTCTTTTTCTGAAAGATGCTACCCTCCTGGACTTTGTTGATTCCCTTGAGGTACTTGAACGTTTCTATCCTCCTGGTGTGCCATCCTCTCCACAATGGTAGCAGAATACATTTGGTCTAGGGTTAGGAGTTCAAGTAGGATCTTCCATCTGTTTACAGTTGTCATAGGAACCAGACTTGTACTCATCCTTGGGCCTGGGCTCAGAATCAGCTCCAATGGACCTTTTCCAGGATGCAGGCTGGTGAGACAACTGGGCAAGATCTTGTACCAAAACTCTCAGTTCCCTCATCTCTTTCAATAGATCTGTACGCTGTTGGGTGTTAAGGGCAGTGTCTTTATCAGCAGACTTCTCAGAGGCTGGGGCAGCTTGGGCAGCACCCGCATAAGGGTCCCAATACTCATCTTCACTTTCAGCTTCTCTGATCTCTTTCATGAGCCAGCAGTATGCAGGGGGGTCATTTTTACAATCCTGAAATGTCAGTTTAAGCATTAGTACACTGGAGTATCAGGCTGACTTGAGGATATGCTCTAACCTCACTCTGTTTTAGTCACTTGCTTACACTTCACCTTTATGGTGTGCTCTCTGAAAGGTCCTCTCTAGCCAGGTCACGTAAGCAGACAAACGTTAATTTTTCCACTGTTTGGTGGACTTGAATTGCACATCAGGTCTTCTCCAGATTCAGTACTTCCAAAAACACCTTCTAAAGCAGACAGATATTTGCTGGCAGAAGCATCATGGTTTGTAGACCTTAAAAATCTTCAAGTGCAGGGACCCTTAAGCTCTCCATAAGTCTCTTTCATTTCTCACCTTCCGTACACTGCCACTCTTGAACTGGGGGGATGCATAGTCCATCCAAGTCTCTAAGTCATCCTCCCCCTGGGGTGTGGGAATAGTGCCAGAGAACAGTCTAAGCCCGTGGTACGAGTCAAGATTCACTGAGGGTACCACTATGGGGGAAGGCGTGGGTGATGTAGGTAAGGGTACAGGTGAGGTGGCCAGAGAGCAGTTAGTAGGGGTAGTTCCCCGAGGACTCCCTATTGCCCTTTTTAAATTCTCAAATGTCTGCCCCTCAGCTGCTAACAGTTTTCCCAGCTTCTCCTTTAACCTTTCAGCTCGGGGTGACCCCCAGGTGTGGATGCTCCATTATACATAGTGATAACCCCTTATCAGGCACAAGAACAGGGGTACCTTGTCCACCTCTATCAGGGTGCTACAATCAACCAAGGCCACTATAGTCTGAGCAAATAAATTAGCATTTTGCCCCTGCATGGTGACTTTACCCAGACACTTAACTTTCCTTACCACCTCCTCTATTGTGGCTTTATTAGTACCCAGGGGAATATCTAATAACATTAAAGCATGGTGGGCGTCAACTTCTTTGGTTTCACACCACCCCAGCAAGTGGTGCACAGCCATTTTGTGAGGTGGGATCTCAACTTAACCCAGAAAGAGTTTCCATTTTTACAGTAGTACTCATACAAATAATAGTTGCAATTTTATATTTTGGCCACTAGGGGGGCAGTAATCCCAGCAGTATCTTCACAGATGTAACCCTGCCACCATCATAGCAAGGGCTGCTACCACTGCCTGCCTTCCTAACTGCAGGTTGAGGGGCCTGGTTTCTTGACTAACTGGTACCAGGGTCTCCCTACAATTATGGTGCCTCCCTCCAGAGTAGTGCTTAAGTGGGTAATTATTACAATAGGTACAGCCCTCAGGGAAGCTAGTACCACCCACAGTCCTGTTTAGTGACTTTATACTCTTAATCTGGTAACTGCAGTTCTTAGCAGTTAGAATATAACTCTGTACACACATTAATGATATGCTCATGCTCTAACCACTTACCAACCAGGTCTGGATCTCTGATTTGCACCCTGTGTACCACTGTAAGAGACAGTTTCAATGTAGCCATACACTTTTAGATTATTCAACATATAATTTAGCACTCTAATCCAAGTAATAATATGCTCATGGCCCAGGTTAAACGTGAAACAGTAAATCAGGTTTATTTAGGGGACTTAACAAGGAAGGGGTGAGAATCTGAGTTATTATGACAATAAATACTTGTAATGAGCAGAGTTAAATTACTGGTAGAAATTAGTCCCTGGATTCACACAGTTCATGTAAACACTGAGTACCCAGAATGTAAACAAGCATGCCTGACACGGTGCCACGGATTGGCCGGCATTTCAGCTGTGTTGGGGCCTTTGGTGGAAAGAAAGGTGATTAAACATAGGCAACACACTTGGAAAACTCTGAATCATTTGTAATTCCTGGCCAGGTGGCCCAGTCACATTGGAACACTTTAAACTGGCAAACAGAATGAGATGATACCATAGTTTAATTGATTGCTTAGTTGCAGGGAGCTACCCTGGTTTGTACTCACTGTACCCAGACAGATGGAACAAGACGCTGGTGACGTCCAAGAACTGTGGCTCTTTCAAGCTGCTGGTGGGGACCAGGGCCGATATGACTCATCTCCACTTCATGGACTTTCCCTGCAGGTGCCCACAACCTGCATGTAGCTGCAGCGCAGGGGCTGATTCCCCAAGGCTGGTCTCTCGCCAGGATGGTGATGCTGGTGGTATAGGAACAATCTGGCTGGGCCATGGATTGCATAGGCCCAGCCTGTAAAATGTCTTTTAGCAGTTCGTTTCCTTACTGGGGCTGTCCCAGCTGAAGTTCCAGAAAAGCAGAAAATCCACAGACGAACTTCTCCACTTGAATACTAGCTGGAGACTTTCTCCACAGACATTGGCTCCAATAACAAAGCAGAAATCCCTGGAGCACTCTCCACACTGGTGCTTGTATCATCCTGAAGTGACTGAAAAAACAACTCTTTTTTCTCGGCTTAAGCCGGTTTCCCAGTTCTAGCACTGGGCTACAGAAACAGAAGTCTGTTGCTTCTTTTCTGCTTTAAGCAGTCCTTGATTCAATCGATCCCTTTTTGGAACCAAGTGGGTCCACTGAAGGCAAGTATAGGCCATTTCCCTGCACTGTTCCTCAGCTCTCACAGGAGTTCCTTTTCAGCGACTCGAGCAGACTCCAACTACACAACAACTAAACTTTTTCAATACAGTCGCGTTTGAAGATCGGGATTCCTGGATTCTGGGTGGCTACCCTTGCTGACAATCACAGTTCAAGGATCCTCATTGTTCAGTTTAGGCGCCAACAAGAAAGTTCGGTTTCACCCAGCAGACATTGCAATTAGACCCCCTCAAGGACCCCTTAGCTCTGATTGGTCCAAACTGGAAGTCCAGGACCAAAGATGGCAGCTCCCATAAGGGAGTCAATGCTGGCAGTTATAAAACAGTTTATTTATTTTAAACAACACTCTAAGTTTAGATATTTATATTACAAGCTAGGGTTCCCTCTGCACTATTAGCGACTGCAGGGTGGAGCCAATCAGGGAAGAGCCTGGTTGGTAGTGAGCGTTACAGTACTCAGACCCAGCCCAGGCTTTGTGCACTGTACAGTTCAATAACTTATTTATTAACTCCACCAATGTGCTCAGCCCCTAGCACCCTTGGCATAGTGCCTTCCATGAGGCATTAGCTAACTATCAGGAAGTCATTACATACTTAAATACAAATTCAAATTGTGCCAACATTAGAACATGAAGCATCATTGGTTAATCATACACCTTACACCAAATACTGCTTTTTACATATAAAACATTCATTTTGTATCACTAGAACTCATTAAACACATTAGGACAAGGGAAATAAATGACAAAAACCATCATTCAGGCACTAAAACTGGAGCTATGGATCTGTGTAGATGTGGAGTCTCTATACACTTCAATAAGACATCAAGATGGTTTAAAAGCAGCCAGATTCTTTCTTGGAAAGGATCAAAATGTTATTGGTACACCTGTGGAATTTACTATGGAAGCTTTAAGGTTCATTCTGTACCATAGTTTTTTTGAATTTAACAATGAGTATTTTGCCCAGATTTGTGGGACTGTGATGGCCCCATCTTATGCAAATGTATTTATGGGGTTGTGGGAGCTAGAATTCCTACAAAATGCTACAAAAATCCATTCCTTAAAAATATCATTAGGTGAGGGCGCTACACAAATGACTGTCTGTGTGTTTGGAATGGTAGCCAAAAAGAGGCTAGAAAATTCATAGATTGGCTCAATGAGAATAGTTTGAATTGAAAGTTTACCACAGAGATACAAGCAGAGGAGGTACATTTTTTGGATCTGATGTTTGTAGCGAACAGAGTGACACACAAAATTAACACAAAGGGGTATAGGAAAGACACTTCCACTAATGCTCTACTAAGGAATGGCAGCTCTCACCCCCATAAACTGAGAAAATCAATACCTTATGGGCAATTTGTCAGAATTAGATGAAACTGCACTGAGGATGCAGAGTATATGAAGCAGGCAGAAGAACTTAAAAATAGGTTTTTGGAAAGTGGGTATAAAGAATACATATTAGAATCAGCAATGGAAAGAGTGAGGGGCTTGACACAGAAGGAGTTACTTGAGACAGGAAATAGTAGAAAGACTATAGAAAATGATGAGAATAAAAAAGTAGCATTTTCCCTGGAATTTAATCATTTGTCTGGACAAGTTGGGAACCTGGTGTGGAATTGCTGGGACGTATTAAAAACTAACCCAATATGGAAAGAAGTGTTGTCAGATACCCCAAGAATTACTTTCAGAAGGTTATAAAATCTACAAGATAGATTAGCCCATAGTCAGTTCCTTAGAAAGCCCGAAAAGATAGGAACTTGGCTACCCTCTAAGCCTATGGGTAATTACCAGTGCAAAAAGTGTAATGAATGCCAGTATATGGCTACAGGGAGAGAACTGATTTTGAAAAATGGGGATAGAATTGATATTAAGGATTTCATATCATGCACTACTAGCTTTGTGGTATACATTCTGTGGTGTGGCTGCAGGATGTATTATATTGGGAAAACAATAAGACCACTAAAAGAGAGGATGAAGGAACATTTACATTCAGTCTTGAACTATAAGATAGATACCCCAATGGGCAAACATTTTGTCACTGTACATGGCTCAGATCCACGGAGCTTTAAGTTTAGGGGGGTTGAAAATGTACAAAGTCCAGGCAGAGGTGGCGATAGGCCAAACCTACTACTCCAGAAAGAAAGCTACTGGATTTTTAGAGCAGATACTGTAAAACCGAAAGGGTAAAATGAAAGATAGGACTTAATATAGAAAATAAATTTTATCGTTTAACCTATCGTTACTGCTCTATTATATCTCCCTCTCCCCCCACCCCACCTCTCCTCCCATCACCTCCTTCCCTCCCTCACCCCTTTTCCCCTTCCATGACTTCCCTTCCGACCATCCCCCTTCCTTGTCTACCCTTTTCCCTTCCCCGACCATCACTGCTTTCTGAATTAATTGATTCTTATATTCTTACATATTTAAAAATAAAAATACTGTGATATGAATATTAACTGTTTTTTTTGTATTCTTTTCAGAAACTAAGTATGTACATTCTACATTGTGTTTTGTCTGGTTTGGATGGTCTGGACACCTTTAATGTCTGGTACAGAGAGCTTGGACACTTAAAATGAAATGTCTATTTGCTTTCCTTTTTCCTTTATCTATTCTTTAGGCATCCTTAACTGTAAGTAAGCTTCTATCTCTAGCGATTATTAAGAGGTCTGTGTATATATAAGGCAATGATTAGTGAATCCCATTTGGAGATCCGAGATAGCAGATAAAACTGTAATAGTGGCGCTCCAGTTTTAGTGCCTGAATGATGATTTTTGTCATTTGTTTCCCTTGTCCATAATGTGTTTAATGAGTTCTAGTGATACAAAATGAACGTTTTGTATGTAAAAAGCAGTATTTGGTGTAAGGTGTATGATTAACCAATGATGCTTCATGTTCTAATGTTGGCACAATTTGAATTTGTATTTAAGTATGTAATGACCTCCTGTTAGTTAGCTAATGCCCCATGGAAGGCACTATGCCGAGGCGCTAGGGGCTGAGCACAGTGGTGGAGTTAATAAATAAGTTATTGAACTGCATTTGAGTTTATGCTGCTTACTTGCTAAGAGTGCTATTATTTTTTTGGAGTACGTTGTTCTAGGTTAGGCACCCATAATCAGCGCACCACCCACGTTCCTGTGCGCAAGATACTTTTGGAACTTTATGTACACTGTACACACTGCTGGAGCACTTAAAGGGACAGCATGGTGGCATGGATCTGCAGTTGGCATTATGGGAGCCCAGGGAGAAACTCAAGATAAGCCCCCGAATTTGGGGGGGAGGGCTACATTTATTTACATGGGGTAGGGCTAGGAAAAAGGGAAAATGGATGTGAAGTTAAACAATATTTTTAGCATTGGCATTTGGTAAACATCAATCAATCACTTTGTCTGTAAATCAGAATATTCACAGTGCCTGCCTCCCACCAACATATACATCCAAATAGGTAACCGATGTTAGCCCACTAGATTTTATATCACTACCCCCAACTGGCACCAGTGTAAAACCCGTAAGAGTTCTATCTGGGTACCCAGGGTCTAGTTGCAGAACTGATGCAGTACAGCTGGTTGGTTGGCGTTGGTGTACTTAGAACAACAATTTAGTGTCAACCTTTACTGTTTAGATTGTGCAGCAGCAATTTAGCTGAACTTGAACCTTTGAGCTGGACAGTTAAAATTTCAGAACTTGGTGGCAACTATTTACAGTTTTCGCAGATGCAGGGCAAGCCCTGAATTACTCACAGTTTTTCAGAACAGGCTCTTGGTTTGTGCAGCTGGTGACATTCAGACTGTTGATCTGGGGTATCTGGATCAGCAAAACTTGGATGTTTGAATTTCTGAGACAAGCAGCAGGCTCATGCAGCTTGGACCTTCTCTCTGCCTCTCTTGCAGCTTGGGCCTTCTTGCTCACAGTCTTTTGCAGCTTTAGCAGGCTGGAACCTCTCCGTTCCTCTTGCAGCTTGTCATCTGCTTACTTGCTTGCAGAGTCTGGCAGCTTGTCACCTTCTTTCTCGGTGATGGCAGCAAACTGTAAAGACTAGTACTGGGGACCAGAACCCCACACGTCCAGGCATCCAACCCTCAGTGGGGTGGGTAATGCCTAGCAGTGACACTAACTGTCTGATTCCCCAGACCGTCTTCTGCTGGATGGGATTCTTTTCTTGGAGACCAGGAAACACGCAGGCTGTAGATGGCTTCAGCCACACTGCCTGTGAGCAGCAGTGGCCCTTTCTTGACTGGCACGCAGTCTTTGGGCTTCCCACCAAACATGGACAGGAAACAGTCTCTCAGGCACAGACGTTCAGGTGCAAGCTGGACCAGAAAAACAACATCTCACCTTGCAGATACAGACTCAACCAGAAACTTGAATCTTCTCAAATTACAGGTTCAGACTTGAACAGAAGAACAAATCTTAACTCACTTTCCATCTACTGGAAACATCAGGCAGACATCCCTTGGCTGTTTGGCTGTGCAAGCCTCCTCCAAGTAGGCCTCTGTACCTCTACAGACATCGCAGGCATCCCAGACAGTTTTCCTTCCCTCCAGGGACTCCCAGCCAGTGACCTTAACCCTGGTTAGCAATGACATCTCCGTTCTGGCAAAACTCCTTCCAGCCAATGGAAAGCAACACAGGTGCCTCCTGGGCTAGCAGCTGTACAAGTGCCCAGGCAGGCCTTCTTCTTCTCTTGAAGAACACAGAGAGGCTTTATTTCCCCTCAGGAAGATCAGGCAACTTTCTTGCCTCTGGACAGAAAAACACACTTCAGACTGAAGCTTCTCCTTCCAGGCATCGGAAGGCAACACAGGTGCCTCCTGGGCTGGTGTCTGTGAAAACCCCTAGGCAGGCCTTCTTCATTTCTCCACACACCATCATGGAGCAAGGGCAGGAGTTCCTCTCCCTCAGGAGGGGCTCCAGCCGAACTGAACAGACTGGCACTGTCTTCAGGGTTTCATGAGCGCAGGGCAGCTCCTGACTGGTCAAACCAGGCTTTCAGGGGGAACATAGCAGCCGCTGATTGGCTGACGCAGGCTGTCGATCAGAAAATTAGCAGTCATTGGGCTCACATAATGCCTTATTGGCTGGCTGTTTGGGTGGCAAAATCTTGCACCACCATTTTCCCAGAAGCCATCTCTGCAGCTCCTTGGGCTCTTGGATATCTGATTGGATATGCTTGAGGTCAGGGTTTACTAAGATGGCTGCTGATAAGCAGTTCAAACAATGTCCCAACTTTTAGTTTACTTTGCAGCCAAACTACAGTGTTTTACTCTTAACTGCCCCCTGGTTATGTAGCTATCCCTTTGCCCTTGCATCCGGTGGCAGAGAGAGGCATGGCATGGGCATCCCCTGCCCATCACTAGCACCATAGTGCTATCCCCAGCAACCAGCAACCTCCCATTCAGACACAGCAGCCTCAGCTGCTCCTTAAAAATACAGTGCGCCCTTTACCTCACAGTGCTTAGGAACGCTCCCATTTAACATTTATTTTTATTTTCCATCAGTGCCTCAGGACCCCCTTTTAACATTCCAGCACTCACAGAGGCCAGGCATACACTGGAGAGCTGCCAGAAAACCACTGGAGCAGCTTTCACATCAGAGCACCACAGCGCTCACAGAGAGAGAGAGAGAGACAACCTCTGCAGCTTGCACACTTGAGCCGCACAGTGATTGACAGAGCTGCCAAACTGGTGGCTTTACTTTTCTCTTCACTCCACCGTTCCCCTTTTAATTTCTGGAACTCGGACCAGCAGGAGCACAAGCGGGAGCCACAACAGGACCAGGGATGGCAGGACTAACAGAAAGGCAGTCGGGAGGACGGCAAGGTAAATCCCAGCCTTTGGTGGGGGGAGGATTACACCAAGAAAGTTGGGAACTGGACAGCACAAAACAGGAAAATTAAACACTACCTAACAGGGAAACTTAGATCCGGACACTTACATAACAATTAACTCAGGGGGTGGGAACACAGTCAGGATGGGAACAGGTTTACTATTCTCAACTCCAGGGGGATGCAGTGGGAGGAACACAGTTTGGAGGGGCAGATTTACTATTCTGAACTCGGGGATGCAACTCGGAGATTTACTGTTCTCAACTCTGGGGGGGGATAAGATTTACTATTCTAAACTCCAAACGGGGGCACAATTTAGGGTGCGTGACTTAAGTCGCTCACAGCAAAAAAAAAAAACGAACTCAGAAAAACAGAGGTTCCAAGAATCGAACCCAGATCTACTGGATGTAACAAGCCCATTCACAGCTTGTCACTCTAACCTCTATGATATGCTGCCAGCAAGCTTTGAGTGCTCACACTCACGGACTTCAACACAACAACTCGAGGGGAAGGTAAGCAAGTCAAACTACGTGAATGCGCTACAAAAACTGTGACCAAACGTCCACACACTCACGGGTGATGAAGCTACCTGTGCCATGCTGCCCAGTTCTGAACTTTCCGTGACCCAACACTCTGGTGTCCAACTCTCCAGTTCCATCTTTTCTATGCCCTATATGACCCACATGCTGTTGGGTCCTTCCCTAATTTTAAAATTACAGACACCTGGGCCCTTTGCTATGTTTGTGGCATTCCATCTCTCCCCAAGATTGATTTATAGAGCTCTAATAGCTCCGGGGCCAGTAATTCCATGAAGGATTTATAATAGTCAGTCGTAAAACCATTGGTGCCTGGGGTGGTGCCATTTTTTGAGGATTTGTATGGCTTCCTGCATCTCCTGGTCAGTTATGGGTTGCTCTAGTGAAAGCACTTGCTCCTGCATAAGGGTTTTGAGGGCAGTTTACTTACGTAATCCGGTAATCGGTGATCTTAGTCTCATGGTCTGGCTCTTTTTCCTGTGAATATAAATTAGTGTAATAGTTGGCAAAAATGTCCACTATTTTTGTAGGGGTTGCCATGTCTTGGCCCAGCTGGAGCCTGGATTGCAGTTTAAGTACAGCTCTGCCAGTGGCTCTTTTCATTCATTCTGAGGACATGGAAACCAGCAAGGTAGAGGTGTATTCTCAGGCTTCACGTCAAAACAGAATAGAGGCACTTTCAAACCCCAGGAATCCCCCACTTATGTTTAACAAATGCAATCGTTCCCCTGGAATGAGCAACCCCAGTGCTTTAAGAATTTTTTGCTAATTATGGAATTTGGAATGAAATTCCAACTCTGCCATGCGGCCACGCTCATCCCTGCACACTAACATCAGATTTATTGCTCCACCTGAAGAAGACAGTCATCCTGAGGTATTCTCTACACTTCTGGCTAGTTTGTGGTTTATTATTTTATAGTGTTAAATTGTTTTAGTTAACCTTTCGATACTCTGCATTATTTAGGGTGTTATTTGTAATTTATTGTGTACATTTCACTTTTTCTCCAGTTCCCAATCACTTCCCAGGAGAAAGCTGTTTTCGATGCGGTTCCAGCTTTCAGGGAACCACTATTTCTTCACTTTTAAAAGCGAATAAAAATTATGTTTACTTAAATCACTTTGTGGTTTTACTTAAGATTATTCTCAGTTCCTCATTTTTTGGGAACCAAGATGAGAATTGGCTAATGTTGCTAAGAAACCTCTTTTGAGGTATATTTAACTAGCAGTTTTAAATTTGAGGAACCAAACCGCATTTTTTCCTTTGAAACCCCTTTTTTTTATATATAGGTTTTTATCTCTGGGCTCGTCACAGGCAGCCATTCAGCCCTGTCCCTGCCTCCCTGCCCAGCACCTGCCTGCTCGGTCCACCGAGCCCCATATCCCCCATGGATCCCCCCCTCCCCCCGTGGCAGGGCCTGGAAGGAGAGGACCGTCCTCCCCCCACTTAATAATTCTGTGTCCAGATTTGGAGTGTCGACAAGCCCGGCAACAGTGTAGGGTGAGGGCAGAAAAGCAAGGCTTCATATAGCCTATGACCACAATTTTCCACTATTCTCTCCTGTCCCCCCTCCATGGCGGGCCATATGTGTGTGCGCATGGAGGTGCACACACACACTACATAACCACATCTGTTTCTTCCATGCTGCTCTAACTCTGACACTGCCACCTGGCCTCCATCAGGAGGCAGCCAAAGAGCAAGACAGTGGGTGCCCCCCCCACACAGGGAGAGGAGAGGAGAGCAGTCCATCGGACGCTTGGGGGCAGCCAACCCCTGGCAACCCAAGCTCATTCCTGAACCTGGGTCGCTGGCATGGTAAGAAGTAAGGTGCATATTGCCTCAGCACTGTGCGCCACTGGGCCAGCATTTTAAAGCCCTTTTTTAACATTTGTTGGGCTTTTTATATTTATGACTTTTTCCATTGGGAACCACAAATGTCTTCCCAGTGTCATCACTGTTTGGCATGACTGACAGACCCAAAAAGAAGACAGGACTTTAAGGCTTTAAAATGGGTACACAGGCTTTTTACTACTTTGCTTCTTGATTCTGGAACTCGTTACCCCATACCTTGCGCTCCTCACTGTCTCACTCCATCTTTCCAAATGAGTTCCGAAAGCACCTACTGTCCACTGACAATTGTACATGTTCTTGTACTTGAATTGTGTCTTTTTTTGTAAATTCTTTTTATTGAACAATTTAATAAAAAACATATAACAGTACAACACTGTATCAGCACAATGCCTTCAACATTTTAAATCAATGTTGCACACTCCCCCATTTACCTTAAAAAAAACAACAACATAGCTATGAGTCAACTTACTATGGGTGTGTGTCCCACTGCTGATACCCGTAATTAAACAAAACAAATAAACATCTAATACCCGACACACAGACAGACAAAAAATAAATTAAATATCCAAGAATTAGTTCACAACACTGCAGTATTAGTCACAGCTCCCGAACCCAGTACAGTACCAGCAAATTGCGAAGTGTTTCATTATAAATGGGATACTAACACAAGTGCGAGTGAAAGGGAGAGTTGCCATGTTCAAAGTGGAGACCTACAGCCCCACCATTAACCATCCTAATAAGACTGACTGCTTAAATAAGCACTATTGGTAAATGTATTAAGAATATAAAACCATCCTCCCCGAACCAGGGATTCACCTCCTAAGCCAAATGTATTACTTCTTGCTCCAAAGGGGAGAGCGAATCCACATATCTGCCCCACTGCTGTTCAAATTTGTCAGACCAACCCTTCAGTTCATACATCAGATACTCCAATTAGAGCATATTGGTAACAGTCTTTCCACATATGCACCATGGGACACACATGGGATACCTGCGTACTATGAATACATCATCTTGCCTCAGCCAACATAAGTGTAATAGGCCTTGGATAAAACTCCCAGTCCTCCATGTCCCACTCCTCCACCCCGAAGAGCAGTCCTCACAGATCTACAGGTATCCTGAATTGCATAATCTGGGAGATGCACTGGGCCACCTCAGTCTAGAATTAGAGCAGCACAGGGCACAGCTAAAATCAGTGCAAGTATGTACCTCTCTCAGTGCCACACCTCCCTCACAAAGGAGTGATCCCCAGAGAAAACGTGTTTACTACTACTGGTGGAAGGTACAACCTGTGGAAGGATTTAAATTGAGCTTCTTTATAATGATTACAGATACTCAAACCCTGATGGGGCTCGCAAAGCTCTTTCCAGGCTCCATTCAGAATTGGGCCGCCCAAATCTTGTTCCCAAAGAGTCCTAGCCTTGGAGGAAGTGTCAGTCATCCCTTCTTTGATATTGTAATAGTGCTTAGCCAATGCCCCTTTAGGGTCAGCTCTGGCCTGTAAGATGCCCCTCTTCAGAGTATAAAGAGGAGAGTTCTGTGGATGAAGGTAGTCCATGCGCCTGGCCCAGACCTTGATTTGCATGTAGTGAAAGATCTGAGAAGACTGGCTTACTAACTGATCTTCCAGCTCAGGATAAGTTATGAACCCCTGACTGTTATACAAGTCCTCCAAACAGTGAACCCCTGTGGCTTCCCACCTCTGAAAGTCCCTGCCCTCAAATCCCTGAAAAAATTCCAGATTGGAAAAGATCAAAGCCAGATTTGTCTCCCAAGACCTTCCTAATCCTCCCCCATGCCTCAATCAATTTTTCAACTAAGGGACTCCTATGACCACTCAACCTATACGCCTGCAATCCCCTCTTGCCCAAATATGCCGTGACACAGTGCTACCTCTAATCCTGGTCCAGGGACACCCATGCTGCTCCCCTCAGTCCTTTAATCCAGTCTGTAATCAACCTAGCCTATGCTGCCAAATGGTATAGAATGAAATCTGGGTAGTTAAGGCCACCCTTGGGGGGAGTTTTTAAGCCTCTGAAGGCTAACTCTAGGCTTTTTTTGTTGGCACATAAATCTGACAGAGGCCTTCTCCAAAGATTGGAGGTCTTTTTTATGTAGACCTACTGGAAGCATTTGAATGGGATACAACAATCGAGGCAAGATGTTCATCTTTATTATATTTATTCTCCCGAGCCAAGATACTGGGAAGCCCTGCCATCTCCAAGGATCCCTGAGGATTTTTGTAAGGAGAGGTGCGTAACTGAGTTTATATAAAGAGCCTATAGAGTTCTAACCACCTGAATACCTAAGGATCTAATATGGGAGGTCACAATCCTAAAACTGCAAGCAACTCAGATGCCAAGCATTCACCTGATCCAAACACATCAGCTCTGACTTATCAAAATGTATTTTGTAAACTGAAAAAGAGGGCTACTCCTGAATCAGAACTGTCAACAGTGGACTAGACTCCTCTGGGTAGGATAAATATAGCAGTACATTGTGTGCGTATAGTGAGATTTTATGTTGAATGCACCAGGCTCCTTAAATCCCCCCTAATATCCCTTGCCTCCCTGATTGCTACTGCAAGGGGCTCAATCACTAAGGTGACTAGAAGAGGGGATAACGGGCATCCCTGCTGTGTAACCCGCGTTAATCTAAACACCTTTGTAAATTCAACATTCAGCAGAAGGCGTGCCCTTGGATTACTATATAGCAATTTAACATAATCAATAAATTGCTCATCAAGACCAAGCCTCCCCAGGACCTTAAACAGGTAGCCCCATTCCGCTCTATTGAAAGCTTTCTCAGCATCCAGGGAGAGCGCACAGGCTCCCCCCAGGTGCCAAAACGACACCTGCACTATCCCCAGCAGTCTCCTCACATTATGATAGGAGTGCCTGTCTTTAACAAACCCTGTCTGGTCCTTCCGCACCACCTGCAGCAGCAGAAATGTCTCAAGCCTCTTCACAAGTACTTTTACCAGCACTTTGATTATCACTGTTTAAAAGGCAGCTTGGTCTGTAAGCAGAGCACAGTGTGGGGTCTTTCCCTTCCTTGTGTATAAGGGTGATAGTAGCCAGGCCACATGTACGCGGGCAACTCACCTCCCTCCCTGGCATTCTGAAACATGTTGAGGATATGGATCCATACTGTGTCCCCAGAGATCTATAAAATTTGATAGGGAGCACATCAGGGCCATCCGCTTTACCCCCAGCAAGGCTAAGAGCAGCCTTCCTGATATCCCCCATCATCAGTGGCCTATTTAAATCCTCCCTTTGTGCCTCCGAGAACCCAGGTAAGTCCAGGTGATGCAGAAACTCATCTGCTGCAGTCTCCTGGCTTGTAGCAACCTCACTCACTTAGAACTTGGTATAAAAATCAACAAATCATTGTTTATGTGTTTCTCCACTGCAGTCAACTTACTCGACTTGTCTCTGACCACTGGGATCCAATTACATTTACCCCTCCCCTTTCCCCATTCAAAGACTATCGCAGTGCCAGTTAGGTTTTTGTTGAGAGTCTCCCTAGCTATTTTAAGCTCCCTTAATGTATTTTCTTGGGGGTCTCGAAAGGATGCAAGTTCAAGTCTCTTGGCAGCCTTTTCAAGATGCTGTAGCCTATTCAGCTTTTGCTTATGCAGGGCGGCCATATAAGCCACCACAGCACCCCTCATGAATGCCTTTCCTGCCTCCCACAGGACTGTTTAAGAAGGAACAAAGGGGCATTAGCAGCCAAATAGTACTCCCGTCTCTCCACCAAAAAGTCCTTAAAGAGCTACTGTAGCCAAAATGGGCAGTCAGGAAAATAGCACGTTTTAAGAAGTAGTCAGTTGTAACTTTTTATTTCTGAAGTAGTTTTCTTTTTCCTCTTGCTCATCAGAAAGCGTTCTATGTGATAATATTGTACTGGATGTGTAGGACAGCTCTTAGCCTGGCAGCTGACATATCTAGCTCTACTGTCCCCCACTACATCTTCAGCATTGTGACCTCACTGACAGTGACATCACAGGTGAATGACCTGGCAGCTACTGAGTGGCTGTTCCTAAGCATCAGTGATGTCACAGTCAGGTCACAATGCTGGTGATGTAGTGGGGGACAGTAGAGCTAGATATGTCAGCTGCCAGGCAGAGTGCTGCTTCACACATCAAACCTACTAACATCAGGGAAAACAATCTTCTAATTAGAGAACGGGAAATTAAAAAATACCTCAGATATAAAAGATAACGGTTGACTGCTTTTAAAATCTAATGTTAGTTTTAGGCAGTACACTAGCTCTTTAAATTTTTGATTTGCTAACAGATATGTAAGAAATCTCCATCCCTTAGCAGCCGATCTCGCGCCCCCACCCCCAGCTTCAGTGTCACTGTTACCCAAGCATGGTCAGAGACTGAGATTGGAGTAATGTATACGGCCCCCAACCGTCTATACTAGCCTCTCAGCATCGTTATGTAATCAATACGTGACCACGTACAGTGGGGGTTCTGAAAAAGGAAAAAAAATTCACTAGCCTCTGGGTTTGCTTCTTGCCATGCAGCTACCATATGTAATTCAGCCAAGCCCAGGTCCCATCTCTCCACTGCATGGTTCCATGTATGGTCAGAGACTGAGTGGTCCAGGCAAGGGTTGAAAACACAATTAAAATATCCCCCTAAAATTAACCCTGGGAATTGCTCCTTCTGTAAGAGGACCAGCAGCTGATCAAAAATCACAGGATCTCCCTTTCTGCCTGGGCATAGACATAGCCAAAGGAAAAAGCTTTTCCCTGTACAGTCCTACTGACAAAAACATACCTAGCCTTGGTGGGGTCTGCCACCACCCTCTCTTTAACAAATGGTAATCCCCTAAGAAGAAGGAGTGTGAACCCCTC